>CM054818.1:8152852-9352852 GCA_028984105.1 Lavandula angustifolia | reverse complement strand
TTTGAACCCAATCCTTATTGTATAAGGACTCCTTCACTGTTGGAGAAGTTTGTCAAACACTTTAAGTTTGATAGTGTTGTAAACTGAGACTTGGATCAGTATAAAAACCAAGACGCGGCTTTGCCCAGTGTGCAAGCTGACTGAGACTAACTCAGGATAATAAATAGCCTCCTGATCATTCGGGACAGTGGACGTAGGATTTGAGCGATATCCGAACCACTTTAAAAATCCTGTGTCTCTTCTTGCTTTCTTAATCGTTGCATTGATTTTACTATTCATACCGAACATCATATTTAAAATCAATCAACTATCTCAAAGCATACCGAACTTTTAATCTACTCGAACCGAGACTTAAAACGTTTTCTCACAAAAAACCGATTTGGGCCTACACTATTCCGCGCACCGAACTCTTACCGTAGATACCGAATTCGACCTAGTCGGTTAGCGAGATCTCGACCGAGTCAGTACTCTTAGCCTTTAACTCGATTCGTAACAGGTTGTCCGGGTCTGGCCGAACTGCTTTTGATCCGACACCATCCCGAATAGGACTGTTCGAGTTCGAAGTTGAGAAATCGAATCGGGTGTATTCACCCCCCCCCTCTACACCCGACCGTACACTCAGGACCAACAATTGGTATCAGAGCAGGAGTTCTTTAAGACTCTTGTCACTTTGAGGCTGGTCTATTCGAACGGATCCGGAGGAAAACGTTTTCACTGCATATCACTCTACATTCATATCTATATTCTTCATGGCTGATATGTCAGGTATAAGGATGGTACCCATATTCTCGGTGGAGAATTATGGAGTATGGCGAGTCAGAATGGAAGCACATCTGACATCCCTCCATGACAAGATGGCGAAGTGCTTGAAGATGGACCTATCGTTCCCATGATCGATAGTGTCGTAACTCGAGACCAAGCTCAAGGAGGAGGAATGGTGACCGGGAAGAAGATTCCCAAAGACGAAGTGTCTTCACTCCCGAGGAGAAGAAGCTTCACAACTTAGACCGTGTTGCCGTAAAACGCTATACCGACCACCCTTAGTGATTCTTATCTTGGCAGGGGTTCGGGAATGCAAGACCGCAAAAAGAACTCCGGGACGCTCTAGCGCTACCGAGTCGAGGGACTCGAGAAGATTAAAGCGAATAAACTAGCACTGGAACTCCAAAAGCCGGAAAGCTTGTCTCTCATGCCCGGTGACAAAATCGAAGATCGAACGTCGATTTACCAATCGATGAACTCTATCAATGGGCCGGGAAAGACATTCGAAGAACCGAGAGATGAATCGAAGATTCCGAGGGCACCGCCGGACGGACACTCGGACACCTTTTGCCACTCTATTGCGACATTCGACTTAGATGCCGTGTCTCCCGACCATATCTTTTCGTAATTAAAGCAGCAGGAGTTTGAGTTCGACGGACCTCAAAGAAAGCAGAGAGTCGAAGCCGACATAAAAATCGACCGTGCTTTCAAAGCATCGACAAGCCAAAGCATCTCCAGCGACGAGCAAAACGACGAGTAAGACTGAGCCTTCACTCAATGATCTACAAGAAGGAAGTCTCGCTCAGAAGTATGCGCTGCTCGCTGTAAAGTATCAGAAGGAGAAGGAGCGACGCAGAAAAGTGACTAAAGCCTATCGGAAAATGAAAGGTAAGTCAAATTATATGTCGAAACACACTCCTGACTCACAATCTTCTGAATACAGAAAGAAGGATGACTCAGAACCGTCAAAGAATAGCGAAAGCAAAGAAGAAAAAGTCATCACTTGCTATAATTGCAAAAAGCCGGGACATTATCAGTATGATTGTCCTGAGCTCGGTAGTGCTGAACGCGCAGCACGTAAGGCAAGGAGAGAGAAATTCGCCCAGAAAAGACAAGCTTATATGGCAGGCGAAATATCAGACGACTCAGAAGAAGTCGACTTCTTTATGGATTCATCTGACGATGAAGCAGCCTTCATGGCCTTAGAGCATGAAGCAGATGAATCAGCTGAAAAGTGCATGATGGCAGGCGAAGAGGATGAGGTAAATTCTCATGAACTACTTAACTCCTCTTCACACTGCACACACGACACTATTTATGGTGCAGATGAGAATTTGGACGTCGCGACCGCATACGAAGAACTGCTCGACGAACAAATTCAGATGAGTCTGCAGCTCAGCAAGACTCTTCAGGAGTTGGATACCCTGAAAGTAGAGAATCAGAGACTTTCTCAGGAAAGTCAGGTTGCTACTGAGGCCGAAGGACTTGTGTTGAGACTCAGGGAGGAGATAAACTCTCTGATGGCCAAGTCTCAGCATCAAGAAGATCGGATTTCAGTTTTGACCAATGACTTGACTCAGAAAGATACTGAAGTGAGTCTACTGAAGCAAGAAATGTCGGGACTTCGGGATCGAGCTCGACACACTGAAGAAAAGAGATGATATCTGGAGGAACCTGATGACTGAGAGGTACAAGGGTGCTGAGAAGAAATTAGAGGCTATGCTAGCAAGCAATAAGCCAAAGCACTGCAAGGAAGGACTTGGATTCAGCCAGGGGAGCTTCCTCATCCGCCCCAAGACACTCGAAGTATGGCTTGCCGATAGGTTTGTTCAAGGGGAGACTATGAACGCAAATATACTGAACCCCCTAGCAAAGAACAAACAAGAAGATGAAAGCACCTCATCCCACACATCAGCATTCGACAAGAAGATCAGTGCCAAGAAACCCCAGTTTAGTCAAGGGGGAACCAAAGAAATCAAAATTGGCGGATCAGTATGGACCTCCAAAGCCGACACATCCAATCTCGGTATGGGTCATATTATTATGAACCTATAGTCGAAGAGGCTCCAAAGGTCGAAGAAAAAGAAAGCCACACGTAAGGCTAAGGTCGGCAGTCCACCGCCTCGAGAAGATTAGGACTCCCGAACCTCGAAGCCTCAGAAGTCACCTATGACCAGTCCAGTGGTCAGATATGTTGACTCTAGTGGAAAGAAGATGTCTGAAACCACCAGGGTTGTTAGACAGATTTGGGTTATGAAAACTAACATCTAAGGACCCAAAATCAAAAATAAAGGGTACCCGAATATAATTCGTTTTGCGGGTGCGCAGAGACCCATGGTATGTGGACAACGGATGCTCAAGACATATGACATACCAAAGGAGTCTACTCAAGAATTATGTTACTGAAGATGGACCTGAATTGAGTTTGGAGATAATGCCAAAGGCTACACGAGAGGATACGGCACACTCATCATAGGAACTGCCAAAGTTCCAAGAGTATCCTATGTTGAAGGACTTCAAAGCATAATCTTCTCTCTCGTTAGTCAATTTTGTGATAACTCGAATAGAGTGATTTTTGACGCCGGTTTCGTGATGTTATTGATAAATCTACGAGGGAAAACAAGTGTTATCGGGTTCGCGTAAAAAGAACATATACGTGGCCGATCGGAACTCGCTGAACTCGAAGCTTGTTTGCTCGGCGAAGAATGAAAACGAACGGGGTGGCTATGGCATAGAAGGCTCGGTCATCTCAACTTTAAGACGCTCAACAAGCTAGCAAGAAACACTCTAGCAAGGGGACCGCCGAATGAAGTATTCAAAGCAAAGACACTCGGTGTGAAGCATGTCCGAAGGGAAAGAAAACAAAGAAAGAAAATCCACCTGTTCCATCTCCTTCCACCGATGGAATCCTTCGACTGCTACATATGGATTTGTTCGGTCCGAGTCTCCCCGGTGACGATCGGAGGCGTAAAATATGCATTAGTGGTCATAGATGACTACTCGCGCTACACATGGGTCATATTCATTGCCAACAAGTCTCGACGTCAAACAGAGTTACCAACGCTTCGAAAAAGCTCGGTGTCGAGAAGAACACCAAGATCGGAAAAATACGTTCGGCACGCAGGAACCGAGTTCCTTAATTCCATGGTAGAGGAGTTCGCGCAGCGAAGGAATAGAGCATGAGACTTCACCGCACGCACACCTCGGCCAGAATGGAGTTGCTCGAACGAAAGAACGAGAACTCTAAAAGAGGCGGCTAGGACTCTACTCGCAGACTCAGGACTCCCAACCAAATTCGGGCGGAAGCTACCGATATCGCATGTTACACTCGTAACCGATCTTTACCGACAAAGCAAAGATAAGAGAACACCATATGAACTATAGAACGGCGGGAAGCCTTCTCTATCTTATTTCCATATCTTTGGTTGTTCATGCTTTATCCACAATAATGAGAAAGATCAGTCAAGACTTTTGATAGCAAGTCGGATCGGGGAGTGTTCTTAGGATACTCTCGGGTCAAGCAAAGCTTTCGAGTATTCAACTATCGGACCCTTTGCGTGGAGGAAAGCCCTCATGTTGTGTTTAACGAGTTTGCTACGAAGACGGGAGCAATAACTCAAATTCCGAATCCGAGGACATCGGTGAGACGGCTACGGGATCTAAGCGTAAAGGACAAATTCGAAAAGATTCGGCTATGTTGGGATGATGATTCGGACGAAGAAACGAAGACAAATCTATCGAATCTCAACCAAGCAAAGCAAGTAGTTGAGCAGATTGATTCTCCCGAACGTAATCAATCCCGGTGTAACTCGAGTCGATGAGGAAACCGTAGAGGTAATCGAGACCACTACCGAGAATAACAACTCGGGGGGGAACATCTAGTAATGTTCCCGAGCCGAATGCCCCCGAACTCGGTGACTCAGTAGATCATACTCTTATCACTGAAATTCTTCAATCTCAGAATAGTACAACTGAAATGCCTAACTCACCTACTATCTGTGTTGAACAAATTTCAGATGAAGAGCTGAAACATCGTAGATCGTGGCTGGATGCTCACACTCCTAATTTGATCATTGGAGATCCTTCACCTAATGTCAAGACAAGATCCAGATTCTGTCAAGGAGAAAGCGCATTATTTTCCCGCTTCTTGTCTCATCGAAGAGCCTCAGAACATTGAGGATGCATTAAAGGATGCTGACTGGATCTTAGCTATACAGGAGGAGCTGAATCGGTTCACGAGAAACGAAGTATGGGAGCTTGTAGACGGACCCGGCATCAACATGTCATTGGTACCAAATGGGTCTTCAAAAACAAGCGAGATGAAAACAACGTTATAGTCGGGAACAAAGCAAGTGCTCGTGGCTAAAGGCTACTCGTCAAGTGAAGGAATAGATTTCGATGAAACTTTCGCTCCGGTTGCAAGATTGGAGGCAATTAGACTATTCCTAGCCTACACAACACATCAAAGATTCAGAGTTTATCAAATGGATGTGAAGTCTGCGTTCCTGAACGGCGTGCTGAAAGAAGAAGTCTATGTGGAACAACCGCCCGGCTTTCAGCAGGGACATCAAGTATATAGACTCAGAAAGGCTCTGTACGGGTTAAAACAAGCACCCAGGGCTTGGTACGATACCACTGTCCGAGTTTCTTCTTCGAAAGGTTTTCGAAGGGCACGATAGATCGCACGTTGTTCAAAGATTCGACCGGAAGACGACCTATTACTCGTGCAGATCTATGTGGATGACATTATCTTTGGTTCGAAGAATGTCATTATGTGTCAGTAGTTTGAAAGAATGATGAAGGACAAGTTCGAGATGTCGATGATGGGAGAAATGAACTACTTCCTTGGTTTTCAAGTCAAGCAATCTGAAAAGGGAACGTTCATCAACCAAGGCAAATACACTCGAGACCTCATCAAAAGATTCGGTACGCACATCCGGCAAACCATCAAGATCCCGATGAACACGAATATGAAGATAGATCTTGATAAAGAGGGAGTATCGAGAGACCAAACCGAATACCATGCTATAATTGGTTCTTTATTATATTTAATGACTACCCGCCCCGACATAACTTATGCCGTAGGTGTGCGTGCTCGATTTCGGGCGAATCCCAAGCGAGCCATATGGACTCGCCCAAGAAGATTCTCCGCTATCTCCGAGGAACACCGACATGGGTTTATGGTATCCAGTGATGATAATATTGAACTAACTCGGCTATTCCGATGTTGACTATGCGGGATGTAGAATTGACCGAAAATCAACTTCGGGGAACATGTCGGTTCCTTGGCGGCAAGCCGATCTCATGGTTTTCAAAGAAACGAAGCACTCGGCAGCTACGTCGACTACCGAAGCCGAATACATGGCTCGTTGGAAGTTGTTGCGCCCAAATCCTTTGGCCGAGACAAGCACTGAGAGACTATGACGTCATTCGGAATGAAGTGCCAATCTTCTGCGATAGTACCAGTGCCATTGCAATCACTCAGAATCCTGTACTACACACGAGATGCAAGCACGTGGACATCAGACATCACTTCATTCGTGACCATGTCGAAAAGAAGGATATCAAGATGGAAAAGATCCATACCGACAAACAAAGGGCCGATATACCGACCAAGCCTCTAGCCGAATCCGGATTCGGAGAACTTTCGGTAGAGCTAGGTTTCTTTGGACCCTACCGACCCCGGTCAAGAAGAGGTTTCGGGAGAGAGACATTTCAAGTAGGTGGGGGAATGTTCACTCTCGCATCGAATGTATTCGGTACGTAGAGATTCAGAAACCATCTACACGAGGTATCAGCTGACTACCATGTTCAGCTGACAGGTTTGCGTATCTCTACTCAGTAGTAACTTATATTTCAGAACTTTGCATTTATGTCAAAGATTCAGCATGATATTTAATATCTTTTGGTTTGTCTTTATTATTAACGAATTTCATTTATTGCACGACATTCCATACATAAGTTTGCTAAACTCTGCGCGCATTTAATGCATGTATTTTCGCAGTTACTACTTAGGTTATTTTACAACTGTCTTTTGACTTAGGCGGCTTATGCGATCATTGCCTATTATATAACGTCTAATCTTGACCCTCCTTTCTAAAAGCAGTTTTAAACTCAGCCTTTTGATCAAATAACTGTTCGTCTTCTCGTTAGATATATATATATTCGATCATATCCTAGAAACCGCCATTAGCATACAATCTTTCAAGTCCGAGAAATCTGAAGCATCTTTTAGAACGAATCTCATCCGTATTTCGCATTATATCCTTCTAAAGCATTAGATTTCTCACTGGTATGCATATTAGAACTGTTACGATAGCTTATTTTATTATTCAGAATCGATATATATATATATACTGTTCTATCCAAGAATCGGTACTGATAAAGTTCTTGTAACAGTTAGATGGCTAGTATCTCTGTAACCGTTCCTGACAAGATAGAGGAGATCCTCAGCAAAGGCCGTGTCTGGTGCGAACCAGTCATGGAGTTCGATGCTTGCGAGCTCGAATACATGGAGGAAGTATTCACGTACCTCCGAGCGTCTGGACTAGAAGAGTTCTTATCGAGGAAGCCTACTTTCTTCCTTCCTCGACAAGTGGCAGAGCTGTATCTGAACTCCAACTCCGTCAAAGGCGATATTATGGCAAGTTTCGCTGTTCACGCGATTGGCGACGCCTCGAAGATTCTGAAGCAGATGTCGTTAAAGCAAGCCCTGAAGAAAAGCTTCAATCTTCCATCCGAAGGTATCAACACGATAGGCTACAACGACGATTCAGTAGATGAATACCTGATGGTATTCTGTGGCAAGTCGACTACCTTCAGAGCTGCCTTCCCGAAGAACGCAATGCTCCCCCAGTACAGAGCATTGGCCTATATCGTCACGCAGCTGCTGACGAGCCAGGCTGGATCGTTCGATCAGGTCTCACGACCTAAGATCCACCTGATGATGGCCATATATGACTGCGCCAAAGTCACTGGACTGAGTTCTTCATTCGGGAGTTCATGATCCAAGCAGCTAAATTTGACAAGCCCACGCGCACGCTGAGCGCAAAAGGAAAGCTACTCTACGGGCTCAAACTGTCAGTGATGATTGAAGACTACTGTGGCTCTGAGCAGATCACATATGACGCCAAGGAGTACTTCAATGTCAAGAAGATTCGGTTTCATAACCGAACTGCGGCCCTTCGAGCCAAATCGGGTCGAGTCCTTCGGCCAGAGATCGAATCTCGAAGGCTACTCCACGTAAGAGGAGAACGCCTCCAGCCAAAAACCCCGAAGGCACCGGCTAAGAAACTGAAGAAAGCCGTCGAGGTGCATGCTGAACCTGAGGCCCCTGCTGAACATGCCACTCATCAGACTACTCAGCCCCAGAGGCTGATAGATGAATCAGAGTCTTCTGAGAAGACTCAATCAGTGGAGAAGATCGTCTCCACTGAAGCATCTGAAGAGATGGAACAAGAGGAGGCTACTGAAGCTCAAAGTTAAGAAGTTCGGCGCCTTGACGGCCCACTCGCAGTTCCTCCACTCGAGCAGTGCGGCACTCGCCGAGACTCGGACGTCTCCACCATTGACGAATCCGAGACGGCGGCGTCGAAGAAGAAGCAATCGGGATGGAAGCTTCGGTGATTATATCCAGAGCATCCCGATAGATTCTTCAACCGGTTCCGGAGCTTGCCGACTACTCGGCACTTGTTGCTCATCGCCAAGTCGGCAAGGTTCCACATGTTCTGCCGCGACATCGGGAGTGGCCTCGTCTACGACGCCTTGTCCTCCACTACTCCTGTCGCGCAGCTGCATGAAGAGGAATTGAGACCGAGAGAGGAGATAAGGCTATTCGGAGCCCGAAGACCTCGGCTCAATGGACAATCCGAGGGCTGCGATGCCGGCCATGATTCATGATCGACGGCTCGCCTCCGGCCCAAAGACCCTCGGATGGGTCGGACCATGACGACCCACCCGGTGATTCGAGCCCCGGAAAGCCTCGATGAGGGAACTCCCCCGAGACAAGGATACACAAATTACCGAAGAACCTCGGCGTCCACTCGGTATCCTTAGTTACGAGAAGTCGACGGGCCGGTACCTCATCATCGAGCCTGCTCGGCTCCCGCCGAAATCGGATTTCGAGGTAGCGCCCGGCCCCGCATCGTCGACGCTCCAAGTCCCGTGGCGAAGGCTCTACAAAGCCAAGGCACTCGGAACCGTGCCCTCGCCAAGGCGATCCCACGAGCTTGGAAGAAGGCTGGCGGAAGCCACGCTACCGAGCTTCGTGGGCCGAAATCCTCAATGTCCCAATCGGCCGCCCCCGATGTCTCCGAAATTGTCACTCAAGCATTGGCTCAGCGGCAGACCAACTTTGAATCTCGGCTCGAGATCTTTCGGGAGAGCCAAGCCAAACTACTTCAAGATTTTCGAGGCTTCTAAACCGGCTCATACTGCAGCTATTGCTTGAAGAAGCCCGTGCCACCGAGATCGAGATTAGACAACATTCAACCGGTCCGAAGGATAAGATCGCCGAGAAGCCGAAAGACTTCAAGGAAGCAGTGACCTCTCTCATAAGCAAGTACAAGGCGGACCTTACCATGGAGAGGAACGAGTTGCATGAGGCTCGACTAAGCTCCACCATCGTCTTGATAAGTCGTCAACCTCCTACAAAAGTCTCGAAGAAGTCGGGCCCTAGTCCCTACCCCGGTGCTCATTGTGATGCCAAAAAGGGGGAAAGTGAAGGAAAAAGGGAAGGAAAGAGAACCGAAGAAAGAGAAGGAAAGAAGAGTACTGAGAAGCTGACCCCCACCAAAAGTCCAAAATCTAAGGGGGGAAGCTACACTCGAAGTCATCCCGCACTCGGACTCGGACTCGGAAGGGTGAGGCCCGGGGTGTCCCACCTGCGAGCACAGCGCGACCGGCCCAAGTGGCTCGGAGATCCCGAGGCTACTCATGCAACCCGGACTCCCATTGATATCATCAAGGAGGTTGCAGAGTATGCTGAACAGAAAGAGGACTCAGAGGACTCAGAGGATGATGAAGAAGTCCCTCTACCTCCACCTGTCCAAGGCAAAGGTAAGAAAATTTTGAAACTCCCGACCCCTCCAGCAAAGAAACCCAAGAGATACATCTCAGCTGAGGAGGAGGCTCAGATTGCCGCTGATGAGAAGCTGGCAAGGGAGATCGCCGATGCTGAAGCTGCCAACAAACCAAAGTCTAAGCCTGCTAAAGGAAAGACTAAGGCACCATCACGCGGTGGAAAAAAGAAGGCGCCTACTAGATTGCCTCCCAGAAAACTCAGAATTGAAGATGATGAAGATAGGGAGAGGCAACAACAAAAAGGCACTGAGCAGCAAGGTACATCCAAAACCAAATCCAGTACCTCTGCTGACTCTGAACAAGCTCCTCAGAAGCCTCAAGAGCAAGATGCAGAAATTGAAGAAATCTTCGCTCAGATGGATAGATATCTCTACAGAGGAGAGGAAGCTAGACAGATAGAGGCTGCCAGGCAGAGGATACATTTGGCGGGCACTTGAGGCACTCGGGAAGCGCATCGAACAAGAGGCCAGGCTGAGAGTTCCTTCGAAAGCTGACATTCCTTATCGATACAGAAGGTTCAGGAAGCCAAACGATCGGAAAACACATAGAGGGCCGAGATCAGCCAAATGGAGGCCTATTCAGTTCAATCAGAGATGGGAATCGGCCAAGATAGTTTATCAAGAGAAATTATTTCTGGCGATTCTGGCCTGAAATGTCTAAGGCTGATGCCTATGTCGAGTGGATGACCATTACTGAACCTGATCTTTACCCATATATGCACAGAGCAGTAACTGAAGGGGTAGTAGTAAGCGTTCCTGAAGCAAGGATCATTCCTCCACCCAGAAGACAAGACGACTCAGTACATCTCGGAATGATTGAACAAGAAGTAAAGAATGCTGCGTTGAACAGAGGTCTAGAACAAGATGAACCAGCAGACTTCGCCGAATACCTGAAGCTGAGGAAGAACACGTTCAGAATGTATGGAGTCCCACTGCTTGAAGATAAATCCCAAGGTTTCATGAATAGGATTCAACAGTTTAAGGGTTCTCCTTCTTAGTTCTCCTTTTAGCTTAGCAAGATCTGTAATGTGCTGAACTGTTTATCATATATATACAAATCTTCTTTTGGCTCTGACAACTACTTGTTGTCTAAATAGCCGTGTTTGCTTTATGCTTTAACACTCAGAATCACTGAAGTGATTACTGACACACACACACCTTGTTTATTTACTTGTCAGTTTTTTTTGCTCGGTTAGACTTCTGATAGACTAGACTTTCAGTTACTATTTCTTCAGTAAGGGAAAATTGTTGCATGAGAAAACAGTTGTAATTTCTCTTAGGGGGAAATTGTTGCATGGGGGAAATTATTGTAAAGGGGGGAAATTGTTACGCCCTGTCTCCCTCGATAGTCCTAGCACTTACCGGACAACTCCACCGATCCTACTTGTAATATTTGTAAGGAGCTCGTTTCGAGTAAGTTAGTGTTTAAGCATAGTTGATAGGACATAGATGATAGGTTTTGGCATCATCAAATAGGGGGAAATTGTTGGGTGATGATTCCATCCTCAAGCCTTTGTTTCACTTAGTGGGAAGTGATTCGGTCTTAGACACTGATCTTAAGCTCAGTAGCCTTGTGCTCGTACTTGTCTAAAGATTTGAAGATCCCAAAACCCTATCTAAATGATGAACCATTCCCTTGTATCTGTTGTCTCCGAGGTTTCGGACTCGGTAGACACTCTGCTCCGGTCAAGGCGCTCGGCAGCTTATCCGCCTCGGCACCGGTGCGAGAAGACTCGGTGATCTTGGACTTAGCGAGAGCAAGATATGCGAGAGAGTCGGTTGAACCGAACTCGGCGAGAGTAGTTCATCTGGACTCGGAGCGATCTTCGATAGACTTATCTCGGCGGTCCTATCTACCGAATACAAGGTCGGACTCAAAGAACGGCGGATAGTCTTCGGGACTGTCGAGAATCTTTTGAAAGACAATCAGCATTGTCATGTACGAGGAAGAGAGAAGTCGGCTTCGATGCGTCTCGAAGTTTGTCTTTGTCTCAACCACTCCATCCACCTCGACGAATGACAAGCATACACGTGTCTTCTCACCTGCTAAAGCTGCAGACAACCTTTTACCTAAAAAGGTGGGAAAGTACACTGTTACCTACACGAAAAGAGCCGTTTGCTACCAAAAAGAGAGAGAGAGAGAAGAAGATCGTCTCCAACAGATCTATTTCAATCTCTGCTCTATAAATAGAGGGATCATTCAAGATTAAAAAAAACACACCTAGAACACGAGAGAGCGCGAAAAAGAGCGAATTTCAAAGAACAAAGTCTTAGCAAGAACTTGAAGAACAATCTCCGGCGAAAGACTACATTCTAGCTCATAGGGAATCAAGCTATACCGACATATAAAGCCTCTAGTATCCAAATCGACGTTACACGAACTCAAAGCTTACCTTCAGCTGTTCGTCGATCTAGAAGCTACTCTCATATTCCCTATCCCTCTAACCCTAAGCTCAACTGTTCTTATCCATAGCTTAGACGAAGGAGTTCACATTTGAACCCAATCCTTATTGTATAAGGACTCCTTCACTGTTGGAGAAGTTTGTCAAACACTTTAAGTTTGATAGTGTTGTAAACCGAGACTTGGATCGATATAAAAACCAAGACGCGGCTTTGCCCGAGTGTGCAAGCCGACCGAGACTAACTCGGGATAATAAATAGCCTCCCGATCATTCGGAACAGTGGACGTAGGATTTGAGCGATATCCGAACCACTTTAAAAATCCTGTGTCTCTTCTTGCTTTCTTAATCGTTGCATTGATTTTACTATTCATACCGAACATCATATTTAAAATCAATCAACTGTCTCAAAGATACCGAACTTTTAATCTACCGAACCGAGACTTAAAACGTTTTCTCACAAAAAACCGATTTGGGCCTACACTATTCCGCGCACCGAACTCTTACCGTAGATACCGAATTCGACCTAGTCGGTTAGCGGATCTCGGCCGAGTCAGTACTCTTAGCCTTTAACTCGATTCAGAACAGTTGTCTGGTCTCGCCGAACTATTTGATCGGACACCATCCTGAATAGGACTGTTCGAGTTCGAAGTTGAGAAATCGAATCAGGTGTATTCACCCCCCCTCTACACCTGACCGTACACTCGGGACCAACAGTAGTAATTATAAAATCTACAATTTTATTATTTAAATAAAATGCAATTCACATGTTAAATATTTATTGATGTGGCAAATGATAATATAAAAGTGAGATATAAAAATTCGAAAGGTTATCATAATCATTAATTAAAGGCATTTAATTTGATCCTCTTAAAACTTATTTCAGAAAGTTAAACATAGGGAGTACAAGTGAGGAAATCATTCGATCCACCATTGATGCTTGCTTCGTGTTTCATTCGGTGTCTGCAGATTTGGTATTCATTATTCAATTTAAAATTTATTTTACAAACATTCTCAATACGGAATGAAACATTATCCGGATATCTTTGTTATAATGAACCAACAATTCACAACTAACAAAACACAAAAAAATAAATTGATCGTAAATGGTGATAAGTCATAGTATTATCTTAATTATATATCAACATTATTAACAATTTAGCAAAGTTTACTAATAATTATAGTAGAACCACTATAATTTAATACTTGATAAATTAATAACTTTTTTATTATATTTTTCTTCAGTCGCGACTCGGGACAGTGTAAAAAATTATCAAATTCGATAAGATATAAGATAATAATTTTAAAAAAACTTTAACGTAAATATATGATCCCATAAGATTATAAATTAATAATCATTTAAATTTATCAATAACACTATAAGGCAATTTTGTGAAATACTAGGATTCTAGTGTTCCTATTTTTTCTTAAAACTTAAATTTAATTGAATATAATATATAATGTTTCTAATTGCATCAAAAGTTGTTAGCGTTCATTGTTATTGAATGTTAACTATATCATTATACTTGTTATTTAAATTAATAAATTTATTATCTTTTAACAAATTATTATAATTCATTATTTCTAAACAGTTAAATGACATTAAATATGATATATAAATAAACTTCCAATTCTTTAAATACATCTAATTAAATTTTAATTTCGTTGAATTCTGAAAATCTCTCTAAATTAAAAATATCAATTTATAGATAAATTAATATCTCTTTAAAATAATAAAATTTGACGATCCCGACAATATTAATTTAAAGAGATTTAACTATAATCTTACTCTTCTATTATCAATGTTATTTAACCACAATATAGTTTTCAAAGTATTCCAAATCCAAAATTATGGCAACAGAAAGAGCCGGTATGGAAAAAGAGCAAAATGCAAATAAAAAGTCTAAGCCGCACGCATAAGTATAGAGATTATGAGAGTCCGATTCCAATTCGGATCCAAACCACCGTATCAATTATTCGAGTATCTATCTTTATAATTTATTATAATCTCTCTCCTCTCTCCTCTCTCCTCTCTCCTCATATTTCAAATTCCATTCCCTCTTTCAGTTAATGGGTGAAAAATAAGTGTTTTAAGTATAAGTGAGAAAGAAACTGCTTTCCCTATCATTTAGGTGACGCCACCTTTCTTGCCGATGGAAATGGTCCTCTATGTAGAAGATGACACCATTTATTTTCCCAAAATAGCCCTACTTCTATTTAATATATTTATTTAGTTACTATTATTTTCTGTTCTATTTTGTCTCATTATTTATATTTCATATTAAATAAAGAAATCACTAAGCAAGTGAACCTCACTCATTTATACTTTTACACTATAATTTTATATGTTTATTTTCATTATTTTAATTACCGTGCACAGCCTTAATAAAACATAAATAATGGAATGGAGGAAGAACTATATAGAAGCGTTTGGCATAAACAAGGTGCAAAACAACTTTTCAAGTACAACATTAGCCAAAACAACGGGTGAAAATTACTCCATACAAACAGTCATCATATCAATACTATTTTATTTTATAATTTGTCCACTTAATCCGACGGTTGCGATTAAAGGAGGACCACGAAGTTGAAACAAAAAAACCGACGTTTTCGCCACATAAGAAGAGGTGTATTTGGGGCAACACGTGCATTGGAATTTCCGAAATTCCTAATTATTCTAACCACCCTGGCAACTTATAAAATTTGGTGGGAATTTTATATATTAAAGAAGGGTAGTTTTGTAAAAAAAATAAAAATGTCTCAAGCTGTCATCAACCATATCGCGGAAATATTGTTTGATTACTCCTATTATTTATTTATGATATAAAAGTATTATCAGGCGGTAGCTTCTGAAAAATATTTATCAGGGAGATAAGCATTATCAGTTTATTTTTAGATTAAGTGTTTGGAAGAACTTTTATAAGTAGTTTTTAGGAGTTTATACTTAAAATTGTTTAAGGTTGTTGTTAAGCAAAAGTTGTTAATGTTTGTAATATTAAAAAAAATAGTTTAATTTTAGAAAAAACAGTTTTGCAAACACTTTTATAAGCTGCTTTTCATTTTTTTTTACTTCTGCTTTTAAAAAGCACCCCGAATCAATTTATGAACTTTTATTTATTATGACTTATTTTAAATTTCAAAAAACAGAAGCTTCCATTTCAAACATTAAAAAAAATGCTGTGGTGAAAAAGCTCAAAAGAGCTTATTTAAGCTAATCCAAACATTAACTAAATGGTGCCGTCAGGATGCACAGTGCTCCTCCTATAAAGCCAATATTTCTTGTCATTTTGCTTTGTAAAGGGAGATGGCGTTGGCTTCTCTATGCAGATAAAGTAAAGAGAGAAGTAAAAAATAGAGGAGAGAGAGAGAGAGAGAGAAAGAGAGAGAGAGTAGATGGCTAGTTTAGTAGGAGAAGTTTTTGTTGACATGGAGACAGATTAGCATCCAATTTTTATTTTTCCAACTTCTCATTTTTGTTCAAGTACCGAGAGCAGGTTGGATCTGTTGTTCCCGCACACTTGATTGTGTTTCGTTGTTGTGTCGAAGGAACTGATTTTGTATTGTGTGGATGAGTTGTGTTGAAGAGGGCAATTTTTAGTTGTGAAGATTAGATTTATTTATTTTTTTTCATTTTCCTTTTGGGGTTAGTTTTGCATGAGATTTTGTTTATACAAATTTGTTTTTCTTTCAATTCTTGTAAGCGTTCCTGAAATGAAATTCTTGCATGATTGAGTCAAACAAGAACTCAAAAGTTTGATTATAGTACATTATTATATCTACAAGCACTTGTTTGTTTATATTTCTGTGTATGTTTGTGAGGATTTTATATATATGTGTTAGGAGAGAGATTTCAAGAAATGTAAGCTTCTTAGCCTGTTTGATATTTTGATTTTTATTTCTTGTTGGGGGAATTACTAGCTTCTTAGCTTTTTCATGGCGTTAGAAAAGAGGCATGTGATGGTTGCTAATTCGCTTGCTTATTCTGTTGTATGTGTAGAGTAAATGGATTCTAAAGAGGCTACGAAGGTTGTAATAAACAGAATTTCAAGCCTTGAACCGGAGCCTATTGCGAAGATGATAATTGGATTTATGCATTTTCAAGGCTTTTCTGACCACGAAATGATTCGATTAGCTTTAGGCCCGGATAGCCTAATCGACGCCTTGATAGAAAAGGCTAAAAATGCACGTCTATTAGTTTCAGCCAAAGTTATTTCACCTTCTTTATCTGGGAGGATGGATCCTTTCTGGGATCGTCAACTACCTGTTGAACATCCTACAATGCAGAATGCCCCTTTGAAGCTTATCCCATATTTGGAAGATCCATTAGATTACTATTGCCCTGAAGCAGCATTTAGTATAAGGGGTGCTAGGAATTCTTCTAGCTTAATGGATCATCCTGTCAAGACTTGTTATTATTTCCTCAAAGGCTTTTGTAAGCATGGAAGTAACTGTAGGTATTCTCATGGGCAATCGTTTCCGGAGAGTTATCTCCATACTTCTAGTCCTAATTCATATGATGTAGCTGGAGAGAATCAAGTATTCTCACCAGGGTCCCTTGAGAAACTTGAATTGGAAATTGCTGGGCTTTTGAAATCTCGAAGGGGGAATCCTGTTTCCATTGCTTCACTGCCCATGTTGTACTATGAGAAATATGGCAAAACTCTTCAAGCTGAAGGATATCTGACTGAGAGCCAGAGACATGGTAAAGCTGGTTATAGCTTGACAAAGCTTCTAGCTCGGCTGAAAAACAGTATTCGCCTCATAGACAGGTGTTTGTTGTGATTCTGCTTCGTCAAATTTACTTGTCTTAGGCTTGTCCTTTTAACAACTTTCTCTCTAGGCCTCATGGGCAGCATGCTGTAATCCTGGCTGAAGATGCTGCAAAGTATATCGATCTTCGTGCTGAAAGAAATGATCCTGGTCCAGTTGTTAACGGTTCCCGTCAAATTTATTTGACTTTTCCAGCTGACAGCACATTTACTGAGGAAGATGTTTCCAATTATTTCAGGTATGAGCCATCTCATTACCATTGCTGCTTATTTTCTATGTTTGGATTTTCTCTTTATGTTTGCCCTTTTTGTAGTAACTTTGGAGCAGTTCAGGATGTGAGGATTCCTTGCCAGCAGAAACGAATGTTTGGTTTTGTGACTTTTGTTAGTGCAGACACTGTGAAGTTGATTTTGTCCAACGGAAACCCCCATTATGTATGTGATGCTCGTGTCCTTGTGAAACCATATAGAGAAAAGGCAAAGCTTGTTGAGAGGTGCACTTTCATCTCTAATCACTTATGGGAAGTCTGTTTCACAAGTCATCCAAATTGCTAATATAACAGCCCTTGGTTAAGTAATGAAATTATGAGTTTTTACTCAACAAGTCATGTTGTCTTATGAAATTATGCTTCGTGTTGATCCAGAAAATATTTTTTTTCCTGATGACTTTTACCTGGTTATGTGCTCTTGAAAGGGCGCGTATTGCTTTTTGTTCAGTTGGAGCCAATTTTCTGCTCTTAAGCTGTATGATTTTCCATTTTCCATGCAGGAAATATTTTGAAAATTTTGGTCATCCTGATTTTTTCCAGTCACATCTTGCAGATATCGACTCAGAGCTTGAAACTGGTAAATTTTGTCTATTTATCCGTTGCATGACTAACCTATAATTTTATGTGATAAATTTTACTTGTAACTACTAGCTGGATTTCTTATTCTGCACTTTGTAGCGATTTATAGTTAGTTCATCAGTTTAAATAAAAAATATATTTTTTTTCATGCTTTTCTTGATGTCCCCCTTATCCTTCCACGTTCACAACTGATGTGGTATTCATATATTAATGACAGGTGGGGATTCATGGCGGCTGTTCCAAAGACAGCTAATAGAAGAACGGGAACTTGAACTTGAACGTGAGATGATGCGCTTTGCACAGCTTCAGTTAGCTGGCAGAGCTATGGACGAGCTGAAAGTTCCTGAAGGTCCTCTTTATCTTATCCCTGAATTAGGATATGAATCCATTTTCAGTCAATCTGGCCATTATTTTCTATGTTTGATGTTCAGTTAAATTCGTGCATCAAACTTATGCAGGTCACCCCAAATTCCCATCAAGAGAACACTTCAATTATCTGTTCGATGTTCTGAACAGTGGCTCTACCGGTGATGATAACCCCAAGTATCCGGGTGATCATGAGAGGTCCGAAAGATTCTCTATGTATTATATGTTATTTTGCTTTTTCTTTCCTGCATATTACTCTAATTCATTTTTGTTGTGTTGAGTTATTTTGACTGAGTTGCATTTTTTTTGTTAGCAAATTATTAGTATTTCAAGGCATACCATTAGTGCCATTTGCAAGGCTATTACCATTAACCTCTTATCTACCTATTATTGTACTAAATGTGGGGGAAATCCAACTGAAAATACAGATGCAAATTATATAACATTTAGGAAGTCTGTTCAGGTTCTATTTTAATATTTTGCTTTTTCTTACTTATTTGTGTATCATTACACTTGATGTGCAGCAGCCAAGGAGTTAATCTTCCCGACAGCCCTTTTGCCTCTGCGGTTGGCAGCAGCATTTCAGCAGTCATATAACTGCACGAGAAGACACGAGGTTAGGTGCTGATTTTAGAAAACAACATTAGGCAACACAAATGCACTTATGCTGCAAATGTATAACATTAGAAGAAACAACAGAGGCACGTCCTCCCCACTGATTGGGTTGAAGGAGATAGGGTCTGATGCAATACAGAGAGGAGTACATGTAAGCAAGTACAGATTTTCTCTCCTTTTTCAGATTTTTTTTTTAATCATCTCTGTTAGAGAAGAAAATGTAGGAGTTAGGATGTGGGAAATGAAACATGGTACCCACCAGTCTATACGAAGGCAGCAGAGATGAGTTGAATGTGTAGTCATATATGGTAAATAGCTTATTTACAAGCAAGTAGAAATATGATGCTTTGCCATTTATGATTGGATCATCATATAGGGTAAATAGCTTATCTTGGAACCATCTTATCCTATATTTTTTCTTTGTGGCTTAGTCTGTAGGATGCTTTGCCATTTATGATTGGATCATCTTTGGATTTGTTTGTGCTTTTGCATAAGTAGATGGTAGGGTTTGATTGGTTCATATTTGGCTATCATGTGGAAATGGAGCCCCTTTTCTCTGGCTTTTAGGTAAAAGTAAAATGGTGATGATATTATTGTGGTGGATGGTGTGTTTCTGGGCCATGGGATTGGGTAAGATGAGTAAATGTGTCCATACATTTCTTGCTTTGTTTGTTGTCATTAATTTATTGATATGCAGATAAATGGGGCTTGTTCGGCTCCCCGCCAACCATTACCAATTCTTTCAATGCACTCAAGAATGATATGCATTATATATCATGACAGATACTATGATGAAAGATAATCAAGATGAATAAAGTACGAGATTATAATAGAACTGAAGGATGAATTCAATTTCTATTTTACAATGCTAACACAATGAGCCTAAATAATAATCTATTATTCTCGTGACATACTATTGTAGTAGTATGTCAATAATAGCTAGTATTACTTGAAATTGAAAATATGAAAACAAGAGCTCAATTAGACATGCCCATATTACTTGAAATTGAAAATATGAAAACAAGAGCTCAATTAGATATGCCCATTTTCGGTTACGGTTACGGTTTGAAACTGTCGGTTACTGTTTGTCGAAAATTAAAACCAAAACTGAATTGCATGTAGATAGTTTAGGGTTCAGGTTTGAAACTGCTAGTTACGGTTTCGATTTACCGGTTTCACGGTTTTTGTTTTTATTTACTGAACTGATTTTATTTTATTAAAAAAAATAAAAAGCTTTTTGGACCCAAATTAAGTCAAAAAATAATTATAAATAAGATTGTAAAAGTTATAACATGAAAAAAATTGAACAATTGAAAAATAATAATATCTCATTGTTGATTCTTCATTATCATCATAGTTTTAGAAAGAAAATTTATATTATTGTTTTCGATCTTCGCGTGTAGCAATTATATTAATTATTAAACAATATTTGATATTTCTATATTTTCAGTAATAAAATTTGAACATCTTTCATCTCACATATATTTTCGGGGAAGTTAGTATTCGTTTTCAGTTAATACATAATAATGTTTTCGTATTTTTTATTCCACTTTAAAGTATCAAAATTATTAGGATTTTTGTATTTAAATGAATAGTTTGTGTTAAATATAAGTAAAAATTAGAAAATTTGAATTCTCAATAGTGTTTTTAATTTAAAATTTATTTATCAAATTGTTAGATACGTGATCCTTCGCAGTTTCAATAAGTGAAATCGTCGGTTTCACCCGGTTTGGAACTGACGGTTTTAAATTGACGGTTTCATGGTTTGAAAAAGAGTAAATCGAAATCGAACCACAAACCACAGTTCAAAACAGTTCCAATTTCCACCGATTCCGGTTTGAAATCCGGTTTGAGCCGGTTTGGATTTGAAGGTGGGCATGCCTCAATGACTGATAGAGACAAGAGTGAAGTGTGAGAGCGTAATTAGTGGGATCAACAATCACACCCTAAAATTGTAGCCCTCTCTTATGTTTAACTTAATAATTATGTTACTTTTATAATAATGAGTGGGACAACATAATCATCATAAGCCAACTATAGGAATTTGGAAGCTTTTCTTCTTACTTGAACACATGGTTTATTTTTTACATAGCAACTGATTCAGGAATTTGATTAAATGATGATAAAGTATGAGAATGAAATAACATGCTTCTTCGAAAACCAAGCAACATACGTCGACGGATGACGAGGATTGTCACCAGTAATTTATAAGGATTGAGTAATTTTGCTTTTAGTTTCAGACTACAAAGTTTAGCACCAATAATTTTCAAGTATTTTTTTCGGTTTCATGATGTATTGTAATAGGAAACAAAGAAAAAACACAAGGAATTTAGGAATAGCAATCGGTCGGATACCATAGGACCTCGACCAGTCCTGCCCCTAGTCACATGGACCCACACAGCCCCATAGATCCATTTGAAGTTTCGGACCAAACCTAGATCCAAATGGGCGGGTCTACCCGAACTAGCAAATTCACCTCAAATAATTTTAAGATACAAATTAAGTCAATACTAACTTTTCTAGATAAGATGTAGCATAGTTGGTTAACATTTTGGTTTGACAGTTGAATGGTTGGGCTTGAGTCTCTCTAGTGTATCATTCTTTTTTGTTGGGAAATAATAAAAGTTTTGAATGATCCAAAACCCCTATTGATTGATGAACCAGTCCGATGTATTTACTTTGTTTTTAACTCAGTCTGATCATGTATAGATAAATTGATATTTTTCAGACTAGGTTAGCCTTTAGGATAGCTTTCATGTTAAGTCTTAGAAGAATATACTAAGTGTAGCGTAGAAGCTGAATGTTATTAGACTGAACTGAACTCTGATTTGATACTTCATTCAAAATCATATCTAAAGAATCCTGATGAATTGATTGATGTACGAGGTATGAGGCGCGAACTTCGAAATGGATGGTCAACAAAGAAAGGTAACTACCAAATCAACGCTAACCAATCTAAGAGCGTCATGTCGGCCATAGTTCAGGGGGATAGAACAGTACCCTGTTACTTTATCTGAAGAAGCATGAAGAACTCAACACGTGTCCAAGCATTCAATGCAGAAGACCGTTGCAAGCCCGTAGTAAATTGAAAATCGATCTTTGTTCAACGGATCTCTTCCTAGCTCGCCCATAAATACAGAAGGGCTCTTATCCTTGAGAGATAACGGAATTTCAAAGAGCTTAAAGTCATCAACATTGAGAAGCGAGAACAAGTTGCTAGCCATAGTATCTTAGTATTCGCTACCGCTGGTTCGCGAATCGGTGAAACCAGATCTGGACGTGCTACGGGCTTCCTCCTCCGATCGTCGCCGCCCTCTTCCGCCTCCTCATGCCTTTCCCATCACGCCGCTATCGTCTGGGCGGCACGAATCTGGCCGTAATTGCCGCCGCAATGCGAAACCAAAGTGTTTTGAACCCGTTGTCGGCGAGCTCCACCGCCATCAAATTCAACCTCTCTGAGCCGTGATTTCGTTCAATTGATTCATGAGAAAAAAATCCTTGGATGATTTTCGGCCACCATGAATGGATTCCGGCCAAAATCGTCCATCAATTTCCTTCAATTTCGAACTTTTCGCCGGAAAAATGAGAATTAGAGTAGTCAACTTTCGATGTCAATTTCGGTCGCATCCGAGGTCGGATAACCCCATACGACACATCGACGCGAAGCTCGTGACAAGACAAACCAAACGGCGCAAGCCGCTTGGCCGGAGGAGGTCGGACGCATAGCCACTCGCCGCCGCAAGTGACGGTGGACCCCTAGAAAACTAGGGTTTCGGTAGCTAGGGTTCTTCACTTCCGCCTCAATTTTCGTGCTTCCTGAACCAAAATACAAAACAAAACAACACATACAAGTATACAGATTGGTCCTATCAACTCCTCGTGGATTTTCTCACGAGAAAAACGTTACAAATGGGTCAAAGTAGTGGCACGCAAGCCGCCCCAAATACGAAAATAACCCGATAACGATGGATAAAACCCTAAACATGCTCCTAAAAAGCAAAAATCAGAGCCCAAACCAGGCTCTGATGCCAAACTGCATGAATGGAATTTACCTGCAGCCTCCTTCGTATGTGTGTAGTCGCTCTGATTTTTGCTCTTGTTAAGATCTTCTGATCTGCGTCCCGGCCCTTTTCTTCCTCAGCGTGGTCAGAGAAGTAAAGAAAATATTAAAATTGTCTATCTATCTCACTCGCGTTTGCGTATGTGTATGTGAGAATTATGTGTGTTCTGATAATGAACAAAATACTAATATATATACTTCAAAAGCTTACATTATATTAATATTTATAGCACATTAATTTAATTATACGTCTAATGGGGTTCCACATCAATTGACCCATAATATAATAAATTAATCTATTGGACTACTTTTATTTATCAATTAATTGGCTCAGCTAATTAATTTCAGATAAATAATATTATTAAATAATACAAAATATATTAATTTATTAATAATGATTTCAGAGAGACAATAAATAACTAGGCAACTAATTGGGTCAGATCAGGAATCTAATACAAAAAATAAAGTCAGACCTCAAATCAATTAATTAACTATGCTCAACCCAGAGCAAAATCAATTAATAAACACAAATTCATTCAACTAGAGAATTCGTGCTGACTTACCCCTTTATCCCGACTTAAGCATGAGCTTGCATTTTAGACTTAATTGATCCCCGTATTTAAGATAGAAATATCCGTTAATTTATTAAGCCCACTGACAGCTTAAATTAATTAACATCTTATTATATTCCTGAGTAGTACATAATCTTATTAAATTAAAAAAATTCAATCAATTTCAATTCAATTTCAAATTAATTACATAATCTTATATATATAAAAACCAAATGATTCCAATTCCAGACCATTTCAATTTCAATTCAATTGAAATTTCATTAAATTGAGGAGCAAATACTTTATTCTTTTATTTTCGATAGATACACATCTACATTAAAAAATTAATTTCAAATCTAATTGTATTTCAATCTAATTCATTTTTTCAAAAAATATTTACATAAGTGTTTTAAAACACTTTAATAAATGTTTTATTTTTAAATTATTCAAAATAATCTATTATTATCGATATAAAAATCAAATATTCTAATGTTAAGTCAATTTAACTTTCATTAAATTTAGCGGTACATATTTTATTCTCTTTAATAATTTTTAGATGCACAACTACATCTATAGATATATATATATCAATTCATTTGATATTAATTAATAATTAATAGTACATTTAATTAGTAATCTATCTAATTTATCTATTGTTTTATTTATCTAAAAATCGGATGTTTAATTTCTCGGTATCTGAAAGCAATGGCATTACCCTTAATTCAAAAATTATATTTATATATTTTATATGATTTCTCATTTCTTTTGATATATTTTTATTTAATTAGTTAAAAAGAGAGTTTCATTAGTAATAAAAAAAATTAAAAAAATAAAAGAAAGGAAATGAGGTATACAATGTAAATGATATATTTTTCACTTTTTCAATTGTCAAAATTAATTTTTAAGTACAAATAAACCAAATCGAGAAAGAATCCCAACTATTTAAAAAAAATACATAATGGGCATATATTTAATTAAATATGAATTATTAATCATTCAAACATTTAATTAGCCTAATCTACAACTAATTATAAATTATTAACCGTATATAGGTCTAATTTAAAATAATATGTCAGAAATTACATAAATGTATTCAAAACAAAATTTAAGTACCACAAATCATGTTAAACTAACTATCCACAAGAAGTAATTAATTTTGGTAATGATAATTTAAAAGGCTATTTATATATTTACCTATTTATAGATTTACTTAGATTATTTTTATTTTTCTCAGTAGGAGAGCGGTGTCTCGACTGACCGACTGGTGACAAAGTAAGGTAAGCAGCAACAACATGTTCAGTTTTTAAATTGTGTTTCTTTTTTGCGCGCTGTCGCTCATCCCTTCTCTTCTCCTTTCTTTCTCCTGTCGGGGTGCATCTATGATGATCATGTTGGTCCCGAGATAAACGTTTAGGTGTAGGGGGGGGGTGTGAATACACCTGAAAACTTTCTGAACTTAAAACGCGAAAAGTCCTATTCAAGAGAGTGCCTTGCTGAACAAGTTCAGTAGACCAAATATGTTGTTCTGAATCGCGTGGACAGAGTGACTGACTATACTGAGGCCTGCAAGCTGACTGATGTCAGAATTCAGTACCGTTCAGTAAGAGTTCAGTAGAGTGCGGAAATGTGTAGGCCCAATTCAGTTGAGTTTGAAAACGTTTTTATTAAAACAGTTTCAGTATATTAGTGCAATCTTTTAAGCTTTGCTGAAACTCAGTTGAATGATTTTGAAAGATAGTTTTCAGTATGAACAATAATCAATGCAATAGTAAAAACAGAACACAACGATTTTAAAGTGGTTCGGATATCAAACAATCCTACGTCCACTGTCCCGAAAAGGTCAGGAGGCTATTTTATTATACTGAGTTAGTCTCAGTCGGTTTGTGCACTGGACAAACACTGGTCTTGAGGATTATATTGAGCAAGTCTCAGTTTACAAGTATCAAACTGAAGTGTTTGACAAACTCTCCAACTATGAAGGAGTTCTTTACAAGTAAGAACAGTTCAGGGATGAACTCCTTTGATCTAAGCTATGGATATATTCAGCTGAGCTTAGGTTAGAGGGAATGGAACAAGAAGGTGGCTTCTAGAGTGACGAACAGTGAGGAATAAGCTCTCTGGGTTCGTGTTCAATCACTTGGATACTAGAGGCCTCTTCCGCCTCCTCATGCCTTTCCCATCGTGCCGCTATCGTCTGGGCAGCACGAATCTGGCCGTAATTGCCGCCGCAATGCGAAACCAAAGTGTTTTGAACCCGTTGTCGGCGAGCTCCACCGCCATCAAATTCAACCTCTCTGAGCCGTGATTTCGTTCAATTGATTCATGAGAAAAAAATCCTTGGATGATTTTCGGCCACCATGAATGGATTCCGGCCAAAATCGTCCATCAATTTCCTTCAATTTCGAACTTTTCGCCGAAAAAATGAGAATTAGAGCAGTCAACTTTTGATGTCGATTTCAGTCGCATCCGAGGTCGGATAACCCCATACCACACATCGACGCGAAGCTCGTGACAAGACAAATCAAACGGCGCAAGCCGCTTGGCCGGAGGAGGTCGGACGCATAGCCACTTGCCGCCGCAAGTGACGGTGGAACCCTAGAAAACTAGGGTTTCGGTAGCTAGGGTTCTTCACTTCCGCCTCAATTTTCGTGCTTCCCGAACCAAAATACAATACAAAACAACACATACAAGTATACAGATTGGTCCTATCAACTCCTCGTGCATTTTCTCACGAGAAAAACGTTACAAATGGGTCAAAGTAGTGGCACGCAAGCCGCCCCAAATACGAAAATAACCCGATAACGATGGATAAAACCCTAAACATGCTCCTAAAAAGCAAAAATCAGAGCCCAAACCAGGCTCTGATGCCAAACTGCAGGAATGGAATTTACCTGCAGCCTCCTTCGTATGTGTGTAGTCGCTCTGATTTTTGCTCTTGTTAAGATCTTCTGATCTGCGTCCCGGCCCTTTTCTTCCTCCGCGTGGTCAGAGAAGTAAAGAAAATATTAAAATTGTCTATCTATCTCACTCGCTTTTGCGTATGTGTATGTGAGAATTATGTGTGTTCTGATAATGAACAAAATACTAATATATATATATACTTCCAAAGCTTACATTATATTAATATTTATAGCACATTAATTTAATTATATGTCTAATGGGCTTCCACATCAATTGACCCATAATATAATAAATTAATCTATTGGACTACTTTTATTTATCAATTAATTGGCCCAGCTAATTAATTTCAGATAAATAATATTATTAAATTATATAAAATACATTAATTTATTAATAATGATTTCAGAGAGACAATAAATAACTAGGCAACTAATTGGGTCAGATTAGGGATCTAATACAAAAAATAAAGTCAGGCCTCAAATCAATTAATTATCTATGCTCAGCCCAGAGCAAAATCAATTAATAAACACAAATTCATTCAACTAGAGAATTCGTGCTGACTTACCCCTTTATCCCGACTTAAGCATGAGCTTGCATTTTAGACTTAATTGATCCCCGTATTTAAGATAGAAATATCCGTTAATTTATTAAGCCCACTGCCAGCTTAAATTAATTAACATCTTATTATATTCCTGAGTAGTACCACTCGACTTTATTAACACGCCTGAACTTAATTAACCGGCCGAGTTTAGTGTGATAGTCCTTACGAGTTCCTCAGGTGATACCCATTTTACTAGGATACGGTTGCAAGATACAGACAATCAGCCCGAGCCACAAATGACTACTAGCATCCAAGATACGTAGATTCGGTCGCGATGACGTTCACCATAGTAGGTCAAAGTGATAGATAGTCAAATGCACTCAGTTGAAGTCTTACCAAGCTTAAGACCAGCTAAGTCACCGAGATCTTGGTTCTCCACTAGTGGTTGTCCACTAAGGTCAGGAGAACACATCTCACTGTGATCCATCACTCCACTACCTTTAGTGTACCAGTATAGACCTCGAATGGATCTCTAGTTGTTGAGAAGGTTGCCCAAAGGCGGTATATAAGGCGTACCCGGTAAAACTTACAAGTAACCTAGATTAATTTTTCATGGTTGTAGAGACAGTTTTTAATAGGAGTAAGTTGTGATAGGTTCACTAAAAAAAATCCTTTTGTAGCAAAAAAATGTATTAAAAAAATTGCTAAACTTAATAAAAAAGCAGAAAAAGAAATAATTGTTATCTGAACTGCAACTTATACCAACAACTTATACTAAAGTTGTCTCAACTGTGATAGTTGTTTATATCTTGTCAGATCAACCAATTGAGTAGTCTTCTGTAATCTACAACACACTACACAATCTAATTTATGTACAAGATAAAGGATTACATGCACAAATATATATATATTTATCAGATAGGAGAATAAAACAATGGTAAGGACAAAACACATTGTATACAAGTATAAAAACTGCTTTCAATATACAAAATCCTAACACCATACCCACCTCGTTCAAAGTGTGGGGCAATTTCGGACCCACCCCATGCTTGTGCTAGTTGGATGTCACCGCCCCATTTATGGACGAGGCGGAGTGGGTCCAACGGGGCAGGTCTAAATTGCCATCCCAACGGGCCAAGGTATGAAATCTCGATCCACATAAATAAGTCCCTCTCTTGTCCGGCTCATTGTTTTCCATCACCCACAGTTTGTGAAACAAAGTCCTGCTCGCTAGCTATTAATTTTGTGACGTGGTTTATGTCGGTCCCTATAATTTTAATTTGTATGCTTTTTCATGACCCTCGTCTGTCAGTGATTTACACTTAGTTAAATGGTTGTACGCCCATACCCGGACTTTAGGGTTTATGATATGAGTGAACAAATGTAGAGTTTTGCACTTTAGGGTTTCCTCGGACCGTAATATTCTCGGAGTGCACAGGAAATAGAATCATTTCTACTTGTGTAGTACAGATACAAATAAGATCCATTTCGGTTCCTAAAAGTCATACCACCACGAGAAATATCTGTATAATAAACTTCATAATCAGTGCAAATGGATTGAGATTGTACTAAATATCTTGTCGTAAAATTGGGAGAGACATTGTTGGCTGAAATGTAGACAACTCTGACTACACCACCTACATATTCCGACATATTGTCAAATTTCCCGTTAAATCTGATAACAATATTAAACCAAGAATATTAAACCAAGAACTGTCTATTTTCTTTGAGATGATGAAAGAAAAATTGTACTCAATGGTTTTGATGAGGATGAAAGAGAATGCAATATTTACCTCATTTGTACTATCACACAAATTTCGAGCATATGGAGAACTTTGATTGCTCTATCAATCATATCCGCATAAAGCGGGTTAAGTTCTGGTAGATTATGAGCTGGACTGAGTAGGACTTAAGCGGGACTTCTGATATGAAGCAACATTATTCATTTTAGCATTATTAAATCTGTGACTGGGACCCAAGTGGGACTTTAGTGGTCAATCGGAACTTTCATATTTTACAGTCTTAAAACAGGAACCGAGACTGAGACTCTGTGACTGTGACACTAGCGGATCCGAGCAGGAGTTCGTTGATGACGGAAAATGCAGATTCTTGAGTAAAATAGAATCATTTTTGCCCAAAACAATGGTAACGAAGGACTTAATCATATATTTCAGACTTACACATCTAAAAAGACATATATAAGTAATATTGGGTATAACATGTATGAATTGTAAACATTTTGGGTATTTTTACCTATGATATAGTATAGATAAGTATTTCAGAAAGATCCAATTGCTGATTGCGTCCCTATGATTAACTTGTCTCATTAAACAGTAACCTAAAGCATTTGGAGAATTGTTAAAATCAAAATAGCTCGAAAAAGCAAGCGATTATATATAAATTATGAAAAAGGCTTAATATTGTAATTAATATGCCGCATGAGTATATGAAGGATGTTCTGAACATTAATTAGTAAGGGCTTACAAATCTCTGTCTACCGAGGCCAGACCCAGAAATATCTCCTTCATCCCTCAGTCAAGCATCACCGGAGGGAGAGAGGGAGACGAAAAGGGGGTTCTTTCTGCAGGGACCCAATTGAAAGGACTCTGAGAATTTGTGCAAGACCAGGGAAACATCCCTCAATTTTTTATTATGTCGTACCTAAATCATCTTTGAAATTCATAATATTGACTTGTAAACTTTCCCAGTTTTAGCCCAAAAGTTGATCCAATTTATATATACAATGCCTATTTGGGCCCAATTCATGTTGTAGTATTGTGTAGCCTCAAATAATCTTCTGTATAACCCAAAATTTAGGATGTTTCTTAGGCTTGTAATAATGTTTTACAAACTCAATATCAAATGACAACTGCCTTCAATATTGTCCAAGTTTTACATGGACACCTTTGAAACGTTTTCTAACTTTCAACCTGCACATTTTTAAAAGGCTCCGCGGAATTGTCATATGAAGCTTCTCTTCAATGTATATAATAAAAAGAAACAGAGGAAATCTGGGAGAAGAGCTAGTCCCACAAGTTTTCCGTAACCTTAAGACCCCACAACATTTTAATTTTTGATAAAAAGAATTGGTTTATAAGAATCATCAACTTAATTATACATATGGACTCAGTCTATGTTATCAGAACTCACAATTGTGTCCGCGGATTGGAGGGCAAAGCAAAAACCACGACTTACTACTTTATGCTGAAAAGAAAGCAATGAGTTAATGCCTTAGTAATGTATCTGCAGCGAAGGCCAGCTGAGCACTCCATATTATTTCCTTTGATGAATTTGCTTCAACTGTAAACCTGCTAACAGAGGAACAGACTCAAAGACAGGTAGTGAAGTATTGTAAAGATCTAACAGAAATCTTGATAATCTGAGTTTTGCCAATTGCTTCATTAAATGTTCGCCAATCTTGATTCTAAAACTTGCATCTTATGTCTTAGATGCGCATATCACGAGCTCTTTTAACATGCTTAATTCTAGTGTTTGAATTGAAATATGGGGTATCAAAATATTATCCAACCAAAAGAATAAATAGCTGACAATGGAAATGAAATGGAAAAAATAAAAAAAGATGCACAAGATCCTATATGCAGAACTTCGAGAATTTCCAAGAAAATGCTATAGTATTGTAGCTGCATCTAAGTATGAAATATGAATTGAATTTCAGCTCTCATTAGGATTTTTGAACGTGCAGTTCCATTGAAATTTTGAAATAAATATTATATCAATAGCCATGGAAAAACTTCTACAATCATTTAAGATGATATCATATGAACAATTCAACAGTCCACATAAGAAATTATATGAAAAAGAAACCAGAATGACTAGACAGTGAAGCAAAATAAGTGTCTATTATATGCAAATATATTATATGCATTATGTAGTAGTACTTTTCATGTAAATGTTCCATGGTACAATGGTTGTTTCTCACTGCCACGATTGCAAGATGTATTATGTAGCAAAATAATATGAAAAAGAAACCAGAATGACTAGACAGTTACAAAATAATCTCACTTTACTCAACTTTTTAAATAAATGTAAGTCTAATTAGAGCATTTCATAATTATTAGTATCGGAAAATAAAGAACTGGTCAATATATTCAAGATAATTACGTATTTACAAAATAAATGTGGTATATATAACTTCCCAAAGTATGGAAAGGTATCTATAACTTCCCCTCCCGGTCCTACTCCCCAACCTAGAGTAGCTAGATGGGGAAGTAAAATTAATCCTTGTTCATATAAATTGGTGTAACCAAAAGGCAAAATAGATTGGCATTTAGTAAGGGAAGTAGATTGGCGGTTATCCATCTGCGGTGGAAAGTTGTTCCTAATATTCACGTTACATCACAATGTCGTTTAGAACGATTATTTCCCGATAAGCCACAACAAGTCAAGAGCAGCCCCGGAAAATATATCATAACTATTAGTATGCATCATTATTTTGGAATATATCATACAAAACAGTTGTAGTATAGCAGATACTAGATCTTTAATTTCTAATGTGTAAAAGAAAGTAGAGATTTAGTAAAACAAGAATCTCTAAACATTACCTTGAATGTGGAGACTAAAAGTTGTGCAAGTGGTTGCATTGTCAGAATCACCAAAAGTTAGTAAAAGCCATAGCAGGTAGCAGGCTTCAGAAAATTGTTTCCAAAACGGAAGTGGCCCAGTGCCTGGTAAATACTAGAATTCACTTTTCCAGCAAATATGGAACTGCCCCACAGCCCAGCACATATCTGAATACTAATAGCCAGTTCTATAAATTGTTCTTCACCGAAACGAGAAGAAAAATGAAAGATATCAGTATGGGAGAAGTTATCAAGCAGTATTACCATGGACATCTAATTTCTTCTGAGATTCCTAATGCACCAACAGTCAGTAATCTGTATGGATATGTAATCTCATATATCTTGTAAACCAGTAGTAAACTAGACGAAGGTGAATTTATGCCCATCATTGCCTTTCATATTTCTTAGCAAAGTCTTTGAGCAGTAATCTCTGACGAAAATCCAGATATTTGTCTAAGCTAGTTCCTGCCCACTGCTGGCAAAAGCATTCATCAGTTGGAACAAATGAACTCAAAGGGAACGGCCCTTTCGGAGCTTTCTTCAGTGAAACCAGGAACCTATGGCGGGGTCTGATCCGTTGGTCTAAAGACAAGCTAAGGTAGGTTGGATATTTGGTTAGAGAATGGACCTCATTTTGAAGTTCATTGATCAAGTACATGTACTTTGGCTTCAGATTCCCGTCCAGTGAAAGTGAGAATACCTGAAGAGTTGTTAGAATCATCGCTTAATTCAACAAAATTTCAGGCATAAAAGATATAACAAATTACAAGTATGCTAAAGCAACCACAATCATCAATAAGTAACAAAACCAATTACACAAGGGAAGCAAGGGTACCTGTGTAAGGCTGGTTAATACTTTCAGTATGTCTTTGTTTTGCATCCCAATACTTCGTAAGAAATTGATTCTGGGGAGTAATCCATCCTCAATGCTGTAGTGAAGAAGCTGAGGATGTTTAGTTACCATCTTCACGATACTCTGCCTAGGAGCATCCAACTCTTTCATTAGAAAATTGAGACGAGTAGTCCATGAATTATCTATCCGTTGAACCAGGATTTGAGGACTTAACTGCACAACCTTACTTATGTCATTCTCCTGGATCCCTATCTCATCTAGCAAATACTTAACCGTGGGTTTTAAAGAATTTTCAACACTGTAAGAGAACAATGAGGGAGTGGCAGTAATTATTTGCCCTATTCGGGACGATGGAATGCCCAAGCTATATAAAAAAGAAACATGGGACTTTAGATTGTTTTCCACAGTGTACTGTAATATTTGAGGCTGTCTCAAAATTATTTTTCGAATATCTGTATGTTTAACACCAACACTCAACAAGTATTTCAATCTTTCCTCAGCAGATTCGACATTTATCTGGAGAGAAGTCATATGCCTTTCATACATTTGGATGAAGTGACTTTCCTTGAGTCCAAAAGTACTCAGGTAATTGAGAAGTGGAAAATATCTGTCGTCTAAGTCTAGTTCTCCCGACAAATGACCAAATTTGTTCTTAGCAGAACGTCCTGCTTCCTGGATAAATCAGAGAGCATTCTTCATCAGGCATTACTTTGATATTGATATGTGATAACTAGCAATGGAGGCAATTACCCTGTCCTTGGAATCCAGAGTTGAAGAAACAGTATTTTGAGAATCATCTCCATCCATCTTTTCCAGGCTATATCTGCCATTCTTTGCAATAGACGACTTGCTAGGTCTTGTTTCAAGATTGTGTGCCGAGTCCAAATCCCAACTTTTTCCTATCTGCCTGGTTTTTCCTGTTTATGACAGTTTAGTTTTACTCAAATGATATACATTGATCATGATCAAATTTATTTTCATAGTTTCTGATTACTACCTTGTCCCTTGTGAGCTGCACTTTTCAACTTCAGCCGCTGCCTATCAGCCTTAGAAATTTTAACACCTCCTAATTCATCCTGGAATAACCCACAAACATTTCAACCATGATAAAAATACCCCCAAAATTAACATGAAAGACATATAATATGTTATCTGAACAAAATTGTGAAAGCGACAAACTCTACTGAAGTAACCAAACAAGCATATTCAAGAATGAAGGTCACAATCCATGAACAATATCAATCACGGTTCAACAAACTAGCTCTTAAGAAGATCCAGACAAAACTGTACAAAATTTTAAATGAAATTTCTGGATGCCAAGTTTCTCGGTTCAAATTGTGAAGATAATTACAGCAAACTAAAAAACGTAGATATAGCTCAACTGTAAAACCAGACCGACTTCTCAAATCTCCAGGCCAAAATTCAGTGAAATATAAGTAGTACAGCAAAATATAGCATTACACAGAAAATAAAGGGCATACGTCAGACAACCAGTCGTCTTCCTCATCATCAGAACCAGCTGTATCGGTGTCGTAGGGCGAGAGCGGCTGGCCATACCTGGAGCGGCGGTTGGATTTCAAAATCTTTGGATTGGAATGCGACGAGGCAACTCGCGTTCTCCAGTTGAATCTCCCGGCTGGAGCGGCGGCAGAGTGGAGGAGGGAAGCGGCAAAATAGAGAAGAGAGGAGGAGGGGTGGTTGAGCGTGGTATTGAAGAGTGATAAAACAGCCATAGTTTGCTGAATTAAAAAGAGAATAGGAGAATATGCCGATGCGTATCCTCTAAAACCCTAAAGAGATTTTAGGTAACGAAAGAGAAAAGGCCGGAATATCTACGACCGTACAATGCCAACCTTATCTTCTTCTTCTTGGTTTCCCGTTACTAGTATTTTTCTGGGACCAAACCAACCATTAGCATTCAATCCGAATCTTATGTCTCACTCGTGTCTCATTCACATTTTAACTATAAGCACCTAGGTGTTTAGGAATACGTAAAAAATTCAAATCGTAAGCAGCTAGCTGCTTACTGAGAGTGGACCACGGAGTGGGACACAAAAAATGGGACAGAAGATCCTGTGGAATTTGCATTATTATCCATACGACATTCTCCTTTCATTTTTTTTAATGACAAGTCCACAGTCGTTATTTATGGTGCGCACAAATTAAACCTCGCTGCAATAGTCTGCAAATCTCTTGTTAAACATTCTCCTTTCATTCTTTTGTCTCAAAGTGGATGTATATCCAACTAGGGTTGCTTAATTTAGTTAATGACAAGTCCACAGTCGTTATTTTTTATGCGCACAAATTAAACCTCGCTGCAATAGTCTGCAAATCTCTTGTTAAACATTCTCCTTTCATTCTTTTGTCTCAAAGTGGATGTATATCCAACTAGGGTTGCTTAATTTAGTTAATGAGGTTGGTGTCGGTAGGTAAAATAATAACGGAATCAGATCGATATCAATCAATTGGTACAGGTAATTAACCGAATTTAAATTAGATTCAATTATATATAAACTAATTTTATATTTCTATTAAGCGAACTTGATTTTAAATTAAAAAATTTCACAACTTCTTCCAATTTTGCACTTCTTAGAGCATACACTACATGTGGCATTAAACAAGATTTTACTGTAGTGTTTCACTCCAACATTACACTACATTCTACACTACTACAATAGTGTTATTGAACAATGTTCTATCACATGTGGTGTGACATTATTCACGCTACACTGCAATTTTAATCATTTTTTATTTTATTTTATTAATTTTATATGCAGAAATATAATCATATAATTAATCATAATTATCATATAATAAATTAAAATTATTACTATATATAAAATATTTAAAATGAAATAATATACTAATTTTATTAATTTTATGCCACTATAATTTATCTTGAGTACTACATAAAAAAGTAGAATTTCGGACAGGATCGGTGCATGAGAAAAAAATGAATACCGAATTAGGAGGAATAGAACCAAAATATTATATTATAATTGTGGGACATTAGTAATTATATTGCTAATGGACTTCAATAAATTAATATCAGCCCATAATATAATAATTTGGTCACTTATTTATCAATTAATTGCCACATCCAATTAATTCCAGATAAATAATTTTTATATTATTAAATAATGTATAAATACATTAATATATTAATAATAATTTTTGAGAGAGCAGAATAAATATTGGGCAGCTAATTGGGCCAGACCAAGGATCCAATACAAGAAATAAAGTCGAGCCTCAAATTAGTTAATTATCCATGCTCAGACCAGAGCAAAATTAATTAATAAACACAACTTCATTCCACTAGAGATTATGTGCTGACTTACCCCTTTATCACAATTTGAGCATGAGCTTGTATTTTAGACTTAAATGATCCCGCATTTAAGATAGAAATATCTGTTAATTAATTAAGCTCACTTCCAACTTAAATTAATTAACATCTTATTATATTCCCGAGTAGTACTACTTGACTCTATTAACACACATGAACTTAATCAACCGACCGAGTTTAGTGTGCTTAATCCTTACGAGTTTCTCAGGGGATATTATTAACCCATTTAACAGGGATACGGATGCCAGATACAGACAACCAGCCTGAGCCACAAATAACTACTAACACCCAAGATACGTAGATCCGGTCGCGATGACGTCCACCATAGTAGGTCAAAGTGATAGTTAGCTAAATGCACTCATCTGAAGTCTTACCAAGTGTTGGTCCAGAGACGAGTATCAGGTGTAGAGGGGGGGGGTGAATACACCTGAGTCCAAGTTTGGCTCAAACACGAAGGTCAGTATTTTACTGAGTATGATACTGAACGAGTTTAGTTTCCAGTTAAGCTTTCTGATCGCGGGGCAGAGTGATTCAACGACTGAATCCTTTCTACTGACTGATGTCAGTACTGAGTAATTCAGTAGATGAAGAAGTGTGGAATTGTGTAAACCCGATTTAAGTTCGTCTCTTTGAAAAATATTTTTATGCAAACCAAATCAGTTGTCTAGTACAGTTTTAAATATGTTTTACTGAAAACATGATTTTACAAACTGTTGACAAACAGATGCAATTAAACAGTAAATGACACGATCAAATTTTAATTTGGTTTGGATACGCAAGATCCTACATCCACGGTCATGCCGAACAGGAGTTCTTGTTGATTAATCTGAGCAAGCCTCAGCAAGTTTCTGTACGCTGGACAGAACCTTCTAAGTTATAGTCCTTAGTGACTTTACAAAATCAAACCGAAGTTTGAAGGGTTTTATCTCCCACAAGGAAGGAGTTCTTACAATAAGAACGTATCACTAAAGTGAACTCCTTCAAGTGTCTAAGCTTAAGATCTAACAAGATTAGCTTAGAAAAGAGGTCGGGAATAACTCTAGAGTGAAGAACTACTATGATATCTCTAAGATTTCTAGTTCTTCGCTGGATATAGCAGTAAGCTTGCTTGAGTGCTTGAGTATGTGTTCTTGAATTTCTTGCGTATTTGTTCCCTTTGTTGTTTGACTCACAACTTCTATCTTAAATTCTTGAAGATGATCTCTTTATATAGTTGTGACCCATGCATAGATCCGTTGGAGGAACCATGCCACGTGTCACAAGACTCCAAGGAAAATGACCATATAATTTGAATGTCGCTGTAGAGGGTGGTTGGCTTTCTGTGCATGAGAGCAGCTTTTGTGTCAGAACAGGTAAGCTTTGCTTGCTTCTCATTGACCGAGGTATGGTGGTAGGTGAGACTTGTCAGACATCAGTCTTCTAGCTGAGTTGGCTTCCTCTGAACCTCGTACACTAAGTGTTCCTCTGTTGACATCCGACTGATAAAGTCAGGCTGTCGATTTCCCTTGTACGGTTTGCAACTGAGTTGCAGCTCATTCAGTAGATCAAGGATGATCATACTGAGTCTTCTTTTTGAGTCGGCTGAAGAGTGATCGTCTACTGAGTGCTTCCAGCTACTGACTCGAAGACAAACTACTGAGCTCTTATACAGACAGAGCTCTACTGAACCGATAACAAACATGGGGTTCTGGAACCTTAACTTCTCTACTGAAGTCCAGTCCAACAATTTACCCCTTACAGGACTTAGACAAACTAATCTAGAAATATCAAAGCAGGTCTAGCCTATTACATTATGTCGGTTCATCACACACTCAGGGGTTTTGGGATCTTCAATTCCTCCTTAAACATTTATACGACAATTACTCAGTATCAGAGGTACTGAATCATCTCCCAACAATTTTCTCTGTCCACTGCTAATATCCCTACAATATGAACTATGTAGAATCATCTCCTGACTCATATCCCTACACCAAGCTTAAGATCAACTAAGTCACCGATATCTTGGTTCTCCACTAAAGTCAGTCAAGAGAACATATCTCGCTGTGATCCATCAATACACCACCTTAAGTGTACCAATATAGATAAGTAGCCAAAACAAGCCACTTCCTATCTAAACTGCAGCTTAAACCGACAACTTATCCTTAAGTTGTCTCAGCTGTGATAACTGTTTATATCTTGTCAGTTCAACCAAATGTGTAGTCTTCTGATACCCGACACATTATACAATCTAACTTTTATACAAGATAAATGACTACATGCTCGAATATAACTAATCAGATAGGAGAATAAAAATAGTGAAAAGAAAAACACATTGTATACAAGCAAAAAGGTTGCTTCCGCTATACGTATATCCAACAATTCTCCCACTTATACTAAAGTAAACTTTTAGTATACAATGTGTCAAATCCAAAATAGTAATTGAGTTATCTATCACTACTTCTCTCACTTATACAAAAGTTTATGCAATCCTAAGTGGGGGGAATCTCACGCACTCCCAAGCCACGCACATTCTTTGCGAAAACTTGGATGGGCAAGCTCTTCGTGAAAGGATCAACTAGATTGTCTTCTATTCCGATCATGTCTATGACCACGTCTCCTCGATTTACGAATTCACGTATAATGTGGTACTTTATGTTTATGTGTTTAGACGCCTTGTGAGATCTGGGTTCCTTTGAATTTGCCACTGCACCCGAGTTATCACAAATAAATTGTGATAGTCTTAGGCAAATTCATAACATATCAAGATCCAGAGGAGATTTTTGAGCCAAACTGCCTCTTGTGAAGCTTTTGAAGTAGCCACATACTCTGCTTTCATGGTTGAGTCTGCAATGCATTTCTGTTTTGCGCTCCTCCATGAGATGACTCCACCTCCCAAGGTAAACACATAACCCGAGGTAGACTTCTTCTCGTCTCTGTCAGCCTGAAAATTCGAATCTGTATAACCCAAAGATACTAGACTGTCTGGTAAACAAGCCTATAATCTCGAGTCTGTTTAAGGTATTTGAGAATATGCTTGACCGCAGTCCAGTGCTCTTGTCCAGGATTAGACTAATATCTTGAGACCATGCCTACAACATATGAGATATCTGGTCTCGTACAAAGCATTGTATACATGAGGCTACCGACAGCGGAAGCATATGGTACTAGCCTTATACTTTCTATCTCTTCAAGCATTTTAGGGCACTGATTCTTGGATAGAAAAATGCTATGTCTGAAAGGTACTGAACCTTTCTTAGCATTTTGCATGACAAAACGAGCAATAACAGTGTCAATGTAGGGCGCTTGTGACAAGCTTAACATCCTTTTCTGGCTATCTCAGATAACCTTGATCCCGATGATGTAAGCAGGTTCACCTAAGTCCTTCATTCAAAACTGCTCGGATAACCACGTCTTTACGTCTAATAACACTTCAACATTGTTGCCAATGAGAATGATGTCGTCTACGTAAAGTGCAAGAAAAACCACTGATCCGTTAACACAGATACGGTACACGCACACCTCGTTAGGATAGGATACAAAACCATAGGATTTGACTACCTCGTCGAAATGTTGGTGCCATAACCGGGAAGCTTGCTTAAGTCTATAAATAGACTTCTTAAGCTTCCAAACTAGATTTTGTTCGCCCTCCTTCACATAACCTTCTGGTTGTTTCATGTAGATGTCTCTACCTTTTTCAAGGTGACCGTTTAGGAATGCGGTCTTGACATCTATCTGTCAGATCTCTAGGTTCATGTGAGCTACTATGGCAAGGAGAATCTGAATGGACTTGATCATTGCTACAGGCAAGAAGGTATCAATATAATCGATACTCTCTTTCTGGATAAAACCCTTCGCCACTAGCCTGGCCTTAAATGTCACGATCTCCCCATTTAGTCCTCTCTTTCTTTTGTATACCCACTTACTACCAATGGCCTTGCAGCCTTCAGGTAGTTATGTGACCTCGTATACATCCATATCAGGTATGGACTCAAATTCCGAGTCCATGGTGACTCGCCATGAATCTGCATCTATATCTCCCACTGCTTCATTGTAGGTCCAGGGATCCACGGTATCTTGTTCATCTGTCAGGAGATGATCAGACGTCTCCTCAATGAACATATACCGATCAGGCGTAAATATCACCCTCCCACTACATCGAACAGTGCCAGACGTTGTGTTAACAGATTGCGCAGTTACTCGTGGAGTACTATCTTGCACAACTAGTTGTTCAAGCGGAACTCGACCACCTTGTAATTCCCCAAGGATGATGTTGACTCGAGACTTGTGATTACTAATGTAATCCTCTTCTAAGAACTGAGAGTTGGTGCTAACAATGATCTTCTGTTCTTTAAGATCATGAAAGTGTCCACCCTTCATTTCCTTTGGATACCCTATGATCATCACTTCAGAACATGATTCCAACTTGGATACCCTGCCTATTTAGCACATAAGCAGGACAACCCCAAATCCTTAAGTGGTGAAAATTAAGCTTATGCCTGTTCCATAACTCGAAAGGGGTCTTTTGAACCGACTTGAAAGGCACACGATTCAGCAAGTATGCTGTAGTCTCTAGGGAATATCCCCAAAAGGAAGCCAACAATGTTGCATAACTCATCATCGATCGAACCATCTCTAAGAGAGTTTGATTCCTTCTCTCTGACACACCATTTCTTATCATAACATCAATTTTATCTTTCGTAATACTAAACCAGTGTTGTAAGATAATTATATAGTTTAGACATAATTTATCTCACAAGAGTTTAGCCTATAAGGCTAACCATGTACAAAATCAAATTATCAAATTATATTAACAAACTAAATAAAAGAAGAAAAGAGAAGAAACTTACAATGTAGAAGCTACGGTTTCTCTCCTAAAACTGAAAGTTGATGAAGAACTTTACAAAGGAAAAGTTTATAAAAGTGAGAATTTTATTTATGTTTCATCCTCCGCTTACAATACAAGCATCTCTCCATAAATAGACAAGAACAGGAAAGAAAAGTAGAAAAGGAAAAGATACCTCCTCCTACCTATACATTAGAGTAGAAAATAAGTAAACACCTACTACAATTATTGTTGCCAATATTTCACATAAAATGACAAATTATCATAATAGTTGAGAAAATGGTTTTATCGGAAGAGAAATTATTCTCTTGAGGTGATATGCCCTCCTGTAAGAACGCCAGTTGTCTTCAATTATTTCCGAATAACTCCCTTGCTTTTATTTTGACGCAGAATATTCTTCTTTGTTTTTGAAATTTTCCACTAAAGCTTCTTTCATCGCTTCAAAAATATCTTCAATAGAAGCTTCCTCGTTTGGATCTTGAGCTTGTTGAAAATCAATTTCTTGATTTGTTGAGGACAGAGATATCTGATTTTTCAGATTTTTGGGACATAGTGTCCTCTTTAAATGTTATCAATAGATCCTTCTTAACTTCATCAAGATCTTCCTCAATCATCTTCTCCTTAGATATAACTCCAAACTTCAATCTCAATTTTCTTGAGATATGCTCAAATGGAGAAGGAGATTCCTTCCTAAATTTGAGCTTAATTTGCTCACTATATTTCTCAAGATTATCATTAATATGACTCATAGAATCAATGCCAAAAATGTGTCCTGATTCTGAATTATGTTTTATCATTTTTTCCTGGAACTTAGAATATGAAACCCTTTTAACACAGGGAATCATATCATCAGTGTAACCAAATTCTGAAGTTCATTTCCAAATCCAAGGAATTGAGAATTCTGTAAAGAAATATAGGGAAGATATTCCTTCCAAACATAAGTCTTTTTCTTGAATTTCAAGAATTTCTGGAGAAATATCCACCAATTTTTCAAAATTTTCTTTTAAAACAATCAGGTAAGATTCTTACGGATGTGCCATAATATTGTCACAATCTAATAAACCATATAGGTATGTCGAAGTTATAAACTTCTGAACAAATTTTAATTAAACAAGAATATTTTCTTTTGGGATTTTCATATAGAAAACTTTATAGAAAACATCCTCATAATCCCATAAATTATATTTAGTGGGAGTTTTATTCTGTAAATAACATGATTCCTTTTGCCTATATGGAGATATTCCTCATTCTTCCATAGATATGATCTTTTTTATGACAATTTTGGAGAAGTTATAAACTTCTTTCTGTCCAGTTGTAAAATGTTGTATTTCACACCCATTATTAATCAGTATATTTTCATAGTATTCCCGAAACTTATAAGTCCGAGCTGCATATGATGCATTTTCAAAATACCTGTCCATGATATTCCATGGATTATTTTTCCATTTCAAATCTTTTTCCTCCAGCAGAACTATAACTTATGTTTTTTCATTTATGGTGTAAGAGATATTCTCTTCATCATTTTCCTCAGTAACCATTGAGGAATAAGTAGGAACCAATCCGGATCTTTTGACCCATTTTGTGAGGACCACTCAGTGGCCCACCAATCACGTGGTGCCACGTATATTTTTAAAATTAAACACACACTATAATATTAACTACATGACCCACCAATACACACGTGGCACCGCGTGATTGGTGGGCCACTGAGTGATCTTCCAAAAAATGGGCCAGATGATCTTTTGCGAGTAGGAACATATCCTGTTTTTTAGTATTACCTTCCTTTTGTTTCTTATATTTCAAAAATTCCTAGAACTCTCTATCATGTGATAAGTCTGCGGCTATATAAGCCTTTGTTTTCCATGTTGGGCCATAATTTCTGGTTGTAGACCTATGTCACCTCTTCCTCTATAAGAGAAAGTTCATCTCCCTTTGGAGGACATTCATGCAAAATTCATTGGATATATTCACGAGTTAAGAAACCAAGAAGATTATTTTCTTCTCCTTTCTTATATATAATTTCAAAATCAAATGGGGTTAAATGTGCTTGCTACCTAGCAAACATTTATTTTGAAACATCATGCTTAAAATCTTTATTAAACATAAATTTTGCATATTTACAATCAGTCTTTATAATAAAATTTTGATTATATAAATCATCTTGAAATTTTAAAATTATTAAAATTATTAAATCTTTAATAAATTTTAAAATTATTAAATTTTAACAAATTTTAAAATTGTGACAGAATATTATAAAATTATTTTCCTTCATCTTCACTATTATTATCTTTTGTTGGACAAGATTGCCTTAAGATACATGGCAAGCATTCTAAATCTGAATTTGATATTATAGATTCATTTTCTAGAACATCTAATTGTTTGTCAGAATTTTCACTTGTACTAGTGTTGCTAGTATCTTCTGATTTTGTATCTGAGTTTAATAATATTTTGAAAGCATTTCTTTAAGATTATTAATCTTTTTCTTAGTCCAACATTCTTTAGCATAGTGACCATATTTGCCACATTTTTTACAAACTATTAATTTTCTATTTTCCCATCTTTTTCTTATTCTATCATCTTTTTTCCATTATTTTTCTCAATTTTCTTTTTAGAGAATTTTCTTTTTTTCTTATGATTATTTTTATTATCTTTCCGAACCTTTTTAGGTTTGCTAGCAGATGGAGCTTTATCCATAGCAAATTGATCACAAAACTGACCTAATTGCTTTTTTTTCTATTAAGTTATGTCGTTTCATTTGTTGATTTAATTTTATCTCATTACAGAGACTTAATCCTTCTTGAACTCATGTTCCTATTAATTTTCCATAAGAATAATTTTCATATAGAATATTATAATTTTGCCTTAAAACTTTTCTTACTCTTTCAGCAAATAAGTTAGAAAGTCCATCTATAAATTTAGATTTCCAATGGGTACACTCAGGAAGTTCCATTACTCTACTTAGAAAGATATCTTTATAACATCTAAAATTTGTAAGTGCTTTACACTTAGGATTTTGCAGTAGAATCCTAATATTTTCACTGTTTTCTGTATATCTACCTGTAAAGTGTTCTATAATATTAATTACCAGTGTATATACTGCATCTTCTCTTATATTATTTCCTTCTATTTTTACAGTATTTAATATATTATCTCTATCAACTTGAGATAACTAATTATCCTACCATCCTTTAAGTTGTCATGTGAAACCTGATATTATCATTTTTCCAATTTCTTTCTCTGTATTTCCATTAGACTTATAGATAGTATAGTACATTAACATTTTATGTATTGTATTATGAATTTGTTGATTAACAAATCCATCATTATTCCATTCATATATATCGTGACCACTATAACTATTTGATATAATATGATTTTGTTCTTCTATTAGAACATCAACTGGTGTTGGTCTTGGATAACAGTGTTTTCCTGTTGTTGGCTTATATGCCCATTTTGACATTTTATTTATCTGTTCTTCATACACTTGTTTATAATTTGGATTATCAACTAATTTTTCCTTTACTTTTTTTATCAAGTAAATAGATCTAGATCTATCAAATGAATGTCGAAGGCAACATTCCTAATTTTTTATTATCTTCAAATTGTAATGTTACCGTTCCTTTCTGTGTCTGTATTACTTTTACCAAATTATTTTGAACTGGTTGTCGTGGAGCCACCGCTTGTTCAATATTCCAATTTTTTGGAAAATCTGTTTCTTCCCATTTAATTTTTCTTCTAGTAGTAATATTAGATTTACTAAATTACTTTTAATTAAAATTGTTTCATTTAAAGGTTTGTCAACCTTCTTACATTGAGGGTTTAACGTATATAACGGTTTATAATAGACTCTATAAGAGATAGCTATTACTTATGTTTCTGGTTTATAATTAGAACCATGAGTTTTAACATTTAATGTTAAAGAATCCAATATATTAATATTAGATAATGATAATTGTAAATTTGGATATACATCAAAATAAACTGGGCCGTCAGCCAAACTTGTTTGTATTACTCCCATTAGAGATGTTTTCCAAATTAAAGGCTTCTATGATTAAATGCTTAAATGCAATTTGCACTAATCAATATGTATAAATTTATGTGAATTTCTATAAGACAATAAATCAATATCATCTTGTACTTTAATTACTATTTCTTCCCCATGTAATGGAATTGTTTCTTCCGTAGTCTTTACTACTTGTTTTAATCCTAATTTTTCAAAAGTACTTAGCTTATATATCATACTAGATTCCACTTTTGGAATTATCCATTTATTTAATAATTCTAAATTTTGAGGTAAATCAAATTCTTCTTTCATACTGTTTTAAACAGTACTATTTCTTTTTACTAGATTCATACTGATAAATATATGTATAATAAATTAAAATTATTACTATGTATAAAATATTTAAAAAAATAATATACTAATTTTATTATTTTTATTCCACTGTAATTTATCTTTGAGTACTACATATAAAAGTAGAATTTTAAAAATCTTAATATAATAAAATATATACTCCCTCCGTCCCATTATTAGTGACGCCTTTCTTTTCGGCACGAGAATTAAGGGAATATGTAATAAAGTATGAGAGATGAGTAGATAATAAAGTAGGAGAGAGAGATGAGTGTGATAATGAGAGTGTAGGAGAGAGAAGATGATAAAGTAGGAGAGAGAAATGCGTATAATAATGAAAGTAAATGATAAAGTAGGAGATATAAGATGATAAAATAGGAAAGAGAGTGGTAATTTTTTACCAATTTGGGACATCGCCACTAATAGCGGGACATCCAAATTAGGAAAGGTGGCCACTAATAATGGGACGAAGGGAGTATTATTCAATAAGTTGTTAAGTTAGAACTAAAATAGAAAGATTGAGATAAAATATTCCATTCTAGTGTAAAATATGGAGGAAATGCTCTTACTCCTTGGAGATGCTCTTACTCCTTAGTTTCTTAGTCTATACATAATACTTCCACCCATATTCCAAATCGGCTCAACCCTAATCGTATTCAGTTTTTCTAAATCCTTTGCTCTAGTTCGGTTGTTGGGCTGTAAGGCGATTGAGTCGGTCTTGTTTCTCCTCACGGATTCGGTAGCAAAATCTCCTCTCTCCTCCTCCAAGTTCGCCATTTCCCGGTATGCCGCCTACACGATCCAGCTTCACAGCCGCCGGAAAGTCCGGACTTCCCTAAGTTCCACTTCCATATTGTTCTTCCCTTCTTCCTCCATTCAATCCATGCACAAATACTAAAAATGCAGACTCTATCTTTGCCTTTTCTTTCTTTAAAATGAGTCTTGATACCCAATTAACATTATGCTTCGAAAGTGGGCTTGTTTGTAGCAACTTGGATTATCATATGAATTAATTTTGTTAAGCTGGTTTAGTTATGCCTATTCAGCTATTTCGGACTGTCGAATGATTCATGATCCTGCAAAGGTAAACAAAATTTCATCAGTTAAATAATCGATCAAGAATAACCAAGTAACTGTCGGTTACAGTATCGTTAGTCATATTGTAGATTAATCGGGTACGGTTAACCGAAATTCAAATTTGATTAACCCGTATATGAACCGATTAACAAGCCTATATCCAACAGGCATAATAGAAAAGAACGAGTATTACTATTTTTTAGATTACTCATTTAATAAAAAAAAATGAAAGCTACGAATAACGCACTGAGTAAACTTTGTTTATGTACAATATCTTACAATCTACTATGACCACTTTATGTAGTGGTATGAGTACCACTGTTGTATGTGTTATCTTTATATCAAATAGGATGTATATCTCCTACAAGCATAACAAACAAGAACCGTTGTATGTGTTATCTTATTTTCTAGTCTCTTTACTAGGGCGGAGGGATATGGTGGTGAGTGGGATAATTTAATCTCACTTAATTTAGTGTGGTTATCTGTTGTAACGCTTGAATACTTTGTCATTCATTTCTTTTATGAGAGTCTCTTCTTTTTACTATATTTTATTCTCATATGTTATTTCGTTATTTGATTGAAAGTCCGACATAACTCTCCCTGAGTTACCATTGTCATTTAAGATTTAACTCCAATAAACACATTTCTTGACTTAACCCCTATATATTAGACGTTTCAGGTATCAACATATTAATACTTAAACGTCCATCAGTAATATGAAAAATAATTGTTGGTATCTTGTTGGTCCAGAGACGAGTCTTCAGGTTGGGGAGGGAGTTAATACATCTGAGTCCAAGTTCAAACTCAAACGCGAAAGTCAGTCTATTACTAAGTTTGCTTACTAAATAGTTCAGCTAGCCAATTAAACTTCCTGATCGCGTGGGCAGAGAGGTTCAAGATACTGAACACTGTTTACTGACTTCAGTCAGTCCACAAGAGACTCAGTACAAGAATAATTGTAGAATAATGTAGGCCCAATTTTATTCATCTCTTTGAAAAACCATTTTACTGAAAATTATTTCAGTTATGCTTGTGCGTGTTTTAGAAGGTCTTACTGAAAATCCAAAGTTATGAGTTTTAAAAATGAGTTTTGTGCAGAATGAATAGTAACCAATAAAATAGTAAATACGACATGCATTTTTTAAAGTGGTTCGAAAACACAAGATCCTACGTTCATTGTCCTGAATTACCAGGATGTCTTGAATAGATTATATTGAAGAAGTCTTATTTGATCCGTGCACTGGACAAATCACTAGTTATAGTCCTAGCGACATAACAATGAGTTCAAACACAATGTTTGAGATTCTCCAACTGAGAAATAGTTCTTACAATAAGAACAGTTCGAATATGAACTCCTTTGGCGTCCAAGCTTATGATCTAACTAGGTTTGTGTAGAGAATAGAGAATGGAAACTCTGGTACTCTAGAGTGAAGAACTAGACAGGTTTCTACGGTTATGAGAGTTCTTCGCTTGGTGAGCTTTGAGACTGCTAGAGCTTTGAATGCTTGAATACTTTGTGTTCCCGGTATCTTCAGCGCTTGAAGATCGTTCTCTATTTATGGTCTTAACTCATGAAAAGATCCGTTGAAGAGGACCTAGACATGTGTAAAAAATGGTAAGGAAAACGACCATCTCATTTTGAACATCACTATAGATATTCTCTCTTTTTTAGTCTTAAGGACAGCTTCATGTTAGGGCAAGTACAGTGCTGACAGCTCCTCATTGGTCGAGGTTGATTGCTAGGTTAGGCTTGTTCAAACTCCAAGACTAATGCTGAGTTGACTTCCTCTGCTACCTCAGATACTTTAACTGAGTTATCCTCTAGTGACTTTCTCCGAGAGTTTTTTCTTGTAGCTCGATCCTTCTGTACTGACGCATTCAGTAGATTCTCTACTGAGTTTTCAAATACTGAGTCCATCCATCAACTGAGAATAATAATCTAAGTATATCAACTACTGAACTCTATTTAGCCTACTGAGCTCTTAACAAGCTGAGTTAAACTAAACTATTACATTATATTGGTTTATCACTCAGCTAGTTGTTTTGGGATCTTCAAATCTTATACTAAATCAACACCCGACATATCTTAAATATGATGTGTAGTGTATCTCAATAGACAATAGACTAAGATATGTGAGATCATTAGATGATTTGAGATAAGCTTTCGTATTTTGTACCGATCCTTTGTCGGAACTACCCGTAATAACGAACTTGCAAAATGGATTTGTTTATCATAAAGAGATTGGTCGTCCCTGACCCTGCTTCACCTTAATTGTTATTTGAACAAGTAAAAGTTCTATCTTGGTTCTAGTGGGGATAACATTTCTCTTCTGCATGTCCATGGAGTTTTGAAAAATCCAAACATCTCAGACGTCAGAGTAGGAATTTCTCCCGCACTCCTTCGTATACGTCAGGAGTCCATTGATGAGAAGGGGCTGGAGAAAGCTTGAACCCAATTCCTACAGTGATGTCAAATGTCTTTTTTATAGTCGAAATAAACTTAATTGGGGTTTTCTTTTTTTCATTAATTCGTTCTTGTTTTCTGTCATTATTGTAAATCGATTTATCAATAATTTTATTTGTTAAGTTAAGAAAAAATTCTGTATTTATTCTGGGAATATTAATCATAGATAAAAAGATATCTTTGTAGATTTCTTCAATGAAACTTTATACAAAGGGAGCTAATTTACAGATTAATCGAGCATTTCTTCTTTTGCAAAGATTTTGTGTTTGAAAATAAAGTGTTTTGAATGATCCCAAATTCCTATTGACCGATGAATCAGTCTGTATATAGGTTTAGACTAGATTCAGTCTGTTTATATAGGAAGATTGGAGTAGTTCGGGAAAGTATCAGTTCAAACTCTCATACTCTCAAGCAAGAACAAACTCTCTAGTTTTCATACTATTAAGTTCTTACTTAGAAATTCCTCTTATGTCCATATTCCAAGTAATTCATGTTCTTATCTAGAACTTGTAATCAAGAATGTTTCATACTCTTGTTTGTTGGACAAAACCTTGAAATCGATACCCTTTATGTGCGCAGTTTGTAGGCCACAGTTTGATGATAATGAGTCAGTTTTATTCGATGAAAAGATAGGCATTTTCTCCTCTACTCAAAGAGTTGTAGCAATTAGAAACAACGTGCAAGACCAGAACTTAAGGTACCTTATACACAAAAACCATACAGCCAATTACAAAGGAAGTGATCAAAGACTGCCTAATTAATCAGGTATTCCTTTAAGATGATTTATGTTCATTATGCAGTTCAAAAATGTATTTGTTTCAGTTTTTTACAACCTAGAAGATAATATACAATTTGTAATTCAGTTAATTAGTTATGGACAATATCATTGTTAGAATTTTATAAGCTGGAAGCAACTTTTATGTTTGTATACAATGTTATTCATATCTGTTGTTTGTTTTCCTATCTGATTATATATATTTGCACATGTTAAGTCCTATTGTCTTGTAAAAAAGTTAGATTGTGTAGTGTGTTGTAGATCACAAAAGACTACACAGTTGGTTGAACTAATAAGATATAAATAGATATCACTATTGGGACAACTTTAGGATGCGTTGTCGGTTTAAGCTGCAGTTTAGATAAGAAGTAGTTTGTCTTGGCTACTTGTCTATTCTGGTACACTTAAGATGATGTATTGACGGATCACAGTGATATGTGTTCTCCTAACTGATCTAAGTTGATAACTAAAGATCTCGGTGACTTAGCTGGTCTTAAGTTTGATAAGACTTCAGCTGAGTGCATTTGGCTAACTATTACTTTGACCTACTATGGTGAACGTCATCACGACCGGATCTACGTATCTTGGGTGTTAGTAGTCATTTGTGACTCAGGCTGGTTGTTTGTATCTTGCAACCTATCCCTGATATTGAGTTGATAATATCCCCTAAGGAGCTAAAAATGATTATCACACTAAACCCTGCAAGTTGATTAAGTTCAGGTGTGTTAATAAGGTCGAGTGATACTACTCAGTAATATAATAAGATGTTAATAATTTTAAGCTATCAGTGAGCTTAATTAATTAACATATATTTCTATCTTAAATACGAGGATCAATTAAGTCTAAAATACAAGCTCATGCTCAAATTGGGATAAAATGGTAAGTTAGTACGGATTCTCTAATAGAATGAATTTGTGTTTATTAATTAAGTTTGCTCTAGGCTGAGTGTAAAGAATTAATTAAGTTGAGACCCTGTTTATTTCTTGTATTGGATCCCTAGTCTGACCTACATAAATGTCAAGTATTTATTTCATGCTCTCTCAGAATTATTAAGGGGTTAATGCATTTTATACAATACTTAATAATGTTGATATTATTTATCTAGAATTATTTGGCTAGCTCAATTAATTGATAAATAATAAGTAGTCCATATATTATTTAATTAATTAATGGGCTTGGTGTATATAATAAGATATTACGTTATTATTAGAACACAATTCTGAAACCCACAAGAAAAACACACACACGCATATGCTCATTCCAACATGTGAGCGAGAAAGAGAGAGGAGACGTGATTCTTCATTGCTTCTTCAGTTCTTCCTCCATACGAAGGGAAAGCAGGCATCGGAAAAAAGATCAAAAGATCATGTACACGGGCAAATCAAAGCGAGTCTTAAGGACGCAGGTATTGATTCCTAAATCCTTCAATCATAAATGTATGCCTCTCAGTTTTTATGTAATACTAGCTTGTTAGTTTATGAGTGAAAGCACTAGGTAAACTATCATTGAAGTAATTTCCATTATGCTTGAAAACAGATTATTCCAGCAGTCAAGACCAAATGGCCAGAAAGCAGAAACAAGTTGATCTTTATACAACAAGACAATGTTAGGCCTCAGATCAAGGATTCAGATCTAAAATTTAAAGAGGCAACTAGCTCTTATGGATTTGATATTAAGGATTGTCATTGTCCACCAGGCCCCAAACAGTCCTGACACTAATGTCAATGACTTGGGGTAGTTTAGAGCAATCAAAAGTATTCAAGTGTAATCAGTTTGCTATAATGTTGATCATCTTGTTTCTGCAGTTGTAAAACTATATGAAGACTTATCACCAATGACACTTAACAAAATTTATTTGAGCCTTCAAAATTGCTTGATTGAGATTATGAAGGTGAAGGGTCAGAATAGTTATAAGATCCCTCACATGAACAAGGATGGATTTAAGACAAGATACACTTCCAACTAACTTAGAAGTGCCCTCTACCTTAGTGACAGAATGCCTACATGGTGGAGAATGGCCTTCTAGAGGAAATCCAGCCATTGAGGACCAGATTAGGTTTATGATGCAAGTGGAAAATCCAAGTTTTATGTAAATCTGCATGTTTTAATTTTTTTTTTTGGTTTTTACATTTTTCCCTAGTCTTTTTCTATAGTATAGTATAGATGATGTAAATTTTTCCATAGTATTTTGCTGTAGTATAGTATAGATGCAGCTATAGTACTTTATTATTCTAAAATCAAACTATCTGGATTGATGTACAAGACTCAATTTTTCATGTACATTTTTTGAATTTAGGGAAAGAGTTACTAATAAATGAGAATTAAAAAAAAAACTCACAATATATAGATAAAAGGAGGAAAAAAGCTCAATTTTTATTCAAAGAAATTATTCCAGAGTAAGAAAATACGAAGGATCTCAACTTACATTCTATAGGAAAAAGGAAAAATAATTAATGAAAAAATAGTTTGAGAGTAAGAAAAACAATTGATTTTCTTTTTTTAATTATTGTAGTTAAGTATTAAAAAAATTCATCCGAGAGTAAGAAAATGTAAGGATACCAAATTAAATTCTACTGAAAAAGAAGAATAAAATATTGAAAAAATAATTTGAGAGTGTTGGTCCAGATACGAGTATCAGGTGTAGGGGGGGTAAATACATCTGATTACAAGTTTTTCCTCAAACGCGAAAAGGTCAGCTGAGCTGAGTTTTGCTACTGAATGAAGAGTGACAGATATAAACCTTCAGATCGCGGGTCAGAGTGATTCAGCAGCTGAGGATTTCAGTTGAAGAATATTGTGCAGATAAGTGTGGGGCCCGATAGACTTCATCTCTTTGAAAACGTATTTAAGCAAACCAAAATCGTTTTGGCTGGTGTACTTTTTAAGTTCGTTTTATGCAAATGATGATTTTGTAAATAGTTTTGAGTACAATGCAATAAAACAGTAAACAACACAAGGAATTTTTAACGTGGTTCGAATACGCAAGATCCTACGTCCACGGTCCTACAGAACAGGAGTTCTTGTTGTTTAATCTGAGCAAGCCTCAGCAAGAAATCTGTGCGCAGGACAGACCCTTCTAAGTTATAGTCATTAGCGACTTTTACAAAATCAAACCGAAGTTTGAAGGGGAGGGGATGATCTCCAACAATGAAGGAGTTCTTACAATAAGAACAATTCACAGAATGTGAACTCCTTTCGAAGGTTCTAAGCTAAAGATATAAAAATGGAGTTTAGATAGAGAAGGGGGAACTAAAGAATCTCCAGAGAGAAAACCTAAGGATTTTCAACTAAGCAAGTTCTTCGCTGGATTGGCTTTAAGTGTGCTAGAGAGTTGTATGCTTGTAAGCTTGCGTTCCCTTGGTGTCCCGTTCGTTGAGCTTGAAGACTCTTCTCTATTTATAGTCGTGACCCATGCATGTATCCGTTGGAGAGGACGATGCCACGTGTCACAAACGTCCAAGGAAAATGGCCATATATTATCAAAATACGTCGCAGAGTGGTTGACTTTCTGTACATGAGAGCAGCTTTAATGTCAGAGCAGATAAGCTTTGGTTGCTTCTCATTGGTCGAGGTTTACGGTAGGTGAGACTTGTCAGACATCAGTCTTCTATCTGAGTTGACTCTCTGAACCTCGTATACTGAATGATCTCTGCTGACATTCAATCGATAAGAGTTGAGCAGTCGTTTTTCCTTGTCTGGACTTGTAACTGGGTTTCATGCATTCAGTAGATCTGGGCAGATCATACTGATTCTTCATCTGAGTCGGCTGATAAGGATCTTCTACCGAAGGTAGTCAGCTGGTGACTCTGAAGGCAGGAGCTCTACACTCACTCAGTAGATCAAGGATCATGCTGAGTCTTCTTTCAAAGTCTGCTGAAGGGAATCTTCTACTATAGGCTGTCAGCTGGTGACTCTGAAGACTACTGTGCTCTATAAACCGATGACTTGGGGTTCTGGAATTTAACTTCTCTACTGAAGTTCAGTCCAACAATACTCCATACAGGACTTAGACAAAATAATCTATGACGATAAAATCAAGTTTAGCCTATTATTACATCATCAAGGTTCAAACACACATAGGGTTCAGGACGGGTTTTGGGATCTTCAATTCTATAGTAATACAATTCAGCATCACTACAATTTCTCTCAATAACAAATATTACAATATCGTCCTAAGTACACGAACTACTGAGTTCAGTTCAAACGCAACTACTGAGTCAAGCTCTAAGTACCCCCTAGCAATGGTCTACAAGACCACTGACTCATATCCCTACAGAGAGTAAGAAAAATACTTTCTATTGTAGTTAAACATATATAAATGATTTCTTAATGTATCAAAAGGCTGAATTTATATAAGAAAATAGTTGAATTTTTGTATTGTAGTTAAGCATATGAATAAGTCCATAAAAAATGATAAGAAAATATAAAGAATGTTCCACCAGTAGGAATTGAACTAAGGATTAATGGACCAAAGCCCCCAGCAAGCTTACCATCTGTGGTAACGTTCATTTTCGTAAAATGTAGGGAACAATGTATTTTTACATCTTTAATATATGTAATAACTATGCATCTATCCAAGAAGGGGCCTTACAAAATCTGGGGCTCTGTGCAATCAGGCCACCCGCACAGGCCCAGGATCGGCCCTGAGCATCAAACCAGCTAGGTAATGAGCAAGTACCAACTAATGACCAAGTAAGTTTTAAGATTAAAAACAAAGATATGATACTACAGAAACCGTCCACCGGTCAACACATGAACAACTTTTCAGCATCAGTAATGGACAATCTAAAAAACACTGCTGATATGGAGCAGCCACCCTACTCCTCATCAACTATCATCCTCCTTCCATTCCTTCCCTGTGGGACCTCCAAGAACTCCACTTATGGGCAGTCCGAGCCATCGCCTCCCGTTGTCTATAATCGTAGGGCAAAAGGGAAGACAAGCAAAGAAGGGATGGCTACAAGCAAAGACAATGCCTCAGTTTGGGGGAATCCCCCATTCAACAATCTATCTTAGTTTAGGGGAGAAGGAGAATTAGAACGCAAGACTAGTGGAGCAGGGGAGGTGGGAAGAGAATGCCGCCAACACTCTCTTAGGAGGCACGAGAAATAGTTCTACTAGATAGGGAAGAAGTCTAACAGAACTACTCTTAAGGTAGGATGTGATTTTGAGGGAGATTTGGAGAAGACTTGCTAGTAGATTTGGTAGAAGATCTTTTGTTGTAGATACTAATATCTTTTGTTGTAAGTACTAATAGGCCCTTAAGGCCTTAGGATCTGCAAAAAATAAATCGATCCTCGTAAGTCATGGTATGGAGGAAGAAGAGGGAATACGTGACCTCTATGTCGACGGACAACGCTCCTTGATGGATGTAGTTAAACTTCAGAAGTTAAGAAGTGTTTTTTCTATATTCAGTATTGGCTTTCTCTCTTTGTTCACGTTGATTTAATATCTATGTTTCTTACATTGTATTGTTGTGTTAGATAATAAATATAATCTATCCTCATCATCATGTGTAGTTAGATAGATAGGTAGGGTATTATGGTTTTTGAAATCCCCTCATGTAGAATCGAACTCAATTCCCCCCCAAAATCGTTCATTTAATAGTAGCCCCACCCATATCACCCTCAACATTATATTATATGATTCAGCGAGAAGTGAGTATATGAAGGGTCTGCATCGGAGTTGAAGAGCACTTTACCCTTTCAACTTCAATTCAAAACCCTCAAAGCAACTACCTAAATTAATCTACCTATCATTGGTCCAACCTGTCGGATCTCACCATGGAGGGGAGGTGTTGGGTTATGAGTCAGTGATTGATTAGATCATCACTTAGAGGGTACTCTATATTATCATCAATAGTTCATGTATTATTACTTATTTCGGTAATGGGGGAAAGCGTAGTGTTTTATCGCTATAGAATTGAAGATCCCAAAACCTGTCTTGTACCCTTAGTGTGCTGTCTTTCGATTGGATGATGTAATAGGCTAGACTGTTCTTATTTTCGTTATCTGTTTTTTTCTAAGTACTGTAAGGGGTATTTGTTAGTCTGAACTTCAGTAGGAAGTTAAATTCCAGAACCCCATGTCATCAGTCTGTAAGAGCTCGTGTTCTCAGGTCTCCAGCTGACCCCTATCAGTAGAAGATTCCTCATCAGCTGACCTCCAGTGAAGACACAGTGTATAGAGCTCAGTACCTTTAGAGTCACCAGCTGACTGCACTTAGTAGAAGACCTTTTTATCAGCCGACTCAGATGAAGAAGACAGTATGATCATTCCAGATCTACTGTATCCGACAGGAAACAACGACCCAATTTTTAAAGACATTCGAAAGTCAGCAGAGGATCATACGAGGATGAGTGAGAGTCAACTCAGATGAAGACTGATGTCTGACAAGTCTCACCTACCATAAACCTCGACCAATGAGAAGCCTTACCTGCTCTGCAACTAAAGCTGCTCTCATGGACAGTGACCAACCACTCTGCGATGCTACTTCGAAAATTATGATCGTTTTCCTTGGACGTTTGTGACACGTAGCATCGTCTTCTCCAACGGACAAATGCATAGGTCACGACTATAAATAGAGAAGCCTTTCCTAGCTCAACGGACATTTGCTTGTGTCATTTACTGTTTTATTGCATCGTTCTCAAACCGTTTTATAAAGTCATACTTTGCATAAAACGTATTTAAAAGTGCACCAGCCAAAACTGATTTGGTTTGCGAAAATACGTTTTCAAATCAAGACGAAGTCTATCGAACCCAACACTTATCCGCACGAACTCTCTGCCTGAGGTTTTAATACTGACAAAAGTCAGTAGGACAAACTCAGCAGTTGAGTCACTCTGACCCGCGATCAGAAGGTTACTATTTGGCGTTGTTCATCAATCGCAAGATACAACTTAGCTATCCTTCGCGTTTGAGGAAAAACTTGTACTCAGTGTATTCACCCGCCCCCCCTGTACACCTGACACTTGTCTCCGGACCAACAATTGGTATCAGAGCAACGGTGTTCTCCTGATCATCGTTTCTGAAACTACTGGTCTACTCAAACAGGTCCTGAAAATGTCTTTCACTGCATAAGCATCTCTTCATACATCCTTATACTCTCATCTATAATGTCTGAAATCTCAGGTATACGGATGGTGCCGATGTTCTCTATAGAGAACTACACGGTATGGCGAGTGAGAATGGAAGTGCACCTTACATCACTGCACGACAGGAAGACATATGTCCTTGAGACAGGATGAGCGCAATAGGATGGCCACCTCTAGTGTCCAGAATGCCTTATAAACTCAGGCGGCCGCCCTGAAGCTCATTCAGAAAGAAATGACTGACTCCCACGACGCATCGCTTCTGAAGCAGCGGAATGAAACAGAGGCTCAGATCCGCCAAATCCGCAAGGGCCAGGAGGATGACTGGGTCCATTACTGCGATGTCGTTGAAGATTTTAACACCACCTCCACTTCCATCAAAACAGTTGTCTACGAACTTTAGCGTGAAGTAGCAGCTATCAAAGCCCTCCTATCCCCGGCTAGTGATGATGCCAAAAAGGGGGAAGGAAGAGTAGCTCAGGTGGTAGGTCAGTCAGCTGAGAGGGAACCGATTAAGGGGGAAAGTTCAGCTCAGGCTGGAATGAGCTCTGTCCCCCCTCCCCAAGTCCAAATCCCTCAAGTCCAAATTCAGTCAGAGGCGCAGCCCTCTGAAGCTCAGCTGCCCGAGCAGGTCAGAGGATCAGGTGAAGGATCCTCGGCTCAGGCGCAGCACATAGAAGATATTGCCCAATTCCTTGATCAGGAGGATGAACCCCTGCCGACTCAAAGGCCCGGGAAGGAGAAATCTATTAAAAGCATTCCACCTCCTTCCCCGACGCCCAAATTCAAATCTAAAGAAGTGCAGGAAGAACATGATAAGAGGGTGGCTCAGCAACTCCAAGATCAAATCAATTATGAGCTGAGGATGGAAGAAGAGGCTCAGTTGAAGAGGAAGAAGAAAGTGCCGAGGGTCAGGATGTCCAAGAGTCAGGTTAAGCTGATTTTGGGTCAGCAGAAGAAGAAGGCTTAGCAATCTGCTGATCAGGAGCCTGCTGATGACTCAGAGACGGACACACTACCACTTGCTCAGAGGATGAAGAATATTTCCAAACTTACACCTGAGCAAGAGGCAGAGGACAAAGCAACATGGGATGCTACGCAGCAAGGGCAAAACCTCAGGTCGAGGGATAAAAGAGCTGCAACATTAAGAGAGAAGAAAAGGCAAGAAGATTTGGCTATAATTATTGAGCTTACTGATAAAATTGCCAGAGAGCCAATCTTCGACAAGAGCAAGCAGATACCCAGGACGTCCAAGTTCTTCCGGCGTGGTGCCCAAAAGGCTCATCTCAAGAAGACTCTGCACCGCTGCGTAGACAAGTGGATTCCGTGGAATATGAATGAAGAGTGGGAGGAGCTGAAGATAGATTTTATCAAGGCACATTACGTATGGCAATGCTATCCTGCTGAAGTGTCACCCGCTGATCTTATTGATGAATTCATATATCAGTACAATGCGAACTTCAAGGCGCAGATCAAGCTATTATTATTCAAGGAGAAGCTGCCCTTCACTGCTCCAGCCTACCGACAGCTGAGTCCGCCCATGATCTCTCAAGGTATTATCTGCACGAAGGAGATAGAGGAGGAGGTTGAGACTCCTGTACGCCACACGATCTAGATCCTTTGCAGCCAAGTGATCTCATCCCCATCCAAACCCTCAGAGAGAGAATCAAAAAATATTATGGCTTGGAGGCTCCAGCTGCTAAGTGTGCGGAATTCAAGGCACAGATCAAGAAGTACAGACGTTAGTAGTATTTTCTATCTTCTGATGTATAGAGCTTAGACTAATGTAATCTCATTTCCATATATAATATATCAGTTCTTTGCTTGGCCAGACAACTACTCATTGTCTTGTGGCTATGTTTTTATTGTTTATCACAACTGATCACTGAAGTGATCTGAAACACACACACATAACCTATCTTTCTCTGATATGCCTATCTTTTATCTGCTGATTACCCTATTTTCACTGCTCAGTTTTTACTGGAGTCTCTTGGGTCAGTAGTTTAGAACTCAGTGGTTTTAGCATCATCAATTAGGGAGAAATTGTTGGGTTATGAGTCAGTGATTGATTAGATCATCACTTAGAGGGTACTCTATATTATCATCAGTAGTTCATGTATTATTACTTATTTTGGTAATAGGGGAAATCGTAGTGTTTTATCGCTATAGAATTGAAGATCCTAAAACCTGTCTTGTACCCTTAGTGTGTTGTCTTTTGACTGGATGATGTAATAGGCTAGACTGTTCTTATTTTCGTTATCTGTTTTTGTCTAAGTCCTGTAAGGGGTATTTGTTGGTCTGAACTTCAGTAGGAAGTTAAATTCCAGAACCCCATGTCATCAGTCTGTAAGAGCTCGTGTTCTCAGGTCTCCAGCTGACCTCTATCAGTAGAAGATTCCTTATCAGCTGACCTCCTGTGAAGACACAATGTATAGAGCTCAGTACATTTAGAGTCACCAACTGACTGCATTTAGTAGAAAACCTTTTTATCAGCCGACTCAGATGAAGAAGACAGTATGACCATTCCAGATCTACTGTATCCGACAGGAAATGACCCGACTTTTAATGACATTCGAAAGCTAGCAGAGGATCATACGAGGATGAGTGAGAGTCAACTCAGATGAAAACTGATGTCTGACAAGTCTCACCTACCACAAACCTCGACCAATGAGAAGCATCCAAAGCCTTACCTGCTCTACAACTAAAGCTGCTCTCATGGACAATGACCAACCACTCTGCGACGTTACTTCGAAAATTATGGCCATTTTCCTTGGACGTTTGTGACACGTGGCATCGTCTTCTCCAACGGACAAATGCCTGGGTCACGACTATAAATAGAGAAGCCTTTCCGAGCTCAACGCATGGGATAACAAAGGGGATACACGCTCAAGCTTTCAAACTCTCTAGTGTATTCACGAAGATCCAGTGAAGAACTTGCCTAGTTGAAAATCTTTAGTTCTTCTCTCTAGAGTTTCTTTAGATCCTTCTTCTCTATCTAAGCTCCATTGTTATATCCATAGCTTAGAACCTTCGAAGGAGTTCACTTTTTGTGACTGTTCTAATTGTAAGAACTCCTTCATAGTTGGAGAAAATCCCCTCCCCTTCAAACTTCGGTTTGATTTGTAAAGTCGCTAAGGACTATAACTTAGAAGAGTCTGTCCAGCGTATAGATACCTTGCTGAGGCTTGCTCAGATTAATCAACAAGACCTCCTGTTCAGCAGGACCATGGAGATAGGATCTTGCGTATCCAAACCATGTTAAAAATTGCTTGTGTCATTTACTGTTTTATTGCATCGTTCTCAAACCGTTTTACAAACTCATACTTAGCATAAAACGTATTTAAAAGTGCACCAGCCAAAATTGATTTGGTTTGCAAAAACATGTTTTCAAATCGAGACGAAGTCTATCGGGCCCTACACTTATCCGCACGAACTCTCTGCCTGAGGTTTTAGTATTGATAAAAGTCATAGGACAAACTCAGCAGTTGAGCCACTCTGACCCGCGATCAAAAGGTTACTATTTGGCGTTGTTCATCAGTCGCAACATACAGCTCAGCTGTCCTTCGCGTTTGAGGAAAAACTTGTACTCGGGTGTATTCACCCCCCCCCCCCTTCTACACCTGACACTCGTCTCCGGACCAACAATTGGTATCAGAGCAATGGTGTTCTCCTGATCATCGTTTCTAAAACTACTGGTCCACTCGAACAGATCCTGAAAATGTCTTTCACTGCGCAAGCTTCTCTTCATACATCCTTATACTCTCATCTATAATGTTTGAAATGTCAGGTATACGGATGGTGCCGATGTTCTCTGTAGAGAACTACACGGTGTGGGAGGTGTAGAAGCACAGACTGGTGCTAAGGTTGCTAAAGACAAATTTGCCTTCACGCCAGAAGAGAAGAAGTTGCACAACCTCGATCGAGTAGCGCGGAATGCAATCCTGACAACGCTCAGCGATTCACACCTCGGGAGGGTGCAAAACTGCAAAACAGCAAAAGAACTTTGGGATGCCCTGGCGGTACTGAGCCAAGGAACCCCGCAGATCAAAGAGAACAAGCTCGAGCTAGAGCTTCAAAAGTTTGACACCTTTGCCATGGAGCCCAACGAAACCATTGTCGAGCTCAGTGTCAGATTCACAAATCAGATCAATGTGGAGAATGTTCACCAACAAAGATATGAACACCAAGATCTTGAGAGCACTGTCTTGACTGAAGTGGCTTCCTTTTGCTACTTATTTACGTCGCTCAGATCTTAATGCTTTAACTCCTGATGTTATCTTTTCAGAACTGAAGACGGAGGAGTTTGAGCACAGTCTACCCCAAAGATGTTCTAGTGCTCCAGCTGACATTCAAATAGATCATGCTTTCAAAGCAACAGTCAGCAAATCTGGAGCCAACCCCATTTCTTCCAGCAGGACAGTAGCTGTTTCAGATGTTAAGTCTTCCGAGACTCCTGATACTGACCGTCTTGCGCTTATGGCTCTTAAATATCAAATGGAGAAGGAGAGAGTCAGAAACATGAAGAAATACTACCGAGATCCTCCCTCAGGTAAGAAAGATCATCGTAAAAGGGAAGAATCTAAACCATCTCCTGATTGTAGGTAGTCCATCTAACAACTCAATTGGAAAAGGTGGCAGAGTGACTGTGTGCTACAACTGCAAGAAAGAAGGACATTTCCAGTACGATTGTCTTGAGCTCTCAGCTGCTCAGCGAGCAGAACGGCAGGCCAGACGCGAGAAATTTGCCCGAAGGAGGTAGGCCTACATTACCGGAGAGCTATCCGACGACTCAATCGAGGAAGATACTTTCATGTATTCTTCTAAAGATGAAGCTGTATTTATTGTCGTTGAGGTCGGAGAGACAGATCCTGAATCAACGACTGAATACTGTCTGATGGCCGGAGAAGAGGCTGAGGTAAATTTGAAAATTATTATAATCTCTTCTTCATAGAGCACACACGACACGTGCTCAGCTACAGATGAACCTCTAGACGTGGTGCAAGCATATGACGATCTACTAGAGGAACAAATTTAGTTAAGCAGAGAGTTCAACAGAACTGTTCAAGAACTGGAACAGGTAAAAGCTGAAAATCAGAGACTTTCTCCTGATTGTCAAGTCTCTACTGATTCAGAAATTCTAGTTGCGAGACAGAAGGAAGAGATTGAATCTCTTATGACTAAGTCTCAGCTTCAAGAAACTCAGATATCAGTTCTGACTAAGGACAATTCTGAGAAAGATACTGAGATAGCCCGACTCAGTCAGAAGCTCGTAGAGGTTGAGAAGGACTATGAATCACTTCGGAAAAGTGATGAGGTTTGGCGAGGACTGATGACTCAACAGTACCTAGGAGCCAAAGAGAAGTTGGAAAGCATGCTCAGAGCTCAAAGGCCACCAGTCATGAAAGAAGGACTTGGCCACACTCACGAAGCTTCCACCTCTACTTCAAAAGGCTCAGAAATGATGGCTGATAGGTTCGTTAGAGGGAAAGTTCATATCTGATAAGCACATAATTATTGCGTTTATATTTTCGATATTATGCTTGTTTGTCTCGGGTTTATGCGTGTAGGAGGTGGATAAAAGGCAAAAAGGTGGTGAATGTTACCCTTGTACGTGTTGGAAGCTGCATGCATGATTTGTGTGATCAAGGAGTGTTGGGCCTGATTGTTAGATGGAAACTGAGCAGGATTTGGACTTTCCATTTGGGCCAGCTTAGTGGGCCGAAGAAATGTTTTAATTGATGATATGAAGAAGCCCAACCCATCTATGTTGGAATAAAATGGAGGGAAATTCTTTTGGTTGAGCTACTAGCTGTGGAAGTGATTGATGTAGAATAGTACAGTGGCAGGATACTTTTCCCGCCTACGGCCCACCCGGACCCGGCAAGAATTCCTCTCTCACGCCCGAGCTTGCTCCCATCAGCTCCCGCCCAGTTTGGTAAAATCCGCCCATACTTCAATTAATGCATGGAGGGATCAAGAAGCAAAGCATGATTTGATGAAAGACTTACTTTTTGTTATATTATTATATTTTGGCTATGTAAGGGAGGAGATCCCACAACTTTTCATAACTCTCTAGTAACTCTCTCTCTCTACTTTAGTTTTCTCTTTCTAAATTCGAAACTCTCTCTAGTTAGTTCATGTTCTTCAATCTTCAAGTTAGATAATAAAAGCTCCTTAATTCTCGCATCTGCTCAAGCATTTAATTCGCGAAGATCTGCCTCAGTATGTTCTCTGTTTTCCTGTTCTGTTTCTCTCATTTAATTCTGCACTGTTAATTCCGTCTGTTTAAGGTTTAGAAGTTATTGTTCTTCCAGCTAGCTTTTTGCATTTATGATGTCTTTCTCTTGCATGTTTTCTTGCTTTCGTAGTTTAAATATGTGTAGCTAAACACTAGATTCGGCTAGGGCAGTGAAACACCCGATCCTTGCCTTCCATGAGATCTTAATGTGCTTAAAATTGGTTAGCTAGGTGTTTCTGTCCAGATCTGTGTAGATGCCTGTTTAAGATAACATATGACTGATCAACCTAGATTGACTGGGCTGGTATTGAACAGGCAGGGGAGATGGTGGAGTTACTTTCATGCTCAACATGGGTAGCTTTGCTAGTTCGGTTTCTTGGATATTAATGCTCCTTAGTTGTAGATCTATGCAATGCTCAACACGCTAGATCGTCACTAGGGTAGGGAGTAGGTTAATGCTCAACATTCCTTCTCCATTTCAAGAATAAGATTTAGGTGCGTCCGTGCTCAACACGGCATCTTAACCGGGCAATCTTAGGAAACCGATTAATCATAGAATTGAGGATTGGAGGCCGATTAGTGTGGATCTGCCCAAAGCCGAGTCGCCTTTAATATTTGTTCTCATCCCCTGTTTTTAATTGCGTAGTGTATGATTATTGTCTAGTTTTAATTAAACCCAAAGTTAATGGTGGTTACTAACCAAACCCTTTTTCGGTCTTTAGAGATAAATTGCTTAAATCTACCCATTCCATGTGGATTCGATCCCTGCTTGCTAACTATGCTTGTATTAGTTTAGTTGTCTGTCGCATGTGTAATTATAAATATTGTTTGGTTCGCGGCCGATTTTAACGACGAAGTCGCGCCCGGCCAAAATGGCGCCGTTGCCGGGGAATGGCGTTTTGATTTAAACTAACCTTTTCTACTGACCTTTTTATTTTTGTTCTACCCAAGTGTTTCTTCTAGGTGTTTATGAGTGGCTCGTTCAACCCAAATTTCTGGCTAGACCCTGAAATTGAGAAGACTGCCAGGAGACTCAGGAAGGAGGATTCACTCACTTTAAGATTCACTCAGGAAGGAGGATTCACTCACTTTAAGAAGACTGCCGGAAGTGGAGGAGGATTCACTCACTTTAAGATTAGTGAGGCCAGGCAGTACATTCAAACACTAGTGGACTCCACAAAAGAGTACGACAGAGAGAATGCCAAGAATGTGAGGAAGGTTGCCCAAGCAAGTTCCTCAGATTATGAAAGAAGAAATGAAGACCGAATGGAAAAAATTGAGAAGATGCTGAACCAGGTGGTGAACAAATCAACTTCAGCAGAACCGGTCGAAGTAACCTGTGGTGCATGTGGCGAACTCGGCCACTCTTCCATTAGATGTACCATGGGAGTAGTTGAATACGAAGATGCAAATGCAGTGGGAGGGTATCACTTCATGAAGAATAGAGATCACCCTAACCTCTGATGGAGATAACTAGGAGACCCTCCCCAGCAGAGTCAATCCATCTACCGATCACCTCCGCAACATTTCCAACAACAAGGTTTTCATAATCAGAGTGCACCTCCACCTGCCCAGAACTTCTATCCACAACCTCCGCAGAACTTCCAAAACCAAAACTTTCAATCTCAGCAAATCCCAAATTTCCAGCAGCCCCAACCAAATTACCAGAACCAACCTCAGCAAAATTTCCAAACTAACCAAAATCAACCTCAACAGGACTATCAACAACAACCTTCACCAGTTTACCAACCACAAAACCAAGCCACTCAGCCAAATCAGAACCAACCTCAATTACCGCCCATCCAGAACCAGCCCTACAAACCACCACATCACAGGGGAGGTGCACAACAAAATCAAAATATGCCGCAAAGGGGTTATCGGACAAATGAGGAGTTATGGAATAAATTCCAAAATTCCCAGTTTGAATAGAAGGCTGGCATGAGTGCTTTGTCCAAACAGCTGGAACAACTAGCTAACTCCTTGAGGGATATCAAAGGAGATCAAGGAAAAATCCCTGCCCAAGTGCAGATCAATCCTAAGGAGGAAAATGCTAGTGCAGTGACGTTGAGGAATGGAAAGGTGCTGCCAGAACTTGTAAGGAAGGAAGGACGAACCTCCGGAGAAGATGAATTGAACAGCCAGAAGATGAGTTGCAGAGGCCAATCGCGCAATTGGCCCCACCACCTTTCCCTTCTGCCTTGCTGAGGAAGGTCAAACCAAAGAGAGATGCCATGAACTATAAGGCATTATTCGAAAACCTGGAAATAAACATACCATTGTTGGAAGCTCTTAAACTCCCACAATTGGCCAAGTTTATCAAGGAGTTTATAGCTGGAAAGGTGCCTGATGGAGAAAAGGTGATAATGGAAAAGGCCACATCTACGATGATCCAGAAAAACCTCCCAGAGAAATGTGTTGATCCAGGAGCATTCACCTTACCCTGTTTGATTGGTGAGAAACTAATTCCACGTGCTATGTGTGATCTGGGTGCCTCAATTAGTGTGATGCCCCTCTCGGTTTACAAGACCTTGGATGGTGTGGAGCTGGCTGAAACAAGAGTGGTGATGCAACTTGCAGATAGATCATGCATCTACCCAGTTAGATTGTTGCAGAATGTCCTAGTGAAGGTAAATGAGTTTGTCTACCCAGCTGACTTCTATGTCATCAATACCAATGATGAAAAGATTAAAGGAACGGCTGGGGTACTGCTGGGCAGACCATTCCTAGATACAATTAGAGCCATTATTGATGTGTATGAAGGCACGATTAGCATTTCTTAGAATGGAGAACAATACAAACACAATATCTATGAGGCAATGAAACTGCCGGCAGATATTGAGAATGTCAACACTATTGACGTGTACACGCCCCTGGTCCAAGATCATCTGGCAATTGAGTTTGTTCAAGGCAAGGAGGAGCCAACCATTACTCAAGAATCTACTCATCTGGACACTCATGGGATGAGTGACATTGAAGTGAAGGAAGCTGTGATGTCCTTATACGCACAACCAGCAGTTGAGGAATATGTCAATAATGTGACTGGGCTACTTCAAGGCCAGATTCCGGAGAAGCCATTACCATCCATCATTCAACCTCCTGAATTGGATCTCAAGCCTCTCCCTGCTCATCTGAAATATGCATACTTGGGAGATAAGGATACACTACCAGTAATAATCAGCAGCAGTCTAGCCCAGGAAGAAGAAGCCAGACTGATCTCAGTTCTGCAGAAGCATAAAACTGCTATTGGGTGGACCTTGCCAGACATCACTGGAATCAGCCCAGATGTCTGTATGCATCATATTCTTATGGAGCCAAATAGCAAACCAAGCAGAGGCGCACAACGCAATCTAAACCCTAACATGAGGGAAGTTGTTCTCAAGGAAATTTTGAAGTTGCTATCCATGGGAATCATCTACCCAATTTCAGATAGCAAGTGGGTCAGTCCTGTGCATGTGGTACCTAAGAAAGGAGGAATTCAACTGGTGGCAAATGAGAAACAGGAGCTAGTCCCAACACGTTCGGTCACTCGGTGGCGGATGTGTATTGACTATCGCAAGCTCAATAATGCTACCTGGAAGGACCATTTCCCCTGCCTTTCATTGACCAGATGTTGGAAAGGCTGGCAAGGCAGGCCTATTTTTGCTTTCTGGATGGGTACAATGGGTACTTTCAAATACATGTGAGTCATGACGATCAAGAAAAAATGATATTCAAATGCCCCTTCGGAACTTATGCATATAGGAGGATGTCGTTCGGGCTGTGCAATGCCCCAGGGACCTTCCAGAGATGCATGATGAGCATTTTCTCAGATATGATTGAACAGTGCATTGAAGTCTTTATGGATGACTTCACAGTTTATGTGAACTCTTTTGATAGCTGCCTAAGCAGTCTGGACAAGGTACTCGCCAGATGTGTTGAAAAGAATCTCGTGCTCAACCACGAGAAATGTCACTTTATGGTCACGGAGGGTATTGTTCTAGGCCATGTCGTCTCAGAAAAAGGAATTGCAGTCGATAAGGCAAAAGTGGACCTGATTGTGCAATTGCCCTATCCTACGAATGTCAAGGAAATCAGCGGATTCCTTGGGCATGCAGGCTTCTACCGAAGGTTTATCAAGGACTTCGCTAAAATTGCTCAACTATTGACTAAGCTGCTGCAGTTGGATGTGCCATTCGAGATAACTGACAACTGCAAGGAAGCTTTCAGCTTGCTGAAAGCCAATTTAACATCTGCTCCGATCATGTAAGCACCAGATTGGGACTTACCATTTGAAATCATGTGTGACGCCAGCGACTACGCAGTTGGTGCGGTTCTTGGACAAAAATTGGGCAGAGAGAACCATGTCATCTATTACGCGTCCAAGACTCTCAACCCTGCCCAGTGCAATTATACAACAACTGAGAAGGAGCTTCTGGCCATCATGTTTGCCTTTGAGAAGTTCAGATCCTACTTGCTAGGATCTAAGATTATTGTTCATACAGATTTTTCAGCATTGAAGTACTTACTGTCCAAAGTAGAATCCAAGCCGAGACTGATCAGGTGGATATTGCTTCTCCAAGAGTTTGACTGGGAAGTCAAAGATAAGAAAGGAACAGAGAACAAGGTTGCTGATTTCCTAAGTAGGATCCCCATGCCTACTGATGGAATCCAGATCCGAGAGACCTTCCCAGAGGAGCATTTGTACGAGATCAAGGAGGTCAACAACATCTACCTACCCATGCATGACACATAAATTTGCAGTGCAGTGGGTAAGCTTCCTTGGTATGCTTCTATTGTTAATTATTTAACCACCAAGAGAACTCCACATGGAATCACACGAGCACAATCTCTCAAGCTTAAGAGCGATTCAAAGTATTATTTCTGGGATGAGTCCTACTTGTGGAGAGTGGGGGCAGACCAAGTCATCCGAAGATGTGTTCCTGAGGAAGAACAGGGTAATATTCTCAACCACTGCCACTCCTTAGCATGTGGGGGCCACTTTGGAGCAAAGAGGACAGCACGAAAGGTATTGGACAGTGGTTTCTTTTGGCCTTCCATTTCATGTGATTCCCATTTTTTCTGTAAGAGCTGCCTTCGCTGCCAAATGACTGGGAACATCTCTCATAGAGATAAAATGCCCCAGATACCGATAAGAATTTGCGAAATCTTTGACGTATGGGGTATGGATTTTATGGGGCCGTTCCCAAGTTTATTTGGTAATCTTTATATTTTGCTCGCTGTGGACTATGTGTCCAAATGGGTGGAGGCGAAGGCCACCCGAACTAACGATTCCAAAGTTGTTTCTGGATTCTTGAAATCCAACATCTTCAGTAGATTCGGAGTGCCCAGAGCTATTATCAGTGATCAGGGGACACACTTCTGCAACAGAACGATTGAGGCCCTGATGAAGAAGTATGGCGTCCAACATCGCCTGTCCACACCATACCATCCACAGTCGAATGGGCAGGCAGAAGTATCCAACCGAGAAGTAAAGGGGATCCTTGAGAAGACGGTAAATCCCTCCCGAAAGGATTGGAGTGCAAGGCTTGATGATACCTTGTGGGCTTATAGGACAGCGTATAAGACTCCAATCGGGATGTCCCCATACCGGCTGGTATTCGGAAAGATATGCCATCTGCCTCTGGAGATTGAGCACAAAGCGTTCTGGGCAGTTAAGCAAATCAATATGCAGCCCTCAAAGTGTGAGGAGGAAAGGAAATTTCAGCTCCAAGAGTTGGAAGAATTGAGAATCGAAGCATATGATGTTGCAAGCTGGTACAAAGACCGTGCGAAATTCTGGCACGATAAGAATATTAGGGGAAAAACTTTCCCGGTAGGACAATTGGTCTTATTGTTTCAATCAAAGCTGAGGCTTATGCCTGGGAAGTTGCGATCGCGCTGGATTGGGCCATTCAGAGTTACAGACGTCTGCCCAAACGGAGTTGTAGAAATTGTTGGCCTCTCATCTGAGAAGGCATTCAAAGTTAACGGACACCGTTTGAAAATTTACCATGATCCATCCGAGATACATGCAGTGGAGAGCGTCGATCTCTTCCCCGTTCCACCATCAAACTGATTGCTTAAGGGCAATGTCTAGCCAAAGACGTAAAAGAAAGGCGGCCTGAGGGAGGCATCCCTCATATTTTGGCATTTTGTATATTTTTTGTGAATTTTGTTGTCTGCCCAGGGAGGGGCATCCATTTACTGTTGCCTATTTTTATTATTATTATTATATTTGTGTGTCTAACGGTTATGCAGAGGGACTGGAATATAATTTTGAAAGGCGGAAGCCCTTGTCAGCAAGATTCGGGGGTCAGAATGAAATACTTAAGAAGTCAGAGGATTATTGTGCAAGCGGCGGTTCAGCTTTCTCGCGCCCCTAGGGCAGCAATTTAACTGCCCCCTTCACATCATAATCAAGTCACTCCCTCATTTCTCCCGCCTAAGTCTGCAAGTTTATCTTCTTCCCCTCTCTGCTACAGTTCTCCGCCAGTCCGCAAGCAACCGCTCCTCATCAGCGCTCCCAGCGGTTATCCACAACCGATGACACCAGTTACTCCGCCCTCCAGCCTGCTGACTTGCCGAACTACCCACAACCACCGGCTGAAGAGGAGGCGTACTTTGACGCCAGCGATGCAGCCCTACTGACGGGACCAAATGTTGATGAAGAAGAGCCCTTCGACCTCCACGTCCATGGCCTCAATCCCGACTACCTCGATGATGACCAAGAGTGGGAATTTTAAGGCTTTCGCCGTATTGTCGACTTCACCACCAAGGCCGAAGTGGACTCTCTGCTTGAGTTCGATGATCCCCTCAGTCAAAGGGCTATGCGCCGCGAGGACAAGAAATGCTTCCAAGGTAAGCTATACGATCCCTCTCTCTTCGAAGAACTTGGTGTGAAAGCAGAATTTGAGGGGCATTTTCAAGCTTTGGGTTGGGATTGGTTGCTGCAACTAGAACCAGTTGACAACTATGAACAGTTGGTCAAGGAATTTTCATGTTCGTTTCAGTTTAAGGCACCAGAGACTGTGCTGACAAAATGCATTTCCTTCCGTGTGTGTAATACCTGGTTTAAATTGTCGTTGGCTGAGTTTAACTACTGCTTAGGCATAATTCCCTCCCCCTATATGTTGTCTGAGTCATATCTGTATGCCCTGCGTGGGATCCCTTCTGATATGGAGGACTATGCGTCCGCCCAAGAGGTCTGGGAGACTCTGGCCCCAGGAAGCAACCAATCTTTTCAAACTTCCAAAACTGATGCTTACCCTATCCAGAACCCAGTCCTCTGCATGGCCCATCTATTCATCACTTACAGCCTAACTGGCCGATCTACATCCTACTCCAGAATCTCTTACCAAGAATTGTTCTTCATGTACTGCATGCTTAATGGTGTGAAACTAGACCTAGGCTATTGGATTGCTCCTGTCTTTGCTGATATCCGCACCACCTCCACCCTCCACTTCACTCCGTCTCACTTGTTTGGTCAATTCTTCCATCGCCACTTCCTGCTGCACATCACCCACCTCTTAAAGCGAGTCAAGCCTGCTACTGTGTTTTCTATGAGGAACCTTGAATATGCAAAAATTGTTAACAGTGATGGTGAGATTCTCCTGTCGGGGCAAACAACCCCGAGCACTTCTGTGGTTGCAGGTGCTTCCACTTCTCGCGCTGGGAAAGCAGCTGCTGGACCCTCATCCTCTAGGTCCAAGGAAGTGGACACAGAGCTCCTGCTCAACTTGTAGGAGCAGATTGCGGCGATGCAGAGGCAGCTCGAGGCACTCACCGGGAAGAAAGGAAAAGGTGCGGCTAAGCCGCGCAATCGGTAATCGGTTTCAACTCACTCCCCCTTTTGTTTTTGTGTCTTTTTCTTTTTAGTTTTGTTCCTTTGTGTTGTTTCCCCCCTCCTCCTCTAAAGTGTGAGAAGGGGTGTGTTTGTTTTTGTTGTTATGTGTCCTCTCTTCTCCTTTATCTCTGCCTGCTTGAGGGCAAGCAGGGCTTTAAAGTGTGGGGAGGGATTGTTCTGTGTTGTATTTTTCTGCCCTTAACACTCGGTTCTGCCTGCTTGAGGACAAGCAGGGCTCTAAAGTGTGAGGAGGGGTATTTTTAGTTTTGCTGTCTGTTTGTATGTAATCATGCCATATTTCTCCAAGTCTGCTATGTATTATGATTGCCCCCTGCCCTAAATTTTTTTCAAAACTTAGTGAATCACAAACATGTTTGGATGTTTTTTCTTCACTGTTTGGGATTAGAAGATGCTAGGAACGATGAAGTAGGGGCATATATTGAGTCTAATTAAACTGCACTAAATAGTCAGGATTGAACCTAGAGTGGGGCACTCCCCACTTATTTCTTTTTGAGAGAATAGATGTCACAAAGTCGCCATATTAACATACCATGTGCACCATGTGATAGAAGGTACTAGGGATAACCTTAATTCTTGCCTGAGTTTATGTAACCCTTGCCCAAATATTCCCTAGTAAACAAATTTGAGCTTTGGCCTGTTCATTCAATCAGTCACTAAATATTAGCCACTGCCCATTTTTAGACCTTCTCTTGGCCTTGTTATGTATATATGCTTTTGTACACCTTGCGCAACTGATGAAATCAAAGATCTGTGCTGAGACTACCTATTTAGAGGGGTAAATTGTAGAATGGGAGATTGGGAAGAAAAGTCAAATAAATTCAGCAGCAAAAAGAGTAAAAAAAAAAAAAAAAGAAAGGTGCTTGAAAAAACAAAAGAAAAAGAAAAATGATGCACCTAGGAAAAAGAAGGGGAAAGAGGAAAAGAATAGAAAAGAAAGAAATTTTTAATCCTTCCCGGCTGCTTGTCATTAACTCCCTGCCCTGTATCAAATCTTTATTCCAACACTTACTTGCACAAGCCAAGGGTACTTTGCATATATGCATGACAAATGATGCACAATAAAATGAGCCTAGGACCTTTAGGATCCCACCTTGCAATATCATTTCATGGTCCTTAGCCCCATTCCAACCCAAGAGAAAAAGAACTTTTTGATAGTGGTTGACTTAATATGGCGATTGCGTGTATTTAGGTTTAAATGAGCGGCTGTCCGGACTAGTGTAGTTGAGTGCCGAGTGAATCGTGAGAATGACTTAATGCCTGCCCTGTTTTGACCTAGTTGATGCATGTTTCTTGCGTGAGATCTCACTTTGATGTGCTTTATATTCTTGGTCGGGTGCTATTATTTACATATGCAGAATTTGGGTTTGCTTGGCAGCTTTTCGTCTTTATGTTTTTTATAGGTGTCCGTGTCTTCCTTTTATTGTGTTTCCTTTTCCTTCTTTGTGTCTGTGAGTCGTTTTTGGGGGGGAGTGGAAACCGAGCAACATTCGTGCTTAAAGATTCTCTTCATACTTGAGGGAAGTATTGCTTAAGTGTGAGGAGGTTGATAAGCACGTAATTGTTGCGTTTATATTTCTGATGTTATGCTTGTTTGTCTCGAGTTTATGCGTGTTGGAGGTGGATAAAAGGCAAAAAGGTGGTGAATGTTACCCTTGTACGTGTTGGAAGCCGCATGCATGATTTGTGTGATCAATGAGTGTTGGGCCTGATTGTTAGACGGAAACTGGGCAGGATTTGGACCTTCCATTTGGGCCAGCTTAGTGGGCCGAAGAAATGTTTTAATTGATGATATGAAGAAGCCCAACCCATCTATGTTGGAATAAAATGGAGGGAAAGTCTTTTGGTTGAGCTACTAGCTGTGGAAGTGATTGATGTAGAATAGTACAGTGGCAGGATACTTTTCCTGCCACAGCAGCCCAATCTGGCAAGAATTCCTCTCACAGCCGAACTGCTCCCATCAGCTCTCGCCCAGTTTGGTAAAATCCGCCCATACTTCAATTAATGCATGGAGGGATCAAGAAGCAAAGCATGATTTGATGAAAGACTTACTTTTTGTTATATTATTATATTTTAGCTATGTAAGGGAGGAGATCCCACAACTTTTCATAACTCTCTAGTAACTCTCTCTCTACTTTAGTTTTCTCTTTCTAAATTCGAAACTCTCTCTAGTTAGTTCATGTTCTTCAATCTTCAAGTTAGATAATAAAAGCTCCTTAATTCTCGCATCTGCTCAAGCATTTAATTCGCGAAGATCTGCCTCAGTATGTTCTCTGTTTTCCTGTTCTGTTTCTCTCATTTAATTCTGCACTGTTAATTCCGTCTGTTTAAGGTTTAGAAGTTATTGTTCTTCCAGCTAGCTTTCTGCATTTATGATGTCTTTCTCTTGCATGTTTTCTTGCTTTCGTAGTTTAAATATGTGTAGCTAAACACTAGATTCGGCTAGGGCAGTGAAACACCCGATCCTTGCCTTCCATGAGATCTTAATGTGCTTAAAATTGGTTAGCTAGGTGTTTCTGTCCAGATCTGTGTAGATGCCTGTTTAAGATAACATAGGACTGATCAACCTAGATTGACTGGGCTGGTATTGAACAGGCAGGGGAGATGGTGGAGTTACTTTCATGCTCAACATGGGTAGCTTTGCTAGTTCGGTTTCTTGGATATTAATGCTCCTTAGTTGTAGATCTATGCAATGCTCAACACGGTAGATCGTCACTAGGGTAGGGAGTAGGTTAATGCTCAACATTCCTTCTCAATTTCAAGAAAAAGATTTAGGTGCGTCCGTGCTCAACACGGCATCTTAACCGGGCAATCTTAGGAAACCGATTAATCATAGAATCGAGGATTGGAGGCCGATTAGTGTGGATCTTCCCAAAGCCGAGTCGCCTTTAATACTTGTTCTCATCCCCTGTTTTTAATTGCGCAGTTTATGATTATTGTTTAGTTTTAATTAAACCCAAAGTTAATGGTGGTTACTAACCAAACCCTTTTTCGGTCTTTAGAGATAAATTGCTTAAATCTACCCATTCCCTGTGGATTCGATCCCTGCTTGCTAACTATGCTTGTATTAGTTTAGTTGTCTGTCGCATGTGTAATTATAAATATTGTTTGGTTCGCGGCCGATTTTAACGACGAAGTCGCGCCCGACCAAAATGGCGCCGTTGCCGGGGAATGGCGTTTTGATTTAAACTAACCTTTTCTACTGACCTTTTTATTTTTATTCTACCCAAGTGTTTCTTCTAGGTGTTTATGAGTGGCTCGTTCAACCCAAATTTCTGGCTAGACCCTGAAATTGAGAAAACTGCCAGGAGACTCAGGAAGGAGGATTCACTCACTTTAAGATTCACTCAGGAAGGAGGATTCACTCACTTTAAGAAGACTGCCGGAAGTGGAGGAGGATTCACTCACTTTAAGATTAGTGAGGCCAGGCAGTACATTCAAACACTGGTGGACTCCACAAAAGAGTACGACAGAGAGAATGCCAAGAATGTGAGGAAGGTTGCCCAAGCAAGTTCCTCAGATTATGAAAGAAGAAATGAAGACCGAATGGAAAAAATTGAGAAGATGCTGAACCAGGTGGTGAACAAATCAACTTCAGCAGAACCGGTCGAAGTAACCTGTGGTGCATGTGGCGAACTCGGCCACTCTTCCATTAGATGTACCATGGGAGTAGTTGAATACGAAGATGCAAATGCAGTGGGAGGGTATCACTTCATGAAGAATAGAGATCACCCTAACCTCCGATGGAGACAACCAGGACACCCTCCCCAGCAGAGTCAATCCAGCTACCAATCACCTCCGCAACATTTCCAACAACAAGGTTTTCATAATCAGAGTGCACCTCCACCTGCCCAGAACTTCTATCCACAACCTCCGCAGAACTTCCAAAACCAAAACTTTCAATCTCAACAAATCCCAAATTTCCAGCAGCCCCAACCAAATTACCAGAACCAACCTCAGTAAAATTTCCGAACTAACCAAAATAAACCTCAACAGGACTATCAACAACAACCTTCACCAGTATACCAACCACAAAACCAAGCCACTCAGCCAAATCAGAACCAACCTCAATTATCGCCCATCTAGAACCAACCCTACAAACCACCACATCACAGGGGAGGTGCACAACAAAATCAAAATATGTCGCAAAGGGGTTATCGGACAAATGAAGAGTTATGGAATGAATTCCAAAATTCCCAGTTTGAATAGAAGGCTGGTATGAGTGCTTTGTCCAAGCAGCTGGAACAACTAGCTAACTCCTTGAGGGATATCAAAGGAGATCAAGGAAAAATCCCTGCCCAAGTGCAGATCAATCCTAAGGAGGAAAATGTTAGTGCAGTGACGTTGAGGAATGGAAAGGAGCTGCCAGAACTTGTAAGGAAGGAAGGAAGAACCTCCGGAGAAGATGAAGTTAAACAGCCAGAAGATGAGTTGCAGAGGCCAATCGCGCCATTGGCCCCACCACCTTTCCCTTCTGCCTTGCTGAGGAAGGTCAAACCAAAGAGAGATGCCATGAACTATAAGGCATTATTCGAAAACCTGTAAATAAACATACCATTGTTGGAAGCTCTTAAACTCCCACAATTGGCCAAGTTTATCAAGGAGTTTATAGCTGGAAAGGTGTCTGATGGAGAAAAGGTGATAATGGAAAAGGCCGCATCTGCGATGATCCAGAAAAACCTCCCAGAGAAATGTGTTGATCCAGGAGCATTCACCTTACCCTGTTTGATTGGTGAGAAACTGATTCCACGTGCTATGTGTGATCTGGGTGCCTCAATTAGTGTGATGCCCCTCTCGGTTTAAAGGACCTTGGTTGGTGTGGAGCTGGCTGAAACAAGAGTGGTGATGAAACTTGCGGATAGATCATGCATCTACCCAGTTGGATTGTTGGAGAATGTCCTAGTGAAGGTAAATGAGTTTGTCTACCCAGCTGACTTCTATGTCATCAATACCAATGATGAAAGGATTAAAGGAACGGCTGGGGTACTGTTGGGAAGACCATTCCTAGATAGAATTAGAGCCATTATTGATGTGCATGAAGACACGATTAACATTTCTTGGAATGGAGAACAGTACAAACACACTATCTATGAGGCAATGAAACTGCCGGTAGATATTGAGAATGTCAACACTATTGATGTGTACACGCCCCTGGTCCAAGGTCATCTGGCAATTGAGTTTGTTCAAGGCAAGGAGGAGCAAACCATTACTCAAGAATCTACTCATCTGGACACTCATGGGATGAGTGACATTGAAGTGAAGGAAGCTGTGATGTCCTTATATGCACAACCAACAGTTGATGAATATGTCAATAATGTGACTGGGCTACCTCAAGACCAGATTCCGGAGAAGCCATTAGCATCCATCATTCAACCTCCAGAATTGGATCTCAAACCTCTCCCTGCTCATCTGAAATATGCATACTTGGGAGATAAGGATATACTACCAGTAATAATCAGCAGCAGTCTAGCCCAGGAAGAAGAAGCCAGACTGATCTCAGTTCTGCAGAAGCATAAAACTGCTATTGGGTGGACCTTGGCAGACATCACTGGAATCCGCCCAAATGTCTGTATGGATCATATTCTTATGGAGCCAAATAGCAAACCAAGCAGAGACGCACAACGCAAGCGAAACCCTAACATGAGGGAAGTTGTTCTCAAGGAAATTCTAAAGTTGCTATCCATGGGAATCATCTACCCAATTTCAGATAGCAAGTGGGTCAGTCATGTGCATGTGGTACCTAATAAAGGAGGAATTCAACTGGTGGCAAATGAGAAACAGGAGCTAGTCCCAACACGTCCGGTCACTAGGTGGCGGATGTGTATTGACTATCGCAAGCTCAACAATGCTACCTGGAAGGACCATTTCCCCCTGCCTTTCATTGACCAGATGTTGGAAAGGCTGGCAGGGCAGGCCTATTTTTGCTTTCTGGACGGGTACAACGGGTACTTTCAAATACATGTGAGTCATGACGATTAAGAAAACACGATATTCACATGCCCCTTCGGAACTTATGCATATAGGAGGATGCCGTTCGGGCTGTGCATGATGAGCATTTTCTCAGATATGATTGAACAGTGCATTGAAGTCTTTATGGATGACTTCACAGTTTATGGGAACTCTTTTGATAGCTGCCTAAGCAGTCTGGACAAGGTACTCGCCAGATGTGTTGAAAAGAATCTCGTGCTCAACCACGAGAAATGTCACTTTATAGTCACGGAGGGTATTGCTCAACCACAAGAGACTCAGTCACCTGAATTTCAAGACAATGAACAAGCTTGCCAAGAACTCTAAAGTCAGAGGACTGCCCAATGACGCTTTTATCAAAGACAGAAATTGTGAAGCGTGTTTGAAGGGAAAGCAGACAAAGAAAAGTAATCCACCAATTCTGTCACCTTTCACTCATGGAATCCTTCAACTGCTCCACATGAACTTGTTTGGGCCAGTTTCTCAAGTGACTATAAGAGGCAAGAAGTATTCCCTCGTCGTTATTGATGATTACTCGAGATATACATGGGTCATCTTCATAGCCAACAAATCTGATGTCAAGACTGAGCTGCCAATTCTGCTGAAGAAACTCAGTGTGGAAAAAGACATCAAGATTCAGAGAATTCGCTCAGATAGAGGGAAAAAATTCCTTAACTCAGTAGTTAAAGAGTACTGAGATAAGGATGGGATTCATCACGAGACCTCAGCAGCTCGCATCCCTCAGCAGAACGGACTTGCTGAACGGAAGAACAAAACACTAAAAGAAGCAGCAAGAATGCTCCTAGCAGACTCTGGACTACCCTCAAAGTTCTGGACTGATGCTACTGACACCGCCTGTTACACTCAGAACCGCTCACTACTTACACAGCAACACATGAAGACGCCATACAAACTGTGGAAAGGGAGAATTCCTTCTATTTCTCATTTTCATATTTTTTGCTGCCCTTGCTTTATCCACAATAATGGGAATGATCAGTTAAAGGTCTTTGATAGCAAATCTGATCAAGGAGTATTCTTAGGATACTCTCGAGTCAGTAAAGCCTTCAGGGTCTTTAACTACCGGACCCTTTGCGTGGAGGAAAGCCCTCATGTTATTTTTGATGAGTTTGTTACTGAGAACAGGAAACCAAAGATGACAAATCCTGAAGACGTCAGCAGCAAGCTACAGGATCTCACACTAAACGACAAAGCTGAGAAGATACAACATTGTTGGGATGATGAGTCAGACGATGAAGAAATCCCGACCCATCCCGCAAGCACTGTAGCTGACCTGGTTGATTCTACTAAACAGAATCAACATCAGGTAACAATGGTCGATGAGGAAGCCCCAGTGGTAACTGAGACCTCTACTGAGAATATAAACTCAGGGGGAACGACTAATATTCCTGAGCTAATTGCCCCTGAACCTGGAAACTCAGTAGATCCTAACCTTCTTACTGAATTGCTACAGTCACAGAACATCACTACTGAAATGCCTAACACCCCTGTTGACTGTACAGAAGTAATCTCAGAAGAAGAAGCCAAACTCAGACGTTCGTGGCTAGACGCTCACTCTTCTGATCTAATCACTGGAGATCCATCAGCAGCAGTAAGGACAAGATCCAGATTAAGCCAAGGAGAAAGTGCTCTCTACTCCTGTTTCTTGTCTACTGAAGAACCTCAGACGATAGAGGATGCTCTCAATGATGCTGACTGGATCATTGCCATGCAAGAGGAGCTGAACCAGTTTGTCCGAAATGAAGTTTGGAAGCTTGTTGACAGACCTAGACATCAACAAGTGATCGGTACTAAGTGGGTCTTCAAGAACAAGCGAGACGAAAACAACGTCATTGTCAGAAACAAGGCTCGACTTGTTGCCAAGGGATACTGCCAAGCAGAGGGAATAGACTTTGACGAAACGTTCGCACTAGTCGCCAGATTGGAAGCTATTCGTCTGTTCCTAGCCTATGCAACACATAAAAGATTTAAAGTATATCAAATGGATGTTAAGTCAGCGTTTCTGAATGTCGTGCTGAAGGAAGAAGTCTACGTGGAACAACCGCCCAGCTTCCAGCAGGGACATCAGGTATACAGACTTCGGAAAGCTCTGTATGGGTTAAAACAAGCACACATGGCTTGGTACGATACCCTATCAGACTTTCTTCTTCAGAAAGGTTTTCAGAAGGGGATAGTAGATCGTACTCTGTTCAACATCAAGTCAGGCGATGACATTCTACTGGTGCAGATCTACGTGGACGACATCATTTTCAGTTGCAGGAATGTGACTATATGTCAACAATTAGAGAAAATGATGAAGGAGAAGTTCGAGATGTCCATGATGGGGGAGATGAACTACTTCCTTAGATTTCAAGTGAAGCAATCACTTGAAGGAATATTCATTAACCAAGCCAAATATACTCGAGACCTCCTGAAAAGATTCGGCTGCGACTCAAGCAAACCAGTCAAGATTCCCAAGAACACGAATTTTAAAATTGATCTAGACAAAGAGGGAGCTTCTGTTAACTCTACTGATTATAGAGCTATTATTGGTTCTTTATTATATTTAACAGCAAGCAGACCTGACATAACTTATGTTGTAGGTGTATGTGCAAGATTTCAGGTGAATCCCAAGCGAAGTCATCTTGACTCAGCAAAGAAGATTCTGCGATACTTGAAGGGGACACCTGACGCAGGGTTATGGTATCCTGCTGATGATAATCTGATACTAACAGGTTATTCTGATGCAGGATAGATCAAAAATCATCTTACGGAACATGTCAGTTCCTAGGCAACAAACTGATATCATGGTTTTCAAAGAAACAGCATTCAGTGGCGACGTCCACTACTGAAGCTGCGTATATGGCTGCTGGAAGTTGCTGTGCCCAGATCCTTTGGCTTCAACAACAACTGCGAGATTATGGAATTACTCAAGATGAAGTGTCCATCTACTGCAACTCCACCAGTGCGATTGCAATAACTCAGAATCCAGTTCTTCATACGAGAACGAGATGCAAGCACGTGGACATTCGACACCACTTCATCCGAGACCATGTCGAGAAGAAGGATATCAAGATGGAGAAAATCCATACTGACAAGAAAAGGGCAGACATATGGACCAAACAACTAGCCGAGAACAAATTCAGAGAACTATCAATCGAGCTAGGTCTACTGGATCCTACTGACTCGAATCAGTAAGAAAATTCACTACGATAGGTAAGAAGTCAGACTTAGTACTTTGATTCAGTAAGGTGAATCATACAGTACACAGTAAGGGGGAACATGGTACCATCAGTACCACGAAGATTCTCCTGAGTTATTTCGGTAACCAGCTGATCGTAAAAGTTCAGCTGAAGAGGTTTGCGTATTTAGATTCTTTAATATTCTCAAAAGCATACGCGCATTTAATAACTCAGTCGTTTGCATTCAGTGGCATGACTTGCATTTATTTCCCGCCATAAATTTTTAAGGATTAAGTCAGTAGAAACCGTTCTCATTTAAAATGCTTTATCCTTTAATGCTGCATGCAACGCATTTAATGCATGTCTTCTCACCTTACTCTATCTGCGCATATCTTACGTGGGTCTAGTTTAGAGGCGGCTAAGTAATCATTCCTTCTATAAAATCAAATCTGAGCCGTCCCAGAAAAGCGAGATTTTACACTGACCATCCGATCTAAAAACCCTTGATATTCAAATCAATATAAAATCTTACCCTTTTCACTCTAAACGCACTTTTCGCCATTTACGCAATTTTAGGGATTCCGATCATTCCTGATTACTGCATTCTATTGCATGCTTTCATCTCTTCCAAGCTCTTTGATTACGGTAACCTTCTTATTTATTTGCAATCTATGATCTAACTTACTCTATTTTCGAGTGCTAACTCTCCTTTTGCAGATCTTTGATTTTAATGGCGACCGTTTCGACCCCATCAAACATTGAGGAGATTATTCTCTCCAGGGTTCAATTCGAACCCACGATGGTCTTCCATCAGGCAGAGCTTCCGTTCATGGAGCCAATTTTCTCTGCTCTTGAAGCGTCCGGCTTGAAGCTTCTGTTGACGAAGCATCCGAAGGTGTACCTGCCCCGGCAGGTGGCCGAGTTTTTCTTCAACATGCGTTCTATGGAGGATACAAACGCAGAGGTAACCATTATAGGTTACATGAGGGAGGTTGCGCCCCAGAAGTGGGAAGCCAGCCGTGCAGACATCAGCGTGATGGAGGCTTTGAAGTCCGCATTTGAGTTGTCGGACTCAGGGATTTTTCCAGTAGGTTACACGGAGAACGAGCTCAATGATTATGTCTGTCATTTCTGCGGACACGGCGACATCTCCTTTAAATCCGCCCTACCGAAGAACCAACTCCTTCCGGAGTATAGGGGGCTCGCCTACATCGTCATTCATATCTTGACGAGCGCCGCCGGTTCATTCGATCAGTTGTCCAAGCCTCAACTCCAAATCATGATGGCATTATCGACGGAGTCCAGGTGAACTGGGCAAAGTTCTTTTTGGCTGAGCTAAAGGCTCAGGCACATAAGTTTGCGTCCACAGAGTCAGGAGAGAGAAGACTCATTAGTGTGGGCAAGTTGTTGTACGGGATAAAGGTGTCCATTATGATTGAGGATTCCGTGACGAATCACGCCTCATTCCCTGACTCCAAATATTTCGACCGCAAGCTGATAAAGTTCAAGATAAAATCAACGGCTGAAAAGTCGATCGGACGTGGAGCTATTGAGCTCAAGTGATTAGCTACTGATCTGCCTCCACGTGTCGATCAGCCGAAGAGAAAGAAGCTATCCAAGGCTGGAGCTTCTAAGGCTGCCTCCAAGCCTGCTTCCCCTCCACCCCCTCAGGAGGAAGACTTATTGGACGCTGATACTGGCATAGAGGGTGCCACCTTGAAGGACAAGTTCCAGCGGGTCAGTACTGAGGAGACTCAGCCAGAAGAAGCTGAGGAGCCGGCTGCTGAGGTCTCTTCAGAACAATCGTCGACCATTCAGATGAACCGTCTCCGTGTTACGGGAGAGGTTGCTGAACACATTCCTAAGATTGCCCTGCATCAGGACTTGGTCGTCATAGCGATCAGGGCAAGGACACAGATGCGGCTGCGTTTCCTTAATTGGGATATCCTTGCAGACCTCATCCAGCAACATTCTGCGCTGTCTTTACTGGCTGAGGAATAGAGTCTACAGTCGGCGATCGGGTTTGGGGAACCCGCCGACATAGCCTCTTTCGAGGACCTTCGCTCAGCCATGCTATATCTTCTTTAGCTGAGGTCCTCCCCGCAGGCCGCCAGGAGCCCATCGCTGCCTTCTCATCACGACGCTGGTGATGATGATCAGGAACCCAAGGATGCAGAACAGGGAGATTCTGCTGAGGGAAAGACTCCCAGCGAGAAGGGCGACTCACCACCTCCACCTCCAGAATCAGGTGCCGCCCCAGTTGCTTCATCCTCCAGGAAGCAACAACTCGCTGCCTCTGAATAGAGGTTTGGAACCTTATCTTATCAGATAAAGTCTATAGGTTCCGTGTCCTCCAAGTTCGTCAACCGAGCTATCAGGAATCAAGGAGACAAGAATCGTCTGTTGGCTAAGGATGTCCATCTCAAGTGGGCACAGTATACCAAAGCTTAGACGGAGAAGGTTGACGAACTTGCTGGCGCAGTTAAGAAGGTCTCGGACGCTCCTACTCCCAACATTCAGGAGATCGTCGAGACTGCGCTAGCAGCTCAGAAGGTGGACTTGGTCGCTCAATGTCAGAAGTTGCTCGAAGCCCAGCAGAAGATATTCGCTGAGCAACTGTCAGCGAGCTTGGCCACAGTCCAGACAACTATGGATGAGCGCAACAAGATGGCCACCTCTAGTGTCCAGAATGCCTTACAAACTCAAGCGGCCGCCCTAAAGCTCATTCAGAAAGAAATGACTGACTCCCACGACGCATCGCTTCTGAAGTAGAGGAATGAAACAAAGGCTCAGATCCGCCAAATCTGCAAGGACCAGGATGATGGCCCGGGTCCACTCTTTGCGATGTTGTTGGAGATTTTAACACCACCTCCACTTCCATCAAAACAGTTGTCTACGAACTTCAGCGTGAAGTAGCAGCTATCAAAGCCCTCCTATCCCCAGCTAGTGATGATGCCAAAAAGGGGGAAGGAAGAGCAGCTCAGGTGGTAGGTCAGTCAGCTGAGAGGGAACCGATCAAGGGGGAAAGTTCAGTATAGGCTGGAACGAGCTCCGTCCCCCCTCCCCAAGTCCAAATTCCTCAAGTCCAAATTCAATCAGTGGCGCAGCCCTCTGAAGCTCAGCTGCCCGAGCAGGTCGGAGGATCAGGTGAAGGATCCTCGGCTCAGGCGCAGCACATAGAAGATATTACCCAGTTCCATGATCAGGAGGATAAGCCCCTGCCAACTCAAAGGCCCGGGAAGGAGAAAGCCACTGAAAGCACTCCACCTCCTTCCTCGACGCCCAAATTCAAATCTAGAGAAGAGCAGGAAGAGCATGATAAGAGGGTGGCTCAGAAACTCAAATATCAAATCAATTATGTGATGAGGATGGAAGAAGAGGCTCAGTTGAAGAGGAAGAAGAAACTGCCGAGGGTCACGATGTCCAAGAGTCAGGCTAAGCTGATTTTGGATCAGTAGAAGAAGAAGGCTTAGCAATCTGCTGATCAGGAGCCTGCTGATGACTTAGAGACGGACACACTGCCACTTGCTCAGAGGATGAAGAATATTTCCAAACAGGGGCGGATCCAAAGGGGGGCGGGTGGGTGTGTCCGCCCCCCCGAACTTTCGTGTATTACTACAACTAGCCCTATATTTTTTACAATTTATATCTTTGTTTCCACTTTAATCTTCGAGTTCGCCCCCCCTCTCCCGAAATTTTTAAATTTTTCATAGTACCCTTAAGTTAATGTTAAAAATTAGTGTGAATATGACAACTAGTTCTGAAAAATATTAAAAATTATATATTAAGTACATGAACTTTAGTGGAGGTTTTAAAACATGAAGTTTGGACATTTATTTTGATAAGATTGCACATGTAATTTAATATATAGTATAACTGAATGCAATTAGTATATTATATTTGTGCTTTTTCTTTTCTTGAATCTCCTCTAATCACATGTAAGCACTAATAATTTTTAAATAAATTACAAGGAATATAGTAGATGAATAACATAATACCCCTAAATACCAATAAGTAGTAAGTATAATTAGACCTAAATAGAAAAGAACACCACTAAAAGAATTTCTCGGGGGCTCCGCCCCCGAGCCCCCGTACAACACCATTGATCCCCTTATAAATTATCGCCCCCTAACTTGGAATCCTGGATCGCCCCTGCAGGAGGCAAAGGACAAAAGCAACATGGGATGCTATGCAGCAAGGGCTAAACCTCAAGTCGAGGGATAAAAGAGCTGCAGCATTAAGGGAGAAGAAAAGGCAAGAAGATTTGGCTAAAATTATTGAGCTTACTGATAAAATTGCAAGAGAGCCAATCTTCGACAAGAGCAAGCAAATACCCAGGACTTCCAAGTTCTTCCGGCGTGGTGCTGTTGGGTTACGAGTCAGTAGATGATACTCAGCAGTTTATCGGGTTAAAATAATATTGGGGGAAATCGTAGTAAGTGTACTATGGAATTGAAGATCCCAAAACCGAGCTGATATCAGTAGTGTAGTGTCGATAGGATTAGATGGTGTAACAGGCTAGACTGTTTTGTTTTTCGATCTTTCGTATCTATGTCCTGTACGGGGTAAAATGTTAGACTGATCTTCAGTAGGAAGTTACTTTCCAGAACCCCACGTCATCATTGTAAGAGCTTGTGTTCTTAAGTCATCAGCCGATCTTCACCTCAGTAGAAGACACTTTATCAGCTAACAGACATCAGTTGAAGAACCTTACAAAGCTCAATACCTTCGGAGTCAATAGCTGATTACACTCAGTAGAATATCTTATCAGCCGACTCAAACGAAGACAGAGGCGCATCAAGTCTATCGTATCCAGACAGAAAGCGACCCGACTATTAACTTCACTCGAAAGTCGGCGGGAAGATCATACGAGGATGAGTGAGAGTCAACTCCGATGAAGACCTATGTCTGACACATCTCACCTACCACAAACCTCGACCAATGAGAAGCCGTCAACGCAATACCTGCTCTGACCAACTAAAGTTGCTCTCATGTACAGTGATCAACAACTCTGCTGCAACAATTCGAACTTATGGTCGTTTTCTTTGGAAGCTTGTGCCACGTGGCATCGTCGTCTCCAACGGACATATGCCTAGGTCACAACTATAAATAGAGAAGGATCTCCGAGCTCCACGCAAGGGATATCAAGGGATAAAATGCTCAAGCTTTCAAAACACTCTAGCGCATTTAAGAGATAATCCAGCGAAGAACTTGCTCAATAGAATACTCTTAGTTCTTCTCTCTGGAGTTCTTTAGATCCCTCTTCTCTAGCTAAGCTCAACGTCATATCTATAGCTTAGAAATTCGAAGGAGTTCACTTTCAGTGATTGTTCTTATTGTAAGAACTCCTTCTAGTTGGAGAAATTCCCCTCCCCTTCAAACCTCGGTTTGATTTGTAAAGTCTCTAAGGACTATAACATAGAAGGGTCTATCCAGTGCACAGATTCCTTGCTGAGGCTTGCGCAGATTAATCAACAAGACCTCCTGTTCAGCAGGACCGTGGACGTAGGATCTTGTGAATCCGAACCACGTTAAAAATATATCTTGCATAAAATGTATTCTTAAAAGTAAACTAGCCAAAACTGTTTTCACTTGTGAAAATCACGTTTTCAAACTGAGACGAATCTTCGGGCCCCACACTATTCCGTACTAAAGCTTTCGACTAAGTTTCAAGTACTGACAAAAGTCAGTAGGAGAGCTCAGTAGTTGGTTCACTCTCTGACCCGTGATCGAAGGTTCTTATCTGGCACTATTCATCAGTTGCACCAAACAGCTCAGCTATCCTTCAGTTTGAGAAAAAGAAACAGTACTCAGGTGTATTCACCCCCCCCCCCTCTACACCTGACTCTCGTCTCCGGACCAACAATTGGTATCAGAGCCTCGATGTTCTTCGATCATCGGTTACGTAACTGCGTGGTCTTTCCGTAACTCATTGGTCTTCTCAAACAGATCCTGAAAACATTTTTCACTGCACAAGCATCTCTTCATACATCCTTATACTCTTGCTCACAATGTGTGATATGTCAGGTATTAGGATGGTGCTGATGTTCTCGATAGAGAACTATATGGTATGGCGCGTGAGAATGGAGGCGCACCTAACATCACTGCATGACAGCATGACGGATGTCCTTGAGACAGGACCCATCATTCCCATGATAGACAGTGTACAATTAACTGCTGTGGGAGGTGTAGGAGCACAGACTGGTGCTAAAGTTGCAAAAGACAAATCTGCCTTCACGCCAGAAGAGAAAAAGCTGCACAACCTCGACCGAGTTGCGCGTAAAGCAATCCTGACTATGCTCAGCGATTCACACCTCGGGAGGGTGCAAGACTGCATGACGACAAAACAACTTTAGGACGCCCTGGCTGTACTGAGCTAAGGAACCCCGCAGATCAAGGAAAACAAGCTCGAACTAGAGCTATAAAAGTTCGATGCCCTTGCCATGGAGCCCAATGAGACCATTGACGAGCTAAGCGTCAGATTCACAAATCAGATCAATGTGAGCAACGGGCTGGGGAGGACGTTCACCAATAAAGAGATGAACATAAAGATTCTGAGAGCACTACCTCAATTGAAGTGGCTTCCTTTTACTACTTATTTACGTCGCTCAAATCTTAATGCTCTAACTCCTGATGTTATCTTTTCAGAACTAAAAATGGAGGAATTTGAGCACAGCCTACCCCAACGATGTTCAAGTGCTCCAGCTGACACACAGATTGACCATGCTTTTAAAACAACAGTCAGCAAAACTGGAGTCAAACCCATTTCTTCCAGCAAGGCAGTAGCCACGACAGAAGCAAAGTCCACTGAGACATCTGGCACTGACCAACTAGCATTGATGGCTCTCAAATATCAAAGAGAAAAAGAGAGAGAGAGTCAGAAAGCTGAAGAAATACCACAGAGATTCTCCCTCAGGTAAGAAAGATTATCGAAAAAGGGAAGAATCTAAATCAACTACTGATTGCAGGAACACAGAGCCTACTGCTAGTCCCTCCAATGACTCAGCTGGAAAGAGCAGCAGATCGACTGTGTGTTACAACTGCAAGAAAGAGGGACATTATCAGTACGACTGTCCCAAACTCTTAGCTGCTCAAAGAGCAAAACGGCAGGCCAGACGCGAGAAATTTGCCTGAAGGAGGTAGGCCTACATAGCCAGAGAGATATCCGATGACTTAATCGAGGAAGATACATTCATGTATTCTTCTGAGGACGAAGCTGCATTTGTTGCCATTGAGATCGGAGAGACAAATCCTGAAGCAACTGCAGAATACTGTCTGATGGCCGGAGAAGAGGCTGAGGTAAATTCTAAACTTAACATAACCTCTTCTTCACATAGCACACACGACACGTGCTCGGTCACAGATGAAACTCTAGACGTGGTACAAGCCTATGATGATCTACTAGAGGAGCAGATTAGCTGAGCAGAGAGTTCAGCAGAACCATTTAGGAACTGGAACAAGTAAAGGCTGAAAATTAGAGACTTTATTCTAATTGTCAGGTCTCTACTGAGTCAGAGAATCTTGTTGTGAGACTCAAGGAAGATATTAAATCTCTTATGACAAAGTCTCAGCTTCAAGAAACTCAGATATCAGTTTTGACCAAGGACAATTCTGAGAAAGATACTGAAATAGCCCGACTCAGTTAGAAGCTCGCAGAAGTTGAAAAGGATTATGAGTCACTTCGAAGAAGTGATGAGGTCTGGCGAGGACTGATGACTGAACGATACCTAGGAGCTAAGGAGAAGTTGGAAAGCATGCTTAGAGCTCAAAGACCAACTGTCATGAAAGAAGGACTTGGCTATACTCATGAAGCTTCCACTTCAACATCAAAAAGCTCAGAAATGATGGCTGATAGGTTCGTCAGAGGGAAGGTTCAGGCTACTGACTCAACACCTTAGGCGAAGAATAAACAGATAATGATTACACCTCAGCCGAGCAATAAGAAGCTACTGACCAGAGGTTCTAGCCCCAGGACACCACGATCAAACTCAGGGGGAACCAAGAAGGTCAGATGGGCGGAAGCGATGCAATGAACCATCTGTATGAACATCCAGTACAGTATGGTTCGTACTATTATGAGCCCAGGGTCAGGAGGAGCACACAACCTAAGAAGAAGAAAGCTCCTGAACCCAAAATAGCCAGAAAGTCGGTATCTCCAAGTCCTGTGGAGAAGAAAGCTGACAAGGTTCAGAAGAAGAAGTCTCAGACTTCTAAGGTCCCGAGACAGATCTGGGTTCCGAAATCACCCACTAACACCTAAGGACCCAAACTGAACCAAAGGGTACCTAAAACTGTTTCTGTTTTGCAGGTGTATAAGGACCCTTGGAAAGTGGACAGCGGCTGCTCGAGACAGATGACCTATCAAAAGAGCCTGCTGACCAACTACGTACAAGAGGATGGTCCCAGAATTGAGTTTGGTGACAACTCAAAAGGTTACACAAGGGGATATGGAACACTGAATATTGGGACTGCTTCAGTTCCAAGAGTAACTTATGTTCAAGGATTTCAACATAATCTCCTTTCTATCAGTCAATTCTGTGACAATCTGAATAGAGTTATCTTTGACGCTGGTTTATATTGCAAATTGGAAAACCGCAGAACCTGAGGCTTGCTTGCTTGCACAGACAAAATCTAGTGACAAGGCAGAATGGCTAAGGCACAAGAGACTTAGCAACCTGAACTTCAAGACTATGAACAAGCTAGCCAAGAACTCTAAAGTCCGAGGACTGCCAAATGAATCGTTTATGAAAGACAGAAACTGTGAAGCATGTTTGAAGGGAAAGCAGACAAAGAACAACAATCCACCAATTCCGTCACCTTCCACTGATGGAATCCTTCAACTGTTACACATGGACTTATTCGGGCCAGTCTCTCCAGTGACTATAAGAGGCAAGAAGTATGCCCTCGTCGTTATTGACGATTATTCAAGATATACGTGGGTCATCTTCATAGCCAACAAATCTGATGTCATGACTGAGTTACCAAAACTACTGAGAAAGCTCAGTGTGGAAAAAGACATCAAGATTCCGAGAATTCGCTCAAACAGAGGAACATAATTTCTCAACTCAGTAGTTAAGGAGTACTGCGAAAAGGAGGGAATTAAGCACGAGACATCAGCAGCTCGCACCCCTCAGCAGAATGGACTTGCTGAACGCAAAAATAGAACACTCAAAGAAGCAGTAAGAACGCTCCTAGCAGACTTCGGACTACCCTCTAAGTTCTGGGCAGATGCTACTGACACCGCCTGCTACACTCAGAATCGCTCACTGCTTACACAGCAACACATGAAGACACCTTACGAATTATGGAAAGGGGGAATTCCTTCTATTTCTCATTTTCAAATTTTGGTTGTCCTTGCTTTATCCACAATAACGGGAAAGATCAGTTGAAGGTCTTTGATAGCAAATCTGATCAAGGAGTATTCTTAGGATACTCTCGAGTCAGTAAAGCCTTCAGAGTCTTTAACTATCAGACTCTTTACGTGGAGGAAAGCCCTCATGTTGCCTTTGATGAGTTTGTTACTGAGGACAGGAAATCTAAGAAGACAAATACTGAAGATGTCAGCAACCAGCTACAGGATCTCGCACTAAATGACAAAGATGAAAAGATCCAGCATTGTTGGGATGATGAGTCAGACGATGAGGAAATTCAGACCCATCCCACAGGCAACGTAGCTGACCTGGTTGATTCTACGAACGAGAATCAACAACGGGTAACCACGGTCGATGAGGAAGCCCCGTGGTACCGAGACCTCTGCGAGAACATAAACTCGGGGGGGAACAACTACGTTCTGAGCTAAATGCCCACGAACACGGAAACTTCGGTAGATCCTAACCTTCTTACTCGAACCGCTACAATCACGGAACAACACGGTCGAAATGCCTAATACACTGTTGACTGTGTAGTAGTAGTATCAGAAGAAGAAGCCCGACTCCAGACGTTCATGGCTCGACGCTCACTCTTCGAGATCTTATCATAGGAGATCCATCGGCAACTTATCGGGACAAGATCTAGATTAAGTCAAGGAGAAAGCTCACTTTATTCTTGTTTCTTGTCTACAGAAGAACCTCAGACAATAGAGGACGCACTCAATGATGCTGACTGGATTATTGCCATGAAAGAGGAGCTCAACCAATTCGTTAGAAATGAAGTTTGGGAGCTTGTTGACAGACCTAGACATCAGCACGTGATCGGTACTAAGTGGGTCTTCAAGAACAAGCAAGATGAAAACAACGTCATTGTCAGAAACAAAGCTCGACTTGTTGCCAAGGGATACTGTCAAGCAGAAGGGATAGACTTTGATGGAACGTTCGCTCCAGTCCCTAGATTGGAAGCTATTCGTCTGTTCCTAGCCTATACAACACATCAGAGATTTAAAGTATATCAAATGGATGTAAAGTCAGCTTTTCTGAACGGCGTACTGAAGGAAGAAGTCTATGTAGAACAACCGCCCGGCTTTCAGCAGGGACATCAAGTGTACAGAATTCGGAAAGCTATGTATGGGTTAAAACAAGCACCCAGGGCTTGGTACGATACCCTATCAGACTTTCTGCTTCAGAAAGTTTTTAAAAGGGGACAGTAGATCACACCCTATTCAGTATAAAGTCAGCAGATGACATCCTACTGGTGCAAATCTACGTGGACGACATCATTTTTGGTTGCAGAAACGTGACGATATGTCAACAATTCGAGAAAATGATGAAGGAGAAGTTCGAGATGTCTATGATGGGAGAGATGAACTACTTCCTTGGATTTCAAGTAAAGCAATCGTCTGAAGGAATATTCATAAATCAAGCCAAATACACTCGAGATCTCCTGAAGAGATTTGGCTGCGACTCAAGCAAGCTAATCAAGATCCCCATGAACACGAATTTCAAAATCGATCTAGACAAAGAGGGAGCTTCTGTTAACTCTACTGATTATAGAGCTATTATTGGTTCTTTATTATATCTAACAGCAAGCAGACCTGATATAACTTATGTTGTAGGTGTATGTGCAAGATTTCAAGCGAATCCCAAGCGAAGTCATTTAGACTCAGCAAAGAAGATTCTGCGATATCTGAAGGGAACACCTGATGCAGGGTTATGGTTTCCTGGCGATGATAATCTTATCTTGGCCAGGTTATTCGATGCGATTATGCGGGATAGATCGAAAGTCAACTTTTGGAACTTGTCGGTTCCTAGGCGGAAGGCGATATCTTGGTTCTCAAAGAAACGGCATTCGAGTGGCAATGTCCACTACGAAGATGAGTACTTGGGCTGCTGGAAGTTGTTGTGCCCAGATCCTTTGGCTTCGACAACAACTGTGAGATTATGGTATATCTCAGGATGAAGTGTCCATCTACTGTGACTCCACCAGTGCAATTGCTATAACTCAGAACCCAGTTCTCCATACGAGATGCAAGCACGTGGATATTCGACACCACTTCATCAGAGACCATGTCGAGAAGAAGGACATCAGAATGGAGAAAATCCATACTGACAGGCAAAGGGCAGACATACTAACCAAACCACTAGCTGAGAACAGATTCAGAGAATTATCAGTTGAGCTAGGTCTACTGGATCCTACTGAATCGTGTCAGTAACAATTGGTATCAGTCGGGTGAATCAGATAGTACACAGTAAGGAGGAACGTGGTCATCAGCACATCAAATGTCCTCCTGAGTCTAAACGGTAACCAGCTGATTGTAAAGTCAGCTAAAGAGGTTTGCGTAGTTTTATATACTTAACTTTTATCAGAAACATGCTCGCATTTAATATATCAGTCGTTGGCACTCAGTTGTTAATGAACATTTATTTTCCGCCATTAATTTTTAAGGTTTAAGTCAGTAGGAAACCGTTCTCATTTAAAAGACTAAAGACTTTAATGCTGCCTGCAACGCATTTAATGAATGTCTTCTCACCTTACTTTAACTGCGCATTTCCTACGTGGGTCTAGGTTAGAGGCGGCCTAAGTAATCACAACGGTCTGTATAAAAACGCGAGATTAATTTCAGCCGTTGGATTAAAACCGATTGATTTGCATATCCTTTAAAATCTTTTGTTTTTCGCCCTAACCTTACTTTACGCCATTTTCGTGTTTCAAGAGCTCTCTTTGCATTCAGTTTCTCATTTCCTCTTTAACTACTCTGCATTTCTCTCAAGCTCTCTGTAACACGGTAACTTTCCTTATTCTCTGCTTAAAACTCTACTGACTTACTCTATTTTCAAGTACTAACGAGTTTTTCGCAGATATTCATGTCGATTGTACTGACCCCACCGCAAATTGATGAGATCATCAAGTCCCGAATCCAGTTCGAGCCGACGATGGCTCTTCATCAGGCTGAGCTTCCTTACCTTGAGCCTATCTACACGGCTCTGGAAGCTTCAGGACTCGAGCTTCTTGTCAAGAAGCATCCGAAGGTATATCTGCCTCAACAAGTTGCGGAGGTGTATTACAACTGGATATCGGTAGAGGATACAGATGGAGAAATCTCTCTATTCTCTTATATGAGGGAAGCGACCCCTCAGAAGTGGGAATCTGATCACCATACCATCGACATCCGGGTCGCTCTGCAAGCATCATTTGATCTTCGGCCCACGGAATCTCCCCGATTGGATACAAGGAGAAAGAGTTGAACTCCTATGTCCACCGGTTACTGCGGCAAAGACGACATTACATTCAAATCCGCGCTGCCAAAGAACTAGCTTCTACACGAATACCGCGGACTCGCTTACATCGTCACCTCATATCTTGACGAGCTCCGCCGGTTCGTTTGATCACGTTGTCCAAACCACATCTCCGGTGATGATGGTTTTGGAAGATGGTGTCGAGTCGATTGGGCCCGAATATTATGTGGGCGAGTGAAGGCTCGGGCGCAAAGTTTGTAGCCACACCTACTAAAGAAAGAAGACTCATTAGTGTGGGCAAGCTACTATACGGGACGAAGATGTCTGTATTGATAGAGGACTCAGTATCGAATCACGCAACCTTTGCGATTCCGGATACTTCGGCGGCAAGCTCATTAAGTTCAAAAAATAGAGCCCTGGCGAGAAGTCGATCGGACGAGGGCCGGCCCACGAAGCGAGTTACTGCGTACGCCCCCCTCGTGCCGACCCTCCTAAGAAGAAGAGACTTACTAAGGCCGAAGCATCTGAGGCTCCAGCAAAGCCGGTCTCTCCCCCACCTACTCAGGAGGAAAACATACTAGACGCGGACACAGGTATTGAGGGTGCCACACTCAAAGATAAAGTCCAGCGTATTAGCTCTGAGGAGACACAGTCGGATGAGGCCGAACCGACCGTGGAAACGTCTCCTAAGTGGACGACCATCCATTCGGCTCGTCTCAGGAGCCACGGGGAGAAGTGTCGGCCCCGGATCCTAGAAATCACGAGAACATACGGATCCGGTCGACATCGCAATAAGGGCAAGGACTCGAGATCTTCTTTGAGATTCTTGAGTTGGGATATACTCGAAGAGCTCATTATGACTCAGTCTGCATTGTCCCTACTGACGGAGGAGCAGAGCCTTCAGTCAGCTATCGGGCTTGGAGAACCCGCTGACCTGGCATCGTTTGAGGATCTGAGAGCCGCAATGCTTTATCTTCTCAGTTTAAGATCCTCAGAACAACACATCGGCGGCCGTCGCCGCCATCCCATCCAGACGATAATGATGATAACGATGATGTGGATCGGGGCACCCAAGGAAGCGGGACCGGGGAGGATCTGGCGAGGGTAAAACTCCTAGGGAGAAGGGCAAATCACCACCACCACCGACGACATCAGGTGATGCCCCCGTTGCCTCAAAACGTAGTCGAGAGCAACAACTCGCAGCTTTTGAGTAGAGGCTCGGAACTAGCTCTTACCAAGCTCAACCCATCAGTTTCGTGTCCTCCAGAGTACGTCAACGTGAGCCGTCAGAAGGCTCGGTACACCAAGTCTCAGACTGAGACAGTTGACAAGCTTGCCAGCGAGGTGAAGAAGGTCGTCGGAGCTCCTATTACCTCTATCAACATTCAGGAGATAGTTGAGGCCGCCCTTGCAGCTTAGAAAGCGGACTTTGCCGCTCAGAGTCAGCAGCTTCTACAAGAACAGCATAAGAAATTTTCTGAGCAGCTGACTCAGAGCCTCGCTACAGTCCAAACTTCTATGGATGAGCGTAACAAGATGGCCACCTCCACTGTAAAACAAGCCATAACCAATCAGGCGGAGGCCCTCAAGCTCATTCAAGCTGAAATGACAGATTCTTATGATGAGTCCCTCCTGAAACTGAGATAGGAGACAGCATCTCAGATTAAACAGATACGTACTGACCAAGAGAAAGATTGGGAGCACTCCTTGTGTCTTTGTCGGGGATTTCGACTCCACCACCACCTCCATCAAAGATATTATGTTCAAATTGGAGAAAGAGGTGTCTGCCATCCGTGCTCATCTAACCCTGGCTGATGATGCCAAAAAGGGGGAAGATAGGAATAAGGCGGAGAAGGCTCAGGTGGATAAGGGAGAAAAGGCAGAAGTAATTGCAGAAATTGCCAAGGGTGAAAGCTCAGCTGCTCAAGCTGAAGTCAGCTCTACACCTACTCCCGAAGTCCAATATCTGGCCATCATACCACTGACTCATGTGCCAGAACAGACCGGAGGATCTTCCTCGGCTCAGCATATTGAGGAGGTCGCGAGGTATGTGGACCAAGACGACCAAGACGATGAACCACTACTGCCGCAGAGGCCGAGGAAGGAGAAAGCTGCGAAGATTCTCCACCACCTTCCCCAGACTCCTAAATTCCGATCTAAAGCGGAGCGGGGAGGAGTTCGACAAAAGAGTTGCTCAGCAACTGCAAGATCAGCTCGATCTAGAGCATCGTCTTGAGGAGGAGATCCAGAAGGCTAAGAAGCCCAGGAAGCCTGTTGGCAAAATTGCTAAGGGCGCGAGCCGAAAAGCTTTTGGATGCTCGAAGAAGAAAGCTCTGCAATCGGTGATGATGAGGTTATCTCCGATGCGACAAAATACCCCTAGCTCGAGAGAATAACGAGATGTTCCTAAACTAACTCCTGAGCGGGGAGGCGGAGGAAAGAGCCACGCTGGGAGGCAACGCGCAAGGACCGAATCTCGGAGAGGAGACACTTTAGAAGCATTGCCCTCGAGAGAAAAGCGATTGGAAGATACGGCCAAGATCATCGAAGCTGCGAAAAGATGGCCAATGAACCGGTCATTGATTGGAAGAAGCGAGATACCGGGTCGTCCAAGTACTACGGGCGAGGCGCTCAGAGAGCTACATACTTAGAAGAAAACTCCTCACCGCCATGTAGACAAGTGGATACCATGGAATACGGGAACGAAGAATGGGAGGAACTCAAGATAGAGTTCATCAAAGGGTACTATGTGTACCGGTGCTATCCTGCGAGATTCCGGCCCAATCGGTTGTTCGATGAATTCCTTCATCAATCTAACGCCGGACTCGAGCCACGAGTCACATGATTCTTGCCAAGGAGAAGCTGCCTTTAGTTGCTCCTACATTCAGAAGAATCTCTCCTCCCAGAACCACTCGTGGTGTTCTATGCACCAAGGAGATTGAAGACGAGGTCGACGCAGCAGCACGACATCATGATCTTAGTTCTGAGCTGCCTGAGGACCTCAAGGAAATCAAAACTCTGCGTGCCAGAATCTACAAATATTACGGTTTGGTTCCTCCTGCTGACAAGTCTGCGGATTTCAAGAGCAAGACAAAGAAGTTCAGACGATAGCAGCTGTCTTCATTTCTTTTGTATAGAAGATAGGAACTATGTAACTCATTTCATATATATAACAGTTCCTTCTCTTGGCCAGACAATCACTCATTGTCTTACGGCTTTTGTTTGTGTTATTGTTTATCACAACTGATCACTGAAGTGATCTGACACACACTCACACATAACCGTTTCTCTAATGTGCCTATCTGTCAGCTGCTGGTTTCCTTAAGTTATTTGCTCAGTTTTTAACTGAAGACATTTTTCGTTATCAGTAGTTTAGATCTTAGATTCATAGAGGTTTAGGCATCATCAATTAGGGGAAAATTGTTGGGTTATGAGTCAGTAGATGATACTCAGCAGTTTATCGGGTTAAAATAATATTGGGGGAAATTGTAGTAAGTGTACTATGGAATTGAAGATCCCAAAACCGAGCTGATATCAGTAGTGTAGTGTCGATAGGATTAGATGGTGTAATAGGCTAGACTGTTTTGTTTTTCGATCTTTCGTATCTATGTCATGTACGGGGTAAAATGTTAGACTGATCTTCAGTAGGAAGTTACTTTCCAGAACCCCACGTCATCATTGTAAGAGCTTGTGTTCTTAAGTCATCAGCCGATCTTCACCTCAGTAAAGGACACTTTATCAGCTAACAGACATCAGTTGAAGAACCTTACAAAGCTCAGTACCTTCGGAGTCAATAGCTGATTACACTCAGTAGAATATCTTATCAGTCGACTCAAACGAAGAAGATAGAGACTGTATCAAGTCTACTGTATCCGACGGGGAAGCGACCCGACTATTAACTTCACTCGAAAGTCGGCGAGAAGATCATACGAGGATGAGTGAGAGTCAACTCCGATGAAGACCTATGTCTGACACATCTCACCTACCACAAACCTTGACCAATGAGAAGCCGTCAACGCAATACCTGCTCTGACCAACTAAAGCTGCTCTCATGTACAGTGATCAACAACTCTGCTGCAATAATTCGAACTTATGGTCATTTTCTTTGGAAGCTTGTGACACGTGGCATCGTCGTCTCCAACGGACATATGCCTAGGTCACAACTATAAATAGAGAAGGATCTTCGAGCTCCATGCACGGGATATTAAGGGATAAAATGCTTAAGCTTTCAAAACACTCTAGCGCATTCAAGAGATAATCCAGCGAAGAACTTGCTCAATAGAATACTCTTAGTTATTCTCTCTAGAGTTCTTTAGATCCCTCTTCTCTAGCTAAGCTCAACGCCATATCTATAGCTTAGAAATTCGAAGGAGTTCACTTTTAGTGATTGTTCTTATTGTAAGAACTCCTTCTAGTTGGAGAAATTCCCCTCCCCTTCAAACCTCGGTTTGATTTGTAAAGTCGCTAAGGACTATAACTTAGAAGGGTCTGTCCAGTGCACAAATTCCTTGCTGAGGCTTGCTCGATTAATCAACAAGACCTCCTGTTTAGCAGGACTGTGGACGTAGGATCTTGCGTATCCGAACCACGTTAAAAATTGCTTGTGTTGTTTATTGTTTTATTGCACTGCATTCAAACTGCTTACAAAATCATATCTTGCATAAAACGTATTCTTAAAAGTGCACTAGCCAAAACTGTTTTCACTTGTGAAAATCACGTTTTCAAACTGAGACGAATCTCCGAGCCCCACACTATTCCGCACTAAAGCTTTCGACTAAGTTTCAAGTACTAACAAAAGTCAGTAGGAGAGCTCAGTAGTTGGCTCACTCTCTGACCTATGATCGAAGGTTCTTATCTGGCACTGTTCATCAGTTGCACCTAACAGCTCAGCTGTCCTTCGGTTTGAGAAAAAGAAACAGTACTCAGGTGTATTCACCCCCCCCCCCCTCTACACGACTCTCGTCTCCGGACCAACGAGGTGCCCAAAAGGCTCATCTCAAGAAGACTCCGCATCACCGCGTAGACAAGTGGATTCAGTGGAATACGAATGAAGAAGTGGGAAGAGCTAAAGATAGATTTTATCAAGGCTTATTACGTATGGCAATGTTATCCTGCTGAAGTGTCGCCCACTGATCTTTTTGATGTATTCATATATCACTACAATGCGAACTTTAGGGTGCAGATCAAGCTATTATTATTCAAGGAGAAGCTGCCCTTCGGTGCTCCACGCCTACAGACAGATTGAGTCCGCCCGCTGACCTCTCAAGGCGTTATGCGCACGAAGGAGATAGAGGAGAAGGTTGAGGCTGCTTGCACACCACAATGATCTAGATCCTTTGCAGCCAAGTGATCTCATCCCCATCCAAACCCTCAGAGAGAGAATCTACAAATCTTATGACTTGGAGGCTCCAGCTGCTAAGTCTGCGGAATTTAAGGCAAAGATCAAGATGTACAGACGTTAGTAGTATTTTCTATCTTCTTATGTATAGAGCTTAGACTGATTTAATCTCATTTCCATATATAATATATCAGTTCTTTGCTTGGCCATACAACTACTCATTGTCTTGTGGCTATGTTTTTATTGTTTATCCGCCCGATCACCGAAGTGATCGACACACACACACGTACCCTATCTTTCTCTGATATGCCTATCTTTTATCTGTTGATTTCCCTGTTTTCACTGCTCAGTTTTTACTGAAGTCTCTTGGGTCAGTAGTTTAGAACTTAGTGGTTTAAGCATCATCAATTAGGGGGAAATTATTGGGTTATGAGTCAGTGATTGATTAGTTCATCACTTAAAGGGTACTCTATATTATCATCAGTAGTTCATGTATTATTACTTATTTCGGTAATGGGGAAAATCGTAGTGTTTTATTGCTATAGAATTGAAGATCCCAAAACATGTCTTGTACCCTTAATGTGTTGTCTTTATTTGGATGATGTAATAGGCTAGACTGTTCTTATTTTCGTTATCTATTTTTGTCTAAGTCCTGTAAGGGGTATTTGTTGGTATGAACTTCAGTAGGAAGTTAAATTCCAGAACCCCATGTCATCAGTCTGTAAGAGCTCGTGTTTTCAGGTCTCCAGCTGACCCCTATCAGTAGAAGATTCCTCATCAGCTGACCTCAAGTGAAGACACAATGTATAGAGCTCAGTACCTTCAGAGTCACCAGCTGACTGCACTTAGAAGAAGACCTTTTTATCAGCAGTATGATCATTCCAGATCTATCGTATCCGATAGGAAATAATGACGACTTTTAATGACATTCGAAAGTGCTCGAGAGGATCATACGAGGATAAGTGAGAGTCGGCTCGAGATGAAGGCGATGTCGACAAGTCTCACCTACCACAAACCTCGACTAATGAGAAGCATCCAAAGCCTTACCTGCTTTGCAACTAAAGCTGCTCTCATGGACAGTGACCAACCACTCTGCGACGCTACTTCGAAAATTATGGCCGTTTTCCTTGGACGTTTGTGACACGTGGCATCGTCTTCTCCAACGGACAAATGCCTGGGTCACGACTATAAATAGAGAAGCTTTTCCGAGCTCAACGCACGGGATAACAAAGGGGATACACGCTCAAGCTTTCAAACTCTCTAGCGCATTCACGAAGATCCAGCGAAGAACTTGCCTAGTTGAAAATCTTTAGTTCTTCTCTCTAGAGTTTGTTTAGATCTCTCTTCTCTATCCAGCGAAGAACTTGCCTAGTTGAAAATCCATTGTTATATCTATAGCTTAGAACCTTCGAAGGAGCTCACTTTTTGTGACTGTTCTTATTGTAAGAACTCCTTCATAGTTGGAGAAAATCCCCTCCCCTTCAAACTTTGGTTTGATTTGTAAAGTCGCTAAGGACTATAACTTAGAAGGGTTTGTCCAGCGTACAGATACCTTGTTGAGGCTTGCTCAGATTAATCAACAAGACCTTCTCTTCAGCAAGACCGTGGACGTAGGATCTTGCCTATCTGAACCACGTTAAAAATTGCTTGTGTCATTTACTGTTTTATTGCATCGTTCTCAAACCATTTTACAAACTCATACTTTGCATAAAACGTATTTAAAAGTGCACCGGTGGGGCCGATTTGGTTTGCGAAAACACATTTTCAAATCGAGATGAAGTCTATCGGGCCCTACACTTATCCGCATGAACTCTCGCTTTGAGGTTTTAATGCGACAAAAGTCAGTAGGACAAACTCAGCAGTTGAGTCACTCTGACCCGCGATCAGGAGATTACTATTTGGCGATGTTCATCAGTCACAACATACAGCTCAGTTGTCCTTCGCATTTGAGGAAAAACTTGTACTCAGGTGTATTCACCCCCCCCCCCTCTACACCTGACACTCGTCTCCGGACCAACAGGAGGCAACTTACCCGCACTATGACTACGGTCGACACCCAGAAGACTGGAATTGTTGATTCATCAAATTGGAAAGGCAAATGACAATATTCTCCAGGGTATATGGAAAAAAGGACACTCGCCACGACGGAACTCTGCAAGAATTTGGCCGGAAGCTTGACCAAATATAGGAAGCGGTGACGCAAAGCAACCGAGAAGGATGACAGACCATCCCACCTACCACGGCGATGGAAACCCGCCGACCCAGCTGGATTCCAAGGGGTGTTGACGAGCCTCAGGACCAGCAAATGAAGGAGGAAAGAAAGCTGTCGACGATGCCTATGACTAAGATGAAGACAGCGGCGTTAGAGGGCGACGTGGATCATCAAGTTTTTACACATAAGGAAGCGAGCGAAAGAGGCGCGATTATGAGAGAGGGCGTTCTCCGCCCGTAGGAGGATGGATTCGCCAAGGGAGATATCGCCGCACACCTACTCTACACCCTTTCGACAGGGCGCGACTGTGGAGGTGGCTCACGTTAGCCTACCACACCTTTTCAATCAGCCCCCGCAGCGAAGTAGAGAAAACGAGGGCAGCTCGCGACACACTAGAAGGGGACGCGTTAGAATGGTTTCGCCAAAAGAGGAGGAGGAGTCCTTGGAGATCATGGAAGGAAGTGACTCGGACACTCGGGCAAAGGTTCAGAGGAATTCCAGAGAATGAAACCCACGACAAGTTGTTGTCGGAATAGATAATCGATTTGGAAGCTTGGAGGTAATATCGTATGTACGACGAAGAACAAAATTGGGGAAGATGGAATGAAGAGCTAGATGAGAATATAGTGAAGGGAAAGAGTAAGAGTATGGGGTACCATCCCGAAAATGTTAACCGTCGGGGAGCTTCGAAGTCATCTCGAGAAGAACAGAAAAATCACAAAGAAACAACGGCAAGATGTCAAGACGAGCCAATACGAAAGAGCCGCGAAGAAGGATCAATGCATGCTCCAATCTCCGCAAACCTAGAAGAAGAGGCAAGAGCCCTTTGAAGGGTAATGCGACAAGAAAACTCGAAGGCGCACGATGGAAGGAGAAAAGAAAAGCACCCCAAAACAAACATTCGGAATCATTCAACTAGATTCAGAAGGAGAATCTGAGTCAGTAAAAGATGAAGAAGGAGGTGCAGTCATGAAGGAGCCCAAAGAAGGAAAGAAAGCCAAAAAAGGAAAGGAAGTTCAAGGTGAAGAATAGGAAACCCCAAGCTACAATTGGGTTATTCCACCAAACTCAAATGCTTGGTTCCCACCCTTACTTCCAATCCATCAAGATCAGACATGGCCATTGCATATCATGCCTATACAAGTAGGGTCGGTCTTAACATGTGGATACATGGAGATGGGCTGGGAAAGTGTGGCGGAACAATCAGAGAAAGTGCTGCAATGAAGGACGAGATGGGAAAACGGACATCTCCTACACGAGTATCTTGTGTTATGGAGAGGTTTACCAGAGAAGGAAACCACTTGGGAAGAAAAAGAGGTGATGTGCATCCGATTTTCGGCCTTCGACCTTGAGGACAAGATCGAGCTCAAGGGGAGTATATTTGATATGGAGAAGCCTCCCTACTCCTCATCAACTCTCATCCTCCTTACATTCCTTCCCTTAGGGCCCTCCCAGAACTCCACTTTTGGGTAGTCCGGGCCACGTTTATCGCAAGAGAAAAGGGAAGACAAGCTAAGAAGGGATGGTTGCAAGCAAAGGCAATGCCTCAATTTGGGGAATCCTCCATTCTACAATCTGTCCCAATTTAGGGGAGAAGGAGAATTAGAAAGCAGGGCTAGTGGAGCAAGGGAGGGGGGACTAGAATGCCGCCAGCACTCCCGTAAGAGGTAAGAGGAATAGTTCTACTAAATTGGGAAGAAGGCTAGTAGAACTGCTCTTAATGTAGGATGTGATTTTGAGGGAGATTTGGAGAAGATTTGCTAGTAGATTTGGTAGAAGATCTTTTGTTATAGATACTAATATATTTTGTTGTAAGTACTAATAGGCCCTTAAGGCCTTAGGATCTTCTATAAATAAACCGATCCCCGTAAGTCACGGTATATAGCAAGAAGGGCAATAACCCTCTATGTCGACCAACAATGCTTCTTGATGGATATAGTTTAACTCTCCAGAAGTTAAGGAGTATTTTTCTATATTTAGTACTGTCTTTCTCTCTTTGTTAATGTTGATTTAACATCTATATTTCTTATATTACATTGTAGTGTTAGATAATAAATATAATATATCATCAACGCACATATATAGTTAGATAGATAGATAGGTAGGGTATTATGGCTTCTCCCCCCCCGAAATACTCGATCCCCTCACGCGCATTGTACTGTACCTATCAATTGCATTACAACAACAATTAATTTTCATAGGAAGACCAAAACATGCAAGAACAACCCCGAAATACTTGGCCACAAGTACCAATCTCATATTCTATTCATCTCATCATCGATATGGTTAATATTGCCTAAATATGAGCATATATTCATCATTTCATCCACACATCATCACATCTTATCCAAACTGCCCACAATTAGAATAACAATAATGCAATAAATGATAAGGAAAGGTCGAGGAACGATCTCACTAGGTGAAATAGAGAGAGAAATAGATCCTAGAAAGCATCTCTATAGCACTTCCTCTGCGATACCACAAATTGGCGACACCATTCCTCCTCCTTTTCGTCTAATCGGACAAATCCTTGGTTCTACAGACCGGGTTTGTAGCCCAGTTAATTGTGACAAATGGAAATAGAAACACTACAGCTTCTTCAAAGCTTCTCGTTCGGCCATCTTCGTAGCCTTTCGTCATGGCAAGTCCAACGATTGAACGGACGAACGGACAGATCCAGGGCTAGCCTCAGCTTTCATGATCGGCTCTTTGGAGGGGAAACAAGCTTCGTCAATATGGTTTGCGGCCGAAGGTCTCTTCACTCCTATTTGAGGTAAGATGTCTGACTCCCTTCGGCGTGAAAGTTAAAGCTTAATCGGAGGAGGAGAGGCGTAAGGAGAAGGCGTTTTCATCATTGGAGGTGGGGTGGCAATGGTAGGGTTTCAAAGAGGAGGAGGCGGCGCCTCCAGATTTGAGAGAAAAGAGTGATATCGTATGCGTCGGAGATTAGGATTTGTAGATTTTTTAATAACGTAGTTTGGAATAGTGAATATACTAGTAATTAATTAGGTAGATGTAATTAATTTAGTTAATGTGTTGAATTAAGGAATAATAATTTTTTATTTTTAAAAATAAGACAAGTCAAACAACGTAGTTCAAAAAGAAATACAAAGACAACTCGAGCGAGATGGAATGAGTAACTTTTAATAGTTATATTATTATTTTAATTATAAAAAATTATGGAATTGTCCAAATATCTCATTTTCAGGTTGAGCCCCACTACAACTCCAGTACTCACCTTCCATAAAATCAGTTAATACATACATTTAAATAATGGGCTATACATATATAAATCTCGTCTTCCAGTTTGACTCGGTCCGGACTAGAATGGGCCGGCCGGCCCATTATGTTATGAAGATACTAATGAAGCTTAGAAGAGTTGAATCAGATTAAGAACAAGAAGAAGAAGAATAGAAGCGAAAGGGAATTATGAACACTGACATTACGTCGGCGGCGAAGCCCGAGTATCCGGTCGTAGATCGTAATCCTCCATTCACCAAGACTGTCGCCAATTTCAACACTCTCGACTACTTCCGCCTCTCCACCATCACCGGCGTCTCCGTCGTCGTCGGTTACCTCTCCGGTACTACCCCTTATTTCCCTCGTCGAAAATTATTTATTGACAGCTTATATCTGAATGGATTCCTAAGATCTGATGATTTTAGTTTTTGATTGAATTTATTGATTAGGGATAAAGCCCGGGATTCGGGGGCCCTCGATGGTAACGGGTGGTCTGATAGGGGTGATGGGAGGATTTATGTACGCTTACCAGAACTCTGCCGGCAGACTCATGGGATTTTTCCCAAATGAAGGCGAGGTTGCCAAGTACAAGAAGTGATTGAATTTCCTAGGGTTTCTGTCTTTCCTCCCTTTGAAAGAAAAATCCCTCTTGCTGATTATATTTAGGCTTTTTGTATGAATGTGGATGAGTTATATGCCCTTCTTTAATAATTAAGCAGTGGTTGCTGAGAATTGGAATTTCTTGTATTCATGAATTTAACTGGCTGTTTCAATGCTTATTGGTATCCGCTTTCTTTTTTCACTTTCATGTCATTTGCTTATGTATTTCATGATATTAAGTTGTTAAGCCTGTTATAAATATTACTGGTTCAAAAATAGCTGTAGATGGTGTTGTGCTAATGCCCAGATCAAATGTTTTTGTTATTTATAGGTGTGTGAGTTTGTTTTGTCCTTCAAACTTCAAAGGTCTAACACCAGTTATGATTTTTTTTCTTGAAGTTTTGGCTTAAGTGGTTGAAACCAAACTTACTTGTATTAGAATGTAGTTGTATGCAACGACTGATTTCTGAATAGATGAATAGTTCATAGATGAAAATGACTTCAAGGGATATGATAAGGCATTTCCAGGTAACTGATATTATGGTCCTGTGTAGTTTATTTGCCAAGATATTTCGTAACTATCACGGGAATGAAGTTGTTTCTCCAAATAAGTATTAGCTTTTAAACGGCTGGTGTTTCACTAGCGATGAAAGAGTCCTTATATGTGTATGTGTTTATATTGATATCTCTTGCTACTGGTATTACATGGTTCTTGCTACAAAATTATGAATAAGTATTAGAAAGCTCAGCTCTGCCTACTATCCAATTAATAGTAGAACTTGAGAAAGATTGCATTTACAACATGACTCCGCAATTATGTTTATATCTGTGACTGTGAGGAATTGTCTAAATCTTTTCTTGAATGGTCCTTTTGTTTTTACTAGTTACCAAAAGCTTATCTACTGTGTTGGGTAAAAGTGCAGTTTGTAATCTGATTGAATACTCTGTATTACATTTGGCTTACACTGCCCGAGGTTTCTGATTCAGAGTAATGAATACTCTGCCCAGAAGAAGATGAAATCTACATGAGCCCCCGTTTGTTGGTTTGGTGACATCTTCATCAACCGAACATAACACTCATGGTTCCTATTTCTGCTACTCTTTTAGACAAGTCAAATTTAGGAGCTTGGTTGCATGTTAATGAAGTTTCGGTTCCTTTTTTTTTATTATTACGAGGAACACGCAACCGCTATCTTTGGTGTGCATGGGGTAAACCTCGCTCTTGTGCCACATAGGAGATCCTTAATGTGATAGGGTGACAAATACAGTTTCCAGTGGGATTTGATCGCATGATCTATCTATTGGTAAATTTAAAAAGTGTCTACGCAAATATAAAAATAATAAAACAATTTATTTAGTTGTGTACACGAAGCAAAAGGAAGAGAGTGGAAAATGAGTATATTATCCCGGCGCCAAGTGTTGCGGCCGTCCATTTCTGTGGCTCTAATAAGGTGTTTCCAAGATTGACCCATGGTCGGCCGGGTGCTGTGAACGAGGGCATCTCCGCCGTGACCTCCGACCCGGCTCAGGCGGAGGTGAGCTGGCAGATTGTGGTGGGCGCTCTAGGTAAATACTAGTAATACTACTCCTAATTGAATCAAATAACTTGATAAAGTTGGAATTTTTGCGCAGCTGGTGTTGCTCCATTTGTGGTGGCTGGGATTTCAGCAAGAGAATTGTAAGTAGCAAAATAGATGGTGAACTGAATTGTGTTTGAGTAGGTGAATAATTAATTAATTACTTAATGGCAGGTGGAGCAGAGGAATTGTAAGGTGTGTAAAGGCTCTGGGCTTGTTCTGAAATACAAGAAATACTCCCTCCGTCCCATTGGAAGCGTCTTGTTTCCAATGGGCACGGATGTTAAGAAAATGATAATGTGTGGTGTATATTGTTTGACTTTTGGATAGTTAAATCTTGTCCACATATTCTTGCCTTTTTTAGAAATAAAACACTTTCGATGGGACGCCCAAAATGGAAAAGCAAGACGCTCCAATGGGACGGAGGGAGTATTACTTTCGATGCCCGGCTTGCGGTATGTATGTATGTATGTATGTATGTTTCACTAGTAATATGTTCTGCTATTCATATATACAATAATATGAAGGAGGATTTGGTGGGTGCAGGTGGGTTTTTGCCATGGCAATCACGGACAAGATTCTTCACTGGGTAGATGATGTTAATACGAAGACAATGAGAAAACCATGTGTGCCGTATTTTATGTTGTTTAAATCTGTCCATGAACAGATTTTGTTGAACCTACTCATGCAACATGTTCTATCAAAACACCGTTTGAAAAGGATATATGTTATTATATACATATATACTCAAATTTCATTTTTTTTCCTTGATATGTGAAGTGTCGGATCAAGCAATAAACGACAATTAGGGTATCGTTAATTTACCTCGGTTCGTATTCTGTGGACTCAACCATGGTTTAAACTACTCTCAATTGGTCAAATTCCTATACTTGCATAAACTTAATGCAATCTAAATATGAAAATGACAAAGTGGTAGGGCTTGAATCAAATGTGTAGAGTGATGGATGATCCAGCCTTCACTATGGTCATAGGGGCACAAGAGATACCTAAATAGCTTGTGTGGTCTATTTGGGGTTCGATCTATTAAGTCTCTAGCAAGTATCATATGATCGTCCACCCCTACTATTTATGGTCAGTCGCCTCAAACAAGTTTCATATCATGACAATATAGTCATAATCAACAACAAGGATCAACAAGAACCATCTAACCAACTCCAATTTAATGGCAATTGTCACACTCACACAATCGCTAACATAGAAGGAAAATAGAATCAAAGTATATTTGGATGAGACCCATAGCAAATCCAAAGCACACAAAAAAAAAAAAAAAACCCATAGAATCCATAGATCTAGCTAGATTCTCATACTAAGAGAGTATTGTGTAGTTACAAATGTATTATGGAAAGAAATCAAGAGAAGAAAGATTCCAACTCATCAGCATAGTAGTCTATCACTTAATATGCTAAAAGTAGAAGAAATAAAAACCAAAATGTTCAGGAAAATGGTCTCCCTTTTGATCTTGTGTAGAATCTCCACTTTCTAGCAAATCTCCTTGAGAATTGTATTAAATCTTTTGGATTTCTTGTGTAGAAGGATCTCTCTCTAGAAATGAGTGCAGAGTCTTATGAGAAGTGAAAGGCTATCAACTCCAAATTAGGGATGGCAATAGACGGGATTTGGACGGGATCCTCTTATTTCTAAATATTCGGAATTTTTTACTTTGATTCAGATCCGGTTTAGATCCATTGAATCTCAAAAAATGAGATTCAAACTCAGATCCATTAGATCCACAGGGTCTCGGGTATAGACCTGAATTCATATGTTTTCTTAACTACAATTAAAAAAATTCTAAATCAATTAAAATTTAGTTAAGTTAATTAATTCTACGATAGTACCATAATCTATAAAAATATTACTATCATTAAAAAAGTCAAAATACTCATGATATTATAAAAATATTACAATCATCTAAAAACTACGATCTTCTCTCCAAAAGAACTTCCAAAGCCGTGGATAGTGGTATTCAATCTCCTCCCTCTTTTTTATTTAGTAGATTACTAATAAAGTATTTCAGCTCAATAAAAATGTAATGTAATATTTTAAATATAATAATATAATATTTTAGATATGATAATAAAATAATATTTTAGCTATAAAATTGGTGGATACGAACCAGGTCCGAATCTCAAAAGGAAAAGTCCGGGATCTAGATCCATATTTTCTAAAATGGGTCCAGATCCGGTCCGGATCCATTGGGTCTAATTTTTTAAGATCCAAATCCGCAAAAATGGATTTAGATCCACGAATCTGGACCGGATCTAAGATCCATTGGCATCCCTACTCCAGATCTAATTTCATTTTTATAGTGTTCGAAAATTCTCAATTCTTGTGCACTAACTCTGTAGATCCACGCAGATAGCGATCCAAGAGAGCTTTGGATCCGAATCGCATTATGTTAAAGAAATGCCTTTATCGAGGTATAAATCTCTAGAGATGTGTATTGCGGTACATGATTACCTTTGCTTTGGTACATTCCTCTTAGTTGCTCGATCCACGGCCCGGGTCGCCTCTATGTCGGGGTACATACTTGTTGGTCCGGAGACGAGTGTCAGGTGTAGAGGGGGGGGTTAAATACACATGAGTACAAGTTTCTTTTCTCAAAGCGAAGGGCGGGACATGATGAGTAGGCGCGGCCCGATGAATAGTGTCAAATAGTAACCTTCTGATCGCGGGTCAGAGTGACTCAACTACTGAGTTTCTTCTACTGACTTTTGTCAGTATCAAAACCTCAGGCGGAGAGTTAGTGCGGATAAGTGTGTAGGGCCCGATAGACTTCGTCTCTATTTGAAAACGTGTTTTTCGCAAACCAAATAGTTTTGGCTAGTGCACTTTTAAATATGTTTTATGCAAAGTATAAGTTGTAAGATAGTTTGAAAACAATGCAATAAAACAGTAAATGACACAAGCGATTTTTAACGTGGTTCGGATACGCAAGATCCTACGTCCACGGTCCTGCTGAACAGGATGTCTTGTTGATTAATCTGAGCAAGCCTCAGCAATGTATCTGTGCACTGGACAGACCCTTCTAAGTTATAGTCCTTAGCGACTTTACAATCCAAACCGAAGTTTGAAGGGAAGGGGATGTTCTCCAACTATGAAGGAGTTCTTACAATAAGAACAGTCACGAAAAGTGAACTCCTTCGAATATTCTAAGCTATGGATATAACAATGGAGCTTAGATAGAGAAGAGGGATCTAAACAAAGAAACTCTAGAGAGAAGAACTAAAAATATTCTGATAAGTAAGTTCTTCGCTGGATCTTCGTGAAAGCGCTAGAGTGTTTTGAAAGCTTGAGCGTGTAATCCCTTTGATATCCCGTGCGTTGAGCTCAGAAAAGCTTCTCTATTTATAGTTGTGACCCAAGCATTTGTCCGTTGGAGGGGACGATGCCACGTGTCACAAGCGTCCAAGGAAAACGGCCATATGTTCGAAATATTGTCGCAGAGAGTTGTTCACTGTGCATGAGAGCAGCTTTAGTTGGTCAGAGCAGGTAAGGCTTAGACCGCTTCACATTGGTCGAGGTTTGTGGTAGGTGAGACTTGTCAGACATCAGTCTTCATTTGAGTTGACTCTCACTTATCCTCGTATGATCTTCTGCTGACTTTCGAATGATGTTAAACGTCGGGTCGTTTCCTGTCGGATACAGTAGATCTGACACGATCACTGTCTTCTTCGTCCGAGTCGGCTAATAAAGGGATCTTCTCCGAGTGTAGTCGGTGATGACTACGAAGGTGCGAGCTCTGTCTTGTGTTCTTCTACTTGGAGGGTCGGGTGGTGAGAAATCTTCTGCGATGTGGTTCAGCTAGAGACATGAGAACACGAGCTCTTACAACTGATGACGTGAGGTTCTGGAATGTAACTTCCTACTGAAGTTCAGACCAACAAATATCCCTTACAGGACTTAGACAAAACAGATAATGAAAATAAGAACAGCCTAGCCTATTACATCATCTAGTCCGAAAGACACTATACTAAGGGTACAAGACGGGTTTTGGGATCTTCAATTCCATAGTAATAAATTACTAAGATTTCCCCCATTACCGATAAAATAGACAAGTTCTATTACAAGAACTGCTGATAATTAAAACAAAGTACCCTCTAAGTGATGATTAAAATCAACCACTGACTCATAACCCCACAATACTCCCTAGAATGCATACCCCACTGTGTATCGATTTTTCGGGCATTCCTGCTTTGTGCAATGTGCCTTTGTTTTCTTGTCTTTGAGTACTTGGGGAGATATGCCTTAAAATGATATCTATATATAACGTAAGGGGAGTTTCCAGTAGGAACATTCCTTAGAGTAAGAAATAAGAACAATTATCATCATTTAGATCATGAAAATTGACGGCTCAAATTTATTTTTTATTTTTTTTTCCCAAATTGCACTATTAAGTAACAAAACTTTGCACAAAGAGTATTAGAGTAAAATTATTTTAATATAATAATCTAACCCTAGCTTAATCGTTTGATATTCAACTTTCTCATTCGCAAGATTAGCGGTTCCCTATTCATCTACACCGAAACCACAAACCACCACATCAAAAAATTGAGATTTCAACATAAAACATGTAGATTGATCCGACAAAGCAACGAAATTTATCCGTGAGAATTCCATCATTGCTCGTCCCTTTCATTCGGAACATACGAAGAACTTTCTGATTTAATTGCTGAGTGTTTTTGTTTTAGGCAAAATCTTTGTTTTTTCAAGATTGTGAAATACCCTCAACAAATATGGTTTTTGCACTGTTAAATGACGAATTGATATTGTTTGATTGTCGAATTGGTTGATTTTTTTCCCGAAACTGAATTTTTGCTAGTAGGTATTGTGTATTTTTTTTTTAATGTTACTAAGATCTGAACGTTTTAGATTGTAAACATGAACCTTTCTCTCTTTTTTTTAAACGAGTAGAAGGCATTAGTGTGAAATATGTAATGGATTATAGGTTTGAATGGGTTCAAGAATTGTATACTACTTTGTGATTTCCAGGACTTTTTTTTATGAAGTGAATTATGCACGTTTATTCTTTTTTTTTTAAGGTTTGATTTTTCTTTCCCATATTCACTTAATATTTGATGATTTGTGAATGTGGTTCTATTATATAGTGAAATACGCATATTTCTGAACTATTTTATGCACTTTTTTTTCATTTTTAAATGCACAATTATAATATATTATTTTCGTTTGGAATTATATGTATGTGCTAACTTATTGCACATTTATCTAATAATTTATTGAAATTTTTTGCTTTTTTTTGCACCATTACACAACTGCAACGATTTGTGCGTTTTTGCTGATTAAATATGTAAACATGCGTAATGGATTTAGTGTAACTGTAGGTTCAACTTCCTATAGTACTTAGCAGTTTTTTAAATATAAAGATAAATTGCACAATTAAGTATTACGTACAACACATTTTAGATAATAACGTTTGCACTTTTCATTGATTTGTTCACTATCACGTTTGTTTTTTGGTATACAGTTTTTTGTTGGGATTTTATATACTGAAAGCAGTTTTTATGCTTGTATACAATGTGTTTTTGTCCTTACCACTATTTTATTCTCCTATCTAATAAATATATATATTTGCACATGTAATCATTTATCTTGTATAAAAGTTAGATTTGTGTAGTGTGTCGGGTATCATAGAAGACTACACGACTCATTCCAATTTACGGTTTGTCGGAATAGCTTCGGAAAGGAGAAGTGGTGGTGTTGTCCAGAAATCCCCAATCTGGCCGAAAACCCTAATTTGGCTAGGGTTTTGCCGCATCTTGCGGCGGCGATTCCCCGAGCATCCGGCCTTCGATTGACGATCAGCTTGAACCGATGGATTTCACATGTGACGTCTTCTTATTTCTCGTGTTACCAGCCATTATTTTCCATTTGGATCTATTTTAACATAATGCGTCGACGTGCATTCCATATTTCATGCTTGAGCCTTTCAAAAATCATTTTTACTGATGCATTTTTACACAAACAAATCCTGTCATCAACAAATTATCCAAAATATTTGCCTGCATGAGCAGTGGGAATGCGTTATGAGACATCTTTCTTTTGCACCGCTTGGGTGTCCCGAGAAGGAGCACTTTTATACAGTCATTCACAATTGTGACGTCTTCTTATTTCTCGTGTTACCAGCCATTATTTTCCATTTGGATCTATTTCTTCAGGATTTTCCACACTTGTCAACTCTTGAGCCATCTACTTTTAATTCAAAGTCCCAAGAAATCATTTTAGGAAATTGTGAACATGGTTTATAAAATGCTTTGCTTTACTGAGTTATTTCCGGAGTTATATTCTTGAGCCGCTAAAGGTTGTTTTTCATCCAGATTTGAATTGTGGTAAATTCAAAATTAAGGAGTTCAACTCCACTTGAATTTATGTGAAGTAGTCAGGAAAGGGTCAACTTGAAAATAAATGCCTAATTGCTCCATTTTTTATATCAAAGGATCTATTGAGCCAAAGTAGTTAGATGACTCTAATTTGCATTTGCAACCTTCAAAATAGTCAAGGGGCCTATTTTCACCATCTCCCTATAAAACAAGCTTCCTCTACAAAATTCTAAGTTGACTTGCCAAAATACAAAGAATTTGTGTTACAAAGGTTTTTCCGGCAAAAATCAAAGAATGTTATGAGGTATGTGTCGTATCTCTTTAATTGATTATTCAGGCAAACTTTAAAGTGGGACAGTTTTCAAGATAAACATTCTAATCAAGTTTTATCATCTAAAAAGCTTTTGTCTGGGTGTCACATCAAACTATTATAACACATTTATATGTACATAATACACATACACGTGCAATTTTTTTAAATAAACTAGCAAAATTAAGGGGTGTATAAATAACAAATAGGATTCGTTTGTATCTGGGAGGAAGATGGTTCTAGGGGCAAATAGCTATTAAGTGCTTGGTTTCATTATGAGGGAATTAGAGCAACCCCCAGAAAGTTTCAGGTGGGGGAGTGTTATCCAAATTCCAATCAATTATAACCAATTGCATGAATATTAGAAAACAGAGGACATGACAAACTAATAGACTTCAATGTTTCAAAATCTTCGTATTTGATCGAAGCCTATGTCCAATGGTACATGCTTATAGATGACATGCAACTATATAATAGAAATATCACATGATGATTTGTAATTTTATCTTTATGAAGTAGCAGATTAGCACATCTCTAGTCACCGCCAGTTAATGGACATAATGTGTTTTCAGTTTCTATCAGCAGCCCCTAGAACCCAATAACGAGCAACCATAATAAATTGTTTCCGTGCAATTCATTCTCACTCTTCATAATTTTCGTTTCGAAGTACTTATTCCTTATATTAGTTCTATCTTTTACCAGGACAATGCATTTGAAACCAATCTAGAAGAAGCATCAACTTTTGACTTACCTGGGATTTGGCCATACTTGCGCCAGCGGTATCCATCATCCAGTATATCAACCTCACTCACAGTTTGAACAACAACTCGTGGTTCCCGAATAGGCTTAACAACAGGTGTAACATCAATGTCATCCTCCATTTTCCTGCTCAGCACATAACTATTTACATCATAAGAGAGATAAACATTTTTAGAAATGTTATAAAAGTGCATACCTCCGTTTCAAGAAAGGATCATCATTGATGCCTTGAAACTGTGCACCTGAACCATCTACTCCCTCATTTGCTAGCAGCGGTGACAACATGGGTGATCCATTGGTGTTCGTCTTGTCTACAACAAAGCAGTAAAAAAAAATCATAAAAGCAAGACATATACGCTTCCCTAATGATATAATCTTAATGGAATTACTAAATTTAGCTGAACAGAACATTTGGAACTTGGATTGGAAACTCAAATTAGCTACTTAATCATGTGAGGTCATTGATATACATATTCAACATGATGACAAGTTAAGAAGCACATATAAGCACAAAATGTAAAGTGAGAACAAATCTACATGACACTAATGTAGCCACTTTATGGTCAAAACAGCTGAAGGATCAACTTTCTGGAAAAATAAAACTGCACCAGCTCGATGAAAAGAGAGAATCCACCAAAGGAACCACATAAATCTTAAAAAGGTAACACAATCAAGATTACTAGTTCGTATTACCATTTAAACTCCCCAATCTTCCAATCCCCGGTGACTGGTGAAGTAACATTAAACGACACACAAAGAATTTGCAAGTTGTTAAGGCTAAACCGTCAATTAGAAGCAAATCAGAGGGCATGTTCGGTTGAATAAGTTTTAATCTAGAAGAAAATCCCTGAATAACCTACTGACTCCATCATTACAAGTTTGTTCACTTGTTTTAGTATTGCATGTTTATATATTGTCTTTCATACAGGATTAGGCTGGTATGAAACCGCCAATAAACAAATCTTACTGTTTATGCACAATTAAATTTGGAACCTGAAAAAATAAATTTAAGTTACTAATTTATCAGGTTGTCTCTAGAAACAGCATCCCCCCACGCAAAACAAAAATACAAAAGCAGCCAGACTTTTTGGCATGCCCACAAACACTGGAGACCAGAAGAACTGAATGAAAACAAAGGAGGAAGGCGCATTTGTCTTTGCAGGATGTTATAAAAGCCTTAAGAAATCCTTCACCTTTGAAGACCTTATTTAAAAACCAAAAAAAATATATAGCCACCTTTGAAGACCACGTTAATTAATCTTTACTTTTTATAACCATAATATAGCTAGAGTTTGAGGATCTCTGGGAAACTTCGTAGGGCATTCACTCTATCATCTCGAACATACTGCAATGATTTAAATTACTTCAGTCGATATAAATGGATTGCATTAAACTTATATGTCCACTTGAGCTTCCACAAGCTATGCTCAACCACTAAATTTGTCACTGATTAATAACAAATTTGGATTGTTAAAGATCAGTCATGGTTATTATCTATTAACCAGCAGCTCATATAATGGTATAGGTTTCGCACAATAGCGTAAGGAAAAGCAACAAGAAAGTCAGGCCAATTACCCTCTTGAGCAGACAATGGTAAACCCTTGTCCAATTTATCCTCTTGAATGGACAAAAGAGTCCGAGGATTCTGCCGGCGTGCATTTTGAGGTTTGGGATGATCATGTGAAACCTTGTACACAATTTCCATAATCTGTCCACTGGGAGATCGTTCAAACATCTTTTTTACCTCACAGTTAGGATATGTACATTTGTAGTAACTTCGTGGGAACTCACTTCCTTTAACCAGCTTCTGCCCATATTTTCTCCAGTTATACCCATCTTCTGATGTTCTTTCAGCTGAGACTGATGAGCTATCTTTATGCTCAGAAACTGATGCTTGAATACCTGTGTAGGATTGGCCTGCTTGATTTGATACATCATTATTATCATAGACAGATGACACTTGTGGAGTCAATACAAGAGATTGTGATGCTAGAGAAGAGGGAGCAGAAGATTGTGAACATCGCTGATCTTGATGGTTGACTAGTCGGTTTTGATTCATTCCTACAGGAATCTTTTCCAAACAAAGACCAGATATTAACCAGATATGTTTCCTGATTATTCACATGAAAGAAAGTTAGGCATTTGCACCCATTAAATGTGAGTATGAAGACATTGACATAATTAGATGGGTCAGATCAGAATTTACTTATCCTACTGAATAGATTTTCGCTCCATATGTGATGAAAACCAAAATCAACAAACCGAAATCAATAGCCTTCTCTTCGCTACAACTCTAATTCACGCTCACGAGAATTCACAAGTTGATAGTCTGCAACTCACGATTATTCAATTATATAGGCACACGATTCAAAGCTCCAATATCAAATGGGAAAACAAAATTCCACAAACGGTCCAATTGATGAGAAACGAAAATAAACAAGGAACGAAATCAGTTTTCTTCTTCTCGCTGCAACCCTAACTTGCAATCACAAGCAACTCACGTTTGCAGTCTGTACTCCCAATCACCAATTTATATAGGAAAACAACTTCAATACTTTAATATCAAAATAGGAAACGAAAATTCAATATCAAACCCTAATTAACTTAGGTCCTCGAAACCGCAAGGTTCCGCCGTCTCAAGACATAGTCTTGCCGATAAAATCCAATTCCAAAAGCATGCCTAATGCTAGGGTTCTCATCCCTTATATATAAGATGGATACCCACAATAATAAAAATAAACCCAAAATAATAAAACATCCTAAAATAGAATATAAATAAAGAAGTAAAATCAAATAGCAAAATATGAAACCCTTCGCATGCAGCCCATGCATCTTCATATCTCTCGCATGCACGCACGATCTTACTCACTCCCGCCTTCGCGATCGCCTCGAGCTCGTCTCACGTAAACTCTTGCGAATCGTCTATCCGTCTCCGATCCTTCATCCTCGTCCTCCAATCGCTCCACATCAATATGTTTGTGAACAGGACTCGTAAAGAACACTCATCTTCCAGCAGACAACCAAAATCTGGATAACGGGAGGCCTAACGTCCTGAAATTAATCTAACTATAACTCTATCAGCTTGTCATTTGAAGACAAGATATGACAATCATAGTTTCAATAATGACCACTATTCTTTGATTGAAGACCCTGCAGTGGGAAGGCAACTAACAGTACAAAACCAATTCTATAAATTCTATAGAAACTGTTTGGAAATAACAATATGTCAAGGCAGATCTTGTGAAACATAATTTAAAAATCATTCTATTATTTAAGCCCATGTAGGCTTATTTTTGGAAACTACATAAAAATGAGAATGATCGGAAGGCTAAGAGGAAAGTATTAGAACATTACCGAGATCCCAACAGAAGACAATCCTAATGTGGAAGTAACTCCAGTATGAAACCTAAACTCGAAACCACCAAATGTTTTTTCATTAACTGTGTTACAACCGGAAAAGCTTTTCTCTAATAGAACAGTGGTCGGGGAAGGCTCAGCCTGTAAAAGTAACAGAGAATAAAAGTGATTTTTTCCTAGATTGCAGTAACTAATAAAAAAACACTTATCTAGTGTTCAATCCCCGTTAGGGTCAATTTAAATTAATAATATATATAAAAAATTTGATGTCATGCCACCCCAAATGTTATTAATCTCAAAATTCCAATTGCAAAGAGAAACATTTACATGCACTTCAAATGACAACATGAAATGCATAATATTGATAAAATTTGATGCTACATTGAAGAAGCTCGAGCATTCTAACTTACCTCGTATTCTCAAAGGGAGACACAATGTCAAATACCACTAAGCACAGGAAGATTCAATATGTGAAGAAACAACACAAAGAATTCAAACATCTCTCTAAAATCCTAATCATTCCTTTGATCACAGGCAAGCTTTCTTTATCAACATGCTGCTTATTATCTCACACATCTCTTAGTGCACAGTATGTGAACAGTCATGATTCTAATATAACAAATGGTTTCATATTCTTCCTTCTGAGTGGTTATTCATTCCTCTTTATTCCCGTGTCTTTCCAATTCCAGGCTCCATAAGCTCGAAAGATTCATAGTGCCAAGTCTCAACAAAAGGTTCAAGTTCCAAAATATGATTCCGTCTTCTAGAAACAAATATAATACACTCTAATGCAAGCATCAGATTCAGAATCCATGGTCCCCGTATTCCGTAACACACACAGCAGGATACATATATTATTTAATACTCCCTCCGTCCCATTATTTATGTCACATTGGGATTGAGCACGGTAATTAAGATAGTGGAGGTAAAGGTGTAAAGTTGTGTAAAAGTATAAAGGGGTGAGGTCCACTTGCTTAGATTGATTGTGGTCCACTCAATTATTTCTTTATTTGATATGAGACATAAATAATGGGACAACCAAAAAAGCAGTTGGGGCATTAATAATGGGACGGAGGGAGTATATGCTTAAACGACAAAATGATCGAATATGAAGCAACGGCAAATCAACAAAGAAATCCACCCATTAATTCCAATAAAATCCGAATCACGCGTCAGCACGACATCGTGTCTGCTAACTGAGACTAAAATATAGAGAACAAGGCAGCCAAGAACGGCGAAGGAGTTTTCGGAGAGTACTTTAATCGTCAAGTTGAAAATTTAATTGTAGTCCATGGAACAACGTTAAACTCGTTATGGATCCGAATTTGAATCCCCCAGCTAAAGTAGACTCAGTCACTAGGCAAATGAAAAGAGAAATGTAAAACGTAAAAGAGGAAAAGTAGAAAGAAAAACAGAAAAGGAAAGGCGACCTTGATGTTAGAGAGAAGAACAGGAGAGTCCAGAAGCGAGGTCGGACTGAGACCTGGTGGAATAGTAATGCAAGTCGACCTAGATATCGGGAGCTTCGCTGGAGACATGAGGCGGTACCTAGCTCCATTGGTGTGGGACGAGTGAGAGTGGCTTTCCATGGAAGGAATGAGAAATTAAGTGAGAGAGTCTTTCGAAGGAGTGTTTTGTCATGTACTGGAGATGGCGAAAAGATAGTTGCTTAGGTTCTACTCCCTCCGTCAGTCTCCCTTTCCTTTTGTATGCATATAAAGTGTCTCCTTTCCGAAAAAGGAAGTAGGTCTTACATCTTTATCAATTTAAATTAATTTAAAATAATTACTCCTTCAGTTTCACTTTATTAGTCCAGTATTCTTTTTCGAGTTGTTCCATTCTATTAGTCCACTTTCCTTTTTTAACTTAAAATAATACTCTTATATATTCTAGTGAACCCCACTACTTTATATTACTTTACACACAATAAACAACTTTTTTAATCTTCGTGTCGAAAAGAAAGTGGACTAATGTAGTGGAATGGAGTGAGTAATTAATTATATGGTTCCACCTCTCTACCTCACAAATCAATTCTAAATAATTTATTAATTATATAAATCTCATATCTTTACTAACTAAAATCAACTCTCCTAAAACGACACTTTCTATGGGACGGAGGGAGTATTAGGTTGTGTTTGGAAAACTTTTAGTTGTAGCTTATACCTTTCAGCTGCAGCGAGTGTTTAAAACATTCAATTTTCAGTAGAAATTTTGTATTAAATATAATAAAGATAGAAAAGCTGCTTAAGCTGCTATGACTTAACTTTCAATTGTAGATTACGACTTATCTAATTTATTGGACTATTTTATTTTTTAAATATTTCTAAAATTCTCAAATCATCATTAATTTTAAAATTAATATTTTTCTTAATTACACATATAATTATAATTATGTTTTAATATATTAATTAGTAATTTGATAAAAAAATATTTTATATTTATTATTTATAAATTCTTCAAGTTTAATGAAATAATTATTATTAAAATTAAATATAATTAAATATAAATTAATTAAAATAATGGATTTTGAAAAGTTTGAACTTTAAATTAATATTTTTTTTATTTTCATTTAGTGATAATTATTTCTTAACTACGTAATTATTAAAATTATATAAAAATATTATTATTATGAATTTAAGCAAGTAAATAGTATGCTAATATGATAATATATTATAAATTTATATAATATAAAAATTAATTTAATTTAATATTTTTTATTTATTTAATAATATTGAGAGTAAAACGGATATTTTATTTAAAAATTTAAAATAAGCTACTGGTATTAACAATTTTCCAAATATTATTTTCTCCAACTTTCAACACTTATTTCAAAACACATATAAATTCTCAAATCAGCAGTTTTCAGCACTTATCAATAAGCTTCAACTACTCCAAACACCCACTTAATGGATTCGGATCTGGCTACTTGGTTCTTATCCACTTCTAATTTCATTAACCCCGTCGTGTCGTAGTGAAGAATGAAAAAAACCCAAAACTTAAAAAAATTATTCTGTTGCTCAGCTGGATTACTAAATTATTTAATTAATAGAACTGTAAATGATTCTAATAAATTAATTGATCGTGTCATCTATAATGACAAGATTGTTTAATTTTATTAGATATAAGAATTAAAACCAATATCAACAAATGGCAAATAGCACTCATTGCCTAGTAAGGACCACCACACCCAATCATACAACATTTGACAGTTGGTCCGAGTAAAGACCAACGGCATTAATTCCGACTTACATTTTGACAAAACAACACAGAATCAGATTTTCGATCAACGGACAAGTAACCAAATAATTAGAGAGATTCTATAGTCTCTAGATAGGATAAGAAGTTGCAACCTGCTGCTCCAGCTAGCCACCCAATCACCTCCAAGGAACAAGGGAGAAAGGCCAAGAAGTAGTAATAGTAGTTATACAGACTAAAACCAGAAGATACTAAGTTAAAAATCCAAACAACTAAAATACAGTCTACAAGTTTACCTTCATATGCCATGGCCACCATGATGCTGATGCACAATGGAATCTTGAGTCATCATAGAAATATTGTTAGGAGGTGTTTGCTCTGGATAATAGGATTGGGTATCTAAAAGAAAATAAAGACTAATCAACCTCATGCTTTGATGGATTGAACAACTTCGAGCTTGTCGGATTATGTAATCCTTCTATACTCAATCCTATGTATTGTATCCAAACTATCATCTCACAAGATTAAAAAAATGCATCTGATGCATGTATGAATATAGTACTCCATGAAAAACCCAGCATATTCCTGATAGACCAAGGAATTCCATTCTAGGAAACTCAAGATAGTAAGATTCAAACGTGGAGATAGTTTGACAAACCCCCAAACCACTATGCCATTCAAACAAAGCTCTAACTCTTAACAGAAAGAGCACATTAAGAACAGAATTCTGGCCTGCAGGAAATAGTATAGTAGATTTTGGATAGCAAAGGAGTTGAAAGTTTTAAGTTCAACAATGCCAGACGAAACCTGAAAGAAGAAATTATTTTCCAGTTTCGAAAGCAGAAATCAGTTATGCAAATTAAATATATGAATGATCTGCACAAGAACTAAACAAAAACAGGGTAGATGCAATGTTCACGTTAGGAACATTGGAGCTCCCATTAGGACTTGGGATCAGCAAAAAATGAATGATCAACATGATACAAATCATATTAATCAAAAACATCTGGACCATAGATGTTGGTTCAGATAATCTTTCAAGAATCCCTTGGTCGTTCACAACTACAAGAAAAATCAGGTTTGTTGATCATGGTGTAAAAGACTTGCAAGAAATATTTTCCAATTAACAGCATTCTATTCGGACACATGCATCAAGAGCACTTCAAGATTTGAGAATCCACATATCAGTGTGGGTAGTATACTGGTGGGTATTGAGATGACACGTCATATCCACCAAAATCCGAGGCCCTACTATAATAAACAGGTTGTGCATGCATTTCAGAAGAATAGGAATTGGGCGTTGACAAATTTAGGTTCCCAGCGAAGCCCAAAGAGGCTCCCACATATGGGGCATCAGGCACCAGAGGTCCTGTCATGCTATACATTCCAATGTATGGAGCTGCATGAGCTGGGAAAAAACCTGCCCGCTTCACAGAAGATGGCTGTGATGGGCGAACAACTGAGCCCCCATGACGTTTCCTATTAAATGTTGATGGGCCAGCAGCTGCTTTTAGTCGCTTGCCCCCATTATGCTTTGGGGGCTGATGAAATTTAGGTATAGGGGCTGCAGCGGGTCTTTTCCTGCCAGCCTTCTCTTTTTCCAACTTCTCGATACGTTTCAACATTTCTTCCTTTGGGTACTGAGATTCCAGACCATGATCCTCGACGCACTTAATTACCGCTTTCAATGCATTAATTTCTTTCATTGCAGCATCATTCTACAAAGGAACATAACGAAGTAAGTCTTCCCAGTGCAGATATACTGCAGGCTGCAGTATAAACCTCATACTGACTATTTGCGAAAATTATGTAACCAATGCATTTTATTTAGCATATAGTCTGTAGAATCATAGACCTCAGTAGTTGAGAAGCTACAAATTCTACTTGACACAGATTTTTAATTTTGAATTAATTATCTTCTACTAGTGAAAACTAGTCAAAGCATTGTTTTTAGAATTGATCTCTTGTAGAATCATAGATAACAGAAGTCCAGAAGTTGAAGAATGATATCTGAAAGAAATTCTATAGTTTTCCAAAGAACTACTTGGAATTGAGGACAAGGTGAGGGATACTGATCAAGATGACAGTTTATGAATGTTAAACCTTGTTTAGCAGGAAATTGTTACCGCGTTCAAGAAACAGATTAGCCCCCACTTCAAAACTCGTATAGCACTTATGATGGAAAACAGCCACTACAAGTCTGTCTCATTGACACTTCACAGATTTTTTTATCTTAACGTAATGTGCATTTATTTGATCATTTGATGTACCATATGCGGATTCATTTCCAATCATAGAGCATTCAAAAGACATAATCTCCTCCATTTTATCACTAGTGCAAACCTTTATTATAACTGCCTAATTAACGACACCTAGTATAAGAGCAATTTCCTCCAATACAAGGAAAAAATAAACAAAAAAAAAAAATCTGAAACTATTACCAGTGACTGTCGAGAACTCTTCCCACTCTTACGCACTTTCTGGGAAGATTGCTTTGAATCCAACACGTAGGCTTTCAGTAAGGGCACTGGAGGGAACTCATCAGTTAGCTCAAACTCAAAAATGAATTTGAGAGCTACGAGTTGTTTTCCTTTACCAACAAGCCTACGTACAACATCTGTTGGAATGTTTGTTGCTCGTATTAAAATTTAAATTAGATAGATAATAAACTAAACATCATATCTTATAATTCTCTAGTGACCTAGACCGTGCTTTATGAGAAGATAATCTCATACATTAGAATGATGGAACTTGAGCAATGGAGAGAGAACCTTGACTTTCCTCCAAAGTCAGTCTCAAGTTTACGGTTGAATATTAGTTATGATTGCTTAAACTTGATAACATTCAAACTAATGGTAGAATTCTTGCAATAAACAGGCTGTGGTCAAATATAAAAAGGCGAGCAATCCGATACTGTCAAGTAGACCACCCAAAGCAATGAGTAAGAGTAAAGAGATATTGCGCATTAAGATAAACATGCAAAAGAAGACTGTGAATGCTAAACATATTAGTTAATATTACCAGGAATTTTAGTCTCGAGGCTGAGAACTCGACAGAGGTCAAAAGTTTGTCGATACCTAGCGCTAGAAACAACATAATCGACCAGCTCATTGGCATCACCGTACAGCTTGTACGAAGCCAAGAGCTGTAAATAGCCCAACCTCTCCAAACCCCAGTCTTCCTCATCCCCTTCACAACCATTTAATTCGACCATCTTACCCTTCCACTCTGCCGCCACGGCCTTAGCCCGCTCCCTAACCTCCAACCCAATCTCCACACCAGCCCTCATCAACTCCTCCAACAACACCACGCAAGCCGTCCTCAGTCTAGACCCAGACTCTAACTTCCCATCCCAAAACCCTACCAGCGCATCCAAAACCATCAAACCCGCGTCCGCCGTTTGCTTGAACGCATCGGCCAACTCAGCCCTAATCTCAGCCCTTCCCTTGGGATGATCAATCACGTATTTACGCAAACCCAACGCATCCATATTCTCGCACAGGGACATCAGTTCGAGTCGGGCAGGCACCGGCTCCGACTTTCTCTTTTCAGGTTCGGCTTTCCGGGTTTGGGAGAGTTCCAGGGCTTGGAGGGCCGACAATTTGTCGAGGAGCTCGGATTGGGCGCCGGAAAAATAGGAATCGAGATCAGTCCATGCGAAATTCAACGAGTATAGTTTAGAGGAGCGCGATTCCAATTCTTCGAAAGCTTTTTTCAAGCCCTGCTTCTTCTCGTCGGCGAGGCTGAGCGCATGTTCAATTTCTTTTACATTCGTAAACGCCATAATTTTTTTCTTATCGAAACAGGAACGAAATCCAATGAAACGAACTGGGAATAGGTTTGAAGAACGATGATGCTACACATACACGACGTGTGCTGGTTTGAGAAATATATATGTCACGAGTTAAGTTTATAATGTTGATTTAAGGAGTATTGATATCCAATTTGACAATTTTACCAAGAACTTGTAATTTTAACGAATTAAAGTACCAAGTTTTAATTTTTTTTCAATTTAAGATACGTTTTGATCTTCAAATTTTTTCGGGTGTCGGAAAAAATTGAAACGGTATCGTTTTACTGACTTAATTGTCTAGCTAGACCCATACGACGTCGTTTTAATGTTGAATTGTCACCTCAGAAAAATGTTAGTCTAATAAAATGACAAACTCAGATTTTCAAAACACGACTTACAAACACAACAAGTTAGAAATCTAAAACATAAATTATTCGTAAACACTTACCTAAAAAAAAACTGTAATTGTTTATGACTTTCAAACCGCTATGTTGGGAAATACTATATTTTGAATGATCTTAAACCTTATTGATGAACCAATCTTTTTATAGGTTTAGACTAGAATCAGTCTGAGTCTGTATAGGTAAACCAATGTAGTTCAGGTTAGTGTAATTCAACTTGAGGATAAGCTTTCAGAAGTCAGTCAGGTTGGACTGAACTCAGGCTTCAATTCGTATCTGACATGTCTTAGTTTGCAGATAGATGTACGATGTACGAGGCACGGGTGATGATGGTCAACAAAGACATTCAACTACCAAATCAGAATTGACCAACCGCAAAGCACTACTTAAGCCCTCGTCTCTGAAGGGTGTTATAGTAATTCGCTGACTTGCAGAAAGCGATGCGTCCTGGAGGCATTTAATGCTCAAGACTGTTGGGTGATGAGATAGAATATAAGATCACCTAGTTGAACGATGAACCAACATATGGTGATAGTTGTATAGCTTAGTTGAGCTCAACATGTTAGGAGCTTAGTAAGTTAGAAATAAGTATCTGGAAATTCAGTTGTCTGAAGACTAAGTAGAATTCTAATAAAATCTATTGAATGAGTGATCACTACAAGAATATCTAAAATTCCCGACGGAATTGGCGGCAAGAAAAAAAAATGGATCATATTTTCCCGACAGATTACCCACGGATAGTGTTTTTTCTACGAGACGATTAATTCCCGACAGAATTCGCGACGGAATTAATTGTCGACGGACAAATTCCGTCAGCTTTTTTATCTTCTTTTTGTTTTTGAAAATTCACAACTTTTCTCGATGGATTTGCCGGCGGATTTCGACTTTAAAATATGTCAACAAAACAATTTATGTCGTTAAAACAGTTTTTATTTTTAAAAAAAAATATTTTATTATTCCCTACGGATTATCCGTAGGCAATTCCGTCGCCTTTGCTTAAATAAGATTAGGTCAATTTTTTACTTTCAAAATCTTCATACTTCCGTTCGTTGCCCTAGCATTCCCCTTCTCTCAATACACAGATTCGCGCTAGAGGATTTGCCTCCATAAGCTGAAGAAATTGAGAGTGAAGATTAGTAGTAGTCATGTGAAGATTGAAGTGTCAAATCTTACAATTCTACTTTGGTCGAACAATCTTGTGAGGCTTCCAACGCGTTGCAACCGTACAAAGCACAATTGGGAGTGTAAGTTTGTGTATACTGACTTCATATTCCTTCTTGTCCAGCCTCCCTCTGATGAACAAATTATAATTCTCGCAAGTACACGACTCGGTGTAATACCTAATCTAGCAACTCCCGAGATCGATCTCACAAGGACTCAGTTGAGTTCTAATTATCCTAATTATTTCACTATCTACTTGGTCCTAAACTGGGTCTGGTTTATTCTAAACTACTGAAGTAAAACTGCAAGAAAGTAAAAGAGCAAGTAAAAGCAAAGTGAAGTGGGTTAATGGGTGTGGTTTCAAGTTTGATGAAGAGTGCGGAGGTTTAACAATCACTATGTCTAAAATGATCGATTCATATAAAAGAACTTTAAGACCAGGATATAGTGTTTTACCCAGCGTGCTATTTCCACAAGCAGCTTTAGTGCGTCTGACGTAGATGGTTTTCTTCGGGAACATGTTTTTTTGATCTTCAACACATTCATCCAAGTTTGGAACACCAACATCAGTTGACTCCTCATCGAATAATGCGTGTATTCCTAATCCCTCTGTACCATCAGAATCCTTCAGTACATCATATGCAGGTTGCACAAAGTTAACTTCAGCAGTTGAGGCATTACTTCCCAATGTGGTTGGAGCTAGTGCTTTGAATTCTGTAACCTCCCCCAAGACTTCCATCCTCACAGTTCGTGATGGTACATCAACACAAGTCCTAGTGGTTTCCATAAATGGCCTCCCTAGGAGGATAAGCTGATCACTTAGCCCTCGAGAAGTATCATCTGCATCAAGAACAATAAAGTCAACAGGAACAATAAAATTGTCTACCTTTACCAACAAATCTTCAACAATTCCCATTGGGGGGCTTCACCGAGTTATCAACAAATTGAAGCCTCATAGGTGTAGGCTTCAAATTGTTAACTCCCAACGTTTTGTAGACAGAGTAGGGCATGAGGTTGATATCAGCTCCAAGATCTAGCATAGCTCATGCAACTCTATCCTTGCCCATAGAGATAGTGATGTCGAATCGTCCAAGATCTGCTAACTTGGGCAGTAGAGCCGATATATCAACTACAGCACACCCTGATTCAAGTGTAGGAAGATTTGTACTATGCTCGTAATCATTTTTGTTGGTGATGAGCTCCTTGAAGAACTTGGATTACCTTGGAATACTCTTGATGAGGTCTAATAGTGGCAGATTGATGTTCACTTTAGAGAGTATATTGAACAAGGATCCAAACTGTTCTTCTTGTTTGTTAACCTTGAGGCGTCCTGGAAAATGAGGTGGGGGCTTGTATAGATTAACAACTTTATGCAAAGGAGTCTGAATAGTAGGCTCCTTCTCCTCATCTCTGGTCCTTCCATCAACAATAGCTATAGCAACTTCATCGATTTTCTCTTTAGGCTTCTTCGAATCATCACCAAGTAAAATAGTAATGGATCTCGCCTCTTTAGTTTGTCCTGGTAGTTTCCCTTGTTGCATTTTAAGAAAAGTGACTTCCCGTGCTAGCTAGCCTAGTTGAGTCTCCAAATTTTTGTTTGTTGATTCCACGTTCCTAACAGAAGTGGTGAGTGTCTCCATTTGCTCCCTAGAACTCTTCATAAAGCAGTTTAAGGAGTCTTGCAAGATGGCAATGATATTCTGTTCAGCGTCATCAATCTTTGGCTGAGGGCTAGAAGATGACGTGCCTCCAAAGTTCTGTTGTTGATTGGTATTACTTCCTCCATAATTCTGGTAACTCTTATAGTTGGGATTGTACCCTTGCTGCTTATGGACAAATTTTGTTGCGGCCTCTGATATTGCTTTCTCTCCTCACATTCCTGATGTCATAGGCCTTGTCCCCAATTAGCTTGTTCCTCTTCAAATTGGCTATGGACGATGTTAAACTGACACTGGACAGTTGAGTGTTGTGGATCATCACAAATGGTACAAACATCGCCAATCTTTGGGGCTTGCACGTGTGTCTGCTTGAGCTCCTTGATTTCCTGTCTAAGCAATTGAAGCTCCTTAATAGTATCATCCGTGTACGCAGCCCGCACATTCTGTGTTCCACGTTGTCTCACACTTTGACTTCTTTGTACGGAACGAGCCTTCAACGTCTCAAAAAGTTCATGCAATACACTTGGAGTCAGTGCAAGAATGCCGCCGGGAGTCATGTTGTTAACCATAATCTGACACGGCAAGAGCAATCCATTGTAAAAGAACTCATTCAACATTGTCACCTGGTAATTATGATGTGGGCATTGGATGAGGAGTCTCTTGAATCTATCCCAAACTTCATGGTATGTCTCATTGTCAAATTGAGAGAAAGTAGCAATCTGCTGCCGCAACTCGTGGCTCTTGCTTCGGGAGTAGTATTGCTCAGTGAATGCTTTGAAAACGTCCTCCATTGTTCACAAAGAATTAGCAGGCAGTGTGTTCAACCAATTCTTGGCCTTATCCTTCAGAGTGTAGGGAAACAATCGTCTTCCCAATTGATCAGTAGTTAGCCCGGTGAGAGGAAGAGTCCCCAGTGTAGCATAGAACTCCCTCATATGAGCAAGAGGATCTTCAGTTGCTAGCCCATAGAAAGATGGTAGCATATGATAGTAAATGAGCTTCAGATCATAATTCATGGCGGTCTCTTCTAAGACGATACAGGTGGTATTGGCTTCAAGTATCGGCTTTGTGTAGTCTTCATGCAACTTCTCTGGTTTAGGATTGTTCCCAAATTAGCTCCATTGCAATTTTGTCTTCCGGTTCTTTCCTCGTAACGCGAGTCCCCACTCTGTGTATGTTATCGATAAAAGGCGCAAGTTCGGGATGTTGCGACCTTCTACCGTGCATAAACTTACAGAAAACTCAAAGAGTAAGATCTGACGCACTAAAAAAATCAGAAAAAGTGGAAACAAACTTAAAAATAAAATCTAAACAAATAAACAGCTAGTAAAAAGAATAATCAAAACGATTGAGTCCCCGACAACGGCGCCAAAAACTTGATGAACAAATTATAATTCTCGCAAATGCACGAATCGGTGTAATACCTAATCTAGCAACTCCCGAGGTCGATCTCACAAGGACTCAGCTAAGTTCTAGTTATCCTAATTATTTCACTATCTACTTGGTCCTAAACTGGGTCTAGTTTATTCTAAACCACTGAAGTAAAATAACAAGAAAGTAAAAGAGCAAGTAAAAGCAAAACGAAGTGGGTTAATGAGTGTAATTTCAAGTTTGATGAAGAGTGCGGAGGTTTAACAATCACTATGTCTAAGATGATCGATTCATTCCCATTCTCTAGCTAGCATTTATGAATTTATTTTGTTGGTTCATTCACTAAGGCTCTAGAGATTCCGTATGATGGCGGAAGATCTCTAACTTATAATCATAAGGGTCAATAAAGTGATCATATCATGAACCTAAGGATCGTATCATGCTCAAGGATTTAAAGAATTACCATCTAAACTATCTCAAACCAATGGTGACAATCTAGACACTTAATTGCAAGTCTAAATAAATAACCGGGTATGATCCGCTGTGTTACCTATTACATATATTCTCTACAATTATCTAAGATGATGGCCAGTCACATTAAAGAATCATAGAGAAATCAAAATCAGGCTCAACAATTAAGAAACCAAAACAATTCATTCATTGAAAAACTAGGGTTTGAATAAATTCATCAAAAACATTGGTCCTGCTACACACAAGGGGATTTAGCCACTCATATTCGTAGGAAAACAATCACAAAATATGCAAAAAGAATCCATAGAATTCAACTATCAAAAACCATAAACAAAATTGAGAAGGAATAATACAACCTAGAATCTAGCGGATTGATCCTCGCACTTGGTTCTCGGGTTGTGGTCATCAATCTTCATCTTGAATCTTAAACGGAGGGATGCCTTGGGTGTTTCTCTGCTTTGGAGGATGAAAGAGGTTGAAAATACGGTGTGTCGTTCGAAGAAAAGAAGTCCGAGAAGGGTTTATATACGTTTTGGGCCGAGAAAAGACGAATTTGGGCCAAAACAGACGTGGAACGCGGTCCAGCACAAAAGGCGGACCGCGGTCCAACTCCCACGAAAATTTTGAGTTTGGGATCAGGACCGCGGTCCAGCACAAACGCGGACCGCGGTCCGACGTCTTCGGCCGAGCCACAATTTCCTACATTGTCGCGTTTTGAGAAAAATGCGATATCTCGTTCGATAACCGTTGGATCGCCACAAAACTTTGCCACAATGTTTCTAACACATAGAAGTATGATGTGGACGGTGTAGATCGGATTCCAAGATCTTTAGATCCGTATACCATGCGATTTCCCAACTGCCTTGTTACAAGAGCTCCGAAATACGGTTTCTTCAACATCCGGTTTCAAATCCTCTTCATTCTTCATCCAAACAACTCCATCTTTGCCAAAAATGCATCAATGGTCATGGTTTCTTTCATTTTGCTGTCAAATACCACCAAATATGCTCAAAACGAGTAAGAAACCTACGAAACCAAAAACCATCGAAAGTATACAATTCCAAGCAAAACAAAAGCTAATAATAGATAGAAAATGATGTAAATTAACTTAAAAATAATACGATGAGATGGTATAAAAACCATTCATCATCCTCTAAACGTCGAAGTGGTAAACAACAGGCAGTTGCTGCTGGAAGTTGGATCAATTTGGCGACGATTTTATACGAATTGGAAGCGGCGCAGCGGACTGAGTCTGATTGATGCAAGAATCTTATATTTGCTTTCTTTGTTTTTCCCCTCTTCACCCCAGGTAGATCATCCTATTCAGTATCAAGTTAGAAAATAACATATCTTATATTTATCTTAGATATTCGGCATCACCCCAGGTAGATCGCACCCTATTCAGTATCAAGTCAGAAAATGACATATTACTGGTGCAGATCTATATGGATGGCATCATCTTCGGATCTAAGAATGTGACCATGTGTCAGATATTCGAAAAGATGATGAAAGATAAATTAGACATGTCGATGATGGGAGAAATGAATTATTTCCTTGGACTTCAGGTGAAACAATCTAAGGGAATATTCATTAATCAAGCGAAATATACTAGAGATCTCATCAAAAAGTTCGGCTGCGAATCTAGCAAATCAGTAAAGATACCTATGAATACAAATCTCAAGATTGATCTTGATAAAGAGGGAGTATCTGTTAACTCAACTGATTATCATGCTATTATTGGCTCATTGTTATATTTAACTGTCAGCGGACCTGATACTGTAGGTGTATACTCGAGATTTCAGGCGAATCCCAAGTGAAGTCATATCGACTCAGCAAAGAAGATTCTCCGATACCTGAAAGGAACACCTGATGTTGGGTTATGGTATCCTGCTGATGATAATCTTGAACTAAGTGGTTATTCTGATGCTGATCATGCAGGATGTCGAATTGACAGGAAATCGACTTCAGGAACATGTCAGTTCCTAGGCAGTAAGTTAATATCGTGGTTTTCAAAGAAACAACACTCAATAGCTACGTCCACTACTGATGCTGAATATATGGCTGTCGGAAGCTGTTGTGCCCATATACTACGGCTTCGACAACAGCTGAGAGATTATGATATCTATCAAGATGAAGTGCCGATCTACTGCGACAGTACCAGTGCTATTGCAATCACTCAAAATCATGTTCTTCATACAAGATGCAAGCACTTAGACATACGTCATCACTTCATTAGAGATCATGTCGAGAAGAAAGATATCAGAATGGAGAAAATCCATACTGATAAGCAAAGGGCCAACATACTGACCAAACCTCTAGGTGAGACCAGATTCAGCAAACTCTCAGTAGAACTAGGTCTACTTGATCCTACTGACTCAGTTCAGTAAGACAATCCCGGAAGTACTGAGTAAGGGGGAACTTACTCTCAGTACTGCTGAAAAACTCAGTGTCTACACTGTGGTATCAACTGACAAATCACTTCTATCTAAACAGCAGCTTATACCGACAACTTATCCTAAAGTTGTCTCAGCTGTGATAGTTGTTTATATTTTGTCAAGTCAACCAATTGAGCAACTTTATTGAGCAGTCTTCTGTGATCTATAACACACTACACAATCTAACTTACATACAAGATAAATGATTACATGTGCAAATATATATTTATCAGATAGGAGAATAAAACAGTGGTAAGGAAAAAAAACACATTGTATACAAGCATAAAAACTGCTTCCAATATACAAAATCCCAATACATCGCATCGGATTGCCGACTATGTTTACCTCATCTATGACCGCAGATAGGTCGAGTTTGGACATGTTGACGGACACATAATTCTCTTTTGTCGTGTTTGCTTGGAGACGACCTTTATTTTCTTTCATCGACTTGCGACACCCCTTTGCCATGTGGCCGGTTTTTCCAGAGTTGTAGCAATTTTCTTTAATTTTTTAGTAATTTATATCTTTGTCTTACTTAAGTTTTTGAGTTCGCCCCTCCGAAATTTTTGAATTTATCACCTTGCACACTAAATTAAAAATTAAAAATTAGAAATTGGTATGAATGTGACCACTAATTTTGAAAATTATTAAGAAATATATATTTAAGTCTAGTGATTGTAGTGGAGATCTAGAACTTGGAGTTTTAGACATCTATTTTAATAGATTTACATATATAAATCTACACAATTGATGGATTATGTTCGTTTTTTAGTACTTAATTATCTTTTGAGTAAAATTAGCACCATTTAACATACACAAAAACTTTATCTTTTATATACTTGATTGATTCCTAAGCTAGATTTATTGTTCTCCGAATATCCTCTAACTAATTTTGGGATGCTGTCAAATTTGAATTTTGTACTACATTTTTAGTGTAACTTACAAAAAAATATAATGGATATCCGTATAAGAAAATACAATATACATAAATAAGCTTCAAGTAGTAAGTATAGTTAGACTCGGATATAAATAAAACCCCGAACCCCCGAACAAGGAACGCACAACTAAAAGTCCTGGATCCGCCTCTGAGTGTTATACTCGGCTAGATTAGCCATTGCCTCCATAAAATGGCTTGATAGTCTTTCGATCAGCCTTGCAGTTGTTCTCTTCGATTTTGAGAAGGACGATTAGATCTTCGAGGCTCATCTCTTTGCATTTGTGCTTCAGATAATTCTTGATGTCTTTCCACATCGGTGGTAAATTCTCGATCACAGTTGCACCGGACACTATGCGTTTTTGCTCATCTGTCTCATCTTCACTCACAACTAGGGACGTCTCTTTCAAGAATCAAGCCAAATTCAAAGTAGTTAGATAAAATAACATTTTAGATTGTCAACGCTTAAATTCATAACCTAAGAACTTTGCCAGCTTTTCGGCGTGTAAGGGCGCTTGAAATTTGGTTGTTCATCGCCGTTGTAAAATTCGGTGACACGTTGTTATTGCTTGTTGTCACTTTGAAAAGGGGATCGGGAACATCGTCGTTGCTACAGTCGTCATTTCCTCAACACAATTATCGTCTTGCGACTGTTATTGCAGGATGTGTTGAAATGACGATTATAATGTTAGTCGATGCAAGAGTTGGACTCTCTCTTCGCAAGAGGATACTACTTCGCTACTCGGTGCAAACAGTCTACAACACTCGTATCCAAGGTATAACGGCTTCTCAATTACGAATAGTTACAGTACATCTTGTAATTTCGGTGAACTACATGAGTAACCGGGACTGAGTATAGGAAAGACTAATACACTAATATGTATGTAGTGAATTTGGAAATTGAGCAAAAAAAATTCAAGTGGCAGTGGCATCTATTTATAGATGTCGAGGGTTCCAATAAAAAGGGATATCTCTTAGTTTAGAAGAGTCCTGACCATTCAATCGTGTCATTTCATCGAAAAGATATGATTAGACACCTCTTCATATCTAAGTGTCTTTTCGTTCACTATATTCACTTCGTAAATTAATTCATGATTCAGATAATCACGAATTTGAGAAAATCAATATACTAAATAAATATACTCAAAATGTATTTTTGGAACATAAAATTTATTTCAATTTCTGCCTAGCGGAACATAATGAAATAAATTTTCAAAGACATACCACACGTAATGTCTTCTCCAACCATCACAATTTTTCAAAAAAAGAATATTTATCTGGTTTTCAAAAAATAAATAATGCCATTTTCCAATAAAATTCGTGCCATGTAAAAAGATTTGTGCCATGCCATATCACGTAAAAAGGGCTTGTGTCGCGCATACGGTTATATCACGTCAAAAAAATTGTGGAACGATCTCCCACAACAGTGCCCCTTAAAAAATTTAAACTTATCCAATAATATTTCTATAAAACATGAGATATTTTAGACGTCATCAATCATCATATATATATACTAGAACATGCCCACCGCTTTTGCGCGGTGCCCGGCGAAGTATGTGTTGCGTCGTCTTATGGTCATTGTGTAACGGAAAAAGTATCTTAGTATTGGATTTAATCCAAATGTGAATGATTAAATAGATACCTTGAATTGGAGGCGTGGAAGATGAGCCTCTGTCATTGTCATTGGAGAGTGAAGTTGATGTTCTTGTAGTGTGGCTCAGCTCAAGATAGATAATTGTGTATCCGGTTCATTCCCTTGTTCTTTGTAGGATAGATCTTTACTTGAACAAAAGATTTTCCTATCTAGTACTTTTTGGATTTTTTCGATGTCTAATTCTTTGTCCTGAATCATAGGGTATGTGTCAAATGTGTAATTGTTGCATAGGGAAAAACAGTTCGGCGGTGTTAGTGGGGTGAATTACCATGTGGTACTGTTCGACAATGTTCTGTGTAGTTGAGCCGAGTAGTTCACCTAGATTGCCGTAGTCAGCGGCGTAGATGTTTCCACTGTTGTCCTTGATCTCGAGATTGAATTTGCATCTGTGATTTAGACATTGGTTGAAAATGTATATGAAATTATGTTATGTAGAACTAGAGACGTCTGCATTGCAAGATCTAGATAAAAGAAAATCACACAAGATTTTAAACATAAAACATGTATAACAATTTTGATGATGTACACATTGCATTTTGTGGAAAATTTTTAGAAATAAGATTAAGCCAAATATTTTAAGTTAGTGTTTTCTCTTAGATGTGGGTATGGATTGAAATTCATGACAACACCAAAGTTTAATCTCCTTCATGAAAGATGAGTTACATGCTTACATAATGTGGCAGCTTGCATCCTTTACGAGCAGATAGGAAACCACTCGAGAGTAACAAAAAATATTAACAGAAACAAGAGAGAAAGCAGCTTCAGAAACAAGTCATCAGCAATATGCCTTGCGAGGATTGTTCTGCACCAAGAAGAAGATGGAACAAGGAGAAGGCATGAGATAATTATGAATTTGCAACTCTGAAGACAACATGGACGAACTACGGGCTAAGCGAATTTAGAAACAGAAATCATACCAGAGGATTTGGTCTGTGGCGACAGCCGAGCATCATCCGCTTCTTGTACTGCTCATAAATGTCATCATCAGCTGAGACTTCTCCGGGAGCATGTGCACCGACACCCAAGTTATCCTTTTTCACATCTCCTGCCATAACTGGAGTTGCAATCCCACTTCTGGAACTACCCAGGCCCTCAACTGCAATCACAATCAAGTTAGTTTAATGTGCCACAAACAGAAGCTTCGTGTATAGAATATCCATGCTAGTCAGAGCCTAAAAATTATGTGATGATAAAAACTTAGGCATTTATTTTCACTATATAATCTACTGATGCTATGATCAGCTCTCTTTTACCTTCCTTCCAACCCATTTTAGACAAGAGGCGAAGGCCGCCATTATCAGCCTTCTCTGCATACTCCTTGGCAAATTTCTGGGCAGATGCATCATTACATGATGCCATAAACTTCTCAAGCTCTTCTTGAGGAATATAATCACCCATGTGATACCCTTTCTTCGAAGCGGCTGCATCAAAACATCATGAGAGGAAGTTAGACATGAAATAAAAGCAAAATGGTACTTGCCCAAACACACAAGGCTACAAATAAAATGGCACTTGATGCTAGTCATGCTATAATCCAAATGCTCATTTGGTGGTAGATTTTCTTTTATTTTCCAGATGGGGGAGGGGAGGAGATAGATATCCTTTTCATATGAGTGTCAACCTCGCAACGAAGCAGGTGGGGGTCAAAGTTCAAAAAAGCGTAAATGGGTTCCGAGGCGTTTTCCTCACGAGTCACGAGGCGTAAGCCTCGAGGCGGACCGAGCGTAAAATCGAGGCGTAAATTGTATTTTTTCGCTAATAAACACATGACCACACAAACACATAAACATATAAAATCAAGTTTCTTCCAAGTTAAAACAAACAAAAAAACAGTTCAAACCAAACAAAGAGTTATAAGGTCTTAAACATCAACATCACAAATTAAACTTGTATCCTTCTTCCCTTGTTCCTCCGGTAAAATGATTTGAGTAGAATATTTCCATGCCGGATCGTTTCTACTCATTTTATTTAGCTGTAAAACAAAAAATAAATCAAGTGTCGATATTATTTACTAAGAGCAGTAGCAACTAGCAACTTAAACTGCAGTATAAACTTGAGTCAATATGCTAGAGTCAACATTCTCAACAATTCTCAATAATTAATTAATTACTAAATCTGATCGACATTGTCAATAATAAAGCAACGAAAAAAAAACAATTCTGTCATGTTGGATACTTGGAGTCAACATTCTCAATCTCAATAATTAATTACATGTTCTAGAATGTTACAGATTAGAATATTCTTTTTTTTTATTAATTGAAAACTTCCTCACTACAGTCCAAATCACAATCAAAATTATACATCAGGAGAATACATTCAGAACCTCAACAAATGAAGCAACAAAAATTAAAATCGGACAGTCACAGCGGCGCGGCAGAGGATTGACTGCGGTGGAGGCGGTGGCGGCGGCACTTTCAGGGCAGCGGCAGCAGAGGGTTGAAGGCGGCGGCGACGGCCGTATCAGGGCAGCGGCGCTGCAATTGTTCAAAAGGTAAATCTTTAGATTTCGAATAAATTCTGTTTTTTTGTCGATTAGGGTGATAAAATTTCAAAATTTAACAAATGGGCTGTTTAATTTGGCCAAATTTGGGCTAATTTGGCCTAATTAAAGATTGGGTCACAAAATAATATGTGTGGAATGCCTCACGGTCGAGTCGAGACGTACGCCTCAGAGGCGCGCCTCGCCGGACTGAGGCGGGCTTCGAATCGGAAACAATGAAGCGTACGCTCGACTTTTTTCCGGCGCCTCGCTCCGAGGCGGGCCTCGAGGCGTACGCCTCAAACGCTTTTTAAAACATTGGTGGGGGTATCTCATCCTTTGAGGTTTTTAAGGGCCTCTTCTTCTCTTCTTGTGCCGCCTTCTTCATGAAGTACTCCATCATTGCTATAGGATCTGACCCAGCGGGGGCACTTGATTCACCTATCAATTTTTTAAAAACCCAGAATACCAAACATTAAACTCAAACCATGATACGACCAAAAAGGCCCAGATATAAAGAAATAGGTCAAACTAATGAGATAATCTTAAATAATGTTGAACACTCCACCAACGGAGCACATGATATACTAATTTCCCAAGAGAATATTAATTCACTACTTAACCACCTATTCTTATTAAGAATCTCCAATAGTGGATTTGAAACACAACATATTCCTTTGTTGTTTTTTTTAAATATACACAAGTAGTCTGCATATAATGAATTTAACTCTAAAAGTTAAAAGACATCAAACACCCCAATCTACTGAAAAGATACAAAAATTATAATAAAAGAAACATACCATATTTTCCAATGGTTGTTTGTGGTGATGCATGGGTTGCTCCACTATTCTCCGTAGTTTCATACAAAGCTGAAGCTGGAGTTTGATATTTAGATTGCTGATGTTGTAACCTCTGGGAACTGGTGGCCGGATGGGGAGACACGGTTCCTACATCATGGACGATAGAAAAGAAATACATAGATATGTGTGTGCAAACTTGTATGGACATTTGAAGAGACAAAAAGAAATTAAGCTTCCCATGCCCAATTGTTAAATTTGATTTGTCAGTGAACTATGTAACTGAAACTTCTATGCTTGGATAAAACCATCTCATTCAACAAAAAGCCAAAAGAATTCACAGAAGATCTTATCCCATACCATATGACAGTAGAATCAATAACTGTTAATTGTTTGCAACAATGTTTTAAAAAGCGTTTGAGGCGTACGCCGAGGCCCGCCTCGGAGCGAGGCGCCGGAAAAGAGAGTCGAGGCGTACGCTCACCGTTCCGTTCGAAGCCCGCCTCATCCGGCGAGGCGCACCTCGAGGCGTACGTCTCGACTCGACCGTGAGGCGTTCCACACATATTATTTTGTGACCCAATCTTTAATTAGGCCAAATTAGCCCAAATTCGGCCAAATTAAACAGCCCATTTGTTAAATTTTGAAATTTTATCACCCTAATCGACAAAAAAACAGAATTTATTCGAAATCTAAAGATTTACCTTTTGAACAATTGCAGCGCCGCTGCCCCGATACGGCCGTCGCCGCCTTCAACCCTCTGCTGCCGCTGCCCTGAAAGTGCCGCCGCCGTCGCCACCGCCTCCACCGCAGTCAATCCTCGCCGCCGCCGTGACTGTCCGATTTTAATTTTTGTTGCTTCATTTGTTGAGGTTCTGAATGTATTCTCCTGATGTATAATTTTGATTGTGATTTGGACTGTAGTGAGGAAGTTTTCAATTAATAAAAAAAAGAATATTCTAATCTGTAACATTCTAGAACATGTAATTAATTATTGAGATTGAGAATGTTGACTCCAAGTATCAACATGACAACATTGTTTTTTTTCGTTGCTTTATTATTGACAATGTCGATCAGATTTAGTAATTAATTAATTATTGAGAATTGTTGAGAATGTTGACTCTAGCATATTGACTCAAGTTTATACTTGCAGTTTAAGTTGCTAGTTGCTACGCTCTTAGTAAATAATATCGACACTTGATTTATTTTTTGTTTTACAGCCTAAATAAAATGAGTAGAAACGATCCGGCATGGAAATATTCTACTCAAATCATTTTACCGGAGGAACAAGGGAAGAAGGATACAAGTTTAATTTGTGATGTTGATGTTTAAGACCTTATAACTCTTTGTTTGGTTTGAACTGTTTTTTTGTTTGTTTTAACTTGGAAGAAACTTGATTTTATATGTTTATGTGTTTGTGTGGTCATGTGTTTATTAGCGAAAAAATACAATTTACGCCTCGATTTTACGCCTCGGTCCGCCTCGAGGCTTACGCCTCGTGACTCGTGAGGAAAACGCCTCGGAACCCATTTACGCTTTTTTGAACTTTGGTTTGCAATATCATGTTTCCAACCAAGAACAGAAGAGAAAATCTTCAACAGCTACTAACCACTTTGTGATGCTTGAGAATCTCTATTTTGGGACAACACGTTTTCCTCTTCAAGGAGTCTATATTCATAATACTTGTAATCCGAACAACTTTCATCAAACAAAAACCTGAAACAGACAAAACCTAGTAAAAGCAGGAAGAGCACGATATGGTTCAGCCTTGTGCGTCATCCATAAGCATATGAAAGGTCCATAAACTTTAAAACACATAAATTCAAAGAAACGCCCCTATCTAGATTGAAAATTCTCATTAGTCTATTAGCTTATCATCTAGACCACCAAAACTATGAACGAATGTTGAGCATCTCATTTGAGAAAGAGGAATTAAAATTTCAGAAACATGTAACAACATCCTTACAAGTTGCATACATTAGATTCTCAAAAAACTATCAAGATACAACAGTTGTTTCAAATTAGGCATTTTAGAAGATTATCAGTGATAATAAGGAAAGCCAACAATCAAATATTCCCTTCGTCCCGCTCCAAGTGACCCGTTTCTTTTCGGGCGGCTACTTTGTTAGTTTTCTAGATTCTTAAAAGGCAAAAGATCTTAAGTTTAGTTCAACAACATTGTAAGATAAACCAAGCCATTCCCGCTTGGGTTTCCCAATCATTACCAATGGAATGCAAATGACTACAGGATACCATACAGAAGAACAATTAACTAAAGAAAATTGGGCAACATTTTACTTGGCAGTAGAACATCTAGTTCTAGAATACTTAACAAATAATGCACATATAATGTGCACTGACAATTCATTTCAATCCTAACAGGCTGTTACGTGGGCTCACCTATGGGCTTCAACCAAAGGGTGATTTAGAGTTTAATTTTTTGTAAGAAGTTGATTACTATACATTCAGTCATCAAGTTCCAATTCATCACCACCATAACTAATACATTACTTCTAAATGGCAGACTTAAAGTATCACCTTGTCACTAGCTAGGATTTTATTGGAAGTTGGTAACTATGTGGAACTCTTTTTCCTCCAGTCATTTTGATGTGGAGCGATTGGAAGACGAGGATGAAGGATCGGAGACGGATAGACGATTCACAAGAGTTTACGTGAGACAAGCTCGAGGCGATCGCGAAGGCGGGAGTGAGTAAGATCGTGCATGCATGGTCGTGCCGTAGGATTAATTTCCTTAAGTATTTTTATTATTCTATTTTCGTATTAGTTTAATTTAGTAATTCCGTATTTTTGGGCTTGTTTATTTGCGTCAATAATTGTGGGCTTCCATCCTATTAAAAGGGGATGAGAACCCTAGTTTAGGCATCGGGATTTCGGACGACTTTTGGGCAAGACGGTATGTCTTGAATGGGGGGCGAATTCACCTTGAATTCGTTTGGTTGTTTTTCCTGCGTTCAATTATTAATTCATCTTCGTATTTGATTTCAATATAAGTATTGTATTATTACTTGCTGGTATTGCCGTGCATGGTGGTAATTTAAGGTTTGTTCATATTAAATTGCGTTGTATGCGGCGTGACTCGTGGACAAGGTAAACAAGCTTCTTTCACTTGATTTCTGTTTGCATCAATTGGTCCGACCTACCGGATCTGACGGTGTATGATTTCAAACGAGAGCCAGTCGAAATTTGCAATCAAATTCATGGCGAAGTGTATAATGACCAATGAGCAATTCATGGGGTTGGGGAATGTCCGAGATCCAGATAGGCCTAAAAATGATAGAGCAGCTATTATTTCTGATACGATTCAAATGATTAAGGATTTGATCTCTCAAGTTGAAAGATTAAACTCCGAATATGTTGCACTAAGTGAGGAGTCACGTGAGCCGACCCAGGAGAAGAATGATCTCAGAGAAGAAAAGGCATCTCTTAAAACCGATTTTGAGAACCTTAATGGGCAGAACTTACAGAGAGTTAAGACCGTGGACCCATGGGCTGGAATGGACCACTCTGTTATGATGCATCCACTACCGATTCCTTCGCGAATTTGGGAGGATATTTCAATGGATTTCATTTCCGGTCTTCCGTCACCAAAGGGAAATTCTTGTGTTTTGATTGTGGTGGATAGGCTGTCAAAGTATAGACTTGTTATCCCACGCCGTACTCCGATCACGGTTCGTCGCGTGGCTAATCGATTTGAGTTGGCCTATGGACGGCCGCCGCCTAGAGGGATGAGGCATATGTCACAGGAATGCCGCATGGCCGCGATCTCGGACGTAGTATTGTCCCGGGATGAATTTGAGAAGCAATTACGGGTGAATTTAGAACGGGCGCAGGCTCGAATGCGGAGAATGCGGAATCAAGCAAATAAAAGTCACCGTGGAGTGAAATTTAGGGTGGAAGATCATTCGGTGGAGCCTACGTTGCCGAAATCGCTAGATTTTGAATTCGCTGACGTCTTTGATCCGGAGAAAGTGTTGTGCGTGCGTGATAATGTGTCTTCTCATGGTCGGGTCCGAGAGTTGTTAGTTCATTGGAAAGATCGAGGAGAAGAAGAGTCTGCGTGGGTGGAATTAGAGGATTTACGAAATCAGTTTCCGGATTCCCGCCTTGAGGACAAGGCTGTTTTTGAGGGGGTGGAAGTTGATGTGGAGCGATTGGAAGACGAGGATGAAGGATCGGAGACGGATAGACGATTCACAAGAGTTTACGTGAGACAAGCTCGAGGCGATCGCGAAGGCGGGAGTGAGTAAGATCGTGCATGCATGGTCGTGCCGTAGGATTAATTTCCTTAGGTATTTTTATTATTCTATTTTCGTATTAGTTTAATTTAGTAATTCCGTATTTTTGGGCTTGTTTATTTGCGTCAATAATTGTGGGCTTCCATCCTATTAAAAGGGGATGAGAACCCTAGTTTAGGCATCGGGATTTCGGACGACTTTTGGGCAAGACGGTATGTCTTGAATGGGGGCGAATTCACCTTGAATTCGTTTGGTTGTTTTTCCTGCATTCAATTATTAATTCATCTTCGTATTTGATTTCAATATAAGTATTATATTATTACTTGCTGGTATTGCCGTGCATGGTGGTAATTTAAGGTTTGTTCATATTAAATTGCGTTGTATGCGGCGTGACTCGTGGACAAGGTAAACAAGCTTCTTTCACTTGATTTCTGTTTGCATCACATTTGTTAGTATGTTGATGCTCTATCAGACTCCAAGCATTTCATAAAATGTAGAGAATTAAACACTGAAAATGCCCTATTGGAAAGTAACCCAATTGTCAATTTTGACTTAGTAACCTATTTCCTTTAAACAAGCAACCAGCCACCACAGATGTTTCAATACCATTATAGCCATAACTATCAACCTCTAAACCATCTTTAAGCATTACATTATCACTGATACTGAAATTGTTCAGGCTCTCAAACAATCGAAGGTTTTCGATCACTCGGTACAAACAATACTACAGAAATACATTAGTTTGGTGAAGTTGCAAGAAACATAACAGAGACCAATTAGATGTCAGTAACCAGCCATCTCAAATCAGCCATTGTGGCCTTACCTAAGTCTTATTTACCAGCAAACAAAATACTGCTCTAAAATCTACATCCTGAACTTTTGCTTAGTAAGTCAACACCAATTTCTAGAGCATGTATAAAACTTCAACTAACAAAGTATATGCATCACTTTACATCAGCAAGTTCAAGGAACTATATGTTTGGACAGTAGATCAGATTATGCCCTGTTTCAACAGTACTAACTAACATAAATATGCTCTAAAAAGATGTGTCCTCTATATTTTAGTGACTCACCAAATAGCTTTTACTTGGAAAGTAATACGGAATGCTTAAGAAAATAACAGCTAAGAGAACCAATAAGGACTTAATCATGTTATTCTTAAAGAAACACTATGCAAATGAAAGCAAATATACCTGGTTGGCTTTGCGTCCCAATCCCATTAAGAAGTTATCAGGCTTTATATCACGGTGAAGGAAACCTCTGGAGTGCATGTATTCAACTCTATTTATCTATGCATGACAAATGGTAGCCGGTAAAAAAAATAATAATAATGAAACAATGTACTTACCGGTAAGAATGAACAAATACTTACTAATTGATCAGCTAGCATAAGAACTGTTTTCAAAGAGAACTTCCGGCTGCAGTAGTTAAACAAGTCCTCTAAGCTCGGCCCGAGAAGGTCAATAGCCATGCAATTGTACTCACCTTCAACTCCAAACCATTTAAGATGGGGAATACCAGCTTCAGGTGAAAAGAGAACATTAAAAACTCACTTTAAGTATATGCAAATGCAGAAAAACACGACTTCACGACAACAGATACTCACTTCCGCCTTGAAGAAGCATGTACAACTTTGATTCATAGTGAAGTTGGGGGTGCTTAGTTTTAACAGATTCCTGAATAGAAAAAAAAATATACAAAATTGATGCTTCAAAAGATAAGAATACCACGTGATACAATTCTGACTCAGAACTCAAAATCTAAACAATCCCATGATTAAATATGAGCAACAAATATCCAGATCAATCAGTCAATCAACGGTACTAAAAGATAAGATAGGCTGCAAAAAATTAAGTCATTCTTCCTCTTTACTACCCTGCCCTCCAAAAATCAAAACTTTCAGATACAAAAGTCTTTTTACCAGCTTCACAGCAACTTCTTCTCCAGTTTGTATATTTAGTCCTAAATGAAATAAAGAAAAAAAGAGCATAATTTATTTCCAGCTTTAATCCAAAAAATAAATGAAATAATAATAATAAGTACCCAAGTAAAGCTCTCCAAACGATCCGCTGCCAATCTTTCTTCCCAGCTTAAACTTCCCTCCGATCGCATGATCCATAATTAGTTTCTACAAATTAGTGCAAAACTATCCAGGAAAAGAAGAAACTCTTTGTTTGCGTCCACACAAAGCTTAATATATCAACAAAACTTTGATAAATCTCTAATATAAAATCAAAATCCCAAATTTCTGCAGACACCCTTCAGATCCTATTAAAGTAAACAGTACAAAAATTACCCAGAATAATACCCTAATAGAAAATCTAATAGCTGTTCCAAATTCGATAAATCCAAAAATATACACACACTGTGAACAAAGACTATTAATGATTGTGGTTCGAGATCGAGAACTCCACCGCCGTGGAAGAGAGAGATGTTGAGATTCCGAGGAATGTTTACGGAGCAGTTTTAGAGGTGTATAACATAGAAGAAAAGGAAGGAGATCGGTATTCGAAGGAGAAAATAAACTCAATTGAATCCGATTTAGCTAATTTGGGAGGAAAGAATTGATGCTATAAATTGAAAGCAAACGCACTCACTGGCAATTGACCTTGAACCGATAGCTGGGCTGGCTTCGCTGATTGTTAATCGAAGAAGATGGGGGGCGGTGATGATGTTGATTGTTGAACAAGATGGGGCGGTGGTGATTTGCTTGTAGAAGTTTTTAAATTAAATCGAAGGGTGAGGTGGGAGGAGGATAGCAGCCTGATATAGGAATAGTAAATTACTGAAATGTCCTCGGTAGAAAAGATGTGTAATGTATGGGCGAAAGATATTTCTGTCATTTCACGACGAAACATGTGTTGCTTCGTCTTATGGTCATTGTGTAACTGAAAAAGAACAATAAATACATTATCATGAGTTTTGATTTATTGAGCTATTTGACCGTTATACAAAGTAAAGTACATATATAAGATACATAATACTGATGTTTGATTAAAATGATCTTCTTATTTTGTAGTGTCATTTGTAAGTCCTTTCGTATCCCGGTTGATTAAATATTGCGATGGTAAATTCGTTGGGTGCATGCGGTAGGAAGACAAGTATGTCACCGTCTGTAAATTGTGGTCCTCGACAAAAAGATTCCAGCTAAATCGGAGGGTCTTCTTCCATAGGCCGATTTGATAATCTTTCATTCCGCTTTTGATGATGATTTCGTTTATATCGTCTTGCAACAGAGGGATATCGGCGCTTCAGACATAATAAATAGTTTAAGTTTGAATTCAGATACAACTCATATTTGTAACTGTTAATCTTACCATGTATTTTGAATGCATGTTGCACTTCTGGAAGAAGCATTTTGTAATTTGCTTCTTACTTCTCCATTGTTACAACATATTTTGATTTCACAACAATCGAAAACACAAACATGGGGAATGATGTAATGAGGTTGATTGACTCTTGAAGAGTTGGTGTTGAAGATATTGCATAAACTATATAAAGCAAACAAATCTCACTGCTTCTCCCTCATAAATAACAACTTCCATCTGATGCCAATTGATCAGATGGAAATCCAAGCTGAATGCAGAGATAGATGGATAATCCTCTCCTCATCTTCACTAAATACTTACTCTATAATATATATCCGGTATATACAAACCTAGCTATGACGAGAACTCCGGCCGTCCACACTTCAAATCTCCATTTTTAGCTGGCTTGAGTGCAGAGAATCTGAGCCAACAATTTGAAAGTCTTGTTAGTTTCATCAACTAATCTGGTTTGGAGCTGAATGTTATTTATTACCTGAATTTGCTGGAGTGTCATGACTTAACAGTGAGGTTTCCGGAGTGAAGAAATTAGAGGTGTCTTCTACTCTGGCCAAAGAGGGCTGGTGAAGGCCATCAAAAAACCATGGTTGTTGATGTTGATGCGGTCTGCTCCCATGGATTTGTCTCTCCGGCCAAATGGATGGACCAAACATGCCTAGGTAGCTGTTATCGATCGAGGAGTCGCTCTGCAGGGACGGGTTTTGAGAATTTACAATCAAGATTCTCTTTATTGAGCTCATCTAACAAGGAGTGTTGGAAAACATTTGTGAAAACTTACTTCTGCAGGTAAGAGGGCATCCATGTTAAAATCAATTCTTGGGTTAACAGCAGCAAGTCTCATGGATAAAAACTGAAGCCATAGAAAAACATTTCCAATCATCTTAATGTTGATAGAAAATAGAGAGCAAGAGTATGAGCATAGCCAAACATAAGTTATCACAAAGGGAGTTCACTATTTAATTCGGCACTTATATTGGTGAAAGAAAATAGTGCTCATCAAGGACCACAACGTAGAAAACAAGAAAAGGCAATTACAAAGATTTCCTATATACATATATATGCAATAAACTTGATAAAGATTTCAAATTGATCCTCTACTTTGAATTGGTTTTTCACAACAAAAACAAAAAAACTTCATTACATATCTTAAAAATTTAAATATATGAAACTCATATAGTGCAGAAGCCCACAATTACAAAACTCACAATCAATATAAGTATAACAAAACCTCAAACATCGAATAAAATCCAAAAAAAAAAAACTAATTACACGAATCAAACACCCTTTACACCAATAATCAAGCATATGTTCACAGAGAAACATAAAATAAAAATAAAAACATCGAACCTAAGCAAAATCTCAAACAAAATCTCACCTAAGAAATGATAAACAAAAGGTATTAGGGCGATCTACCCATATAAATAAGTTTACATTCGTATTTTTCCTGACCACAAGAAAAGCAACACAAAAGAAGGAAACGGAAGGCAAAAGATTCAATCTTTACGAAAAAATCAAAGAACCCTAACGCAGATCACTCAATCCAGAATCAAATAAAATTGACAAGAGAGGAAATAAACAGCCGAATAACATAAATAATACCTTAATTTAATACTCCTTCCGTCCCAAAATTCTTGTCCAATTTATTTTTTACACGATTTTTAAGGAGAGTCATTAGTTGTGTGTAGATTGATATAAAGTTGTGAGTTCCACAAAAAAGTTGTGTGTAATAATTTACTAAAAAAGAAAAATAAATAAAAATTTTGGAACAACCAAAAATGGAATAGCGGACAAGAATTTTGAGACGGAGGGAGTAGATAATTGGGGACAATTTGAGAGGTGAAGAGAGAAATAAAAGAGAGAGAAACAGAGAGGAGGGGAGAGAGAAATGAAATGAAATGACCCGGCACCGACGACTCTGCTTTCTTTGATCTAATTTTAATCGAAGGGTGAGAGTGTAGCAGCGTGATATGGGGTGGTAAATTACTGAAATGCCCTTAGTAGGAAAAAAGTGTGATTTGTAGGTGAATGGTATTTTTGTCATTTCCCATAGCATGTCAAGCATGACACCTATCTTCTTATATACTCCATCCGTCCCATTATTAATGTCTCACCTGTCTTTTTTGGTTGTCCTATTATTTATGTCCATACCAAATAAGAAAATAAATGAATGGACCACAATCAATCTAAACAAGTGGACCCCACCTCTTTATACTTTTACACCACAACTTTACACATTTACCTCCACTATTTTAATTATCGTACTCAGTCCCAATGAGACATAAATAATGGGACGGAGGGAGTATATGGTAAATAAATAAATTTATGTCATTTCCCACAGCACACGTCACGTATGTTCTTTTATATATATATATATATATATATATATATATATATATATATTATATACACTACTTTTCTAAAACAAACTCCGTAGATTAGAAAATACTTTCTGATTTAATATTCATTTAAATGACCAAAAAAAAATTGTATACTATATTTTTTATTCTCAGTACAGACATTAATAATATATACTTATATTTTTATATACAGTATGTGATTGTAGTCCAATTATATGTATCTGTACAAAACATAAATTGCTTTTTAATCTCATTTAAATTTTTCATAAATTTTTGCTGTGTTTCTCCCTATTCGCTTTTTTTACTACTAATATTTCTTTTCGGATGCATCCATACTCTTACTAATTATAATCTTATCACGTGTATAAAATCAGGTAGCGTTTGGTTACATCAGTATTACATTAGATATGGTAAAACCATACGTATACATATAATTTTGATCAAATACGTATCTATTTGATTTCGTAGAAAATTAATAAAACACTCCCAAGGAAAAAAGAGAAACCCTAGGAGCGGGGTTTTTGAATATTAGAGGAATTATAGAGTCTAGTCAACGCAATTGAATTTTTCTTTATATATAATATACACAACAATTCCTTTGATTTTCTGACTGGCTTGGAAACCCCAAATACCTTTGCCTTTAGCTTGAGGATCAACCAGCGCGGCTTTTTCTTCGTTCGACGGTGAGGTCAATTTTCTTGTCCGCCGGTCAATCGAGTAAGGTAAAATCTTTTTACTTTTCCAGTTTTTGATATTACGATGCGCCGTGATAATAGAATTTTGTTATTTTCTTCCAATTTGGAAGAGAATTACGTATTTCTTTTGCTACTTTCTCGTGTTGTTCAAGATTTAGGGTTGAATGGTAGTTTTGATGAAATAATTGTGTGAATACCGACTGAATTTAAGATGAGTGACTTTTTCAAATTGAATCGAAAGCATGAGATTGATATGTTTGGTGATGTATAAAATATGAATTTGCGTATTGTTGGAAATTAGTTCGAGATATGGGAGATGGAGATACGGAAGCATTTGCGGAAGTGGATCCGACGGGTCGTTACGGGCGGTACGGTGAGCTTCTTGGGTCAGGGGCCGTGAAGAAAGTGTATAGGGCGTTCGACCAAGAAGAAGGCATCGAGGTGGCCTGGAACCAAGTAAAATTGCGCAACTTCAGTGATGATGAATGTATGATGAATCGTTTGCATTCTGAGGTATGGTTGCTGCGGAAGTTGAAAAACGACAACATTATCGCCTTGTATTCGGTGTGGGTTGATGAGAAGAAGAAGATATTGAATTTCATCACGGAGGTCTGCACTTCAGGAAATTTGAGACAGTACAGGAAGAAGCACAGACATGTTTCCACCAAAGCTTTGAAGAAGTGGTCGAGGCAGATACTCAAGGGCTTGAACTATTTGCATACTCATGACCCCTGTATCATTCACAGGGATCTCAATTGCAGCAATGTTTTCATCAATGGCAACATCGGTCAGGTACGTATTCTATTATTCATTCATTCATTCATTCAATAAGGGAAGGGATGTTGAATTGAGTCGTTTGTGATATAGGTTAAAATTGGTGATTTCGGGTTTGCTGCCACAGTTGGGAGGAGTCACTTGGCTCATTCGTTGATAGGGACACCGGAGTTCATGGCTCCTGAACTGTACGACGAGGACTACACGGAGCTCATTGATATATATTCATTTGGCATGTGCTTGCTTGAGTTGGTGACTCTCGAGTTACCATACGCGGAATGTGATAATGTTGCTCAGATATACAAGAAGGTGACATCTGGGCGGAGACCTGAAGCCATGAAGAAGGTGAAGGACCCTGAGATACTAGCATTCATAGAGAAGTGTCTTGCTCAGCCAAGGGCTAGACCATCTGCTGCCGATCTCCTCAAGGATCCCTTTTTTCAGGGGATATATGATGATGACGAAGATTAGAATATATCTAACTATACTTGCTTCATCGTTTTTTTTTTTTTTTTTGAGATTTTTTTGGATGATCTGTGAATCATTCTAGGTGGGAGAGTATTGAATTGTACATTTTGGATTGCCAATGGAGATTTTTTTTCTATTATAGTATAATTCTATTTTCATATGAGGTCAAATAAGTGTAAGAAGAAAGGGGAGGAAACAACCTTTGGTGGGAAGAAATGGACATGTGTGTTTTGCGTGAAAAAGAAAACATAACAACCTACAGATCAACAAAGGTTGAGAAAGGCGTTTGCCGCCGCCGAAGCAATGTTTTAGAAAGAAAATGGAAAAGGAAACAGTCTTCCACCCAACTCCAACTTGTATTTTGATTATTATTATTTTTATTTTATTATTATTATTATTATTATTATTATTATTATTATTATTATTATTATTTTTACTTTATTTTGCAACGGCCAGTTGTATGGTGGATACCTCATTAATAATTGCCTTATATTTGTTGAGATAAATTAAGTTTGCTTTAACGTGGTGCTTGCTGTATTTTGTAGTAGACAATTCAACTTTGATGTTCCCTATGTAAAATGAAGAAATAAATTGTGGCTTTTGGAACAGTTCAAATATGCTCCTTTTCCTGTTATTATTTGTTGTGGGACTTTTTATTTCGAATGCTCTTATGCTTGATTGAGGCTATTTCGATCAAATTGATCCAAATCAATTACTATAATTAGTGTTAATCAAATACAAGAACACAATTTTATCCTTTTAATTTTGTTCTAAATTTGCTTATTTTAAACACAATATATAAATACATGAAATGTAATGCAAGATTTATAATAGTGGTAATATCTACATATACTCATATCCTTAAATTAAAAGGCAAAAATATCCAAACCTTATAATTCATACACAAAATACTCAATTTTACAGACAATACCCTTACTTTTTGAAAAAATTGACTAACATCAATCATTTTCAGATGTTTTTCGGAATTCGAGACGAATTCATTCTAGAAACAAACAAAAATAATACACGAGTGTATATATAGTAAATAATCCCGCTCGAAAATAATGAATCCCTTTCGTGTTCCGTTCAGTCCCGCTCAGCAATGGTAAAAAACATTGTTGGGTGATGATTCTATCCTCAGCACTGTTTCACTCAGTGGGAAATGATTCTATCTTCTATACTGAACCAAGCTCGGCGAGCTCCATGTACTCGAACCGTTGAGAAGATTTGAAGATCCCAAAACCCTATCTCGATTGGTGAACCATTCCGTTGTATATGTTGTTTGCTCTCGAGGTTTCGCACTCGGTAGACACTCGCTTCCGGTCAAGGCGCTCGCAGCTTATTTGCCTCAAGCCAGGTGTAGAAGACTCGGTGATCTTGGACTCAGCAGAGCAAGATATCGAGAGAGTCGATCGAACCGAACTCGCGCAGAGTAGTTCACTGGACTCGTAGCCGATCTTCGATAGACTTATCTCAATTGCCTATCTACCGAAAACAAGGTCGGACTCAAAGATCGCAGATAGTCTTCGGGGACCGTCGAGAATCTTTTGAAAGACAATCGCATTGTCATATACGAGGATGAGAGAAGTCGGCTCCGCTTGTCTCGAAGTCTTGGCTGTCTCAACCGCTCTATCCGCCTCGACAAATGACAAACATACACTTGTCATCCTACCTACTAAAGCCGCAAGTCAACACTTTCCGAAAAAGGAGGAAAAGGGCACCGTTACCTACGCCAAAAAGAGCCGTTTGCTACCAAAAGAGAGAGAGAAAGGAAGATCGTCTCCAACGGATCTTTTCCAATCTCTACTCTATAAATAAGAGGGACATTTCAAGAGAAGAAAAGAGAGTGCATAAGCTTAAACGACGAAAACATACACAAGCACTAAAACGAGCTAGAACCGTAAAACCCTAAGTCTTCCGCAAGAACTTGAAGATCTATCTCCGGCGAGAGACTACCTTCTCATTTCATAGGGAACCAAGCTAAACTCGTTAGAAGAGCATCTAGTATCCAAGCGACGTGACACGAACTTATAGCTAAACCTCACTGTTCGTCGCTCTAGAAGCTACATTCTTGTTCCCATCCCTCTAACCCTAAGCTCAACCGATATATCCATAGCTTAGACGAAGGAGTTCACTTTTGAACCCAATCCTTATTGTATAAGGACTCCTTCACTGTTGGAGAAGTTTGTCAAACACTTTAAGTTTGATAGAAGTGTAAACCGGGACTTGCTCAGGATAATCCCCAAGCCACGGCTTTGTCCCGTGCACAAGCCGACCGAGACTAACTCAGCATAATAAATAGCCTCCTCGATCTATCGGGACAATGGGACGTAGGATTGTTGATATCCGAACCACTTTAAAAATCTCTCGTGTCGTTTACTTACGTTCTTTTTATCGTTACATTGATTTTACCGTGCATACCGAACATCTTATTTAAAATCAATTAATCGTCTCGGATATCCGAACTTCAAATCTACTGAACCGAGACTTAAAACGTTTTCTCATAAAAACCGATTTGGGCCTACACTATTCCGCGCACCGAACTCTTGCCGATCGATACCGAATTCGACCTAGTCGGCTAGCGAGATCTCAACCGAGTCGACTTTTTAGCCTTTTAACACGATTCGGAATAGTTGTCCGTCCGCCCGAATCATTTCAATACGGCATCTTCCCCGAATAGGACTGTTCGTGTTCGAAGTTGAGAAATTTGGATTCGTGTGTATTCACCCCCCTCTACACCCGAACTCACTCTGGGATCAATAATTGGTATCGGAAGCAGGAGTTCCTTAAGACTCTTGTCACTTTGAGACCGGTCTATTCGAACGGATCCCGGAGGAAAACGTTTTTCACCGCATATCACTCTACATTCATATCATTATTCTTCATGGCTGATATGTCGGGTATAAGAATGGTACCCATGTTCTCGGTGGAGAATTATGGAGTGTGGCGAGTCGAATGGAAGCACATCCGACATCCCTCCACGACAAGATGATCGAAGTGCTTGAAGATGGACCTATCGTTCCCATGATCGATAGCTTCGTAACTCAAGTCAAGGAGGAGGAATGGTGGACCGGGAAGAAGATCCCTAAAGACGAAGTCTCTTCACTCCCGAAGAGAAGAAGCTTCACAATCTAGACCGAGTCGCCGTGAATGCCATACTAACCACTCTTAGCGATTCTTATCTTGGCGGGGTTCGGGAATGCAAAACCGCTAAAGAACTCGGGATGCTCTAGCGCTACCGAGTCGAGGGACTCGAAGATTAAAGCGAATAAACTAGCTGCCGGAACTCCAAAAAGCCGGAAAGCTTGTCTCTCATGCCCGGTGACAAAATCAAAGATTCGAACGTCGATTTACCAATCGATGAACTCAATCAACGGGCCGGGAAAGACATTCAAAGAACCGAGAAATGAATCTAAAGATACCGAGGGCACCGCCGGACGGACACCGGACACCTTTTGCCACTCTATTGCGACATTCCCGATTTAGATGTTGTCTCTCCCGACCATATCTTTTCGTAATTACAGTGCGAGAGGAGTTTGAGTTCGACGCACCTCAACGAAAGCCGAGAGCCGAAGCCGACACAAAGATCGACCATGCTTTCAAAGCAACAAAGTGAGCACAAGGATCTCCCGTGACGAGCAAGACGACGAGTAAGACCGAGCCTTCACTCAATGATCTACAAGAAGGAAGTCTCGCTCGGAAGTATGCATGTTGCTCGCCGTAAAGTATCGAAGGAGAAGGAGAAGCGTAGAAAGCTGACTAAAGCATACCGAGACACAAAAGGTAAGTCAGAATATACACCAAAACGCTCTCCTGACTCACAATCTTCCGAATGCGTAAAGAAAGATGACTCAAGCACCCTCAAGGGATAGTGCAACCAAAGAAGAAAAAGTCATCACTTGCTACAACCGCAAAAAGCCGGGACATTATCAATATGATTGCCCCGAGCTCAAGTAGTCTTCGAACGCGCAAAGCACGTAAGGCAAGGAGAGAGAAATTCGCCCTAAAAGACAATCCTACATAGCCGGCGAAATCTCAAACGACTCAGAAGAGGTCGACTCCTTTATGGATTCATCTGACGATGAAGCAGCCTTCATGGCCTTAGAGCATGAAGCAGATGAATCGACTGAAATGTGCATGATGGCAGGCGAAGAGGATGAGGTAAATTCTCATGAACCGACCAACTCCTCTTCACACCGCACACACGACACTTGTTTCAAGGTGCGGATGGGAATTTGGACATCACAACCGCATATGAAGATCTACTAGATGAACAAATTCAAATGAGTCTGCAGCTCAAAGCAAGACTCTTCGGGAGTTGGATACCCTCGAAGGTGGAGAATCGTAGACTTTCTCGAGAGAGTCAGAGTTACTACCGAGGCCGAAGGACTTGTGGTGAGACTCGGGGAGGAGATAAACTCTCTCGATGGCCAAGTCTCAAAGATCAAGAAGATCGGATTTCGGTTTTGACCAATGACTTGACTCGTAAAGATATCGAATCGAGTCTGCTCAAGCAAAACCCGCCAGGACTTCGGACCGAACATGATGCAATCAAGAAAAGTGATGATGTCCGGAGGAACCCGATGACCGAGAGGTACATGGGCGCCGAAAAGAAATTGGAGGCTATGCTAGCAAGCAACAAGCTAAAGCACCGCAAGGAAGGACTTGGATTCAGCCCAGGAGCTTCCTCGTCCGCCCAAAGACACTCGGAAGGACGGCTTGCCGATAGGTTTGTTCGAGGAAAGACCATCAATGCTGATATACCGAACCCCGCAAAGAACAAACAAAAGATGAAAGCACCTCATCCTACTCGACGCAAAGATTCCGACAACAAGATCAAAGCCAAAGTACCCCGGTTCGGCCAAGAGGGGGAACCAAAGAAATCAAAATTGGCCGATCAAGTATGGACCTCCAAAGCCGACACATCCAGCCTCAGGATGGGTCATATTATTATGATCCCATAGTCGAAGAGGTTCCAAAAGTCGAAGAAATAGAAAGCCGCACGTAAGGCAAAGGTCGGCCAGATCCACCGACTCGGAAGATTAGGACTCCCGAACCTCGAAGCCTCGAAGTCACCTATGACCAGTCCAGGTGGTCGATATGTTGACTCTAGTGGAAAGAAGATGTCCGAAACCACCAGGGGTTGTTAGACAGATTTGGGTTATTAAAACTAACACCTAAGGACCCAAAATCAAAAATAAAGGGTACCCGAATATAATTCTTTTGCGGTGCGCAGAGACCCATGGTATGTGGACAAACGGATGCTCAAGACATATGACATACCAAAGGAGTCTACCGAAGAATTATATCACCGAAGAAGGACCCGCACTGAGTTCGGAGACAATGCAAAAGGCTATACTAGAGGATATGGAACACTCAAGGCATTGGAAATGCCAAAGTTCCAAGAGTATCATATGTTGAAGGACTTCAAAGATAACCTTCTCTCTCGTTAGTCAATTTTGTGATAACTCAAATAGAGTGGTATTTGATGCTCGGTTTCGTGATGTTATTGATAAATCTACAGGGAAAACAAGGTGTTATCGTGTTCGCGCAGAAAGAACATATATGTTGCCGATCCGAACTCAGATTTCGAACCTCGAAGCTTGTCTGTTGGCAAAGAATGATAATCGAACGGGGCGGCTATGGCATAGAAGACTCAGCCATCTCAACTTCAAGACGCTCAACAAACTAGCAAGAGACACTCTAGCAAGGGGACCGCCGAATGAAATATTCAAGAAAGATACTCAGGTGTGAAGCATGTCCGAAGGGAAAGCAAACAAAGAATCAAAATCCAACGGTTCCATCTCCTTCCACCGATGGAATCCTTCACCGCTACATATGAATTTGTTCGGTCCGGGCCTCCCCAATGACGATCGAGGCGTGAAATATGCATTAGTGGTCATAGATGACTACTCGCGCTACACATGGGTCATATTCATTGCCAACAAGTCTGACGTCAAAACAGAGTTACCAACGCTTCTGAAAAGGCTCAGTGTCGAGAAGAACACCAAGATCGAAAAATACGTTCGCATGCAGGAACCGAGTTCCTTAATTCCATGGTAGAGGAGTTCGCAAAACGAAGGAATAGAGCATGAGACATCGGCCGCCCGCACACCTCAAGCAAAATGGAGTTGCCGAACGAAAAGAAAGTAACTCTCAAAGAAGCAGGCTAGAACTCTACTCGCAGATTCGGGACTCCCATCCAAATTCTCAGGCGTAGAAGCAACGGATACTGCGTGTTACACTCGGAATAGATCTCTACCGACAAAGCAAAGATAAGAGGACACCATATGAACTATGGAACGGCGAGAAGCCTTCTCTATCTTATTTCCATATCTTTGGTTGTTCATGCTTTATCCACAATAATGGGAAAGATCAACCAAGAGTTTTGATAGCAAGTCGATCGTGGAGTATTCTTAGGATACTCTCGGGTCAACAAAGCTTTCGTGAGTATTCAACTATCGGACTCTTTGCGTGGAGGAAAGCCCTCATGTTGTTTTTAACGAGTTTGCAATCGAAGATAGGAGCAATAACTCAAATTCTCGAATCCGAGGACATCGCAGAGCGCCTACGGGATCTAAGCTTAAAGGACAAACCCGAAAAGATCCAAGCTATGTTGGGATGATGATTCGTGACGAAGAAACCGAAGACAAATCTATCGAATCTCAACCAGCAGAGCAAGTAGTAGCCGAGCGAGATTAATTCTCCCAAACAGAATCAATCCCGTGTAACTCGGGTCGATGAAGAAACCCAAGAGGTAACCGAGACCACTACCGAGAATAACAACTCGGGGGGAACATCTAGTAATGTTCCCGAGCCGAATGCCCCCGAACCCCGGTGACTCAGTAGACCATACTCTTATCACCGAAATTCTTCAATCTCGAATAGTACAACCGAAATGCCTAACTTACCTACTATCCGTGTTGAACAAATTTCGATGAAGAGCCGAAACTTCGTAGATCGTGGCTCGATGCTCACACCTGCCGATCTAATCATTGGAGATCCCTCGCCTAATGTCAAGACAAGATCCGGATTCTCGTCAAGGAGAAAGCGCATTATTTTCCCCGCTTCTTGTCTACCGAAGAGCCTCGCACCATTGAGGATGCATTAAAGGATGCCGACCGGATCATAGCTATGCAGAGGAGCCGAATCGCCTTACGAGAAACGAAGTGTGGGAGCTTGTAGACAGACCCGACATCAACATGTCATTGGAACCAAATGGGTCTTCAAAAACAAGCGAGATGAAAACAACGTTATAGTAAGGAACAAAGCAAGTGCTCATGGCTAAAGGCTACCGTCAAGTCGAAGGAATAGATTTCGATGAAACCTTCGTTCCAGGTTGCAAGATTTGAGGCAATTAGACTATTCCTAGCCTACGCAACACATCAAAGATTCGTAGTTTATCAAATGGATGTGAAGTCTCGCGTTCCCGAATGGCGTGCTCGAAAGAAGAAGTCTATGTGGAACAACCGCCCGGCTTTCAGGCAGGACATCAAGTATATAGACTCGTAAAGGCTCAGTATGGGTTAAAACAAGCACCCGTGGCTTGGTACGATACCCCGTCCGAGTTTCTTCTTCGAAAGGTTTTCGTAAAGGCACGATGAGACCGCACTCTATTCAAAGATTCGACCGGAAGAAGACTTATTACTTGTGCGGATCTACGTGGATGACATCATATTCGGATCAAAGAATGTCATCATGTGTCAACAATTTGAAAAGATGATGAAGGATAAGTTCGAGATGTCAATGATGGGAGAAATGAACTACTTCCTTGGTTTTCAAGTCAAGCAATCTAAAAAGGGAACGTTCATCAACCAAGGCAAATACACTCGAGACCTCATCAAAAGATTCGGCCGCACATCCGGCAAATCTATCAAGATCCCGATGAATACGAATATGAAGATAGATCTTGATAAAGAGGGAGTATCAAGAGACCAAACCGAATATCGTGCTATAATTAGTTCATTATTATATTTAACAGCTACACATCCTGACATAACTTATGCTGTAGGTGTCTGTGCTCGATTTCAGGCGAATCCCAAGCAGAGCCATATGGACTCAAGCAAAGAAGATTCTCCGCTATCTCCGAGGAACACCCGACATGGGTTTATGGTATCCACTGATGATAATATTGAACTAATCGGCTATTTCGATGCCGACTATGCGAGATGTAGAATCGACCGAAAATCAACTTCGTGAACATGTCGGTTCCTTGGCAAGCAAGCCGATCTCATGGTTTTCAAAGAAACAAAGCACTCGCAGCTACGTCGACTACCGAAGCCGAATACATGGCTGCCGGAAGTTGTTGCGCCCAAATCCTTTGGGCCGAGACAAAGAATGAGAGACTATGACGTCATTCGTAATGAAGTGCCGATCTTCTCGCGATAGTACCAGGTGCCATTGCAATCACTCGTAATCCCGTACTACACACGAGATGCAAGCACGTGGACATCGACATCACTTCATTCGTGACCCTGTCGAAAAGAAGGATATCAGGATGGAAAAGATCCATACTGACAAGCAACGGGCTGATATACTGACCAAACCTCTAGCTGAATCCAGATTCGGAGAACTTTCGGTAGAGCTAGGTTCTGTTGGACCCTACCGACCCCGGCCAAGAAGAAGGTTCCATGAGAGGACCATTTCGGTAAGAGGGGAATGTTCACTCTCGCATCGAATGTATTCAGTACGTAGAGATTCAGAAACCATCTACACGAGGTATCAGCTGACTACTATGTTTAGCTGACAGGTTTGTGTATCTCTACTCAGTAGTAATTTATATTACATAATCTTGCATTTATGGCAAAGATTCAACATGATATTAATATCTCTTGGTTTGTCTTTATTATTAACGGATTTCATTTAATGCACGATATTCCATACATAAGCTTGCTTTGAACTCGCGCGCATTTAATGCATGTCTTTTCAAGCATTACTACTTAGGCTATTTTTACAACTGGCTTTGACTTAGGCGGCATATGCGATCATTACCTATAATATATCTTCTAATCTTGACCGTCCATTCTATAAAGTAGTTTAAACTCAACCTTTGATCAAATAACTGTTCATCTTCCCGTTTGATATATATATTTGATCATATCTTCTCAAACCGCCATTAGCATACTTCAAATCTTTCAAGTCCGAAAAATCCGAGATTTGCAAAAGCAATCCTTACTTACAACTTCATCTTCATATCTTATCTCGATTTTATTGGTATGCTTATTAGAACGCATATCTGTATTCTCTGTTTCTTCGACATCAATATATATAAACTATTGTATCTAAAACCGATACTAATAAGATTCTTATGTAACAGTACTATGGCGAACATAATCGTAGATGCCCCTCATAACATGGAGGACATTCTTGCAAAAGGCCGTGTCTGGTGCGAACCAGTCATGGAATTCGATGCGTGCGACCTAGACTACATGGATGAGATCTTCGCATCTCTAAGGGAGTCCGGTCTGGAGAAGTTTCTTTCGAGGAAGCCAACGTTCTTCCTTCCTCGACAGGTGGCTGAGATATACCTCAATCTCGACTCCATCTCCGGGAGATATCATTGGGAGGTTCGTAACTTACTCCATCAACAATGCTTCCCAACTCGCCGAAGCGTATATCTATCAAGGAAGCATCGAAGAACAGCTTTGACTTGCCATCCGAAGGAATCAAGCACCGTAGGCTACAATGACGACTCAGTAGACGAGTACCTATCCATATTCTCGCGGAAAGCCAACAACCTTCGTGAGCCGCTTTTCCCAAGAACGCCATGCTACCACAATATAGAGCCTTGGCTTACATTGTCACTCAGCTGCTGACAAGCCAAGCTGGCTCATTCGATCAGGTCTCCCGACCTAAGATCCAATTAATGATGGCGATATACGATGGCGCTAAGATCCATCCGAGAATTCATGATCCAAGCGGCCAAGTTTGACAAGTCCACACGCATCCCGAGCGCGAAGGGGAAATTCATGTATGGCCTGAAGCTCTCGAATGATTGAAGACCACCGTGGTTCAGATCAAGTCACCTTTGATGATAAAGAGTACTTCAATGTGAAAAAGGTGCGCTTCCATAACCAGTCTGCTGCCCTTCAGCAGATAGGGTCAGGTCCCCAAGCTCAATCGACTAAGCCTCAAGCAGTGCCGCACCTTCAAAGAAGAGAACACCTCCAAAGCAAAAATATCTAAGGCACCGGCTAAGAAACCGAAGAAAGCCATCCCGCACGTGCCTCGCCGAATCTAAGGTATCTCCCGAAACTCCCGCCGAACGGGCTACTCAAAGAACCTATTCAGCCTTTGCGGCTAATAGATGAGCCGTAGTCTTCTCGAGAAGACTCAATCGCTGGAGAAGGGAGTCTCCATCGAAGAACCAATAGAGATGGAACAAGGGGAGGCTACCGAAGCTCACAGGTGAAGAAATTCAACGCCTGAGACGGCCCCTCACAGCTTCCTCCACTCAGCGAGTATGCCACCTGCCGAACATCGACGTCTCCAATCGACTTGGAATCTCGAGACGGCGTCCGAAGAAGAAACAATCGGGATGGAAGCATCGGTGATTCTATCCAGAGCATCCCGAGAGATTCTTCAACCGATTCCCGGAGCTTGCCGACTACTCCGATCCGATGCTTATTGCCAAATCGGCAAGACTCCACATGTTGCCGCGACATCGGGAGTGGCCTCGTCTACAATGCCTAGTTCTCCACTTTTCCTATCAGCAAGCCTTCATGAAGAAGAACTGAGATTGAGGGAACAAATAGGCTATTCGAGCCCGAAGACCTCAACTCAATGGAAAATTTGAGGGCCGCAATGCCGGCAATGGTACATGATCGACAACTTGCCTCGTGCCCAAGCACCCTCGGACGGGTCGACCATGACGACCCACCCAGGTGATTCGGGGCCCCGGAAAGCATGATGAGGGAAATCCCCCGGAGACAAGGATAAACATACCGAAGAAGCTCGGCGTCCGCTCGGTATCCTTGGACTCGCGAAGTTGATGGCCGCTGGTACCTCAAGCATCCACGAGCCCGCTCGGCTCTTGTTGGAGTCCGCATTCGAGGTAGCGCCCGGCCCCGCATCGTCGACGTTCCAAGTATGTGGCGAGGGCTATTAAAATCCAAGGCACTCGAACCGTGCCCTCGCCAAGGCAATCCACAACGTGTGGAAGAAGACTACCGAAGCCACCGCTTACCGAGCTCGTGGGCCTGAAATCCTCTATGTCCCAATCGGCCGCCCACGATGTCTCGCCATTGTCACTCAAGCACCGGCTCGGCAGCCAGACGAAATTTGATGATCGGCTCGGGATCTTCCGAGAAGGACAAGCTAAGCTTCTTGCGAGTACAAGGCATCTTTGTCTACTCATTCTCGAGTCCTTCAGTTGAACAAGCCCGAGCCACGTAAATCAAACTTGAAAACATTCAGTTGGTCGTGGAAGATAAGATCTCCCGAAAGGCCGAAAGAGTTCAAGGAAGTGGCTGACCTCTCACACCAACAGTACAAGGTAGATCTTGCAACTGAGAGGAACGAGCTGCATGAGGCTCTGACTAAGATCAATGATCGTCTTGATGATCTGTCAACCTCTTACAAAGGTCTGGAAAGGTCAGTACTAATCCCTACCCCGACTGTTATTGATGATGCCAAAAAGGGGGAAGGAAAGATAAAGGATACTGAAGCAGCAAAGAAGAGTACTGAGAAGCTAACCCCCACCAAAACTGCAAAAACTAAGGGTACAACAACTCAGAAGAAGACTCAGACTGAAATGGGTGAGGCCAGGGTGTCCCAGCAGCGAGCACAGCTGAGATCGGCCCAAGTGGCTCAGGAACCTAAGCTGCTCATGCGACTCAGACTCCTACTGATATCATTAAGGAAGTCGCAGAGTATGCTGAGGAGGCTGCTGAAGATTCAGATGAAGAGGAAACACCTCTCCCTCCACCTGTTCAGGGCAAAGGCAAAAAGATACTGAAACTCCCGACCCCTCCAAAGCAAAGAAAACGAAATGATACATCTCAATCAAGAGGAGGTTCGGATTGCCGATGAAAAGTCGGGCAAGGGAGATTCTTAGCGAAGCGTAAGCCGCAAACAAGCCTAAGCCTAAGCCTCGTGAAAAGAAAATCTAAAGCTCCAAGCGAGAGGAGGAAGAAAGCCTCGCCAAGGCTACCTCCAAGGAAGCTCGGGATCGAAGACGATGAGGACGAGGAAAAGGAGAAGGAGCGTAAGCAGAGTAACCGAGAAGCGTGGTACATCGAAAGAAAAATCAAGTACCCCTCGCCGACTCGAAGATGCCTCCCGTAAAACCTAAAGAGCTAGATGATGAGACTAAAGCCATATTCGCCCGGATGGACAGTACTTATATAGAGGCGAAGAGGCGAGACAGATCGAGGCTACGAGAAACGAGAATCCACTTAGCCGATCCGGAAGCTCTAAGGAAGCGTCCGAGGAAGAAGCCGAGCACGTAACTCCCCGCTAAAGCCGACATTCCCTATCGTTACGGGAAGTTCGTAAAGAAGGCCACCGATCCGAAATCTCACGGATGGCCGAGAACGAGACGAGTGGATGCCGGCTCAATTCACTCGGAGATGGGAAAATTCGAAGATTGAGTTCATCAAACGCTATTATTTCCGGAGATTCCGGCCGAACAAGTCTCAGAGTGAAGCTTATGCCGAATGGATGATGCTTACCGAAGCGGATCTCTACATCCACTTGTATAATGCCATTTCGTAAGGGAAAGAGATTCGGATTCCCTGACCCGTTAATCATTCCACCTCCAAGAAGAATGGATGACTCAATTCATGTTGCGACTATTGAAGCTAAAGTGAAGGACGCTGCTGATCAAAGATTCTTACAAGATGATAACCCAGCTGACTTCGCGGAATACTTGAAGCTAAGAAAGACCACGTACCGAATATATGGTGTGCCACTGCCTGAGACACAATCGCAAGGATTCATGGACCGGATTCAGCAGTTTAGGCGCCCATAGTCTTAGTATTCTCTCTTCATAGTCTAGCAAGATTTGTAAAGTACTAAACTCGAATCACTCTTATATATACAAATCTTCTTTTGGCTCGACAACAACTTGTTGTCTAAATAGCCGTGTTTGTCTTATGCTTTAACACTCGGAATCACTAAAGTGATTACCGACACACACTCACTTTCTTTATTACTTGTCGGTTTATTGCTTTGTTAGATTCTCGCTAGTATTGCTTCTATGTAATGGGGGAAATTATTTTTGCCCTGTTTTTCGATAGTCTAGAACCGATGGAACATCTCCTCTCGATCTTACTTGTAAAATTGTAAGGAGATTTGTTTCGTCTGTTTAGTGTTAGCATAGATGATAGGTTTTGGCATCATCAAATAGGGGGAAATTGTTGGGTGATGATTCTATCCTCAAGCCTTTGTTTCACTCAGTGGGAAATGATTCTATCTTCTATATCGAACCAAGCTCGGCAGCCTATGTACTCCGAACCGTTGAGAAGATTTGAAGATCCCAAAACCCTATCTCGATTGGTGAACCATTCCGTTGTATATGTTGTTTGTCTCGAGGTTTCGGACTCGGTAGACACTCTGCTCCGGTCAAGGCGCTCGGCAGCTTATTTGCCTCAAGCACCGGTGTAGAAGACTCAGGTGATCTTGGACTCAGCAGAGCAAGATATCGAGAGAGTCGTGGCCGAACTCGAACTCGACAGGAGTAGTTCACTTCGGACTCGTAGCCGATCTTCGCATAGACTTATCTCACGTTGCCTATCTACCGAAAACAAGGTCGGACTCAAGCATCGGCGAGATAGTCTTCGGGGATGCTCGAGAATCTTTTTGAAAGACAATCAGCATTGTCATATACGAGGATGAGAGAAGTCAGCTTCAGCTTGTCTCGAAGTCTGTGCTGTCTCAACCGCTCTATCCGCCTCGACAAATGACAAACATACACTTGTCATCCTACCTACTAAAGCTGCAAGTCAACACTTTCCGAAAAAGGAGGAAAAGGCACCGTTACCTACGCCAAAAAGAGCCGTTTGCTACCAAAAGAGAGAGAGAAAGGAAGATCGTCTCCAACGGATCTTTTCCAATCTCTACTCTATAAATAGAGGGACATTTCAAGAGAAGAAAAGAGAGTGCATAAGCTTAAACGACGAAAACATACACAAGCACTAAAACGAGCTAGAACCAGAAAACCCTAAGTCTTCCGCAAGAACTTGAAGATCTATCTCCGGCGAGAGACTACCTTCTCAACCCATAGGGAACCAAGCTAAACCTGTTAGAAGAGCATCTAGTATCCAAGCGACGTGACACGAACTTATAGCTAAACCTCAGCTGTTCGTCGCTCTAGAAGCTACATTCTTGTTCCCATCCCTCTAACCCTAAGCTCAACCGATACATCCATAGCTTAGACGAAGGAGTTCACTTTTGAACCCAATCCTTATTGTATAAGGACTCCTTCACTGTTGGAGAAGTTTGTCAAACACTTTAAGTTTGATAGAAGTGTAACCGGGACTTGCTCAAGATAATCCCCAAGCCACGGCTTTGTCACGTGCACAAGCCGACCGAGACTAACTCGGCATAATAAATAGCCTCCCGATCTATCGGAGACAAATGGACGTAGGATTGTTGATATCCGAACCACTTTAAAAATCTCGTGTCGTTTACTTACGTTCTTTTACTCGTTACATTGATTTTACCGTGCATACCGAACATCTTATTTAAAATCAATTAACCGTCTCGATATCGAACTTCAAATCTACCGAACCGAGACTTAAAACGTTTTCTCATAAAAACCGATTTGGGCCTACACTATTCCGCGCACCGAACTCTTTGCCGATCGATACCGAATTCGACCTAGTCGGTTAGCGGATCTCGACCGAGTCGACTTTTTAGCCTTTTAACACGATTCGAACGGTTATGCAGTCTGCCGAATCATTTCAAGACGACATCTTCCTGAATAGGACTGTTCGTGTTCGAAGTTGAGAAATTTGGATTCAGGTGTATTCACCCCCCCCTCTACACCTGAACTCACTCTCGGGACCAACAAACATGTTTAGTCAAATCCCGCTCGCGGAGTCTCGCTCGAATCCCGCTCGACGCTGTCGAAAGTTCTCGTGAAATCTCGCTCGGCGTTGTCAGCCTTCTTAGTTAAATCCAGATTTGTCACTTTCTGTCCTCTTTCACCCCAATTTCCTTCGCCCGTCGCCGAAATCCCGCTCAAGACTGCTCGAAACGCAAGTTTGAAGTAGATTTCGACACCAAAATACGAGAATGACCAACCAAGTTAGTTCCGCTCGAATGCTATAGTCTCGATCGAATTTTATCCATTAATTTGGCACGAATATTATGATTTTTTTAGCATGGTTTTGTTTGAATTTTCGGAACATGAATTAGTCGAATTTGAAGCATGAATTAGTCGAATTTGGAGCATGAATATTGTTTAATTTTTCGCTGAATTTAAGAATTTCCGGCTTGAATTTTTGTTATAGAATATAGCATGTGATTTCCTTGTTTGATTTTTGGGCGTAAACATCGGACTTTATTTTTTTCGTGAACTTCTGGGATTTTCGGTGTTTGGCTTGAAAAATTCCCACTGATTTTTTGGGCTCAAATCCCGCTCGCCGAACGGGATTCCTCTTCGGCCGAGCGGGATTCCCTTTCGACCGAGCAGGATTTGATTTTTATTTTTGTTTATTTTTTAGTTTAATTTTTTGTTATTATAATTTTTTATAACGGTTAAATTGTTCCGGTGCAGTCTGTATTTAAAAGAGTTGGTATTGTCGATGCAAATCCGAGGATCGGCATCCAATATAACCCAAAGATTTTTGATACGATTAAAAAAATTTTAAGAGTTATCGGGGATGATGGGTTAGTGGAGCAGTTTAGGAATGGACTTTTTGGTGACTTTATGGATTGGAGAGTGGTGACTTTATGGATTGGAGGGTGGGTAGGAATGCGACTAGAGCTCTTCACATGTTGATGTATCACGAGATTCAAGTGTCCGAGACGGCTATCCGATTTTCTTGTTTCGATTATGCCCTTATCAAGGGTTTAATATTTCAATCCTGCAATTTTGATCTGCATGCTCAACATGATCCCCGTCAGTCGACTTACACCATGTTAAATGGTTGTACACCAATAACGGGCAGAGAATTGTTGATAAAGTTCGAGATTGGAGATTTTGAGTTGGACGAGTTGGGGTTTTTGAAGGTGGCTAATTATTGGTCCGGAGAAGAGTATCAGGTGTAAGGGGGGGGGGAAGTGAATACACCTGATTACAAGTTTTTCCTCAAACGCGAAGGTCAGCTAACCGCTGAGATTTGCTACTGAACGAGTTCAGTGCCAGATAAGCCTTCTAATCGCGGGGCAGAGTGATTCAGTAGCTGAGTCCCTTCTACTAACTGAGGTCAGTATGAGAAGTCCAGTCGCGGAATGTTGTGCGGATAAGTGTGGGGCCCGTTTGACTTCGTCTCTTTGAAAACGTTTTTATGCAAACCAAAACCGTTTTGGCTGGTGCACTTTTCAAGTAAGTTTTATGCAAAGGATGATTTTGTAAACATTTTGAACACAATGCAATAAAACAGTAGACGACACAAGCAATTTTTAATGTGGTTCGGATACGCAAGATCCTATGACCACGGTCTTGCTAAACAGGAGGTTTTGTTGATTAATCTAAGCAAGCCTCAGCAAGGAATCTGTGCACTGGACAAACCCTTCTAAGTTATAGTCCTTAGCGACTTTATAAATTCAAACCGGAGTTTGAAGGACGGTCTCCAACAATGAAGGAGTTCTTACGGTAAGAACAGTTCGCTAAAAGTGAACTCCTTCAAAAGTTCTAAGCTAAAGATTTTACAATGAGTGTTTAGAAAGAGAAGGAGAACTAAGGATTCTCTAGAGAGTAGAACTAAAAAGAATAATCTTCAAGGGGCAAGTTCTTCGTTGTATGTGGCTTTGAGTTTGCAAGAGAGTATTTGCGTGAAAGCTTGTGTTCCCTTGTTGTTCCGTTGCATTTGCTTGGAAGCTCTTCTCTATTTATAGTTGTGACACATGCATGTATCCATTGGAGAGGACGATGCCACGTGTCACAAAACTCCAAGGAAAACGGCCATATATTTCGAAATGTCGCCGCAGAGTGGTTGGCGTTCTGTACATGAGATCAGCTTTTATGTCAGAGCAGGTAAACTTTGCTTGCTTCTCATTGGTCGAGGTTTGCGGTAGGTGAGACTTGTCAGACATCAGTCTTTTACCTTAGTTGACTCTCTGAACCTCGTATACTGAATGTTCTCTGTTGACATTCGACTGATAAAGGTTGGGCAGTCGATTTTCCTCGTACGACTTGCAACTTAGTGCAGCCTATCAGTAGATCAATGTTGATCGTATTGAGTCTTCATCTGAGTTGGCTGATAAAGGATCTTCTACTGAATGTAGTCAGCTTCGAAGACAATCAACGGAACTCTTCACTCAATTAGTAGATCAAGGATCATACCGAGTCTTCTTAAAACGTCTGCTGAAGAGAATCTTCTACTGAGTGCTGTCAGCTACTGACTCCAAAGACTACTGAGCTCTATTGAATCGATGACTTGGGGTTCTGGAACTTTAACTTCTCTACTAAAGTTCAGTCCAACAATATACACCCCTTACAAGACTTAGACTAAAATAATTCTATTAAGACAAGTATAGTCTATTACATCAAAACGGTTCAAACATACACAGGGAGGTCAGGACGGGGTTTTGGGATCTTCAATTCTATAGGAATACAATTTAGTATCACTATAATTTCCCCCATAACAAATATTACAAAGGCGTCCCTAGAGATTACATAAACTACTGACTCATATCCGTACATATCTACTGAGTCTAGTTCTAGGTACCCCCTTAACAATGATCTAGTAGACCACTGACTCATATCCCTACAATTTCCCCCTAATTGATGATGTCAAAACCACTAAGTACTAAACTACTAACCCAAAAACAACTCAGTTAATAACAACTAAACGATGAAAGCACAGGTTAACAACTTACTAAAGATAAGCACATCAGAAGAAATCAGGACAGTGAGTGTGTGTTTCATCATTTCAGTGATTAGCCAGTGTTAAAAATAAATAGCACAACCATATGACAATGAGTGGTTGTTTGGCCAAAGTGAAATACTGATTTTATAAATGTAGTTATAAATGTAGAATGTTTACAGTACAATCAGTAAAATCATTATGAGAGAAAGGAGGAAGAGAGGCAAAGACACAAAGAATGGATAAGTCTGCTTCTTCTGAGATCTGAACTTCTGAGTCTTGGATTTGTAGTCAACAGATTTCGCCTCTAGAGGATCAAGCCCATATGATCTGTAGATAGCTTCCCTCAGTCGCTTGATATTAGGAAGATCTAGTTGCGAGTCGGAAGAAAGATCGAGTCGATTCATGGCTATCTCCACCTCATCTTCTATCTCCGTGGTGCAGATGGCTCCTTGAATTAGTCCTGGGAGGGGTCAGCTGACGATATGTAGGCGCAGTAAAATGCAGTTTCTCCTTATAAAGGAGCAACTTGATCTAAGCTCTGAAGTTGGGGTAGTGGTTGTATAGGAATTGATCGAACAATTTGACCGCCGGAACTTCACTTGAGTAGCATTGCCATATATAGTACTCCTTGATGAAATCTTCTTTCATACCTTCCCATTCCTCATTCAGGTTCCATGGGATCCAATTGTCTACGTGGCGGAATGGAGTTTTCCTGAGATGTGGCTTCTGCCCACCGCGTCTGTAGAACTTTGAAATCCTTGGAATCTCTCTGCTCTTGATTGAAACTGCTTCCCTGGCTACTTTTTCAGTACATGAAATATGCTCGGCCAGTTCAACTTTTCTCAGTCTCTCTCTGGCTTCAGCTGCAAGCCTGTCTCTGGTTCTGAAGTCGAGGCCTATCTCCACTACGTCCCACAAGGCTTTCTCCTCCGCAATTTATTCTGCTGTAAGCTTAAGAGTCTTCTTCTTTAGCCTTTCAGAGAGTAGTAGGTTGTTAGTGTCGGGGTCTTCAGTAGACTCAGAAGCTGATTTTTCAGTTGGTTTCTGCTTCTGCTGAGTCTTTTTGGGAGGTGTTAGCTTCTGCTTCTGACTTCTCAGTCGCAGAGACTGACTCCTTAACGACCTACGCACTGGGACTTTTGGCTTTCGCTTCAACTTAGCCTCTTCTTCGAGTCGGGCTTCATGATCAAGATGAGCCTGCAGCTGCTAAGCTACTCGTTCATCCTGCGTCTCTTGTTCCTTTTTGGACTTGAACTTAGGCGATGGAGGGGGAGTGCTTTCAGTAGCAATCTCCTTGCCTGGCCTCTTCGGTGGTAGAGACTCGATGTCCTCTGTTCCCTCGACGAAGTCAGCTACTTCATCAATGTGTGCCTGGGTTGAGGATCCTTCTCCTGATCCAACAGCCTGCACTATCAGCTGCTCTATTATCTGCTGAGGCTCTGCAGGGCCTTCAGCTGAGGCTTTTTCCTTAGCCTTTTCTTGTACAGAGGGGAGGGGGAGAGCAATGAACTCCTCTATCTTTGTAGTTCTTTCCCCCCTTAGATTGTTCCCCTTCCTTGTCTGAAAATTTCTCTTTCTCGTGTACTTCCTTCCCTTTACTTTCCCCCTTTTTGGCATCATCTGTTGAGGTCAGTAGGGTCTTCAAAGCTAATACTTCTCCTTCAAGCTTGTAGACTGAAGCTTTGATCTGGCTGGAAGTGGAGTTGAAGTCCCCGACAACATCGCAGTAATGTTCCCATTCAGTTTCTTGATCTTTTCGAATTTGCTTGATCTGGGATTCGGTTTGAGTTCTTTGTTGCAGAAGAGATGCTTCGAGTGACTCCTTTATTTCAGACTGGATGAGTTTTAGAGTTGCATCTTGAGTTTCAAGAGCTTTAGTCACGCTAGAGCTTGCAACTCTGTTCTTTTCATCCATGGTTTTCTGGACCTCAGCCATTGCCAAAGCCAATTACTTTGAGAATATTTTCGATTGAGCTTCTAGCAACTGCTGGCACTGATTGGCCAAGTACAGATTCTGAGCAGCCAGAGCAATCTCCATGATCTCCTGAAAGTTTGGCGTTGGAATTTCAGAAATCTTCCTAATATGGCTTGAAGCTACGAAGTCTGAAGTACTCCAATTAGCTCAGTCTGAGCATGATTGAGATTGGAATAAGTACATTGATGTCGTTCAGGATGTGCAAGCAAAGATTGATTCAGTCAACCTTTCAGTATCTGGACTTTCTAAGAAGGTTACTGCCTTTGCAAGTTTAATTGATGATGCCAAAAAGGGGGAAGGAAGTAGGAGGAATCAAAATCTGACCCTCATCAAAGCTGAAGAGGCAGGAACTAGCAAGACAGAGGAGAAAGGGCAAGGGTCAGAAGAACCCATTGAGGCTGCAATTACTGAGATAGCTTAGTTCCTCGAAGAACTGACAGAAGGGCATGTTCGCTCAGTTGCCAAAGGTAAAGACAAAGCCTTAGCCCCTCCCATTCCTCTTAAGGCAAAGAAGCTAAAATTACGAACGCCTAAAGAACAAATAGCTTATGACGAGAAAATGGCTAAGAAAATTCAAGCTCAGGAGGAACGACATGCGAAAGCCAAGAAGAAAGGTATACAGATCCGATCTCCAATTCTGAAAAGAACAAGATCTGTAGTGCCCAGACAATCTCAATCAAAGGCTCAGTCGTCCAAAGATCAATCTACTGAGAAGGAGCCTGAAGCTTTTAAGCCTAAGTCCAAGTCAGCTGAACCATCTGATGTTAAAGCTGCCATTGAATCTGAGCAGTCTATCCCCTCTACTAAGCTCTCAAAGAAACAAGAAGCTGAAATGAAAGGGATTTGGGATGCCTGTGAAAGAGGCTTGGACATGACTATTGAGGCTCGTCAAATTCAAGCTGCAACGGAGAGACTGAGATTAGTAGATCTTGAGGCCTTTAGGCAGAGGACTGAAAAAGAAGCCAGAGAGAGAATACCTGAGAAAGACAGAAGCGTCCCTACAACATCCAAATTCTTCAAATGCAGACCTCGGGGAAATAACATAAAAAGCATCACTTATCCAAGGGTGGACTCGTGGGTCCCTTGGAAAATCAATCAGAAGTGGGAGCATATCAATGTTGATTTTATCAAGAGATTTTATATCTGGCAGTCAGTAGCTGATCGAGCTGAGCCAGACAGGATTTTCAAAGAACTCTTAATGATCACTGAACCTGAAGTCTTCGCTAAAATTCAAATCGCTCTCCAATAGTCCAATAATGTTCTTAAGGCACCTGGTGTTGGATATGAGTCAGTAGATGATACTCAGCTGTTCGTGGTTAAAAGAAAATTGGGGGAAATCATAGTAGTACTATGGAATTGAAGATCCCAAAACCGAGCTGATATCAGTAGTATAGTGTGTCGTTAGGATTAGCTGATGTATAGGTTAGACTTGATGTAATCGTTTTTAATATTTTTGTCTAAGTCCTGTACGGGGTAATTGTCGAACTGATCTTCTGTCGAAGAAACTTTTCGGAACCCCACGTCATCAGTGTAATCGCTTGCGTTCTTGATCGCCAAGACGACTAGACCTCGCAGAAGAAACGGCGCATCACCGAGTAGACCTCGTAGAGGCCAACCCAAGCAAATGATAAGTCATTAGTAGAAGAACTCATGCAAGCCCAGTACCTTTGCAGTTGCCAGCTGACCTACTCAGAAGCTACATTCCTTGTCAGCCGACTCAGTCGAAGAAGACAGAGACTTTGCGCCATCACGTATCCGACGTAAAAGCGACCCGACTACTTAAGTCTTTTCGAAAGTTCAGTAGAAGATCATACGAGGTTGTTTGAACGGTCAACTCTGACATTCTCACCAACCACAAACCTCGACCAATGAGAAGCCGACAATGCCTTACCTGCTCCCTGCAAAGAAAGCCGCTCTCATGTACGATAATTAACCGCCTGCTCGCAACAAGTTCGAATTTATGGCCGTTTTCTTTGGAAGCTTGTGACACGTGGCATCGTCGTCTCCAACGGACATATGTCATAGCTCACAGCTATAAATAGAGAAGAATTTGAAGTTCCACACACGAAACACACAAGACCAAAACACGAAACACGGAACAACGAAATTCAAAAGGGAAAATCGCTCAAGCTCTCAAACACTCTAGCAAACTCATCGAACATCCAAATAAGAATCCGCATTTATTAGAATATTTTGTGGTTCTTCTCTCTAGAGTCTTTAGATCCCTTTCTTCTCTACCTAAGCTCATTGCCATATTTATAACTTAGATTCGAAGGAGTTCACACTTAGTGAATTGTTCTTATTGAAAGAACTCCTTCTTAGTTGGAGATTGTTTCGCTCCCTTTCGAACTTAGGTTTAAATTGTAAAGTCGCTAAGGACTATAACTTAGAAGGATCTGTCCTGTGCACAGTTTCCTTGCTGAGACTTGCTCAGATTAATCAACAAGTTATCCTGCCTTGTTCAGGACCGTGGACGTAGGATCTTGCGTATCCGAACCACGTTATATTGCTTGTGTTCTTTACTATTTTATTGCATACAAACCTTTGAAAATCATAAGTTTGCATAAAACGTATTTCAAAAGTCACACAGCCAAAAGAACTTAATTTGCGAAAATACGTTTTCAAAAAGAGACAAACTCCGGGCCCCACACTTATCCGCACGCTAAAGTCTTCGACTGAGTTTCGAAGTACTGACAAAAGTCAGTAGGAGAGCTCAGTAGCTGACCCACTCTGACCCGCGATCGAAGGTTGTATTTGGCGTTGTTCATCAGTTGCAACTAACAGCTTCAGCTGACCTTCATCGAGAAAAAGAAACTGTACTCAGGTGTATTCACCCCCCCCCTACACCTGATATTTGTCTCCGGACCAACACCTGGATACATGAATCTCCCTCCTCCCTGTACTCACGACGGTAACATCTGCACCAAGGAGATTGAGGAAGAGATCAGGTACACCACTACGAGAAAAAGGACTAAGTGTGAAGGATGCTGAAGACCAAGAAGAGATCAGGAAGCTGAGAAGGAGAGTCTACAAAGCCTATGGTCTTGAACCACAAGAAAAGAAATCTACTGACTTTAAGGCACGACTGCAACAATTCAAGAAGTTCAGCTGATTCTCTTATGCTCCGGTGTTTGCTTTGTTATCCTCTTTAGCTCTGATAGTTCTTAGTCTTAGATTGAATTGAATTTATGTACTTGTAACTTCTTAGATCATGTATGAAATTCTTTTCTTTCGGCCTTCAACAACCACTCATTATCATGAGTCTATGTTTTTACGTTTCAACACTAGTGGTCACTTCAGTGACCAAGACACACACACACATTTTATTTATCTCTCTGTTTGTTCTTCATGCTTAGCTGAGTCTAGATTTGATCTTTTTTTATGAGTATAGTGAGAAGGATCTTATAGGAGATATGATTTTATCTTAGATAGTTGCATTGTGTTGATTTGTAGAAGTTTTGATGTAAAAGGTTTAGGCATTGTAGGGATATGAGTCAGTGGTCAAGGAGACCACTGTTAGGGGGATATGTAGGATATGAGTCAGTAGAAGTTTCTAAATTGTAAGATATGTAGAGACTACTGATAAAGGGGGAAATTGTAAGTTGAATCAGTGATTCAAGGGAAATTATTAGGAAATGACTCAGTACCTCTGCATGTGATACTTTGTGAGGATACTTAGTAATTGTTATGAGGAATTGAAGATCCCAAAACCCATGTCCATACCCCTGAGTGTGTGATGAACCGACATGATGTATTAGGCTAGACATGCATTGATCTTTCTAGATTATTTTGTCTAAGTCCTGTAAGGGGTAAATTATTGGATTGAACTTCAATAGAGAAGTTACGGTTCCAAAAACCCCACGTTTGTCATACGTTCAGTAGAGCTCTGTCTGAGCTCAGTGTTTGTCTTCGAGTCAGCAGCTGGAAGCACTTAGTAGAAGATCACTCTTCAACCGACTCAGAAAACAGACTCAGTATGATCAACCTTGATCTACTGAAGAGTTGCGACTCAATTGCAGACAGTATGAGGAAAATATACAACCTGACTTTTATAAGTCGGATGTCAGCAGAGGATCACTTATGTCCAAGGTTCAGAGGAAGTCAACTCAGCTAGAAGATTGTTGTTTGACAAGTCTCACCTACCGCCATACCTCGACCAATGAGAAGCAAGCGAAGCTTACCTGCTCGGACACAAAAGCTGCTCTCACGCACATAAAGTCAACCACTCTGCGGCGACATTCAAAATTATATATTGTTTTCCTTGGAGTCTTGTGACACATGGCATGGTCCTCTCCAACAGATCTATGAATGTGTCACAACTATATAAAGAGATCGTCTTCATTGAAGCAGTGTGCTAACCACACTAAGTTCAACATGAACCAACGGGAACAAAAACGCAAGAATCTCACGAATGCACTCTCATTGCACTCTAGCAAACTCACTGTTACATCCAGCGAAGAACTAGAAGGCTATGTCCAGTGCACAGAAACCTTGCTGAGACTTGCTCAGATAAATCAACAAGAACTCCTGTTCAGCAGGACCGTGGATGTAGGATCTTGCATATCCGGACCACGTTACTCATGTAATTTACTGTTTTATTGCATCTATCTTCAAACTGTTTGCAAAATCATTATTTCAGTAAAACAGATTTGAAACTGCACTAGCCAAAACTGATTTGGTTTGCATAAAACGTTTTTCAAAGAGATTAACTAAAACCGGGCCTACACTATTCTCGCACAATATTCATCTACTGAATTTCTTAGTACTGAAATCAGTCAGTAGAAAGAGTTCAGTCTTTGAATCACTCTGCCCTGCGATTAGAAGGCTTAACTGGCAACTGAACTCGTTCAGTATCAAACTCAGTACAAGACTGACCTTCGCTTTTGAGGAAAAACTTGGACTCAAGTGTATTCACCTTCCCCCCCTCCCCCCTACACCTGATACTCGTCTCCGGACCAACAGACATCATCAAATAGGAGGAAATTATTGGGATGAGTTTTAGTATGATAAGATTTGAAAATTCCAAAACCCTAGCTGAATGATGAACCTTGTATAATGTAAAAGCTTAGTTGAGTTCAGCATGTTAGGAACTCAGTAAGCTAGCTAGAATTCAGTAGCTGATAGGGTTCAGTAGATTATCTGTCGTTTAGCCAAAGAACTCAGCATGAGGAACTCAGTTGGGTACGTTACAACCTACTGAATCTGCATAAGAATTTGAGCCACAAGCTGAAATCTTAGAAGAATGGAAGTACGATACAATTCAGTAAAAGTTCCGAGGAATCAGAGGAAGCCAACTCAGCATGATATTGGAGTTTGAACAACCATCACCTACTCGCTAACCTCGACCAATGAGAAGCCGCCAGCATTGTACCTGCTCTGACAAAATGCCGCTTCCATACTGAAAAAGATGGAATCTCTATAGTATCATTCAAAATGAAGATGGTCATTTTCCTTGTCGTTTTCGACACGTGTCTAAGCTCTCTCTAACGGATCTATTTATACGTCGAGACTATAAATAGAGAAGAGTCTTCATGCAAAGAATACATCAACGGGAACACAAGCATTCAAGCGATCAAATACTCTAGCAAACTCAAAGTCAATTCCAGCGAAGAACTTGCTTACAGAGATATCATTTCTAGTTCTTCATTCTAGAGTTTAATCAGCTCCCTTTTTCTATTCTAAGCAAGCTTATTATAAAATCATTAGCTTAGAAAACTCGAAGGAGTTCAGTTTTCTGAACTGTTCTTATTGTAAGAACTTCTTCATAGTTGGAGAAACTCAAACCTTCACGGTTGAAATTGTAAAGTCACTACGACTATAAGTAGATATCTGTCTAGCGCACAGATTAACTGAGACTTGCTCAGTATAAATTAATTCAAGAACTTTTGCTTTGTTTAGGACAGTGGACGTAGGATCCTGTGTATCCGAGCTACTTTAAAAATTATGTGTCGTTTTTACTATTGCATTATTTACTGTTCATATTGCATAAAACTGAATTTTAAACAATTAGCATAAAACGGGTTTTTCAAACTGTGACGAACATATTTTGGGCCTATACTTCCGTACACAATATCTAATACTGAAATATAGTTCACTAACTGAAGTCAATAGATAGAACTCAGTAGAAGGTTACTCTGCCCACGCGATCCAAAAAGTTTATTTGGCCAACTGACTAGTTCAGTAACTTTCGCGTTTGAGTTGAAATTTCAGGTATATTCACTCTCCTCCCCCTACACTTGAAGGCTCGTCTCTGGACTAATAACTATGATCAAATATAGAGAGTTGTTTGAAAGGCAGGCACAAGTGGTATTTAGCAATAAAATGGAAACAAAATTTCGATAATAGTTTTCTTTTCAATTTTGTCGGCCCAAGGTATTCACATGGCGGGTTTGTTGTGCAATAAACACTTTCCTTTAAGCACCTTAAATGGTGGAGCATTAAAAGAATGTTGTAATAGTGGTGTAAGATTTGTTTTGCTATAAATTTATTAGATATAATCGAATTTTTAGTAACAGTTGGAAGTTTGAACTGTTCCATGATGGAGGTGGTTTAGCTGGCACTTGCAACATCATGGGGCATGCTCTATTACCCATTAACAGATTAACTTTTTCTATTTTCTTCATGCCTAAAAAAGATAATTATAACGTTATTTATTACGGCAGCAAACTGATCCTTTTTTTCCTTCAAATTTAGCGAATTTTTATTTTTATTTTTTTAGTATAATGAGGAAATCTACGGCAATTATCCAATATGTCCACGTAAAACTACTCTACTTTTGTCTAACATCATTATTTTCATAACTAAAATTTAATGCACAGTTGTTGCACAGTTTCGTGCAATATTACTCTTTTGACAGTTTTATACTCCCTCCGTCCCATGATTCTTGTAACATTTCTTTTCGGCGCGGTATTTTAGGAGAGTTGTTGGCTGTGAGAAGAGATGTGGGGCACTAAAAAAAAGTGTGTGTAATAATTATCCTTTTTAGGAAATGTTACAAGAATGGTGGAACATCCCAAAAAAAGAAAATGTTACAAGAATTGTGGGACGGAGGGAGTATGATATATTAAAAGTTAATTTACTGGTATTGTACATTTTTTTCCTGGACATAGGTTAAAGTATTAAGATACGATTCTTTAACCCAAAGGGATAATAGTATATGAATGAAATGATGCATTTAAATTTGTTAAGTAAAGATCTTGAGATTTCTCTTTAATATCGTTAACGAAGAAAACAGTTATTAATATCGCTCATGCCAACATGATTGAGTAATCGGCAAAATTGACTAATCCAGAGTTGAGAATTAATAAATATTATGTTTGAAATATGAAGCCAGTAATTTAAAAATTTATAGGGTATATTAGGCATGGGTGCATTAATGTAGATAAACTCTTCATTTACAATAATCAGAAAAATTATAACTGAGAAACAAAATGAATTTATAAGCTCTACACAATACATTTAATTTGTGAAATTTGAATTCATAACATTTTAATTATAAGTTACATTCAGTCAATTATAAAACTTGTGCTTTGCATATCAGACAACATAGGCAAATGTGACTTAATTGACATAGGCGCCAATCTTGTGAGATATGTATTCGCAATTGATTTTGAAAAACCACTTACCGGACACAAGTGCGATAATTCAATATAGAGGATAATTTTTTTATTGTGATGTACTTCGTCCGTCCTGTTTGTGACATGTTTTTTTTTATTAGGATGTTCCATTTAATGTGATATGTTTTCAAAAGGTATAGATTGTACATATCACACTTAACTATAAAAATTTTAAACAATCTATACTACATAATACCACTTTTTTAATATTCGTGCAGAAAAGTAACTTAGTTTACCACTTTAAATGGGACGGAAGGCGTAACTTAGTTTAGAAAGTGTTGTTCAGATTCAAATTCATGACATTTTGATCACAATGTCATTAAATTTACCAACAAAATCACCCTACACTATATAGTAAAAGCAAGTTCGATACAAATTGTTACCAACATGAACACAGCAATTGAGGTATGCCCAATGACACTCCTATCTATTCTAAATAACATTCTTGCTATACTTTATGTGCCCTTTTTTCATTTCGTTTGATGAGTCTACGAAGACCCGTTTTATATACAAAAAAGAGAGAGAGAGAGAGAAAAAGCATTTATTTTTGGTAATAATTTGAGTGGTCCAGATGGCATGGCGAAGGCCCAAAGATGGAAACAATAACGCAATTGATTTCCATTCATTCTGAATAATAATTTATTATATAAATATTCATGATCATCATAAAATAAAATGTTATGTGCCACAATACCTTTTAAATCAATAATTCAAGAAAAAGAATTATTGATTAATCTGTTTGAGCGGAAATAAGGAAAATAAATATACAGAATGATGATGATCAATTCATATGTATTTATGTTTTCTCTGCAACTCATCATATTAATGGGGGTTCCAAATTCACAAGGATAATAACTAATCAAATTGGAAAATGAACCAAATTTTATTGCAAAACCAACAAGTCTTTGGGTGTGACACAATGACAAGATAAACTGTAAAATCAAGAAAATAAAGGTAAATCAGAAATAGTTGCAGTAGAAAGCTCAACATCTGCTGTCATCTCTGTTAGAGTTAGAAATATTGTTATGCCAAGAATGCCATAAACACCCTCTATTCTCTATCTTCCCTAATATATTTACATTGCTTGTATGTAAATATATAATTAATATCCCCTCTCATCTAAGCTCTAAGGAAATTCCATTTCTTCTGATTTTGTTTAAAAGGAGTGGAATAACCAAGAAAAAGAAAGGAAGAGAAGGACCTTTGGGAGAGAAGAGAGAGAAAGGAAAGTGAGAGGATGAGCATACTCTCTGTTTTCATCTATGTATATTCCTCTCATTAGATCTTCGTTTAACTCCAAATCTCCTATCTTTTCCTCCTCCTGTCAATGGTGAGTTTTTTGAACAAAACCGACTGAAGTTGATGATTGCGGTTTGTCTGATCTCCGTGAATTGTGAATTTCAGGTTTGCAAAAATTGAATCTTGATTGATGAACGAAGGATCCGATGATTTTACATTAAATCCTGCGATTCCCACTTAATTATTTGATCAGCCCGGGTTCCTGCCTGATTTTCTGGATAAGGTGCGTTTTTTTCTTGATTGTTGGATGTATGAAGGATCCAATCATTATGTTGTAAATCCTGCATTTCGTATTTGATCAGTGTCTTGTAACCTGATTTTCTGTATAAGGTAAAAATCTCTTCTTGTTGGTTGGCTATATATTTTTGTTCTTGGATCTATTAGATTTATCTTGTGATGATTAGTTATGCCTATGCGTTTCTTGCAACAACTATCTATAGCCTAGGTTATTTTGATTCTGCCATTATTTCAATTTGATTGAATTAGTGCTGACTTGGAGATACTATAGGTAGTTTTATTATTTTCCTTTTTTTGTTTATAGTTTCTTCTCCATTTTGGTCACTTAGGATTTTGATGTAACCTTCTCTAAGTTGCAGAAAAGATGGAGGTGGATCAAGGTAAGCTCTTCATCGGTGGGATTTCTTGGGACACGAATGAGGATCGTCTTAAAGAGTATTTTGAAACATACGGGGATGTTGTGGAGGCAGTGATTATGAGAGACAGAACCACTGGTCGTGCCCGTGGCTTTGGCTTTGTAGTCTTTGCAGATCCTTCAGTTGCTGAGAGGGTAGTTATGGAGAAGCACGTGATTGATGGGCGAACTGTAAGTTGGTTACATTATTATGTGGAGATTAGGATTAATCAAAAACACTCAACTCGTGTTGTCAATTAGTAGCACTATTGTTAAAACCAATGTCTTAGGTATATTAGAAGCCAATTAGTTGGTAATCAATTTTTTCTACCTTGCACAATGCAAAACTTACTTGCTGTAGCCTATAGGATGTCGATCGTTTCTATCATCTCTTTGGACATCCTTAGTCCTAGTTTCATGATGTATTCTTTTATCTTCTATGTTTCAGGTTGAAGCCAAGAAAGCTGTTCCAAGGGATGACCAACACCTTATAAACCGAAGCAGCGGCAGCACACAAGGTTCTCCAGGACCCGGATGTACCAAAAAGATATTCGTAGGAGGATTAGCATCTACTGTAACTGAGAATGATTTTAAAAGTTATTTTGATCAATTTGGTACCATATCGGATGTTGTAGTGATGTACGACCACAATACGCAGAGGCCAAGAGGTTTTGGATTTATAACATATGATTCGGAAGATGCAGTGGATAGGGTGTTGCACAAAACTTTTCATGAGCTGAATGGTAAAATGGTTGAGGTGAAGCGAGCCGTTCCTAAAGAATTGTCTCCGGGACCCAGCCGGAGCCCACTTGTTGGTTATAACTACGGCTTTACTAGAGCCAACAACTTTCTCAATAACTATGCACCCGGATATAATCTAAGCTCAGTTGGAGGTTATGGAGTTAGGATGGATGGTAGATATAGTCCATTAGCTAATGGTCGAGTGGGTTTCTCACAATTTGGTTCTCCTGCATATGGACTGGGTGTGAATATGGAGCAAGGTTTAAGTGGTGGATTTGGAGGGGGTTCTAACTTCAACAGCAACCTAGGTTACGGCCGTGTTCTCAACCCCTACTTCGCCAGTAACCAGAACAGGTATAACACACCCACACCTATTGGTTACAACGGAAGTAGCAGCAGAGCTGATACTTTCCTAAATACATCATCTAGAAATGTATGGGGAAATGGACTTAATGCTTCTCCAAATAGTGCCGCCTCTGCTTCATACTTCGGTTCTGGAAGTGGTGGATTTGGAGTGTTTGGAAACAATGGATCAAACTGGGGCAGTTCCCCTACTGCTGGAAACAGTGGTGGAAACTTTGGGTATAGAGGTGGAGATAACAGTTATGCAGCGGAAGCTGGAGGATTTGGAAGAAACACTGGAACTGGTGTAGCCACAACATCTTCGTTTACTGCCTCGACTGGGGATTATGAGGGACCCTATGGGCACTTTTACCGTAGTGGTTCTGTATATGGTGACCCAACTTGGCAAACTGCATCTACTGAGCTGGATAATTCTAATTCATTTGGTTATGGACTTGGAAACTCAGAAGATGTTGCTGCTAAAGATTCTGAGGATTATGTGGTTGGCTATGACCTTCCGAATAGGCAATCCAGTAGAGGTAATATTTCTTCTATTCTTCATCTAAACTTGCACAACCTCTTTACCTCCTTATATTTGAGTCTTTGCTTATTGTTACGGATGGATGCTGCTGAACGTGATCATCAAGATTTATTTCTTCTTTATGCAAATATTTGCCTTTCTCTTAAAATTTAAGCAACGAAACTCAAACGATAAATATTTTATTTCCTTGCCATTGTACATAAATCCTCTATACAATACTAAAAACATAATGTGAACTTTGTGCAAGTCTTTCTTGTATTTGAAAACTTGTTGTAATTCTAGTTTGTGCATGGAAAGTTTGACTGTATAATAAATAGGTTTGTTTGAGGTGATCTGATTCAAGTGCTATTTTCTTTACCACTTTGCAAAAAAAAAAAAGATAAAATCTATAGATAGACCAAGCCCTCATTTATTTGCATTTTGGACCTTACTCATATAAGTCTGCATTTGTCGTCATAGTTTGCTCCAACAGAAATATGTCACCACATAAATAAGGGCAGCGTGCGTCTTTAGGATGTAGAAGTTACCTTGGGAAGATGAAAGTTTTCGCTCTTGACTAACTGATCTGTTTGGATATCATGTGGACACATATCATTTTAGATTTTCTGAAAGAAACGTCAGCAAACGACCGTGATAATGTACATGTTCAAGTTGAGGCTATTGTGCCTAACAACACGTCTATCTGGTGGATTATACAAACATCATAAGCTTGAACAGACAGACGAAAAATGCTGATTAATTGAGCTGATTGCTTTAGAAATTTAAATTGAAACTTAGATAAGAATAGATTAAATCATGTTTTATATTGGAGCAACACTATGGTTTTCTCCTATGAGCCAATTTAATTCTGTACTTTTTTTTTTCCTTCAGGGATTGCTGCTTAGGAAACTACTGAGTATTAAGAAGATAATGTAGGAGACAGGTTTTTGAGAAGTTATGGATTGTGAACTTGGTATGTACCCCTCATAGATATATATATCATGATATCATTACACAGAGCTACCGGGAAGCTCGACTTAAAGCATACAGAGGGATTTTGTGAAGGCTCAGGAGGGGTTGATTTTTAAGTATAACATTAGGTTCCATTTATCAGCAGACAATCTCGTGATACACCTTTGAGCTTTATTTGTTGTGCGACTCTTTAATACTAGACGCTACTGCTGGTACGACGTTGGAAGGTAGAGAGGTTTTTTTTTTTCCCCTTGTTTTTCCGGCTCCAATGACTGGCGAAGTTTTTTGTTTTTCCTTTTGCCTGGGATTGATTTGTATGTGAGCATTCTGTTTGATTTGGTAGTGTGGAATATAAAAGGGACTTAAGCCTGCCCTTCAATAAATAAAATATGGATATATGATTTATTCATTTGTTATATTGTTTCAATTGTGTATGGAAATAGATGTAGCATGTCTTAATGATGCTTATTATACATATGATTCATGTCATGTCTATCTAGATAAGGAGTTTTGGATCCTTTAATTTTCGAATAACGTTCGGTACCAAATATTTCATTTCTCAACAGAAGATATACTCTTCTAAGTTATAATCGATGAGGTACGGATGATCTCTCAAGAAAAAAGAAAAAAAAGTCTTCAATTTCAAGATAGAGAGGGCGGCCATAATTATGAGAAATAACGAACTAATATTGATTTCAGTTCGATTCTATTAAAAAGTGAAAATATTTAAGTTAATCTGAGTATTTTATGTAGTAAATATAATAATTGAATAAATTTAACTTTTATTTTAAAAAATTGGATATTTAAGAAAACATCCCAAAATTTTATAAAGATAGCGTTACTTAATTTAATAGTCCGAACTCCTTACCATAAAATTCATTAAAATAACCCTTATTAGTCAAATGTAACACTTTGGAGTTACATGCATTGAGGATTTTTTTTTCTTCTTATTTTTCTTATTTTTACTTTGGCTAAAAGATAATTTTATATAGCATTTAATGAAACATATCTATAGTTCAACTACCCTAAGCTAATCATAGGTGACAGACAACACATAGTAGTTTCAGTGAGATTTTAACCCAGAACCTATCGATCCCGGCCACCCACCTTCACCACTACGCCATTCCAAGGGACGAAGATTTTTTGTTATATATTCATATTAGCTTAAGCATAAATATAGTTAAGAAGCTTGGCTCCAGTGACTGCATTTGGAGGCGATTTGAAGTCAGGTTTCTATAAATCTCTTTTCTCGAATGCAACTGAATATTCCAAACCCTAAATATATTTCCCCTTATCTTCCGAATTATGGTTTTTTTACTTTTAGCAAATTGAGAGCTTAAGACAGATATATCATCACAGTTGGAATAGGCAATCGACAAAGGTATCATCTGTGTATTTTAATATTTGCATCACAGGTGTTTGACAAAATGTCTCATTGATTTCGTTAATCTTTTGTGCTCGATGGGGTTCCAATATTTGTTAGGGTATGCTTTTTGGTTCGTTACTGAATGAAAGAGATGGTTTTATGAACTGGCATTAGTAATAGTGATTGTTGCTAGACGAAATTGAGATGTTTCTCAATTGCTTCTTGTTTCTATTCTTTTTTTTTTGAAGTTGCTTCTGTTGTCCCTATTTGGAGGAGTCTCTGAGTTTTGTGATGCAATTAACTTATTTCGAATAAAACTTCAGACTTTTAATATATGAAGTCAGTTATCATCAAGATTGTTGCTATGTTCATAAGAAGAAGTTGTTTTGACGGATGACATTTTCCACCTTCCTAGTAGTAGGAAGGCAGAGTAATTTAGGAGACTCTACAATGGCTCTAAGGCGTATGCTTGGATTCTCTGATGGAGAGCTAATGAGGTCGGATGCAAAACCCTGTTCGCGGTTGATGAGACACACTGCTGGAATTTGTTCAGTTGGAGGAGCATTGGGCTTCTGGACGCTGTGCCGCTTGTATTATGGTCTGTTTTTATATTTTTTTCCATTGCTTAGCATATCTGGTTATTACGCCTTTGTTTTCTATTTGATGGGAAGCGATTGTCATTCATTTCCGCATTGGTAGATTGCTCTTCTCTTCAGTCCCGTGCCAACGCAAGCAGAAAGTTACTAATTCTATAGTCTTATTCATCTTCATTCTCTTTGTTTTTTCCGTACATCTAAAGCGAATTGATTGTGTTTCATTCTTGAAAGTTGAGTTGGAGATAACTGAGATGCCATAGTTGGATTGAGTTTCGTGCACTGATGTAAATTTTTCATAAAGATGAATGTCTTCCAATTAGTTTTCATGATTGATTTAAATAGTTTAGTTAAGTTACTTCTTTTCATCAAGATTTATTCAGCTAAAGTCTTAAGAACAATGATAGATTCTCTTTAAATATGTAATATATAAATTTTAATCTTTTCGTTTTAGTTTCTCCATCTTAGTCATGTCATATTTATGTATTTGTCTTAATGTTAAGCAATGTTCCTTTCAACTTCCCAAAAACAAGGAGTTCCTGAAACTCTTAATGCAATTTTAGAGTTAGTTTTCTAATAAATAGTGCTTGATTTGCATAGTTCAATAGGAATTGTGGAATGAGTTAATTTACATTTATCTTGTTTCGATGGCAATTCAGGTCCTAGGATCACAGTACCTCGGACACTTAGGTGGGCTGCTTGCGGTGCAGTCTCTATGAGCACAACCACAGCTTTACTTGTTCGTCTGTTGAGTCCCGAATGTGAACCACAAAACATAGCTGCCTACGACCAGAAAAAGTGAAGTTGGTGGTACTTTCTGATTGAGAACTAGAAAATGGGTGATAAAAAAATATTTAAATCTTCTTATAAATCATTTAGGGATTGGTTTTCAATGGAGAATTAGCTTTGCTTGTGAAATTTTTGTTCTGCAGCCGCTATACAATCTCTATAAAGCAGAAGGGTTGATGTGCTGTTCTATTGTGTGTGGTGAAACTGTCAATGTTATAAAAGATGCTAAAGTTTGATCTTGTTAATTTTCTGTTGAAATGAGCAGAACTTTTATTTTATGTGTATGTATTTTATAGAATCCAGAATTGAAAAAGGATTATTATGTCAATGAGGGATATAAATGATAGAACTATAAATCCAGGAATAAAAAAATATTTACTAAATTCTCTTTTTGGAAATAAAGTATCATCTTTTGGGATGGATGATTAGTGATCCTTTCTGGGGCAAAACTTGTTGATACACAATTGTTAAGTGAAAATTGACAATTTCAATTTTGCAAAGAAGTTACCCTAATTAGGGTTGGCAAAAGTAAGTAGATGTCTCTCTCTCACACACGTACGGTGCATGATGCCATAGTGCCATGATGGAGCAGATGAAGACTTCGAATGTATCTAAGTATTTCACTCTCTTAAATTTCTGGTGTGTACCTTTTTCAGTAGGATATTTTATGACTGAAATTTGGATGACCAAAAGTTTTATGACCAACTTTTTACCATTTTTTACCCTTTTCAGTAATTTTCACCAATTAATTTTTAGTTTTTCACCCACCAAAATCGTTATGTGTGATTCTGTCACCTATGGTTATCTTAGGGTGGTTAGCCCCTCTTGTATTGTTTGCAGACTAGAGCACATAAGTGGAGTTTACCCAGTACGTATTTCGATAGCGGCTGCGGGTTAACCTTATCCTTCTTTTATCATTTTTCTGTATGATTAAGAGATGTAACTATGCAATTCAAATAATGTATATGCATTGATTGAAAAAATAGGGGTTAATAGAAGCTGAACCCCATGTGGTTTTACGAAGAGGTGTTATTTACCTCCCTATGGTTTCACTCAGGTGCAAATTTCTCCCTATGATTTTTTGAGTCTCCTTGTGGTTTGCAAAGAAGTGCAATCTACCCCCTTTACTCAGACGTGGTAAAAATACACGTACTAAGTCCACTCGTGGTTTAAAAGGTTTTATCTTAATATTTATGATATTATTTTAGTATATGTGTTATATGTTTAAGGTATTTCGATATTTACAAGCCAAAAACCGGGCATAATAACACGCAAGGAGTATTGTGTAACAAAATAAAAACCACAAGGAGGTGTATTGCATATTTTTTAAACTACAGGGGGTAATTGCACCTTTTCGAAACTATAAGGGTTTAAATAACACTTAGCTCTGAACAAATATATAAGAAATTGATGAATCGTAAATGAATGATGTGCTACAGAAAATAAATAAAAAGATTTACGCGTTCCCGGCGCACATGTAGTCTGGTCGCACAGATCCAATTGCGGTCCAATTATCCGACCCGGATTCGCACGCGCAACAATGTAATATATACATTATGTGTTAGTTATATATTATATTAATAGTTTATGGTCTAGTAGTAAGTTATTCTTCTATCATCCAAATGGTCTTAAGTTCAAGTTCTAGTTGCATTTTTTTTCATTTTTTTATTTAGCGAAAAACAGTTCGATTTTTAAATTACTTTTATTAATTTTTATTTTTTTAACTTTTTATTTTTTTTTAATTTTCTATTTATTTAACAAATTTTTTTTTGTAATTTGTTGCGAACAAAAGTTTTTTTTTTCATTCTTTAAAGGGCGGACGTGTCATTTGTTATGAATAAAAGTGTCATTTGTCGAGTATAATTTATTTCGAAAAAAAGTCATTTTTCATTTTGAACGCCATCTACCATCATTGACAGAAGTAGCATTTGTTTTGAACAAAAGTATCACTTATTGAGTATCATTTTTTTAAGTATTCTTTTTTTTTTTTACATTTTCTTATTTATTTATATTTTTTCGGGCATGTCATTTGTTGTGAACAATATATAGTGTCATTTTTAGTGAAGAAAAATGTTATTTTTTTAGTATCATTTGTTTCAATACAAATGGGCATTTTCCTTTTGAACGCATTCTACATCACTTATAGAAGTATCATTTGTGTTGAACAAAAATATCTTTCCTAAAATATCATTTGTGTCAAACAAATGTGTCATTTGTTTTGAATAAAAGTGTCTTTTATAGAGTATCATTTATTAACTATCAATTATTTTTGAAAAAAAATGTAATTTGTTTTAAAAAAATGTGATTTGTTTATGAAAAAAGTGTCAATTGTTGTGCACAACCGTGTCATTTATCTCAAAGTGTCTCATACAGAATTAAAGTGCCAATCATAATTAATGAACATATCACTTTAATCAAATAATTATATGAAACGACCGTTCAATGATTTAGTCAACAAAATATGATCTGCATAATAACCTGAAATGTTACTCAAAGAGTCAATCGTAATAAACAAGTGTGAATTGTATCGGAGGAGAGTGTCACATTATCATCGCGTGTCATTTGTAATGAATAAATGTGTCAATTGCACTATTTATCTCAAAATATCAATCACACTGAAGTAAAGTGTCAATTACAATTAGGAACTTGTCACTTTAATTCAATAACTATACGAAACCATAGTTCAATGACTTAGTTAACAAAATCTACCACAATCCTAAAATCAATCTCTAAATGTACAGTATAAGCATTACAAAAAATCTACATCAAACCAATCTTACAAGCAGAAGCAAAACAACACTTTACCAGCAGAAGAGCTAAAAATCTTAGAGATATCCTAGTACTTCTTCACTCTAGAGTTGTTCCTGATCTCTTTTCTAAGCTAACATTGTTAGATCTTAAGCTTAGACACTTGAAGGAGTTCACAATTAGTGATATGTTCTTATTGTTAGAACTTCTTCCTTGTTGGAGATAAAACCTTCAAACTTTGGTTTGATCTTGTAAAGTCACTAAGGACTATAACTTAAAAGGTTCTGTCTAGCGTACAGAAACTTGCTGAGGCTTGCTCAAATTAATCAACAAGACCTCCTGTTTGGCAGGACTGTGGATGTAGGATCTTGCGTATCCGAACCACGTTAAAAATTGCTTGTGTCATTTACTGTTTTATTGCATCTGTTTGTCAACTGTTTGCAAGATCATATTTTCAGTAAAACAGATTTAAAACTGCGCTAGCCAACTAATTTGGTTTGCATAAAAATATCAAAGAGACGAACTTAAACCGCGCCACACAATTCCGCACTTATTCATCTACCGATTACTTAGTACCGACATCGATCGGTAGAAATGATTAAGTCGTTGAATCGCTCTGCCCCGCGATAAGAAGGCTTAACTGGCAACTGAACTCGTTCAGTAGCATACTCAGTAAAATATTGCCCTTCGTGTTTGAGCAAAATTTGGAATCGGGTTTTTTCACCCCCCCGCGCCCCCTCTACACTTGATACTCGTTTCTGGACCAACACCTACCAATTGACTTCGACCATTGAGGAACTATTAGCACTGTACCTTGTCTGGAATCTGCAGTCAACCTCTGAACTCTGAAAAATAAAGAATTTCTATAATGCAATTCAAATTGCAAGATGATCGTTTTGCTTATCGTGTTTGACAGGTGTCTAGGTCTTCTCCAACGAGATCTATTCACAAGTCAAGCCTATAAATAGAGATCATCTTTCATGCATGAAGACAACAATAACACAAAATATTTAAAGTGTAGGAAATTATATCTCAGGATCGTCCTAGTATACGATCTTCTTGACTCGATCCAGAAAAAGGTCTTTTGGACTGTTCCCGTGCCCGAGCTCTCAACTCCGTATAGACGGAGACACTGGAAGGCTGTCGACGGTATTTCACTCGAACTCATACTTTATGACTCACAAAACTAGAATCCAAGTTTGAACAAGTGGCCCTTTGTCTCCTATTTATAAGGGCTAGTCAAAGGAACCCTAATGGGCCTTCGACTCCAAGCCCCCCCTCGTTTAGTAGCAAAACTCAGTATTTAGCTGACCTTCGCGTTTGACGAAAAAATTGCATTCAGGTGTATTGGTCCACTAAAGGACCAAATAATTCCCCAAGCAATGAAGTAGCCTAGTGGGTCTGAGAGAAAATGTCGCATACAAATGGGCATTTATTTGGGCCATACCAGGGACCTAATATAAGAAATAAAGTCGGGCCTCAAGTGAATTAATTTTCCATACTCATCCCAGAGTATTAAAAATTCACAAACACAGATTCATTCCACAAAAGAATCTATACTGACTTACCACTTTATCCCAAAAGTTGAGTCAGACTTGTGTTTTTAACTTCGGTAATCCCCGTATTTAAGATATCGAATATCCATTAATTGATTAAGTTTACCGACTACTTAATACAATTAATATCTTATCCTTGAGTAGTACCACTCGACCTTATTATCATATTTAAACTTAATCAACCTACAGGGCTTAGTATGATAATCCTTTCGAGCTCCTCAAGGGGATCGATCAACCCTTTAATAGGATACGGATACATGATGCAGATAACTAGCATGAGCTACACACAATAGCACTCACCTAAGATACAGAGATATACGGTCGCGATGACCCTCACCCATAGTAAGTCAAAGTGATAGCTAGTCTCATGCACTCAGCTGAAATCTCATCAAACTTAAGATCAGCTGAGTCTCCGAGACCTTGGTTCTTCACACATGTCAGATAGAAGAACACGTCTCACCGTGATCCATCAATACATAAAATGTACCAACATAGACAAGTGACCAAGACAAGTCACTTCTTATCTACATTGCAGCCTAAACCGACAACTTGTCCTAAAGTTGCATCAGCTATGATAACTGTTTATATCTCATTAGTTCAACCAATCACTACAGTCTTTTGTGATTTACAACACAATGTATGATCTAACTCTTGTGAGATAATTGATTAATTTGTGCAATTATAATAATCAGCTAGGAGATTAATAATAGTGGTAACATGAAACATTATATACAAGCAAATATGTAGGTTGTTTTCAGTATACAAACCCAACAGAAAGCACTCAAGCTTTAGCGTACTCAAAACATACATAGAGAAAAACCCTCGAACCAATAGATTACTCTCTAAGTTCTTCTCTATAGAGGTATATAGTTCCCTTCTATATACATCTAAGCTAACATTGTTAGATCATAAGTTTATAATCTAAAGGACATCATTCTTGAACTGTTCTTACTTGTAAGAATTCCTTCATAGTTAGAGAAAACCCTCAAAACTCCGCGTTTGAAAAATATTCTAAAGTTACTAGGACTATAACTAGTTATGATCTGTCGTGCGAACGGATCGACTGAGGCTTACTCAGTATAATCTAATCAAGAACTCATGGAAACATGAAAGTGGACATAGGATCTTACGTATCCGAACCAATCTGAAATGTGTGTGTCGTTACTGTCATATTGATTTACTGTTCATCTTGCACAAAACTGATTTATATAACTCATACAAGTATAGATTTTCAGTATAATCACTAAGACATAGCATAACTGAAATATTTTTCAGTAAGAAATATTTTTAAAAGAGACGATAAAATCGAGCCTACACATTTTCGCACTAACTCTCCTACTAAATCACTTGTCTACTAACTTCAATCAGATAACAATACTCAGTATATTAAATCACTTTATCACGTGATCATAAAGCTTTCTTGGCGAGCTGAATAGATTCAGCAAGCAAATTTAGTTTCAAAATGACTTTCGCGTTTGAGTTGAAACTTGGGACTCAAGTGTATTAAACCCCCCAACCCCCACCTGAAGATTCATCTTTGGACCAACAATATCTTTCCCACCTCCAACTCGTCCAGCCGCTCATCTCTAACCTCGAAGAACACAACACCTCCCCAACCGCTGCGCCGACCTACTCCCCTCCTCCGCCGTAAGATACAAAATTATTAGTTAATTTAAATTTAGTTAATTTTTTATTTTAAAATAATTTTTATTTAAGCTTTTTAATTAAATTTTTAATTGTATAAAAATATTTATTTGAAACAAAAAATATAATTAAAAATTTATTTTAAGAAATAGTTAAAATTTAATTTAAAATTTTAATGAATCAATTGTTAGAGTTTTTATTTTGTAAATATCATTCTAACTAACAGTTGATTAATTAAAAATTTAAACTAACCAATCCAAATTAGCAAGGGACATATGTGTCAATTTGCGCCGTACCTGTCCAACATCTGTAATCCGTTGAAGAAAACATTTGCCATTTATCCAAGTCAGATATTATCTCACCTCATGAGCCGAAAATAAACCGCAAAGTACAACCAGAACCGACTTGTTACTCGTCGAATTTTCTAGGGTTTATCTTCTGAATGTCGACGCCAGCGAATCCTACCAATTCCGACTCAGAATCGGAAATGGAGAGCATTCCTAGAACCGATTCGACTTTCGCGCCAGATTCTCTGGCTACCGCTAATCCGAGTTCTCCCATTGTTTGCCTCTTCAGATTCGGTGGTGACTCCGCCGCCGGGGCTTTCATGGGCTCCGTTTTCGGTTACGGTGATCATCTTCTTTTTATATTAATTGTCGCCTTTTTTCTCTGATGAATGAAATGAGTCATGTGTACACGGTTTCTGACTATCATTGGTGATTGATGTTCTTATTGAGGCCTATTTATGGGTCTCTTCTTCTTTTTACTTTTTTCTCTCTTTTGAGGTTATCAATAGGTTTTTCTTGTCTGGTTTTAATATTTATTTTTGTCAGAATACAGGTACTTAATTAGTGTTTGTTTGTTATGAATGTAGCTATCATAAATGAGAGTTCCAATTGCTGTTTTGACTACTTTGTAAATTAATCTGCTTTAAGTAATAGAAAAAAATATCAGATATTTTATTCCCTTCCAATTGTGTCGGTTGATTTCAAATCCGGAATCTCTGATATATACGCGACATCTCATGAAAAGCAACAGTTAAGATTCAGGTGCTTTAAGCATTAGACAAGCTGTCTTATCAGCCTTCATTCTCTCAGTTGTGTGGACTGACAGTTTATTCTGATGTTATTTGTCAAGTTTTATTCGAAGAACTAGTTTCGATAATGTATCATGTGCTTTAAGCACAAGTGGAAATTAAGAGTTAGGTTTCTTCTCTTTGAATGCGTTCGTCTTGTTTCATGTGACGAATGCATTTCTTCTTTACACATGATTTGGACTTTATCTCGAGTCATAAATGAACATAATTTGCAGCAGTAAATTTAATTCACAAATTGCTTCTACGGTTTCAGTGTTCATATTTGAGCTGAAAAGCTATCTTTCAGGTATAAGCAATGAGGATGTGTAGTATTCAGTGTCTTTCAGTTTCTGATGGCTTTCCAGTGTCTTTGACAGATATGATTCTCAGATGTATGTATTTTTAGAATGTGAATCCCTTCTTATTTTGGATCTTCATGTATTAGGGTCTGGATTAATTAAGAAGAAGGGTTTTAAGGGATCATTTGCTGAGGCTGGATCTTCTGCCAAGGTGTGGAATTGCTTCATATTTATATGGACTTTTTTCTGTTTGGCGTCATAGATAACGCTTCAGTTCATACTTATTATTATTATTTTAGACATTTGCAGTTCTGTCCGGAGTACACAGTCTAGTTGTCTGCTTCTTAAAGAGATTGCGGGGAAAAGATGATGGTAACTCCTCTCATTGTAAAGAGATATTGCCCGGATGAACTGCAGTTTTAATTTTTCTTAACCTGGTTTTTCTCTACAGTCATAAATGCAGGGGTTGCTGGTTGTTGCACAGGACTTGCACTAAGCATCCCAGGTATTCTAACCCTCATTTTTCTCTCCTTTCTTACTAGGTTCAACATTTTATACTGCACTTTTATTCTAGAATGTGAAACGACAACACATATTGTCTAGTTGCATTCTTTACCTGCGGCAGTTGAAAGTGTATTAGTTGTTTGTTGTTATTGAATTCATTTTGTGCAGGTGCACCTCAAGCTCTACTCCAAAGCTGCCTCACATTTGGGGCATTCTCCTTCATAATTGAAGGTCTTAACAAGCAACAGCCTGCCCTAGCTCACCCATTTTCTGCAAGGGTCAACCAACAACATATCCGTGTACTTCCGCCTTTGGCTCTACCCCTGCCAAATGAATTGAAGGACTCCTTCGCATCATTTTATCGCTCTATAAGGAAATGAAAGTTGGCTTAAGAGCACCACCAACAAGCGTATTGTAAAGTCAGGTTGATATTTTTGAGTTTCGGAACTAACTGTTGTATGTCTAGCACTAGCACACCTGAATTTTGCCCTCCTTTTATGCCATTTTAATTCATGCACCGGGATATTGTTCACACTACTATTCTCGTTTCATTCTATTTTATTATTATCTTTTTTTGGTGGAATTGATTTATGATACAGGCTGTATTAATTATCCCAGGATATTGAGTAAGATTCAGTTCCTCCCTCAATCTTTACTTTTCTTGTGAACGGTCAGGCCTAACAACTCATGCAGCTTGTCTCCATGAGATCACTGTTTGAGGGTCTTCATACGGAGAGATGTAAGGCAACTTCTAAAACTCCTCCATCCATGCTTTAACCTTCTAAAGCCCTTGGATAACCTCTTGAACTGTTGGTAATGCGAAACCTCATTATTGCTATCCACATTCTCCGCTAACCTCTTCTCATTCATCTTCTGTAAAAGAGAGATTGAAAATGGTCTGGATACTTTCTGATTAAGTTTCTGTCGAAATCATTGTTAGAAGCCAGCAGAGTCTCCAGAATATCAGCTTGGCACTGGCCGAACACTTGCAACTCCTTTTCATGCATCATGTTCCCCAAGTCGGTGAGCTTGAAATGAGGGGGTACTCATGGAAGAGCGTGGGGTAGCTTTAAGCTTTTGAGACCTTGTAGCTTTTGAGAATGTAGGAGTGATTTCGATGTGATAGCCGGCCGGTAGGAGTGCCGATTATAGCATTTTTTATGAGGAAACAGATTTAATTTCAGTTTGGAGGTCGATGATGTGGTCGAGATAGCGATTCTTCGCCCATTTCAGCCTGACTTTTGCAATTGTGCGGCAATGGAGAAGATTGTAGAGGGAACTTTGCTAAGAGAGGAACAATGTATATTAGGGAATGTTTGGTACATGGGTTTAAAACCCTACTATGAGAATAAGTGGGATTTGATATCATATACTCCCTCCGTCCCATTAGAAGTGTCTTGTTTTCCATTTTGGGCGTCCCATTGGAAGCGTCTTATTTCTAAAAAAGGCAAGAATATGTGGACAAGATTTAACTATCCAAAAATCAAACAATATACACCACACATTATCATTTTCTTAACATCCGTGCCCATTGGAAACAAGACGCTTCCAATGGGACGGAGGGAGTATCATGTTTGATAGGTGGGTTTGGATACCCTACTATGGGTATCAAATCTGTATGAGTATGAGTTTTCTCATTCCCTACCAACCATTTACTTGGGTTTGAGATAGGTGGGTTTGGATACCCTACTATGGGTATCAAATCTATATGAGTATGAGTTTTCTCATTTCCTATCATTTACTTGGGTTTGAGAATTGAAACACATATGGTATCAAAAGCTCCTAACCCAATTTTTTATGCATTATTTTTGAAAAAATAAAATTAATTTTATAATACTTAGTTAAATAAAATAATTAAATAAAATTTAAATTTTTTCAAATAATAAATAGTATCATATTATTTACAAATATTTAACTTTTATATAAAAAAAAGTAAATATTCAGTAATTTCGTAAAAATGTAACTTAACTTTATAGGTAACTTTATAATTGTTTTTAAATTATTTACTTATTTTTTTAAATATTTAAAATAAAAGATATTTTGCTTTTTATTAAAATATTTTTGTATTAAATTTCACAAACGAAGAAACTGAATCATACCATTATTATTTAAAATATTACATTATTCACAATATTATTTATTTCCATTGAGAACTAAGCACATCAAAATATAATATTTGATTATCATACTCATTCACTAGTAAATGTCAAACACCATTAAATGACATACTCATACCCATTCACCTTACTATCATATCCATTATCATTGTTTTATTCGAATTCTTACCAAACGGTCCCTAACAAACATAAGAAGTGTAAAAATATGTACATGGTTTTAAATATATAGCTAAAATGTACATTAGGACCATAACATGCTTATTTCTCATGTAAATGGGTGTGCAGTTACTTTTGCAGGGTACTTTGTCGGTATGTACTGCTCCAGCTTGCTGAAATTTAATTGCCTCGGGACTGACCCATTTTTGCATTTCTGAATGAAAATGAGCTGCATGCCATGCAGTGAGAATTCGAAATATGCTATACACTTCTAACTCGATTTTTGCATCTTTTTTCAACTTTTTAAAGAGTTATTTTCTTGCGTATATAATATGTCCACGTGGACCATTTCTTCATATTTAATCAAACTTGTACTCCCCCTCCGTTCCACTCCATTAGTCCACTTTCTTTTCAGCACGGAGATTAAGAAAGTTTTTTGTTGTGTGTAAAATAGATAAAGTAGTGGGGTTTACTTGAATATATTAGAGTATTATTTTAAGTTAAAAAGGGAAAGTGGACTAATGGAGTGGAACGATCCAAAAAGGAAAAGTGGACTAATGGAGTGGAACGGAGGGAGTATATTGTAAACTTTTTTTTTTTAATTAGGCAACAAACTGAAACATGAAATAGGCGAGAAACAGATAACAATTTTGATAACAGAAAAATACATGAGCTCGCCCAAACCAATGAACCCAGAAACGGAGGAATGGTGACACACGCAATAATCGAGTTCATGCAAGCACAACTTTCTCTATCTCGATATCTCCCTCTCATCTATCTCATTCTCTCTCCCCCATGCAAGTATGTATAAACATAAGAAATAAATCTTGTGATGTCTTCTGACAAAAGAATTAGATGTTCGATACATCTCTTCTCAAGATCAAGTTGCAGATATTCTAACTAAAGCTATGATTATATTTCGGTTTGAAGAACTAGTAAAGAAGCTTCCATTACAAGAAGTACAAGGATAAAGATTGCTTGGGGTATATTAATAGAATATGATTATGATTATCCACGTCAGCAAATGTTAGATGAGTCGGCGATGAGTCGGCAAGGCCGTTAGTTAGTTAAATGGTTAGTCGACAATTTGTTAGTTAAGAGGTTAGTTAGTCTGTTAGATTAACGGATACTTCTGTTATAAATTATGTATAAATACCCTTCTTCTTCTTGAATAAAATTACACTCTTTCTACTAAATCAATATGGTATCAGAGGTAAAAAATCCCCAATTATATTCTTCCGATCATCTTCTCCGACGAAACCTTGAGTTCATCTCCGGCCATCCTTCTACTTCAATTTTCTCTTCTCTTCGATCCCTGGTTCAATTCCTCCATTATGTTCTTCGATTACTTAGATTACTTCGACTCATCTACAATGACAACAGATTCAAATGTTGTTACCTTACCAAATATCCATCCAATCTCAATCAAACTTGATAAGATCAACTACTGGAAAACTCAGATTCTCGCCACCGTGCGAGCTTACTGTCTTGAAGATCTACTACTCAAGATTGATCCACCAGATAATTCTCCAGCAAATCCGCTATCATTAGAGGATCCTCATCCCCCTCTGGCGTGGCTTCGTAGAGATCAATATCTCTTCGGTTGGTTGCTAAACTCAATCTCACCTTCTATGCTAGGTTATATTGGTAGATGTACCACATCTGCACAGTTATGGAAAGCATTCGATGTACTATTTCATTCACAATCCTCTGCAAAAGCTATGAATCTACGTTTTCAGTTGCAAACAATGAAGAAAGGAGATCTAGCTATTGATGATTACATAATGAAGTTCCGTACAATTTCTGATGAACTCTACAACATAAATCAAAGGATTCCAGAATCAGAACTTGTCTTATTTGTACTCGCCGGACTAGGACCAGAATATGAGCCAATTTTTTGTGCATCTTACTGCTCAAGCACACACACTCACCCTCAATGATGTTCAAAACCAACTACAAACACATGAAGTCAGGTTACTGAACCAGTCAGCTCAGACTCACTCTCATCCCTTTTCTGCAAATATTGCTGTTGGATATGAGTCAGTAGATGATACTCAGCTGTTGTTCGGTTAAAAGAAAATTGGGGGAAATCATAGTAGTACTATGGAATTGAAGATCCCAAAACCTAGCTGATATCAGTAGATTAGTGTGTCGTTAGGATTAGCTGATGTATAGGATAGACTTGATGTATTGATTATTATTTTTGTCTAAGTCCTGTACGGGGTAATTGTTGAACTGATCTTCTGTCGAAGATACTTTTCAGAACCCCACGTCATCAGTGTAATCGCTTGTGTTCTTGATCGGCGCTGATCTTTCACTCGGTCGAAGACGGCGCATCGGTGACAAATCATCGATGAAGACTACTCCCGGTGATAGTCATCGGCGAAGAACGAGAAACAAGCACAGTACCTTCGCAGTCGCCAACTGACCTACTCAGTAGATGCCGTGTCAGCCGACTCAGGTGAAGAAGACAGAGACTTTTCAGTCTACTGTATCCTACGGAAAGCGACCCAGCTATTCAAGTCTTTTCGAAAAGTTCAGCAGAAGACATACGAGGTTGTTGAACGGTCAACTCGACCTTCTCACCAACTACAAACCTCGACCAATGAGAAGCCGACAACGCTTACCTACTCTACACAAGTAAAGCTGCTCTCATGAACGGTCGCATTAAGCGCCTGTTCGCAACAAGTTCGAATTATGGCCGTTTTTCTTGGAAGCTTGTGACACGTGGCATCGTCGTCTCCAACGGACATATGCCATAGCTCACAACTATAAATAGAGAAGAATTTGAAGCTCCGAACAAGAGACGGAATTTCAAAAAGGGACAAGCTCAAGTTCATAAACGCTCTAGAACACTCAAAGATCATCCAGAGGAAAACTTGCATACTTAGAAGATTTCTCAGTTTTTCTCTCTAGAGTTCTTACATCCCTTTCTTCTCTAGACTAAGCTCATTGTCATATTTATAGCTTAGATTCGAAGGAGTTCACATTTAGTGAATTGTTCTTATTGTAAGAACTCCTTCTCAGTTGGAGAAAATTCCCTTCCCTTTCAGACTTAGGTTTGGATTGTAAAGTCGCTAAGGACTATAACTTAGAGGGAACTGTCCAGTGCACAGGATCCCTGCTGAGGCTTGCTCAGAATAATCAACAAGTTCTCCTGCCTTGTTCAGGACCGTGGATGTAGGATCTTGCGTATCCGAACCACGTTAAATCGCTTGTGTTCTTTTACTGTTTTATTGCATAGCATTCAACTGACTTGAAAATCATAAGCTTGCATAAAACGTATTTTATAAAGCGCACAACCAAAAGATTTAATTTACTAAAACGTGTTTTCAAAAGAGACGAATTCCGGGCCCCACACTTTCCGCTACTAGTCTCCGATCTGATTCTCAAGAAATCTTGACAATAGTCGGTAGGAGAGAGCTTCGATGGGCGACTCACTCGTCCCGCGATCGAAGGCTTATTTGGCACCTGTTCATCGGTTGCAATCATCGGCTCGCTGACCTTCACCGAGAAAAAAGAAAGCGAGCTCGGGTGTATTCACCCCCCCCTCTACACCGACTTATCGTCTCGGACTAACAATTGGTATCGAGCACACGGTGTTCAACCGATCGCCGGGTTCGAAATCTTGGTCCTCTCGAACCGATCCCGAAAACCGTTTTCACTTTGCATAAGCATCTTTTCGGCATCCTTATACTCTTACTCTTACAATGCTCGATATGTCGGTATTAGGATGGTACCGATGTTCTCAATAGAGAACTACACGGTATGGCGCGTACGTATGGAGGCACACCTAACGTCACTCCACGACAGGCATGTCGGATGTCCTAGAGTCGGGGACCGATCATTCCCATGATCGACAGCGTAGTATTTGCTGTTGGAGGAGGCGTGGGAGCACAAACTGGTGCTAAGGTTCCCAAAGATAAAACTGCCTTCACGCCTGAAGAAAAGAAGCTGCACAACCTCGACCGAGTTGCACGTAATGCCATACTGACTACGCTCAGTGATTCACACCTCGGAAGGGTACAGGATTGCAAAACGGCGAAAGAGCTATGGGACGCCTTGGCTACTGAGCCATGGAACCCCTCAGATCAAAGAAAACAAGCTCGAGCTAGAGCTTCAGAAGTTCGACGCCTTTGCAATGGAGCCTACTGAAACCATTGACGAGCTGAGTGTCAGATTCACCAATCAAGTCAATGTCATCAATGGGCTGGGGAGGTCGTTCACCAACAAGGAGATGAACACCAAGATCTTGAGAGCGTTGCCCCGACAGAAGTGGCTTCCATTTGCTACTTATTTACGTCGCTCTGATCTAAATGCTCTAACTCCTGATGTTATATTTTCATAATTAAAATCGGAGGAATTCGAGCATAGCCTACCCCAAAAGTGCTTAAGCGCTCCAAGCCGACACACGGTTCGATCACACCTTCAAGGCAACGATCAAGAATACGGAGCCAAGCCTATTTCCTCAAGCAAAGCGTGGCCACATCAATAGCAAAGTCTTCGAGACTTCAGGCCACGACCGGCTAGCAGCGATGGCTCTCAAATATCGGAGGGAAAAGGAGAGAGTCGAAAGCTAAGGAAATACAACCGAGATTCTTCTTCGGGTAAGAAAGACTATCAAAAGAAAGAAGAATCTAATCCTTCTCCGAATGCGGGAAATCGGAGTCTTTGCCGCCGGTCCGTCTAAAGACTCGGTTGGTAAGAAGCGAGAACATCCACTGCTACAACCGCAAGAAGGAGGGACACTATCGGTACGATTGTCCCGAACTCTCACCGCTCAAAGAGCGAACGGCGAGCCGAGGAGAAAGAAATTCACCGAGAGACGGCAGGCCTATATAGCCGGGAGAGATATCCGACAACTCAATTGAGGAGGATACATTCATGTATTCTTCGAAGACGAAGCCGCATTCGTCGTAGTTGAGGTCGCAGAGACGGTTCGTGATGAGTCGGCCGAATGCGTCTGATGGCCGGAGAAGAGGCTGAGGTAACTTCTAAACTTAATATAACATCCTCTTCACACAGCACACACGACACATGCTCGGTCGCGTATGATCCTCTAGATGTGGTACAAGCCTACGACGATCCGCTAGAGGAACAGATTCGATTGAGCGAGAGAGTTCGGCAGAACCATCCGGGGAACTTGAGCAGGTAAAGGCCGAGAATCGGAGACTTTCTTTCGATTGTCGGGTCTCTACTCGAGTCGGTGGATCTAGTTGCGAGACTCAAGGAACAGATTGAATCTCTTATGACTAAGTCTCGGCTTCAAGAGACTCGGATCTCGGTTCGACCAAGGACAATTCGAGAAAGAGACCGAAATAGCCAAGCTCGATCGAAGCTCACGGACGTGCGAGAATGACTATGACTCACTCGGAAGGAGTGACGAGGTCCGGAGAGGCTTGATGACCGAACAATACACGGGAGCGAAGGAGAAGCTTGAAAGCATGCTTAGAGCACAACGGCCAACCGCTATGAAAGAAGGCCTTGGCTATACCCACGAAGCTTCCACCTCCAAAAGCTCGGCAACTACGGGCGATAGGTTCATCGGAGGAAAGGTGCAAGGCTGCCGACACCACACCTCGGGCGAAGAACAAACGAGAAAATGATTGCACCTCGGTTGAGTAGCAACAAGCGGTGACCAAAGGTTCCGGCCCGGGACACCGCGCTCAAATTCGGGGGAACCAAGAAGGTTAGATGGGCGAACAGTACAAGGAGCCATTTGTATGAGCACCTGGCTCGGTACGGCTCGTACTACTATGAGCCCGGGGTCGGGAGAAGCGCTAAGACTCGGAAGAAGAAAGCGCCTGAACCCAAAATCATCGGCAGAAAGTCAGCATCTCCAAGTCCCGTGGAGAAGAAAGCCGACAAGGTTCGGAAGAAGAAGTCTAGGACTTCTAAGGTCCCGAGACAGATCCGGGTCCCGAAATCACCCACTAACCGGTGAGGACCCAATCGAACCAAAGGGTACCTAAAAATGCCTCTGCGTTTTGCGGGTGCATAAGGACCCATGGATAGTGGACGGCAGTCGCTCGAGACACATGACTTACCGGGAAGAGCCTGGCGACCAACTACGTACAAGAAGATGGTCCCGGATTGAATTCGGTGACAACTCCAAAGGCTACGAAGGGGATACGGAACGCCGAACATTGGGACCGCCACGGTTCAAGAGTAACATATGTTGAAGGACTTCAACATAATCTCCTTCGATCGATCAATTCGTGATAATCTTAACGAGTAATCTTTGCCGGTTTACGTGATATTGTTGACAAATCTACAGGGAAAACGGTGTTATCGGGTTCGCGGAGGAAGAACATCTATGTTGCAACTGGAATACCGCAGAACACGAGGCTTGCTTGCTCGCACGGACTAAATTAAGTGACAAGTCGAGTGGCTATGGCACAAGAGACTCAGCCCACTGAACTTCAAGACCATGAACAAGCTTGTCAAGAACTCTAAAGTCGGAGGACTTCGTTTATCAAAGACGAGAAATTGTAAAGCTTGTCCGAAGGGAAAGCAAACAAAGAGGAGCAATCCACCTATTCCGTCACCTTCCACCGATGGAATCCTTGGTACTTCACATGGACTTATTCGGGCCGGTCTCTCCAGGTGACTATAAGAGGCAAGAAGTATGCCCTCGTCGTCATAGATGACTACTCGAGATATACTTGGGTCATCTTCATCGCCAACAAATCGATGTTCGAGGCCGAGTTACCCGATCTACGAAGAAACTCGGTGTGGAAAAGAACATCAAGATTAAGAAGATACGCTCGAGACAGAGGAACGAGTTTCTAAACTCGTAGTTAAGACATACTTGCGATAAAGAGGGAATTAAGCACGAGACATCAGTTGCACGCACCCCTCAGCAGAACGGACTTGCTGAACGTAAGAACAGAACACTCAAAGAAGCAGCAAGAACATTCCTCGCAGATTCTGGACTACCCTCAAAGTTTTGGGCTGATGCTACTGACACCGCCTGTTACACTCAGAATCGCTCACTACTGACACAGCAACACATGAAGACGCCTTACGAACTGTGGAAAGGGAGAATTCCTTCTATTTTTCAGTTTCATGTTTTCGGCTGTCCTTGCTTTATCCACAATAATGGGAAATTAGTTGAAGGTCTTTGATAGCAAATCTAATCAAGGAGTATTCTTAGGATACTCTCGAGTCAACAAAGCATTCAGAGTCTTTAACTATCGGACTCTTTGCGTGGAGGAAAGCCCTCATGTTGTTTTTGATGAATTTGTTACTGAGAACAGGAAAGTTACAAAGTCAAATACTGAAGATGTCAGCAGCAAGCTACAGGATCTCGGACTAAATGATAAAGCTGAAAAGATCCAGCATTGTTGGGATGATGAGTCAGACGATGAACAAACTCAGACTCAACCAACAATCGATGTAGCTAACCTAGTTGATTCTATCGAACAGAATCAACAACAGGTAACATCGGTCGATGAGGAAGCCCTCGTGGTAACCGAGACCTCTACCGAGAATATAAACTCGGGGGGAATGATTAATGTTCCCGAGCTAAATGCCCCGAACACGGAAACTCGGTAGATCCTAACCTTCTTCTTGAATTGCTTGGTCACGACGCAACAATACTACTGAAATACCTAATACACCTACTGACTATACAGAAGTAGTATCAGAAGAAGAAGCCTGACTCAGGCGTTCGTGGCTCGATGCTCATTCTTCAGATCTTATCTTTGGAGATCCATCAGCAACTATAAGGGACGAGATCAAGATTAAGTCAAGGAGAAAGCTCACTTTACTCTTGTTTTCTCGTCTACGTAAGAACCTCGGTCGATAGAGGATGCACTTAAAGATCTTGACCGGGTCATTGCTATGCAAGAAGAGCTGAACCGGTTCGTCGAAATGAAGTTTGGGAGCTTGTCGATAGACCTGGACATCAGCACGTGATTGGAACTAAGTGGGTCTTCAAGAACAAGCGAGATGAAAACAACGTCATCGTCGAAATAAAGCTCGACTAGTTGCTAAAGGATACGACAAAGCGAAGGAATTGACTTTGATGAAACGTTCGCTCCAGTCGCTAGATTGGAAGTCATTCGTCTTTTCTTAGCTTATGCAACACATCAGGGATTTAAGGTATATCAGATGGATGTGAAGTCAGCTTTTCTGAATGGCGTCTGAAGGAAGAAGTCTACGTGGAACAACCGCCCGGCTTTCGGCGGGGACATCGAGTGTACGAGACTTTGGAAAGCTCGTATGGGTTAAAACAAGCACCCGGGGCTTGGTATGATACCCTATCGGACTTTCTACTTGAGAAAAGGTTTTCGGAAGGGGACGGTAGATCGCACCCTATTCAACATAAAGTCGGGAGATGACATTCTGCGGTGCAAATCTACGTGGACGATATCATTTTCTGCGAGAAACGAAGTCATATGTCAGCAGTTCGAGAAGATGATGAAAGAGAAATTCGAGATGTCCATGATGGGAGAGATGCATTATTTCCTTGGATTTCAAGTGAAGCAATCACCTGAAGGAATCTTCATCAATCAAGCCAAATACACTCGAGATCTTCTCAAGAGATTCGGCTGCGACTCTAGCAAGCCAGTCAAAATCCCCATGAACACGAACTTTAAAATCGATCTAGACAAAGAGGGAGCTTCTGTTAACTCTACTGACTATAGAGCTATTATAGGCTCTTTACTTTATTTAACGACTAGCCGTCCCGACATAACTTATCTTTGTAGGTGTATGCGCAAGATTCCAAGCGGATCCCAAGCGAAGTCATTTAGACTCGGCGAAGAAGATTCTGCGCTACTTAAGAGGAACACCGATCTTTGGGTTATGGTATCCTGGCTGATGATAACTTAATACTAACGAGGTTATTCGATGCCGATTATGCGGGATGCGGGATTGATCGAAAATCAACTTCGGAACTTGTCGGTTCCTAAGCGGCAAGCGATTTCTTGGTTTTCAAAGAAGCAGCATTCGGTAGCAACGTCCACTACCGAAGCCGAGTACATGGGTGCGGGGAAGTTCTTTGTGCCCGGATCCTTTGGCTTCGACAACAACTTAGAGATTATGGTATAACTCAGGATGAAGTGCCCATCTACTGCGACTCCACAAGTGCAATTGCCATAACTCAGAGCCCAGTTCTACATACCAGATGCAAGCACGTGGATATCCGACACCACTTCATCAGAGACCATGTCGAGAAGAAGGATATCAGGATGGAGAAGATCCATACTGACAAGCAAAGGGCAGATATACTGACCAAACCACTAGGCGAGAACGAAGTTCGGAGAACTATCGGTTGAGCTAGGTCTCTTGGATCCCTACCGAGATGCGTCGGTAGATGCCGACTTCGAGAACATCATTGCCCAACAATTGGTAACAATTGGTATCAGCATAAGGAATCAGTACGACAAGTCAGATAACTAAGTACAGTGACTCAGTTGGGAAAGTCACACTGTACACAGCAAGGGGGAACATAGTCATCAGCATGACAACCATTCTCCTTATACATAACGGTAACTAGCTGATAAGTTCAGCTGAAGACGTTCGGTAACCAGCTGATAAGTTCAGCTGAAGAGTTTCGGTAACCAGCTGATAAGTTCAGCTGAAGAGGTTTGCGTAATTTTATGTACTTATTCGTTTGAAGCATGCTCGCATTTATTGCATCAGTCGCTCACACTCAGTAGTTAATGTGCATTCATTTCCCGCCATTAATAGTTTAAGGAAAGGTCAGTAGGAAACCTCTCCATTCGCATAAACTGAGTAATTAATGTTGTCTGTCGCGCATTTAATGCATGTCTTCTCGCTTACCTTTATTACGTCGATCTATGTTTTAGGCGGCTTTTGAAATCATTCCTTTTATATCATTAAATCTTAGCCGTTCATAGTTTTTGGAAGATTAAAACTCTGTCGTTGGATTGAAACTTGCAATCAAGCCAACATATACAAATCTTTCATCTTCTATCTTTTTCCTCACTTTTCGCCATTATCAAATCCTAAGAGCTTTTATCGCAAATCAGTTTCCATCTCAAACCTCTTATAACTGCTTTGCCTGTGCATCTCTCAAGCTCTCATACTCGGTAATGTATTCAAATCTGCTGACAACTACTGACTTACTCTATTTTCAAGTGCTAACATGTGTTTTTGCCGATTTCTATGGCGATCGTACAGACTCCTGAACCCATAGTGGAGATTATGGCCATCCGAATTCAGTTCGAACCCACAGCTCTATCTTCGAGCTGCTATGCTCTATCTTCTTAGCCTGCGTACCATAGCTCCTGCTGGTAATGCTCCGCCTCCATCTCCTCCTGCTGATGAGGGTGATGACCAAGAACAAGATCAGGAGATGGAAGGCAACCCTAAGGATGAAGAGTTGGGAGGCTCTGCTGAGGGACCAACTCCCCATGAGAAGAGCCAATCACCACCCCCCCGGTACATCGAGGTGAGGCTCGGGGCGCTCCGAGTACGGTCGGGAGCGGCTCCTCGTGTTTTTCGATCAAAGGCTCGGAACAAGCTCTTACCGGATTCAACCCATTGGTTCCGTGTCCTCCAAATCGGTGAATAAGGCGATCGGACGCCAAGGCGCTAAAAGCAGACTTCTCGCCAAAGACGTCCATATCAAATGGGAGAAGTATACGAAGGCGCGGTCGATAGCTGGATAAGCTAGCGGCGGCATCTCCACTCCTCAAGAGGCTCCTTCGCGGCCTAATTTTAAGGAGATGATCGAGCGAGGCTTTGATAAGCGCTGAAGCGCATCTATCCGCACGAGTCGATTCTTTGCTCCAAGCTTAGCACAAAACACTTACCGAGCAGTGACTTATGCTCTCACAACGAGTCCAAGCTCAAATGGATGAGCGGAACAAGTTGGCTACAAGCAGCCTTCGGATGCTATTAAGCAACGAGTGCGGCCTTGAACGAGATTCGGAAGGAAATGAAGGAATCCAATGATCTAGCCCTCTTTGAAACTCCACCGAGGAGTCGGTTGCTCATCTCAATCGATCTAGGGCGGCTCAAGAGAAGGACTCGGGAGAAATATCGTGACTTGGTCAAGGACTTCGACTCTAGATTATTCGGATCAAGGACTCAGTATACAAGCTTGAGAAAGAAGTCACGGCTATCCGTACCAACCTCGATAAGATTGCGATGCCAAAAAGGGGGAAGGTATAATAAAAGATGAACCTGAAACGGATACAACTGATGTACAGATAATCAGGGAAAGGGTTCAGGAGGAGAGACCCTCCACAGCTGAAGAACCCGCAGAGACTCAGGGGGAAAGGGCTCAGGAGGAAGGACCCTCTACTACTCAGGATAAGAACTCTTCTGAGGTCCTTCTCCTAGAATCTCCACTTCAGCCAACCCCCCATCTCCTCTTACGTTGCTCACATTGAAGAAGTAGCAAATTTTATTGAGCGGGAGACGAGAAGAAGAAGAGCCCGAGCTCGAACAATTGCCACCGCAGACGTCCGGGAAGGAGATTGCAACTCTATCTACTCCTCCTTCCTCCCCGGTCCATAAGTTCAAATCAAAAGCGGAGCAAGAGGCTTATGACCTCAAAATTGCCCAACAGCTGCAGGATAAGCTCGACCATGAGCGTCGGCTTGAAGAGGCAGGCGAGAAGCGAAAGAAGCCCAAGGGCAAAGCTGTTAGGGGCAAAGGCAAGAAAAAGGTCGGATCGGTCGAAGAGCAGAAGAAGAAAGCCCAAGCAGATTTTGCTAAGGCTCTTCCGATTGAGATCCAAGCTACTTGCCCGAGTATTCCCACTTCTACTCTAACACCTGAGCGGATAGCGGAAGATCAAGCGACACGGGAGGCGACGCCGCAAGGTTCGAGTCTCGACGAGAAGACGGTAGAGCGGCCGCACTCCGCGAAAAGAAAAGGATAGCTGACTTGGCGAAAATGCGTAGCTTATCTCTCAAGCCAACAGCTGATCCGAGGAGGCAGATCCCAAGAGGATCCAAGTTCATCAGGAGCCCATCTGATATGAACGTCCATTGGGAAAGGCTGAAAGAGGATTTTATTAAAGGCTATTTTGTGTGGCGCATTTATCCTCTCGACTGTCCAGCTGATCAGTTATTCAACGAGCTAATCTCGAGATTTTATATCTCATTCAGAGATCGGCTGAGACAGATTATGGAAGAACAAAATATTCCCTTCCGTGCCCCAGCTTTCCGACGTATTCCACCGCCAAGAACTGCTAGTGGACTGCGTGCACGAAGGACATTGAGAGAGAGATAGAGGAAGGCGCTTTCCATACGGGTTTCTTTGCTGACAATCCTCTTGACAACGAAGAAATCCAGGAGATCAGGATCAGAGTTTACAAGTATTATTACCTGGATCCTCCTATTGAGAAGTCTGCTGATTTCAAGAAAAGGACTCAACGCTTCAAGCGTCAGCAGTGATTTCTCCTTTTTGATTTCTGTTGTAATAGCTGTAGGAGCTTGTACATCATTGATTATATATATCAGTTCCTATTGCTTGTTAGACAATTACTCATTGTCTTCCAACTCTTTGCATCGTGTTTTTCACGACTGATCACTAAGTGATCTAACACACACTCACAGTCAGTTTCTCTGATTTTGCCTATCTCCCACCTACTGAAGTATTGAAATTCCTTTATTTTTTTCCTCAGAATGTTGTAAGGGGGAAATTGTTGTCAGTAGGATAGCATCTTTTATAGACTTGAGAAGTTTAAGAGGTAGAGGTAGAGGTTTTGGCATCATCAATTAGGGGAAAATTGTTGGATATGAGTCAGTAGATGATACTCAGCTGTTGTTCGGTTAAAAGAAAATTGGGGGAAATCATAGTAGTACTATGGAATTGAAGATCCCAAAACCTAGCTGATATCAGTAGATTAGTGTGTCATTAGGATTAGCTGATGTATAGGATAGACTTGATGTATTGATTATTATTTTTGTCTAAGTCATGTACGGGGTAATTGTTGAACTGATCTTCTGTCGAAGATACTTTTCAGAACCCCACGTCATCGGTGTAATCGCTTGTGTTCTTCGGTCGGCGCCGATCTTTCACTCGGTCGAAGACAACGCATCGCTGACAAATCATCGCAGAAGACTACTCCCAGTGATAGTCATCGCGTAAGAACGAGAAACAAGCACAGTACCTTCGCGATCGCACGGTGACCTACTCGGTAGATGCCGTGTCGGCCGACTCAATGAAGAAGACAGAGACTTTTCGACCTCTGTATCCTACGGAAAGCGACCCGACTATTCAAGTCTTTTCGAAAAGTTCGGCAGAAGACATACGAGGTTGTTGAACGGTCAACTCGACATTCTCACCAGCTACAAACCTCGATCAATGAGAAGCCGACAACGCTTACCTACTCTACACGCAGAAAGCTGCTCTCATGAACAGTGCATTAACCGCCTGCTGCAACAAGTTCGAATTATGGCCGTTTTTCTTGGAAGCTTGTGACACGTGGCATCGTCGTCTCCAACGGACATATGCCATAGCTCACAACTATAAATAGAGAAGAATTTGAAGCTCCGAACAAGAGACGGAATTTCGAAAAGGGACAAGCTCAAGTTCATAAACGCTCTAGAACACTCAAAGATCATCCAGAGGAAAACTTGCATACTTAGAAGATTTCTCAGTTTTTCTCTCTAGAGTTCTTACATCCCTTTCTTCTCTAGACTAAGCTCATTGTCATATTTATAGCTTAGATTCGAAGGAGTTCACATTTAGTGAATTGTTCTTATTGTAAGAACTCCTTCTCAGTTGGAGAAAATTCCCTTCCCTTTCAGACTTAGGTTTGGATTGTAAAGTCGCTAAGGACTATAACTTAGAGGGAACTGTCCAGTGCACAGGATCCCTGCTGAGGCTTGCTCAGAATAATCAACAAGTTCTCCCTCCTTGTTCAGGACCGTGGATGTAGGATCTTGCATATCCGAACCACGTTAAATCGCTTGTGTTCTTTTACTGTTTTATTGCATAGCATTCAACTGACTTGAAAATCATAAGCTTGCATAAAACGTATTTTATAAAGCGCACAGCCAAAAGATTTAATTTACTAAAACGTGTTTTCAAAAGAGACGAATTCCGGGCCCCACACTTTCCGCACAACAGTCTCCGACTGATTCTCAAAGTACTGACAACGATCGGTAGGAGAGAGCTCGATGGGTGACTCACTCTGTCCCGCGATCGAAGGCTTATTTGGCACTGTTCATCAGTTGCAATCATCAGCTCAGCTGACCTTCACTGAGAAAAAGAAACTGAGCTCAGGTGTATTCACCCCCCCCCCCTCTACACCTGACTTATCGTCTCCGGACCAACAATTGCCTATTCAAATGAAACCACTAGAGGACAAGGCTATTCAAAAAACACTAGAAGTCGAGGGAGGTTTCTTGGTTACAAAGGAAATCGTGGCCGAAATGGTGGTAGATATACTCAAGGAAACAGAGCCATATGTCAACTCAGTGGAAGGCCTGGACATTTAGCACTAAAATGTTTCAAAATATTTGATATAAGCTTCTCTGGCCAAGATTCATACCCTATTCAGAATGTTGCACCTCAAGCTAATATTGCAGTGATCCAGCAGCCACAACAAAAGGCTCCTTTACTCCCTACTCCCTCTGGTTTTCAGTTTAATACTAATACTTCTTCTGGTTTTCCTCAGATGGCAAATCTTGCCTCTGGATCAACAAATCCATCTGCACATGAATGGTACTTGGATAGTGGAGCTACTGCCCATATTACAGTTCAGTCTTCAGCACCTTACAATGGAGGAGATCAGGTGGTAGTAGGTAATGGTGCTTCTATTCCTATCAAGAAGGATAATTGAGGGTTAGGAACGCTACCTTCCTCCTTCGTATGTTGTTGCAGCTTTGATTGTTGCTCCTGTGTCAGATCTTTTGTTCTGTGTCCCGGCCTTTTTCTTCCTCTGGGTGGTCTGCCGCCGCAACGCGCGCCGCCGCGCCATCCTCGGCCTTCCGCGACCCTCTGCCACCATCCCTGCTCCCTCTTGACGTCGTCCAGACGTCTGGGCCGTGCCAAACGCCCGGCGATTTCTGCCACAGCGACGGGATTGCACAATAAATCGCGCCTCCGTCGCCGCCTTTCCGAGCCGCGATTCGATCAATTGAAAGAGGGGAAACGTAATTGGAACACTCACGACCACCGAGTAACGGATTCCGATCGAGATTAGTTCCCAATTTCTCGAATTTCAAACGATTCGCCGGAACGAATTCATAACGAGCAGCCAACTTTAGACGTCAATTCCAATCGCATCCGGGATCGTATGATCACTTACGACCTATCGACATGAAGCTCGTAAGACGAGGATTCCATAGGTTCAAGCCAATCGTCGATCCGACATCGGACGCGCCGGGAATCTCCGCCGCAAGATGCGGCGGAACCCTAGAAAACTAGGGTTTTCGCTGCGAAAATCAGATTCTTCTTCGTCTCGGTTTTCATGCCTCCCGAACAAATTACAGTACAAAAATAGTACAATCACATAAAAAATAGGTCCTATAATCTACTCGTGGATTTTCTCACGAGAAAAACGTTACAACGGGGTCAAAACAGTGGCTCGCAGGCCGCCCCAAACACGAAAATAGTCCGATAACGACGAAATAAAACCTAACCATACATCTAACAGCAACAATCAGAGCCTAAACTTGGCTCTGATACCAATTGAAGGATAATTGAGGGTTAGGAACACTACCTTCCTCCTTCGTATGTTGTTGCAGCTTTGATTGTTGCTCCTGTGTCAGATCTTCTGATCTGTGTCCCGGCCTTTTTCTTCCTTTGGGTGGTCAGAGAACTGAAGAAAATAAAATATTGTCTCTCTTACAACTCACGCACGGCGTGAATATTATGTGAATGTATGTAATGTGTTTCTGAAGAGAATACTAATATATATAGGCTTCAAAAGCCAATATAATATTAATATATTTGTAACCCATTAATTTAATTATATTTCTAATGGGCTTCCACATAATTAGCCCATAATATAATTAATTAATCCACTGGGCTACTAATATTTATCAATTAATTGGCATAACCAATTAATTCCAGATAAATAACATTATTAAATAATGTAAAAATACATTAATCCATTAATAATGATTTATGAGAGACAATAAATAACTAGGCAACTAATTGGGCCAGATCAGAGATCCAATACAAGAAATAAAGCTGGACTTCAAATTAATTAATTATCCATGCTCAGCCCAGAGCAAAATTAATTAATAAACACAGATTCATTAAATTAGAGAATCCGTGCTGACTTACCACTTTATCCCAAATTGAGCAAGGGCTTGTATTTTAGACTTAATCGATCTCCGTATTTAAGATAGAAATATCCGTTAATTAATTAAGCTCACTGACAGCTTAAATTAATTAACATCTTATATTCCTGAGTAGTACCACTCGACCTTATTAACACACTTGAACTTAATCAACCGGCCGGGTTTAGTGTGCTAATCCTTTCGAGTTCCTCGGGGGATATTATCAACCTATTTTACTAGGATACGACTGCAAGATACAGACAACGGCCTGAGCCACAAATAACTACTAACACCCAAGATACGTAGATCCGGTCGCGATGACGTTCACCATAGTAGGTCAAAGTGATAGATAGCCAAATGCACTCAGCTGAAGTCTTACCAAGCTTAAGACCAGCTAACTCACCGAGATCTTGGTTCTCCACTAAGGTCAGTTAGGAGAACACATCTCAATGTGATCCGTCAATACACCACCTTAAGTGTACCAGTAAAGACAAGCAGCTAAGACAAGCCACTTCTTATCTAAACTGCAGCTTAAACCGACAACTTATCCTTAAGTTGTCTCGTTATGATACTTGTTTATATCTTGTCAGTTCAACCAATTTTTGTTGCCTTCTGTGATACCCGACACACCACACAAATCTAACTTTTATACAAGATAAAGGATAACATGTGCAAATATACATATTTATCGGATAGGAGAATAAAACAGTGGTAAGGACAAAAACACATTGTATACAAGCATAAAAAGTGCTTCCAATATACAAAATCCCAACATATAGGTTATATCACCATTACTAATCCTACTCAAACTAGGCAATTCTTATTGAATCATGTATTACATGTTCCAAAGATTTCCAAAATCTACTGAGCATCTCCAAGTTTGTTTCGTATAACAGAGTGTATATACAATTTCATGACTATTATTGTCGTGTCAAGGACAAGGCTACACACAAAACTCTGCTGGAGGGACCACTTAAGGATGGCTTGTATCAATTGGACTTCAAGCAAACTGTGCCTACCTCTATATCAACCAAGAAGGCAGCTACTTCTGTTGGTAATGCTACTTCCCTACTATCTACTGAAACTACAAATAAAGTCTTATGGCATCAAAGATTAGGATATCCTAACTCAGTTGTATTGAATTCGGTTTTCAAACTGATGAACATACCCCTATCTTCAGCAAACAAAGAGTTATTTTGTGATGCTTGTGCTCTAGGTAAAAAATTCATCAAATGAATTTTCCATCTGTAGTAGTTAAAACAACGAGGCCTTTTGAGTTAGTGCATAGTGATCTTTGGGGACCAAGTCCATATCCATCTAGGGAAGGCTACAGATACTACATACATTTTGTAGATGATTACAACCGTTTTACATGGATTTATCCCTTAACCTTGAAATCAGAAACAAGTGAAGTTGTACAAAAATTTCTGGTGTTTGTAGAAAGACAGTTTCATACCAGAGTTCAAAGATTTCAAAGTGATTGGGGAGGGGAGTATAGAAGTCTACAACCTATCTTTGAGAACCTAGGGATTCACTTCCAACACCTCTGCCCACATACCCATTCACAACAAGGCTGAGCAGGAAGAAAACATAGACACATCTTGGAACTAGGCCTTACATTGCTTGCTACTGCTTCACTGCCTTATTCTTTTTGGTGGGATGCCTTGACTACTTCTTTCTACCTCATAAACCGTCTTCCCACACCTATTTTACAACAACAGTCTCCCTTTCAAATCCTGTTCCACACTAAACCAGATTATCAGTTTCTAAGGCCTTTTGGTTGTTCTTGCTACCCCTACCTCAGACCCTACAACTCTAACAAGCTTCAATATAGATCATCCCAATGCTTGTTTCTTGGCTATAGTTCAATACACAAAGGTTACAGATGCCTTCCTCTACCCGGCAGATTGTTCATTGCCAGAACAGTACTATTCCATGAAACAGTATTCCCCTACCCAAACTTATTTCCTGCTGAGCCTGAGGAACATGTTGTCCCTATTCCAGACTCTATACCACCTACTACTCAAACTCAAATAATACCTCTATTACCATCCTCTTCTTATCCTTCAAATTCTCCAACATCATCTTCAGAACCAACCCCCTCTACTTCACCAACAACATCTCACTACTCAGAATCTACCTCAAATCCAAAACCTCCTGCTCAAATCCAAAACAAACATCCTATGTGTACTAGAGCCAAGAGAGGAATCTATAAACCAAAAGCCTATTCAGCTACAAGCTCTATCCCTACTGAACCCCTTACAGACAGAGAAGCTCTAGAAAATCCCCTGTGGCAGCAAGCAATGCAGGATGAATATTCTGCTCTACTAAGAAATCACACTTGGGAATTGGTTCCAGCAACCTCAGATATGAATCTTATACAAAGTAAGTGGGTGTATAAAGTCAAAATCAAAGTAGATGGAACAGTTGAACACTGCAAAGCTCGGTTAGTGGCTAAGGGGTTTCAACAGCAAGCTGGTATAGATTACCAAGAAACCTTTAGCCCTGTGGTAAAACCAGTTTCAGTAAGGGTATTATTCTCCTTGGCTGTATCAAATGGCTAGCTAATACAACATATAGATATAAATAATGCCTTCTTAAATGGAGTATTGGATAAACCAGTGTTTATGCATCAACCAGTATGATTTATAGATCCAGGTCATCCGCAGCATGTCTGCAAACTTAGAAGATCCTTATATGGGTTAAGACAGGCTCCTAGGGCCTGGTATGAAAGACTCCGCAATCATCTTCTAGCAAAAGGATTCAAGAAGTCTACATCAGATCACTCTCTCTTTCATATAAGAGTCCAAGGAAAGTTGTTGTTGGTCCTTGTATATGTAGATGACATACTAATAACTGGAGATGAGTCTATGGTGGTAAACATATTCATCAACCAACTATCCTCTGAATTTGCCTTGAAAACTTTGGGGGAAGTTGCTTATTTCCTAGGAATACAAGTTGTCCGGAATTCTACCAACACTATACTACATCAAGCAAAATATATAAAGGAGTTACTAGCCAAAGCAAATCTTGTGGATAGTAATCCCCTGCCATCCCCTTATGATGCTGGACAGAAACTATCTAAACATGATAGCAATCCTTTCTCCAATCCCACCTTATACCGCAACATTGTTGGAGGGCTCCAATATCTAACTCTGACACGGCCAGTATAGCCTTCATGGTCAATAAACTGTCACAGTTTATGCAAGCGCCAACTGATCTTCAATGGCGTGCCTGCAAAAGGCTACTTCGATACCTAAAGGGTACTCAGTTCTTAGGCTTAAAATTCACACCAGCTACCACAAATATGTTATCTGGTTCTGCAGATGCAGACTGGGCAAGCTGCTTGGATGATCGAAGGTCCACAGGTGGATACTGTGTATATCTTGGACATAACTTGCTCTCTTGGAGTTCAAGGAAACAGAGAGTTGTATCTAGAAGCAGTTCTGAGTCAGAATATCGAGCGCTAGCAGAAATAGCAGTTGAAATGGTTTGGATAAAAACATTGTTAGATGAGTTGGGCATTCACATACCCAATCCATCTGTGATCTGGTGTGATAATCAAAACACAGCCTCTATTTCTGCAAATCCAGTACAAAATGCGCGTACAAAGCACATCGAGATCGACACTCACTTCATTCGGGAAAAAATGATGACAAAAGAATTAGATGTTCGATACATCCCTTCTCAAGATCAAGTTGCAGATATTCTAACCAAAGCTATGACTATATCTCGGTTTGAAGAACTAGTAAAGAAGCTTCCATTACAAGAAGTACAAGGATAAATATTGCTTGGGGTATATTAGAAATATGATTATGATTATCCACGTCAGCAAATGTTACATGAGTCAGCAAGTTGTTAGTTAGTTAAATGGTTAGTCAGCAAGCAGTTAGTTAGTTAAGAGGTTAGTTAGTCTGTTAGATTAACGGATACTTCTGTTGTAAACTATGTATAAATACCCTTCTTCTTCTTGAATAAAATTACATTCTTTCTACTAAATCAATATCTTCTCTCTTGAAACCATGCAAGATGAAGAAATAATTCTTGCGATGCTCTCTCTCTCTCTCTCTCTCTCTCTCTCTCTCTCTATCTATCTATCTATCTATCTATCTATCTATCTATCTATCTATCTATCTATCTCGATCTCGATCTTGATCTTGTTTCACTCTCAGACTTTATGTCAACTTTTGTTTCACATCAACAAGTGAATTATTTGTAGCTGAAAAGTGAGAAAAGTATTTCTATCTATCCTCTCTCAAACTTACTTTCTTTATTTCTCTCTATGTCTTAAGTATCTCATGTTTTCATCCTTATCAACGTCCCAATTCAGAATTTAAACAAATTACAAATTTGTTAGGTGATTTATTTCGAATTTAAACGTGCTATAAGTAACTGAAATTGTGGAAATCAGATAATCATAAGCCTAAAAATTTGGTTCATGATTTATTTCGAAATTCAAATGGATTCTTACGTGATCTTTTTTAGTTTGTTACCTTATTAACATAAATTTAGGGTAGATATTTAACGGATATATTAAAAATTATCCAAAACTAAATTGTTTATTTATTGTTTTTGCCTTTTTAGTTAACTTTTGATCAATAATTCGAAAATAAGATTTTACCTTTAATTAGAAGATTTTGATCAATGTATTTGAATATATATTGAAAATAATTTGAAAATATAGGGAGAAAGAATATTATCATAATTAATATCCACTATGTAATATATACTATCCTAATATTCAAATTAAAGAGAAAGAATTTTTACGGTTGATAAAAGAAAAAAATATAAGGGTTGAATATTTTCACGTTTCCATCACTTTCTCGTCTTTTTCGTCGTTCCATATCTCCGTCCTCTCCTCTCTTTCTCATGCCAATACATGAGATTCCCTCCTTCAAAAAGATTGCAGCACTATCAACTGTTCAAGTTGCAGCAAAAAACGTGATATTCCCTCCTGCCCAAACATCCATCTCTACTCCCCTACCCAATTGTTGGGTTGTGATATTAGTTGGTGAGTGATGTTTTTAATTTTTAAAAATCGAGAGTAATTTACTGGAAACCCTATTCTGCACTACATAACCCTAATTCTCGATCTCTCTCGTCTATCTCTCGATCTCTCTCTCTTTTGCATGTGATACTTTCGTAATATTTTTTAAAATAACGTATTACAATAAATTATTTGGTTACATTCAAAGCCCTAATATTGCAAAACCCTAATTATAGTTACGTACAACCTTGATAAATTGAAGCTAAAAATATGTATTCCAAAAATAGATTCCAAAAATATCCACGACAATATATATTCAAAAAATGGATCCCATTATATTTTCCAGAAATATTGTGATAGAAATCGAGAATAAAGTGAAACATTTAATTTTTTAAAAATCGAGAATAAATTGAAGCATGCAGATGTAATATCTTTCAATATATTATCCTACATATTATCCAATTTCAAAGCTAAAAAAGATTCAATACTATCCTATGCATTATATACAATCAATATTATATGCAATCGATCTAAGTAATATATTAACCTATACATTGTACAACCTAATATTTACCATAACTTACTACAGTGAATACCATGAATGCAAAATCTATTTTCAAACCCTATTAAAAGTAGTCAACAAATCTATATGTGGAAGAACGCATGCTGAAAGGAATATATGGAAACTTTTTTTTTTACTCATGGTACACGATAAGAAGGTCTTGACACCTTCACACCTTTTTTCTTCTTCTTCACAATCTTAAGAGTTGTTCTTCTCACATCTTCCCCCCATTACCCCTCAATTCACCATACTTCACACCATAGCCACTCCTTCAAACGCCCACCTAGGAATCGTAATGAGAAACGAGTCTACTCTTCCAAATCCGAGATTACATTCATCCCTCTTTCACTAAAACGCGTCAATGGATTTTGATCCTAACACTGGACATGTTAGTGTCGGTTTTTGTTTGTATATTTTGGTTTTCTATCTTTCTAGAGCATGCTTTGGTTTTGGTTTTCTATCTTTGTTTTAGGATAATATATACATAATATCACTAATTTTATGTACATTACCGTCATTTATTTTGTTAGAATTAAGCTAATTATAGGATAATATAAATATAATATATTTTAATTTAGATGACTCTAATTAAGATAATTAATTAGTTTAATTGGCAGAGTTAATTTATTAATTAGTGGATAATATATACATAATATATAATAACATATACTTAATATATTATTATTAATATTAGTCTAATTAGAGGTATATATACATAATAAATAAAGCAATATAATTAGAGGGATAATATATATATATATATATATATATATATATATATATATATATATATATATATATATATAATATAGGTGAAGTCACGTGAATCACAATGTTTGACTCTGTTTTTAATCACAATGTTTACTCGATTTTGAATCACAATGCATTGACTCTGTTTGATATTAGCTTAGAAATTAGCTTAATTTTAGAAATTAGACAATGAATAATTCGTTTAACTCTGTTTGAATAATTAGATGAGGAATAATTCGTTGACTCGGTTTTGTATACATAATACTCCATCCGTCCCTAATTTATATGCCCATTTGCTTTTTCACATAGATTAAGAAAAAATTTAATGATATGAAAGTTAGATAAATGTTGGTATTGAAATTTGAGTAAATCAAAGTAAATTACTAAAAAGTTAATGTCATAATTGTGTTTGCTATTATAAAAGTTGGATAAAATAGTCTTTTTCTATCTTATCATATTAATTAGATCTATTAAAGTTGGTAAAAGATTTAGTTAGATATAAAAAAATTGCTAATAGACATATAAATTTGGGACAGACGAAAAAGAAAAATAGGCATATATATTTGGGACGGAGGGAATATATGATAATATACTTAATATATTATTATTAATATTCGTGTTATTAGATATAGATAGTCATTTTATGTACATTACCGTAATTGATTTTGTTAGAATTAAGCTAATTATACGATAATATCTATATAATATATATTTTAATTTAGATGACCCTAATTAAAATAATTCATTAGTTTAATTATCGAAGTTAATTTGTTAATAAGTGGATACATAATATAGGATAATATATACTTAATATATTATTCTTAAATGTTAATATACACTTCTAGCCATTCTCATTATAAAAAATACTAGTTTAGCAATTCACTATATCTAAATACAAAAGTAGCCTAAAAATTGTCAAGGGGCGATAGGATGAATTAAAGGCTGAGGGGCGCCGAGGGAAGGAATATAATTTCTTTCAAAATTATCTGTTTCTATTATTGGAGGGCCGAAATTCTCTCGGCCTCCCATCGGCCTCACAATCGGACTTGCTCAGCCTTAGCTTATTTTCTCGGCATACGCAGGGCTTAAGCAGAGCCAATGGCAGGGCCGAGGGGAGGCCTGTTATTATTTTGGACAATAATTTTATTTCGTCCATAGGCTCTTCATCGGCCTCCATAGGCACTCCTGTGCCCCTCTGTCTTTCAAACGAAAAAAAAAATTATTACCATCACAAATTCCTACAACACCAACTGAAATGATTGGCGAGATGTGATTGATGACAATAAACGTATCAAATGGCTAAATTTGTATTTTTTTTAATAGTAGATGGCTAAAGTTTTAATTGTTAAAATCCATTTGGCTAAAAGAGCGAATCTTCTTAAATTAATATTAGTGTATATATATATATAATAATGGCTAAAAGATCAAATCCCTCTATTATTAATATTAGTGTAAAATTAATATATATATTAATTTTTAGAGTTGTTCGAACATTAATATAAGGATGAACAATAACCAATAAAATAGTAAAGCAACACTCATAATTTTTAGAGTTGTTCGAATACACAAGATCATACGCCACTTTCCTATTTCCAGGAGTTGTTCGAACAATAATATAAGGATGAACAATAACCAATAAAATAGTAAAGCAACACTCATAATTTTTAGAGTTGTTCGAATACACAAGATCATACGCCACTTTCCTATTTCCAGGAGGTCTTGATTAGATTATACTGAGCAAGTCTTAGTAGATCTGTGCACAGGACAAATCACTAGTTATAGTCATAGTGACATTACAAAGGTTTCAAACACGGAGTTTGAGGTTTTCTCCAACTATGAAGGAGTTGCAATAAGAACAGTTCGGAAGTGAGCTCCTTCGGTTTCTAAGCTTATGATCTAATAATGAAAGCTTGTTTGTTGAGTATACTTTGAGTATGCTAGAGCTTATTTGCTTGAATGCTTTGTTGATCCCGGTAGGATTTTAGGTGTTCCTCATTCTAAATGTTGGTAGAATATAAAAGACATGTATTTATAGTGGTTCGAATACACAAGATCCTACTTCCCCTTTTCTGCTTTCAGTATATATCCACTAAGGATACTCGAAGACTGTCGAGTTCATATCAGTTGCAAGCAAACTAACAACCTATCAAAATCTATCAATCAATTCTATGAAGAAATAGGTTAGGGTTTGAGACTGTTCAACTTATCAAGAGTATAAAAACTCTTGACTCCAAGCTTGTGATGTTTATAAGAAAACACTTGGAGTATAAACATAATGAGGTTTCTAGCAATGAAACAGTAAGATTTCTGAAGGCAGTCAGCTTGTTTCTTTGCTTAGAGAGTTGTATACTTTGTGCTCGTGAAGTTCCATTCGGATTCTCCTTACCATAGCAGCTCACATGAACCTAGAGATCAGGAAGATAGATGTCAAGACTGCATCCTTAAACGGTCACCTTGAAGACGGTAGAGACATTTACATTAAATAGACTAGAAGGATTTGGCAGATGGATGTGAAAGAGGGCGAAGAGCGTCCAGTTTTGAAGCTTAAGAAGTCTATTTATGGACTTAAGCAAGCTTCTCGGTTATGACACCAACGTTTTGATGAGGTAGTCAAATCCTAAGGTTTTGTCTCTTGTCCTAACGAGGTGTGCGTATACGGTATCTGTGTCGACGGATCAATGGTGTTTCTTGCACTTTACGTAGACGACATCCTTCTCATTGGAAACAATGTTGAAGTGTTATCAGATGTAAAAAAAGCAGTTTCAAATGAAAGATTTTGGGTGAAGTTGCTTAGATCCTTATGATCAAGGTTATTAGAGATCCCTGGAAAAGGATGTTGAGTTTATCACAAACATCCTACATTGATACCGTGATAGCTTGTTTTAGCATGCAAACGACCAAGAAAGGACAATTACCTTTCAGACATGACATTTTTCTATCCAATAATCAAATACCCTAAAACGTTTAAAGAGATAGAAAGTATGGGGATAGTATCATATGCTTCCGTTGTCGGTAGCCTCATGTATGTGATGCTTTGTACGAGACCAGATATCTCATATGTAGTAGATGTGGTCTCAAGATATCAGTCCAACCTTGAAAAGGAGCATTGGACTTCGATCAAGCATATTCTCAACTAACTTAAACAGACTAGAGATTATAAGCTTCTTTACCTATAACAAACTCGGATTTCCAGGTTGATCGAGATGAGAAAAAGTCTACAGCGTGTTATGTGTTTACCTTGCGAGTTGGAGCCATTTCGTAGCGGAGTGCTAAACAGAAATGCATTGCGGATTCCACAATGGGAGCTACTTCAGAAGCCTCAAAAGAGGCAGTTTGACTTAAGATTTTCCTCCTGGATCTTGATATTGTTCCTAATTTACCTAAGATTATCATAACTTATTGTGATAATTCGGGTGCAGTGACAAATTCTAAGGAACCCAGATCCCACAAGGCATCTAAACACATAAACAAGAAGTACCACGTCTTACGAGAATTCCTAAACCAAGGAGCCGTGGTGATTGACAGAATCGGAACTAAAGACAACCTAGTTGGTTCTTTCACAAAGAGCTTACCAATCCCAGCCTACGAGAAGCATGTTCGTGGCTTCGGAGTGTATGAGATGCCCCTCACTTAAGATTGTGTAAACTTTTGTATAAGTGGGAGAATTAGTGATAGATAGTTGAGCTTGGTTGTTTGTACTAGTTAGTACCAGAACTGACACATTATACACTAAATGTTTACTTTAGTATAAGTGGGAGAATTGTTGGAATTTTGTATAGTGGAATCAACTTTTATGCTTGTATATAATGTGTTTACCTTTCTACTGTTTTATTCTCCTATCCGATTTAATATATATTTGCTCATGTTTAATTATTTATCTTGTATAATAGTTAGATTGTATAGTATGTTGTAAATCACAGAAGACTACACAAATGGTTGAACTAACAAGATATAAACAGTTATCACGGTTGAGAAAAAATTAGGATAAATTGTCGGTTTAAGCTGTAGTTTAGATAAGTGGCTTGTCATATTTATTTGTCTATACTGGTAACAAGGACGCATGTATAATGCTAATTCCTTCAAATAGTTTGTTAGATTGTAAATATTGGACCTTGCCGGTAAATAAGGAAGATAGTGAATGAATATCTGCAGAGGCAGAGAGTGGACATAGAAGTTTGTATCTCCGATCCACTATACATCGTGTATTTGTATGTTCTTTAGATTTTACATTATCTTATCTTTATATGTCACTCTACATTAAAAGGATTTTCACAAGAGCATAACTTATTTTGTCTGAAAGACTCAATCTGGACATTAACTTGTCACTCTACTAATCACTATTTTATCGAAAATATTTTTGTAACTTAACTAATGACTCACTATACCTAACAACTGACTGACTAAAACACAATCAGTCTCACTTTGAAAAGCTCAGGATTTAGGAGTTTAATTTGGAATTCAAGCCCATATTCAGTCTTTGACTGACTCCTTAATTTCAGTTCGAGAAGTTACATCAAATGTGTTCCCTCTACACCTGAATGTATGTCTCGGGACCAATACATACATGGCGGAGTATCACTCTTCTTCCTTGCCATCCCACAGTGGTGAAGACATAGAATGATGCCTCAATTCCATGGTAAGTGTAGGAGCACGTTTTAGAGCTCCCCATCTAGTCTCTAAATTTCTTTTAGTGAAGTTGAATGAAGGAGAGAGCACATTTCCAGCGCTTTTGTAAGTTTGTATTGATTATGAGAACAACTTTTCACTTCAACATTACAAGGTCGAATTCTGGAGTTGCACAACCAATGCTAAAGTGATTAAATCACATGGAGCTGAGGGTACACAGTACACACTATAACCACCATATCAAGATAAGTGGAAAGGGTCCAAAGCAAAATAAACCCTTCCATTTCAAGGACTATGATAAAAACTATTCCAACATCAGGGAACATTGATCTTACTTGAAGAAGATAAAGTTTCACCATCTTCTCCCAGCTCGGAGATGCTCATGCACTCATCATGTCCATAGTATTCGGCCAAATAAGCCAAAGCTTCTGAGTTGGTATTGCAGACCTTCCATAACGAAGATACTTCACCTTTTGAGACAGTACCCCTGACCTCACAATCTTGTAAGAATTCTAGCAGTTTGGTGTAGAAGGAATCATAATTCATAATAAGGAAGGGAACAGGAAGTAGGGATCCGATTCTCTCAAGTTGGATGAGTGCCAAAACCTCAAAAGCCTCATCTAGAGTGCCAATTCCACCAGGGAGAGCCACAACAGCCGTCTTATCTGAACTCACAGCTCTCACAGCAGCATCCACCAGACCATGCTTTCTTGCGGAAAAGAACCTGCAGGACTAAAGAGTTAACAAGGCCGATGCAAGAGCAATTTGAATTAAATCGATTACCTGCATGTAAGATAGTTATCTAAAGGTAGGTAGGGATGGATGTCGGTAGTAGTCCATTGTCCAGCCTCCTTGCCTATCTTGAATCCACCAACGGGTTTCCCTGCTTCAAGAGCACCTTTAGTTACAGCATCCATAAGCCCCGGCCCTGCTCCTGACCAACTAGTACAATCTAAGAGGTTGGCAATCTGTAAAAGAAATACCAAATTCATCAGAATATGCATTAATGAACAGGACAAGACGGATTAGCTTACTCCTTTCGACAACTGAAATGCTCTCACAAAATGTGGATGCTCAGCTTCAAATCTAGCTGAACCTAAGTAGACAACTCCTCTGCCAAGTCTTCGGATAAGCCCATAGCATTTCTCAATTTCTTCCTTCACCTACTTTTCCAAATTTGTATTCGATTAAATCTCATTCTAACCAATTCAATAAAAAAGAACAAAACATCATTGGGAATTCGATACGAAATTACTCCCAGCAAGCTCAGAACAAAAAACCTATGTACCTCAGCAGGGCTGCTTCTCTCATCAAAATCAATGCCCTCAAACTTGCAGCTAACAGGCCTTGCTCTTGTTGATTGAGCTTTCGTGTAAATCTCAGGAACCTTGAAATTCGCCGTGAGTTTCTGATTTCCGCCAATAGACGGTGTTTTCCTAAGACGATCGAGATGACAGAGCCACAATGAAGTCGAAGTAGCTGCTGAAACACCCATTTCCACACAATCAAAGTATTGTAATAGCAAACATCGAATAACAAGTTGCAGTAAACTGGAATAGGGTTCGTTCGTTGCTTTGCTCAAGGCCTGCAGACTGCAGATGCTTCAATAATTCCAAAGCACAACTCAGGGGCCATTCTAGGGATTTAGAAAGGCCCGTAGATAATCAGCTCAAGAAGGATATATTTGTAATTTAGGCTGCTAGGGTTGGCACTGCTTCTGTTCGCTGCCGTAAACATGGGTAATAAAATCGTGAAATGTGATTATAAGATAACAGCTTAGTTCGTCAAGAGATATTTTTCCAAGTGAAAATGGTGTGTGTTTTCAGGTATCTCACGGGATTCGATGCACAAGAGACGTGCAACTGGAGGAAAGACTCTTTGTTGATTCGAAAATGTGGGTGGGGCTTCTATCCCACTCCATATCCCCACTACATGTCCCACCGGTAAGGTGAGAATAACTACATGCCACATAACATGATTATTCTATGTTTATTGACATATTCAATGTTATTTTCTATGAAGATAATTAAACTTGTATTGTGTAGATGATAGTTAAACTTGTGTTGTGTAGACATTGAAGATCTTGATGGGAGCCATAAATTATAAATAATCCTGAAGATGAGACAGACCCAATAAAGGTCAAATGGTCATAAAGGTCTGGTTATATTTTTTTTCCTTTCTAAGTTTTTTTCCCCAAAGTTTTCTTAGTAAAGGTTTTTAACGAAGTATCTAATGCAACATATGAGTAAATAAGTTATTGAGATCGATTCACAAAAGAGCTAATGCAAATTCGCTCAAGTGACAATCTAGCAGATTCTTTTACGAAGACATTACCAGCATCAACATTCAAGAAGTTGGTACATAAGATCATGCGACGACTCAAGGACCTATAATGTTTATTTTGAGGGGAGCACTGTACTCTTTTTCTTCGACTATTTTTTATCCCATGAGATTTTTTGGCAATGTTTTAATGAGGTAATAATTTTTTTATAGGGATGATCAATTAAGGGGAAATGTTGTAAGTAAGTGTTGTAAATATATTTTATATATAGATATACCATATGCATGATGACCATTATAAACAACCCCAAAAGTCTACTATGTAACTCTATAAATAGACCCTCATAATACTATACATCTCATTCCTGCCTTCTCTATTATTCTCCACATTCTCCTTAGTTTATAACAATATCAATATTTTATCTTGATATTAGAGAAAAATGAGACATTTAGCTCAACTAAAATTTCTTCAAAATATATGTGAAAAGAGAATGAGCATATTAAAAAGCGCGGAGAGTACATTTTATTTTAAAACACATAATTTTACCATTTTTGTTCATCAAAGTTTAAAGTTGTTTTTTAAGAATTAAGTAAAAGAAATGTTTTAATAACGTTTTTAGGCAATTGGAAATGGTGAAGATTTTATATGGGTATATGCGGGCTTCTAAGGGGTCGAATACATAAGTTTGTTTGTGGGAATATGTGCATATCCAAGACTTAAGATTAATTAGCGATATTTTCATAATAGGAATGCAAATCTTCAATTGAATGAAGGATCATAAATCTTTAATTTTAAGGGGGCTGAATCGACAATCAAAGGGGCAATATATGATAATTTTGAAATATGGAAAGAAAATTTAGGACAAGTACGCATACTTTTTGGAGAGCGACCAATACCCACCGACCCTCCCGTGGAAGGTATCTTACAACTATATATTAAACCTGCCCGGCAAAATGATATGTACAATTTAATTTATATTAAAATTAATTTACGAGTTTCATATGTCATTTTTCAAAAAAGTGATGCATATAGAGAGATATATTGTGAGATAGAGAAGTTTCGGTTTGTTTACCAATAGATATTTTGCAGTCCATTCATGATTACTCTCTATTCATTAGAAGGTCTTGAAACATTTTCATCGCAATTTCTTTTTATGAGAATAATCAGCATCCACTATTGGAGATATATATTATACTCATTTTTTTTTTTATAATAAAACCTATAGGAGAGACAAAACTCTACTAGCTTGATCATGAACAACAGACACTGCTGTTATAATTTCAAGTTTGTGACATTTAACTGTTGGTTATAATATAGCCGAACCTTGGAAATGCGTACAAATTAATAACAAGTAATTGAAAATACAATAAAGATTGAGATACTAGATTATAACCAATTTTGTATCCAATAGGGCAGACAACTTTCTGGTATTCTGGGCAGAACGTCCGGGTTGAAGATTCTCCTGAGTATGAAATGACAAAATGAACAGACAAAGTCGAGTCGAGTTTCCTCTTTCCGCAAGACAGTATTGCCCCGACTAGTGCTCACGGATTGACAATCTGTCCCCAAAGATAAAACGACTTTCCTCCTTCCTGGTAGCAGCACCGCAAACTGAAAAGGCTCCGGCGAACTGAACCAAGGCACGAACTGGGCAGACACCGAACTATACTATAGATGCTCGTATGTATGTTATGTTGTGTATGTGTGTTGTTGTGATCTATGATATGGAATGCTTGTAAGATGCATCTATATTTATATAGCAAAATCCACCATGTCAAGGGATTAAAGGCATTAAAGATCCACTCCACTACTTGCTCATTAAGAGCCATCACTTGAGACCTTTCAAGTTCTCCATTGGATGCTTCTAGGTCATCAAGACCTTTGAACTGCCAACAACTTGCAGGCAGCTCAACAGTCACACGAGTGTACTTGCCCAGACACAATCCAAGTAATGAGTCAGACAATCTGGCAGTAATTGCATCCAGTTACGAAAATGCCCCCAAACGTGACCAACTTAAAATGCACATTTCTCACTCACCGAAATTCGGTTTTGAGAATACGAACGTGGTCACAATAATTTAATCATGGTTAGACTAAAATATTAATTAGTCAAAACCAAATTTCCAACAATCCCCCACATGAGTGGAAATTGTGCATGCATGTATGCAAACTAAATGTCCAATTCGAAAGAAATAGCATTGCAAACGGGATAGGTAGCTTTTGGCTTTGAACCTTCCCTTGTCAAAACTATCGGGTACACCGGCGGACTAGTGGACATGATGCCTTGAACTATTCCTCCTTAGTGTGCACCAAGACAATAGTATCAACACAATACTATCTCAACCTTGTTCGTTCTCACGTTTGTATCCATTTCGGCCTTGGACACATCTTTGGATTCATAAGTGCCCTCTGTGAAGCGGCCACACTTCTCACTTATATAGGTGATTCCTTTCCAAGTATCCTGCCATACTTATCTGCCCAGAATCATTAAAAGTCATAAGACTTAACCTCACCACATTGACGAGGTTTCAACACTTAACTTGCCTTCCAAAGGAATGGGTGAAGATATAATCTTCCAAGTGTTGCCTCGCGAACTCTTATAGCTTAGTTGTCTCATTGAACCAAGTTTCGGGATCTCCAGTCATCATGGTTGGGTTACCACTATAATTGTTCTAGTTGTGGATTTTTAATCTCATTCCCTCTAGCAACTTATTCATTCGATCTCTATTTAACCCTTTGGTTAGCGGATCCGCTAGATTATCCTCGACTTAACATAACAAACGAGAGATAATCCCACTTGAGATCAAATGTCTTATGGTATTATGTCGACGACGTATGTGTCTCGACTTACCATTGTACACGTCACTCGAGTGCCGCCAATAGCCGCTTGATCGCGTAGTTAATCATGACGGTAGACACCGGCTTCACGCCAACATGGAATATCCTCAAGAAAGTGACGAAGCCACTCGGCTTCTTCACCAGCTTTTTCCGTAGCTGTAAGCTCGAGATTCCATGGTGGGACCGGGCTATACACGTTTGCTTCGTGGACTTCCACGACACTCGCTCCACCCCCAATAGTGAAAACATAACCACTAGTTGAGAATGAGTCTTTCGTATCCGATATCCGGTTGCATCATTGTACCCTTCCAAAGACAGGTGGATATCTAGTGTATCTCAGCCCCAAGTTGAGAGTATACTTTAAATATCTCAACACTCGTACTAGAGCAGTCCAATGTTCTCTGCTTGGGTTGCTCGTGTACCTGCTCAACTTGTTAACTGGGCAGGCAAGATCAGGACACGTACAGTTACTGATGTACATCAAGCATCCAATGATCTTTGCATACTCCTCTTGTGCAACAGGTTCACCTCTGTGCTTGCACAGATGCACATTGAGCTCTAATGGCGTTTTAGCTGGCATCTTATCATAGGCATTGGACTTCTTGAGCACCTTCTCAATGTAATGAGATTGTGTCAAGACAATTCCATCAGCCTTCTGCACAACTTTGATTCCAAGAATCACATCAACTAAACTCATATCTTTCATGTCGAAGTTTCTTTTCAACATATGTTTAGTATCAAGAACGAGTTGACGACTACTGCCCATTATCAGCATATCGTCTACATAAAGGCAGACTATGACAAATGCATCAGCAGTGCCTTTAATGTACACACACTTGTCACACTCATTAATTTTGAAACCATTTGATAATATCGTGTTATCAAACTTCACATGCCATTGCTTTGGAGCTTGCTTTAGACCATACAACGACCGAACCAGTCTGCATACCTTGCTCTCCTGCCCAGGTGCCACAAACCCTTCGGGTTGGTCCATATAAATCTCTTCCTCTAGCTCACCATTTAGGAAGACAGTCTTCACATCCATTTGATGGATCTCAAGTCACACGAGTCTACTTGCCCAGACACGATCCAAGTAATGGGTCAGGCAGTCTGGCAGTAATTGCATCCAGTTACGAAAATGCCCTCAAACGTGACCAACTTAAAACGCACATTTCTCACTCACCGAAATTCGGTTTTGAGAATACGAACGTGGTCACAATAATTTAATCATGGTTAGACTAAAATATTAATTAGTCAAAACCAAATTTCCAACATTGACTACAAAGTATTCCCTCCGTTTCATTTAACATGACACGTTTCTTTTCGGCGCGGGAATAAAGAAAGTGGATGATAAAGTATGGGAGATGGGTAAATGAGAAAGTAAGAGAGAAGATGAATGAATTGCTGAGATAGTAAATGATAAAGTAGAAGAAAGAAATGATAAAATAGGATAAATAAATAAAGAAGTAAGAAATAATTTAGTACTTAACATTATATGGATGATATGCTACTTGCTGCCGTGAAGGCTGGCATATTTTAGAGACTCCATCTTCTAACATAGTTATAAATCAGCATAATTGTAAGCATAAATTTATGTTGAACAAATAAGATTTTTTTTTCATTAAAGAATCAAAATCTTTAATTTATCGAAATTCCTCAAAAGTTGATTCTATACTGAAAAAAAGTATTCAAGCACAGTGGAAGCACGCAAGAGAAAGTAGCATGTCAACTATTTAAAAACGTGACATTTGAACAGCTCCATGAAATTGGGAGGCAACAGTAGCAGCAGCTTTATGCTGCAACTGTTTTGAACAATTCTCCGGAGCAGCCTACCGGCGATGTCGGTACGAGTTCCATGATCTCCTTAACCACCTGAGCCTTGTCTGCCTCAAACATTTCATCCTCTGCACAACAAATTAAGATAGTGAGAGTTGAAGCTCAGCAGCATCCTGCGGCACAAAATATAATGGAGTTTACTACCTTTGTCGGACTTGAATCCATCAAGAAAGCGCACCAGCTTGCTTCTATTGGCACACAATATGTTGGTGATATCATTAGGTTTGTTCTGGTTAGCCACAAACAGCTGCAAGATGGACGTATAAACAAGGTAAGTGCACAAAATTGATCGAGCAAACGTGTTCACTTTGACAATTATCGAGTGCATGAGGTAAAACCTTGAACACATGGAATGCATCCATCTGTATGCATTTGTGTGTTTCCTGCAACATACAAGAATCCAGTAAGACCCTTTCACATTCCCTTCTTTGTTGACAACAAGATATTATGTAGTTTTTCCAGTGTCAACATATTAGATAGCAGGTGATGATCAAATGTGGAGGTTCCAGCACTTATTGAGAATAAAGATGATGAATTGCATGTCATTTCGCAGAATCTCAGTTCTATGTAAGAGCAATACACATCCGAAGCAAAAAAAAAAAAAAAAAAATAAATAGTGGTAAAAGGATTATTACCCTAAGGAGATTCATTAGAACTCTCATATTGTCCTTGGAGCTGACATAGCGTACCATGACCGTGGAATTTGATCTATCAAGCAAGATTTCGCCTAGAAGCTGAAAAGGAAAACTGATCATTAGCAACATTAAGATTGGCTTTTTATCACTTCTAGTTTAATAGAGCTAGCTAAGGAGACAAAACTTTGTTGGATGCGGTTGGCTTTAATATAACAAGGCCATAGTATAGGGATACAGCAAGTCATCAGTCGTTCACTTCATACCTTGACAGCAAATCGCCGCGTCATGTAATTTGAAGATTCCAGCATCTTTGAGTTGAATTCAGTGAAAAACTATCGAAGAAATTAAGAAGATATAAGGTCAAAATTTATAACATACTAAAACTTTGGGGAAAGTTCATAAACAGAAGTGCGTGGAAGCATGCTATTTTGTTCTTCATAGTCAAATGCTCAATTACAGAGGAATTAAAAAACCATACCCAACTATAATTTTCTGTGAGAAAATCTGCAATAGTGGACTTATGCCGTGTCATGAGCTCCTGAAATATATTACAGGAAACATATAGCTTCACTCAAGAATGGGAAGGAAATAACAAACTTTATTTTCAAACAATACATCCTGAATGGAACTTCCTTCTACCAGAAATATAAAACTACCATGAAGATATGATGAAGAAAAAGTCGAGACCCACGCAGCTAGACAAGGACTACAACTGAGAGAGAGAAATTAAAAGCATGATGTACCTTAAAGGTAGCAGCCGCATCCGAAGCAACATCAAAATTTGGAAGTTGAATGTAGTGAAAGAACTTCTTTACATGGGCTGGTTTCAAAACATAACTGCCAGCAGAGAAAGATCAATACTTATTGCAAACATTAATGTATCTGTGAGACCATGAGAGCTTCTTACCTAGCGACGACTTGATGTCGTATACACTCCCTCAGCATTCCTCCATAATGCAAAGCAATGGCAGGATCATCATACCTGTTAAAAAATGTAATGTGTAGAATCAGCATCTGACATCATTCATGTCATAATAACAGACATTTGATCACTCACCCAGTAATCATAATATCCAAAAGATCCAGATTCTCTTCCAAGTACTGAGAAGCAATCAACCGTGACTGAACCTGTTGCCTTTGCAGATTTGCAATTACCCTGGTAGCATCCTTGCGAGCCTTACAAAAGAAACCCGTCCCAATCAACAATAATTCTTCCAACAAGCTTCCATCCATATGTATTTCGATAAAATTGACTAACCTCGAAGTTAATTTTTGGGATGCAGACGACGAGCAGCCGCATAGTGTCGGCAATAAAGAACTCTTGAGTGACTTGGGCACAAGCTTCTGCAACAGGCTCTGAACCTTCACATCCGTATAGAATTGATTTCAGCTCCCTGATATCGACATCAAATTGCGCCATCTGAAAATTAAAAGGCCCCTGTATATGAAAATATTCCTATATTGTGAATAAATATGGTTTTCCAGAATGAGAAATAACCTTCTCAATGCGCTTAGGAGTGCCTTCTTCCGACTGAGAATCGATGTAGAGGAGCAGTTTCCTAGCATCACGTACAATCTCAAGGGGAGTGCGTGCTTTTTTAGATTTGAAGAGGTTTTTCATAGAATTGGCGCGCAAAAGTTTGGGAACAAGTTTCTTCAAAGTCTTATTGGAATTGGTTCGCTTGATAGCATCCTCATCCTTGTTGGCGATCGGCATCTCTTCCCCCCTGAAACGCGGGGAATGAGATCCCGCCGGCCGGATGATGGATTCAGATGGATGCCTCTTTCCTTCTTCCCTTCCTTGTGCGTAGATATTATGGTCAAGAGCCAGCGTAGAGTAGGTAAGGGTTAAAAGAATTCGGTTGGAAAGAAGATGAAATTGTGAGGCGGAGCGATGCAATATACATTGTTCGACGGAGAGCGAGTTTGGGAATTCTAAACGGGGTTTATATTCATTGCTTTCCAACTGTTTTCCGTTTTTCTATTATTCTCACTTCAAAAAAACCAAATATCATGTTGGAAAGGAAATTATAAAAACCTATAACTGATTGAGTAGATCATGTATGAATTTATATATTATATAGGAATTAAAAATTAATCTCTGTAATATATATTTTATTAATAATTTTCATACGTTTATAAAGTTATAATATTTTATGTATATGCATAAAAAAATATAATAATTATGTATGAATTTGTAGTTGGTTTGTAATTGTAGTTTCTACCAAATTCACATCATCTAACAATATTCAAAATAATGTAAATTAATATTTATAAAATCATTTGTGGTCGAAGTAAAATATGTCTTGTGTTAAATGATACGATGTCTAATTTCGCCAATATTGTATAGGTTCATAGTTTGATACGAATTTAATTAAGTGTGATTTGTATATTATGATACGATCACCGAATTCATCCGATTCTAATGAAATCAGGGGCGTATCTAGAAATTATTTTGACCTTCGGCTAGATGATGCTTGTAAAAGAAAATATGCATTAAATTTTACTTTATGAAAGTAATGTTTATATTATGCTAACAATAATGTTTATATAATCTTAGAAATTGATAGGATCTGATCTAAAATGAGAACTCATTTGTTTATTCACTCAATCCAAATACATAAAATACACCAAACTGTCTTTCTTGCTCTCGACATTTCTACAAACACCTAGCCCGCATTTTCATTGTATTCACCTCATCACCTCTGCCGCCATCACATTCCACCTATTTATCCTCTCCTCATTCTCATTTAGTATCTTTCCACCGTCCACCCATTCTAACTAAAACATAAATAAATTAATTTTAGGATTTTTGAATGGCTTTGAATGAAATACAGTTAATGAGATAAATTATAAAATAAATAAGTAAATCTACTAGAAAAATCAATTTACTATAAATGAAATGTTACCGTACAATTTACATCTCTTCTGTAGCCCTTTTCTATGCGGTTTGTAAATTATTGTACATGAACGAAAGTTTAATTAAATGCGAATGTAGAGATTTTTTTTGGTTATAAAAATGCATAGATATAATAAGTATGTTAATTACCTCCCATACTTAAATCTTGAAAATAGAAGTTGTATGTGGAATGTGGGTGAGAATAAGGAGAATCACAAGCAGTGCAGTAAGTTGCAAAAGGTGTAGGAGACGCATGAAGCTTTATTATACTAACTTTTAGTTGGATCAGTTCATGGATATCCCCCGCCTTCAACTTAATTACGCGCCCTATTCCTCACGAAATTAATACTGTTAGTTTAAAATTTAGAAATAATTGTACGAATGGACAAGGTTCAAATCGGAGTATCCAATCTTGAATATATAACTCGTTCGGAAAATAACTTAAATAAGTACTTTTAGCGTAAGTGTTTATGTCATAAGCATATAAATTGAATAAATTGTTTGTCTTTGGATGTATTTGTGTGTAAACACTTAATTAGGAAAAAAATAAAATATGGTTTAAAAAATTGTTGTTTTAAGAATTTGATATTAGAATCTATTTTCATAAGTTGTTTTAAGCTTATTTTCATAATCTATTTCTATCTGTTTATGAAATTAAGTAAAAAATAACTTAATTTTTAAAGTTGTTTTCAAGTTCTCTCAAACGCACTCATAAATGCCTAGTTTGCAGATAAACTCTCCCATACCTGCCATGTCGTCTATCCAAAAAGTTATGCTACGATGTCTTTTAAATAATTTAAGTTATCATATATTAAATTAAATAGTGTAAAATGCTTACTAATTGATATAGTTTTTCTCGACGGTTAATGATCCAACTTTAATCATCATCGGAAGAAATTGATTTAGAAAATATTCAAAGTGATTCAGACTACATGATATAAAAAGCTATTCCACTAATTTGATAGACCTGATTTAGAAAATTATTTTTGTTTCAATTTTATTTTTAAAGTTCTCATGTGTTCAAAATTATAATAGTTGGACCACTGCTTAAGTTAAGAGTCTTGTTGCATACCTGGTTAATGTTATTCAATATTGATCCAGATACGAAGCTTTCGGTATAGAAGATGGGGTTTAATATACCTGAATGAAAATTTCAGCTCAAACGTGAAAGTCAGTATCTACTGAATTGTGCTACTGAACAAGTCAGTTAGCCAATAAAACTTTCTCGATCGCATGGGCAGAGGGTATCTATCTACTGAGTCCTATCTACTAACTCCAGTTAGTGAACACTAACTCATTATAGGATAAAGTGGGGAAGTGTAGGCCCAAATAATTTTTGTCTCAATTTGAAAACACGTTTCATGCTGAGTGTGACTTTTAAGGATAAGTTTGTATGCATTATGAACATATAATGAATGAAACAGTAAATAAACACAATCAGTTTTTAAAGTAGTTTGGATGCGCTGGATCCTACGTTACTGTCTTGAAGAAGACAAGAGTTCTTGATTACTTATACTGAGCAAGTCTCAGTTGATCTGTTCGCTGGACATACACTCTAGTTATAGTCTTAGTGACTCTATAACTTCAAACACGAAGTTTGATTTTCTCCAACTAAGAAGTAGTTCTTAGAATAAGAACAGTTTAATAAGCTGAACTCCTTCGAATTTTCTAAGGTTAAGATATTACAAGAATTGCTTAGAATAGAGAATGGAACAATAGATCTCTAGAGTGAAGAACTAGATATATCTCTCTGTGTGTAAGTTCTTCGATGTGTAAGCTTTTTGGTCGCTAGAGCGTTTGAATGATTTAATGCTGTTGGTTCCCCGTTTTCTTCTCTACATGAAGACTCTTTTCTATTTATAGTCTCGACTCATGAATAGATCCGTTGGAAAAGGTTTAGACACGTGTCGAAAACGACAAGGAAACGACCATCTTGAGTTTTGAATATCACTGTAGGGATTCTCTATTTTTCAGTATAGGGAGCAGCTTTATGTCAAAGTTAGTACAGTGCTGACAGATCCTCATTGGTAGAGGTTAAATGAGTTGGTGAGGTTTGTTCAAACTCCTGGTGGATACTGAATTGACTGCCTCTGATTCCTCGGACGCTTTAACTGAGTTGTCTTCTACTAACATTCTTCTGAGATATTCAGTACTTGACTCAATTTTCTTTACTGATTCAGTGAGTTCTAAAACACCAAACTGAATTCCTCAGTGATGAGTCCTTCCAGATGACAAAAAATGTTCTACTGAACCTATCAGCTACTGAACTCTATCTAACTTACTGAGTTCCTAACATGCTGAACTCAACTAAGTTATTATATTCTTGAGGTTCATCATTTAACTAAAGGGTTTTGAGATCTTCAAATCTTATTATACTGAATCTCATACCCAACATTCAGCTTTGTAATATTTGACAATAAAATAACACACTATATCTCTAGTATTTTATATGATTGTTGGTTACTCATTTTCTTACTAGGTCTCCAAGAACAAAGATGATACGCTAAGGTATCGAGATAGAAGAACCAATGGAGAGTAAGAGGAGAGTGAGATAGAGAAACTCAATTCATTCTGTTGCATAGATGATCTTCTAACTACTTGCCATGATATATAAATAAGCATACTCTACCCTTGACATTTGGGCCTATACCCTCTTCATCTTGTTGGGCCTCCCTTCAATTAACTCTCTTCGGTGATTATATCAAAAGCTTTCAGCATCACTGTGTCAAAATAAACTTTGCAGGTGGTGTTTGGAGTAGCTAAAACTTATTGATAAATATTAAAAGAAGTTGATTTAAGAATTTGTAGTTATTTAAAAAAAAGTGCTGAAATCTACTAAAAGTGTGAAAATAATGTTTGGAAATACTGATGATAGTGCTTATTTTCACTTTTTAAATGATATGTCTGTTTTACCCTTATTAAATAATTATAAATAAAATTGAGAAGCTTTTTTTCATTATAATTTTGATCATAGTATTATAAAATATTAAATTAATCTATACATTATACAAATTTCTAATATATCATATTATCATAAATATATCATGTTATTGTATACTCCTTCCATCCCATTGATCTTGCAACATTGACTTTCGACACGAATTTTAAGATAGCGGGCGTAAATGTGTAAAGTAGTGGTGTAAAAGTATAAAATAGTGGGGTCCACTCATTTAGATGATTGTATTCTACTCATTTATTTTTATTTTAGGTAACATTGCAAGATAAGTAGGATGATCCAAAAAAGAAATGTTACAAGATCAGTGCGATGGAGGGAGTATTATTAAATACTATTTATTTGGATGAACTCATACTAGTACTATTTTTATATAATCTTATTGAATACATAGCTAAAAAATAATTATCACAAAATGAAATAGAAAAATAATAATTTAAATGTCTGAAATTCTCAAAACTCACCACTTCAATTAATTTATACTTTACTAATAAAAAATGTTTCATTAATTTTGAAGCACTTAAAAATATAAAATAATCATGATTAAATAGGTAACTAATTTACTAAAAAATAATACTTCATCCATTCCGCTCGACTTGTCTTGTTTTCCTTTTCGGGTCGTCCCACCCGACTTATCTTGTTTCCATAAAAGAAAAAATAATTACTACACAACCTACCACTTTTTATTTGTGGGGCCTACCTCTTTACACACAATCACCATTTATCTACACACAACCACCCACTCATCTTAATCTTTGTGCCGAAAAGAAACAAGACATGTCGAGTGGGACGGAGGGAGTAATAATTAAATTGATAATTATTAAAATATAAATTTTAGGGGTAATGGTTTTTTTGGAATTATAAAAATATTTGGACACCAAATATGTCCAATAAATTGGTAGAACTATAATCTGAAGTAGAAAAGCTGGGCATTGAGACTATTTGGTAGAGAAATTTGAGCTGAAAGATTAGTGTTCCAAACACCACTTACAAGGTGAAAGTTATAAGGTACAATTAAAAACTGTTTCAACCATTCCATTAGTTTACACTCCAGAATACCATCTTAATTCTCACTCAACTCTATTATCTACCTATACTTAAACAATGCGGGCTCCTACTTGCTTCTCGCGAAATTTCGAGAATGCCCCTACTTTCGCATATTAACAATTCAATTGTGATGACAGTGTCATAAATTCTGCAAAATCTTAACCTTTTTGTACAAACGCCCGTGAATTAGGCTCGTGCGCTATACGTTGTCTCCTTCACACAAACACAACTCTCATCTCGCGCTTCTCTCAAAATCAGCCTCCCTCCGCGTTCTAGGCCGGAAAATTTCAGCTTGACAGTCGCTTTTCTCTCAATCAGCATCTACCGCACCGGCTCCTCCGAAATTCCTAGCTTGGAACCCACCGCCATGATGCAAATTTCATTCCTTGCCTGACTGAATTCAGAGCGCCCTTGCATTTCCTCAGTGCTTTCGTCTTAATTCAACCAACGATTTCAACATTCCTACAAAATTAGAATCCAATTACTGCAGTTCCATTCGACCAGAATTGAATTGGGACGAAGAAGAATCAAGTAGCAGGTATTCCTTCGGTTTCTAGCTTTCTACAGATTCTATATATGATCGACTATTAATACTATATGTTGATCCGGAGACGAGAGTTAGGTGTAGAGGGGCGGGGGGGGGGGTGAATACACCTGAGTACTGTTTCTTTTCTCAAACGTGAAGGACAACTAAGCTGTAGGTTGCTACTGATGAACAGTGCCAAATAATAACCTTCTGATCGCGGGTCAGAGTGTGCCAACGACTGAGTCTCTCCTACTGACTTTTGTCAGTGCTTGATTCCCAGTCGAAGACTAAGTGCGGATAAGTGTGTAGGGCCCGGAGATTCGTCTCAGTTGAAAACGTGATTTTCACAAGTTAGAAGATTTTGTCTAGTGCGCCTTTTCGAATACGTTTTATGCAAGATATGAGTTTGTAAAATGGTTGTATGCAGTGCAATAAAATAGTAAACAACAAAAACAATTTTTAACGTGGTTCGGATACGCAAGATCCTACGTCCACGGTCCTGCTGAACAGGAGGTCTTGTTGATTAATCCGAGCAAGCCTCAGAGAGGTATCTGTGCACTGGACATACCCTTCTAAGTTATAGTCCTTAGCGACTTTACAAATCAAACCTAAGTTTGAAGGGGAGGGGATTTTCTCCAACTAGGAAGGAGTTCTTACAATAAGAACAGTCACTAAAAGTGAACTCCTTCGAGATTCTAAGCTATAGATATAAACGTTGAGCTTAGCTAGAGAAGAGGGATCTAAAGAACTCTAGAGAGAAGAACTAAAGGTATTCTATTGGGCAAGTTCTTCGCTGGATTTATCTTGAATGCGCTAGAGTTGTTTCGAAAGCTTGAGCGTTTTATCCCTTTGATATCCCGTGCGTGGAGCTCGGATTTGCTTCTCTATTTATATTCGTGACCCAGGCATTTGCCCGTTGGAGAGGACGATGCCACGTGTCACAGGCTTCCAAGGAAAACGGCCATATGTTTGAATTGTTATAGTAGAGTTGTTGATTATTGTGCATGATAGCAGCTTTAGTTGGCCAGAGCAGGTAGTGCGTTGATGGCTTTTCATTGGTCGAGGTTTGTGGTAGGTGAGATATCTCATACATCGGTCTTCATCGGAGTTAACTCTCACTCATCCTCGTATGATCTTCTGCTGACTTTCGAGTGATGTTAAACGCTGGGTCGTTTCATGTCGGATACAGTATACTTGATGTAGTCTCTGTCTTCTTCGTCTGAGTCGGCTGATGAAAATGTTCTACTGAGTGTAGTCAGCTGATGACTCCGAAGGTACTGAGCTTGTATAGGAGGTTCTTCTACTGATGTCTGTCAGCTGATGAGATGTCTTCTACTGAGTGAACATCAGCTGATGACTTAAGAACACAAGCTCTTACACTGATGACGTGGGGTTCTGGAAAGTAAACTTCCTACTGAAGATCAATCCAACATTTTACCCCGTACAGGACTTAGACACAAAAGATAAAGAAAAATAAAATCAGTCTAGCCTATTACATAATCTAGTCCTATTGACATTACATTACTGATACCAGCTAGGTTTTGGGATCTTCAATTCCATAGCATGAACACTATGATTTCCCCCAATATTGTTTTACCCAACAAAATGCTAAGTATCATCTACTGACTCATAACCCAACAATTTCCCCCTAATTGATGATGCCGAAACCTCTATAAAATCTAAGAGCATAAGTTCTAAACTACTGACATAATAAAGACTTCAGTTAAAACTGAGCAAATAACTTGAGGAAGTCAGCAGCGGAAAGATCGGCACATCAGAGAAACAGTTATGTGTGAGTGTATGTCAGATCACTTCAGTGATCAATTGTGATAAAGATAAAAACAAACAAAGCCGTAAGACAATGAGTGATTGTCTGGCCAGAAGAAAGAACTATTATATATATGTGAAATGGATTACACAATTCCTAACTTCTATACAAGATATGAAGACTACTGCTAACGTCTGAACTTCTTGGTCTTGCTCTTGAAATCAACAGACTTGTCAGCAGGAGGATCCAATCCGTAGGATTTGTAGATTCTGGCACGGAGTGTTTGGATTTCCTCGAGATCGCTAGGCAGCTGAGAACTAAGATCATGATGGCGTGCAGCTGAGTCGACCTCATCTTCAATCTCCTTGGTGCATAGAACACCACGAGTGGTCATGGGAGGAGATAATTTCCTGTAAGCAGGAGCAACGAGTGGCAACTTCTCCTTTGCTAGGATCAGATGAATTTGCACTCTGAGTCTGGCATTGGATTGATGAAGGAATTCATCGAAGAGTTGATTTGCCAGAATCTCAGTCGGATAGCATTGCCACACGTAGTATCCTTTAATGAACTCGATCTTCAGTTTCTCCCACTCCTCGTTTAGATTCCATGGTATCCATTTGTCTGCATGGCGGTGAGGAGTTTTCTTCTGATAAGTAGCTCTGGGAGCGCCTCGCCTGTAGTACTTGGAAGACCTGGGTATCTGTTTTCTCCAATCGATAACTGGTTCATTGGCCATCTTATCAGTCATCTCTATGATCTTGGCCAAATCCTCCAGTCTCTTCTTCTCTCTGAGGGCCGCAGCTCTAGTGTCTCCTCTTCGGAGATTCAGTCCCTGCTGCGTTGCCTCCCAGGTGGCTCTATCTTCTGCCTCCTGCTCAGGAGTAAGCTTAGTAAGATTTTTCATCCTCTGAGCCAGGGGCTGAAGATCAGTGTCAGAAGCCGCTTGCTCGTCCTGAGCCTTTTTCTTCTTTTGTTCATCCAGGAGTTTTCTGGCCTGGCTTTTGGACACTCTGACACTTGGCTGTTTTTGCTTCTTTTTGCCCTTTTGAGCCTCTTCTTCACGCTGTCGCTCCTAATCGAGCTCATCTTGGAGCTTCTGAGTGATTTGCATGTCATACGCCTCCTGCTCCGCTTTGGTTTTGAATTTGGGCGTCAGGGAAGGTGGAGGAGTTGATTCAGTAGCTTTCTCCTTCCCCGGCCTTTGCGGTGGCAGTGGCTCGTCCTCTTGGTCGACAAATTGAGCGACCTCCTTAATGTGCTGAGCCGAGGATCCTTCTCCTGATCCTGCAGCCAGCTCACGCACTTCAGTTGTTTGGACAGTTGGGAGTTGGACGATTTCAGGAGGGGGTATAGAGCTGGTTCTAGCTGGGTCAGCTGAGCCTTCCCCCTTGGCAATTGGTCTTGCCTCTGCTTCTTCTCCTTCACCCACCTGAGCCGTCTCCGCCTCACCCTTATCTTCCCCCTTTTTGGCATCATCAGCCAGGGAGAGACGAGTGCGGATGACAACCACTTCTTTTTCTAAGTTGAAGATCATCGTTTTGATGGAAGCAGTGGTGGTGTCGAAGTCTTTGACGGCATCACAATAATGCTCCCAGTCAAATCTCTTGGTCAGCACGAATCTGCTAAATCTGGGCTCCTGTCTCCTGTCTTTGCTTCAGGAGTGATGCGTCATGAGAAGCGATCATCTCAGCTTGGATGAGCTTAAGGGCCTCCGCCTGAATTTGTATGGCCTTCAGTACGCTGGAGGTGGCCATTTTATTGCTCTCATCCATGGCTGTTTGGACTTTGGCGAGGCTCTGAGTCAGCTGCTCAGAAAACATCTTATGCTGTGCTTGGAGGAGCTGCTGACTCTGAGCGGCTAAGTCCGCCTTCTGAGCTGCGAGTGCGGTCTCAACTATCTCCTGAATATTCATAGAGGGAGTAGGAGCTTCGGAGACCTTCTTCACCTCGCTTGCAAGTCTGTCAACCGTCTCCGTCTGAGACTTGGTATACTGTGCCCACTTCAGGTGGACATCCTTAGCGAGGAGACGATTTTTGTCTCCTTGCTTCCTGATGGCTCTATTGACAGACTTGGAGGACACGGAACCAATTGGTTGAGCTTGATAAGAGCTGGTTCCGAGCCCCTGCTCAGATGCTGCGAGTTGTTACTTCCTACTAGGCTTCGAAGCAACGGGGGCATCACCTGATGTTGAAGGTGGAGGTGGTGATTTGCCCTTCTCGCTGGGAGTTTTACCCTCAGCAGGTCCTCCCTGGTCTGCTTCCTTGGGTTGTACCTGATCCACATCATCGTCATTATTGTCATTGTCATCGTCGTGATGGGATGGCTGCGATGGGCTGCTGACATGTTGTTCGGAGGATCTCAGACTGAGAAGATATAGCATGGCGGCTCTCAGATCCTCGAACGAAGCTAAGTCAGCGGGTTCCCCAAACCCGATGTAAGCTTTGCTCTTCTGTCAGCAAGGACAGTGCTGTCTGATTCATGATCAGCTCTTCGAAGATATCCCAACTCAGAAACCTCAGCAGCATTTGCGTCCTCGCCCTGATCGCAATGTCGACCAGATCCTTGTGTTCGGCAATTTCTGGGATCTGTGCAGTCACTTCTCCTGTGGCTCGGTGATGAGCCGACTGCAGTGTCGTCCATTCAGGAGATATTTCCTCAGTTGGTTCAGCCTCTTCCGACTGAGTCTCCTCAGAACTGATACGCTGAACTTTATCTTTCAGGGTCTCACCCTCTATTACCAGTGTCAGCGTCCAGTATGCTTTCCTCCTGAGGTGGTGGAGGAGAAGCAGGCTTCGCTGGAACCTCAGACATTCCAGTCTTACTTAGCCTCTTTTTCTTCGGTGGGTCGGCGCGGGGAGGCAGTTCAGTAGTAGGCCTATTCAGTGCAGCTGGCCCACGCCTGACCGACTTCTCAGCAGCGGCTCTGGTTTTGAACTTTATGAGCTTGCTATCGAATTATCGAGAATCAGCAAAAGAAGCATGATTCGATACTGAATCCTCGATAAGTATGGACATCTTCGTCCCATACAGAAGCTTGCCCACACTAATTAGTCTCCTCTCTCCTGTGGGTGTGGCGACAAACTTCTGTGCCTGAGCCTTGAGCTCAGTCACATAGAATTCCATCCAGTTAACCTGGACACCATCCACGATTGCCATCATCAGCTGGAGTCTCGGCTTTAACAGCTGATCGAAGGAACCGGTGGCGCTCGTCAGAATATGAGTGACGACGTAAGCGAGGCCGCGGTACTCTGGCAAGAGCTGGTTCTTCGGCAAGGCGGATTTGAAGGATATGTCATCTTTGTCGCAGAACCGGTGGACATAGGAGTTGAGCTCCTTCTCTTTGTATCCGGCGGGAGTGATCCCATAGGCAGGAAGGTCGAACGACGCCTTCAATGCTGCCCTAATGTTGATGTCGGAGTGATCAGACTCCCATTTCTGAGGGGTCACCTCCCTCATGTAAGCGAACTGGGATACCTCGCCATCTGTATCTTCCACTATCCTCTAATTATAATAAACTTCAGCCACTTGGCGGGGGAGATACGCCCTGGGGTGCTTCGTGACGAGAAGCTCGAGGCCGGACGCCTCCAGAGCTGAGAAAATAGGCTCGAGGTATGGAAGGTCCGCCTGGTGAAGGACCATCATCGGCTCAAACTGAACATTCGACTTGATGATCTCTTCGATGTTTGGTGGGGTCATAACGGTCGCTATGAATGTCTGCAAAAAACTTGTTAGCACTTGAAAATATAGTGATTTAGCAAAGTTTTAAGCAGAGAACAAGGAAAATTATCGTATGTGAAGAGCTTTGACTGAAATGCAAAAACAATTTAGAGAGGATGAAAAACTGAATGCAGAGAGCTCTAAGGATAAAAATGGCGAAAAGATAGTTTAGAGTGAAAAACGAGAGATTTTATAAGATTTGAATATCAATCGGTTTTAATCGAACGGCTGGGATGAAAACTCACTTTTTAATGACAGCTGTGATTTGATGTTATAAACAGAATGATTACTAAGGCCGGCTCTAATCTAGACCCACGTAAGATATGCGCAGTTAAGGTAAGGTGAGAAAACATGCATTAAATGCGTTGCAAGCAACATTAAAGTCTAAGTCTTTTAAATGAAAACGGTTTCCTACTGACTTAAACCTTAAAAATTAATGGCGGGAAATAAATGCTTATTAATCTACTGAGTGCAAACGACTAATATAATAAATGCGAGCATGCTTCTGAGAAAGTTAAGTATATAAAACTACGCAAACCTCTTCAGCTGAACTTTTACGATCAGCTGGTTACCGAGGACATTTGATGTGCTGATGACCATGTTCCTCCTTACTGTGTACTGTCTGATTCACCCGACTAAATCAAAGTAATGGGTCTTCTGACCTGTCGTACTGTATCCTACTACTGACTTGACTCAGTAGGATCCAGTAGACCTAGCTCAATTGATAATTCTCAGAATCTGGTCTCAGCTAGTGGTTTGGTCAGTATGTCGGCCCTTTGCTTGTCAGTATGTGTTGGGTTATAAGTCAGTAGATGGTACTCAGCTGTATAGTGGTTAAAAGAATATTGGGGGAAATCATAGTAGTACTATGGAATTGAAGATCCCAAAACCCAGCTGATATCAGTCGTGCAGTGTGTCTATAGGATTAGATGATGTATAGGTTAGACTTGTTTATTTTGATTATCTTTTGTCTAAGTCCTGTACGGGGTAAAGCCTGTTGGATCGATCTTCCGACGAAGTTACTTTCCGAACCCCACGTCATCTTTTTTAAGAGCTTGCGTTCTTCACCAAAGACTGATCTTCACCTCGCAGGGAGACGACCCATCGCCGATAAGCCATCAGCAGAAGAACATATGCAAAGCTCAGTACCTTCGCAGTCGCCAGCTGACCTACTCAGTAAATGTATTCCTTGTCAGCCGACTCAGTCGAAGAAGATAGAGACTTATCTAGTCTACTGTGTCCGACAGAAAACGACCCAGTCGCATGAGTCTTTTCGAAGTTCAGCAGAAGATCTTACGAGGTTGTTTGAATAGTCAACTTTGACTCTGACATTCTCACCAACCACAAACCTCGACCAATGAGAAGCCGACAGCGCCATATCTGCTCTATACAGTAAAGTTGCTCTCATGTACAGTAATTAACTACCCTGCTGCAACAAATTCGAAATTATGGCCGGTTTCTTTGGAAGCTTGTGACACGTGGCATCGTCGTCTCCAACGGACATATGCCATAGCTCACAACTATAAATAGAGAAGAAATTCGAAGCTCCACTCACGGAATAAAAAAAGGGAAAAACGCTCAAGCTTTGAACACTCTAGTAAACTCAAAGATTCTCCAGAGAAGAACTTGCTTTCTTAGAATATTCTTAGTTCTTCACTCTAGAGTATTTAGATCCCTCTCTTCTCTAGACTAAGCTCATTGTCATATTTATAGCTTAGATTCGATGGAGTTCACTTTCTGTGAATTGTTTTTATTGTAAGAACTCCTTCTTAGTTGGAGATTATTCCATCCCTTTCGAACTTCGGTTTGAATTGTAAAGTCGCTAAGGACTATAACTTAGAAGGATTTGTCCAGTGCACAGATACCTACTGAGGCTTGCTCAGTATAATGAACAAGTTATCCTGCCATTGTCAGGACCGTGGACGTAGGATCTTGCGTATCCAAACTACATTAAATCGCTTGTGTTCTTTACTGTTTTATTGCATATCATAACTGTTCAAAATCATATGTTTGCATAAAACGTGTTTCAAAAGCGCACAGCCAAAAGAACTTGATTTGTGAAAAGCGTTTTTCAAAACTGAGACGAATCTCCGGGCCCCACACTAATCCGCACAACGTCTCCGACTGAGTTTTCGAACGACTGACAAAAGTCAATAGGAGAGCTCACTAGCTGACCCACTCTGACCCAGTGATCGAAGGTTACTATTTGGCACTGTTCATCAGTTGCACTAAATAGCTCAGATGTCCTTCAGTTTGAGAAGAAGAAACTGTGATCAGGTGTATTCACCCCCCCCCCCTCTACACCTAACTATCGTCTCCGGACCAACAGTATGGATCTTCTCCATCCTGATATCCTTCTTCTCGACATGGTCTCTGATGAAGTGGTGTCGGATATCCACGTGCTTGCATCTCGTATGGAGAACTGGGTTCTGAGTTATAGCAATCGCACTGGTGGAGTCGCAGTAGATGGGCACTTCATCCTGAGATATACCATAATCTCGCAATTGTTGTTGAAGCCAAAGGATCTGGGCAAAACAACTTCCAATAGCCATGTACTCAGCTTCAGTAGTGGACGTCGCCACTGAATGTTGTTTCTTTGAAAACCATGATATCAGCTTGCTGCCTAGGAACTGACATGTTCCAGAAGTTGATTTTCGATATATCCTGCATCCTGCATAATCAGCATCAGAATAACCTATTAGTATAAGATTATCATCAGCAGGATACCATAACCCTGCGTCAGGTGTTCCCTTCAGATATCGCAGAATCTTCTTTGCTGAGTCCATATGACTTCGCTTGGGATTTGCTTGAAATCTTGCACATACACCTACAGCATAAGTTATATCAGGTTTGCTTGCTGTTAAATATAGTAAAGAACCAATAATAGCTCTATAATCAGTAGAGTTAACAGAAGCTCCCTCTTTGTCTAGATCGATTTTGAAATTTGTATTCATGGGGATCTTGACTGGCTTGCTTGAGTCGCAGCCGAATCTTTTCAGGAGGTCTCGAGTGTATTTGGCTTGATTGATGAATATTCCTTCAGGTGATTACTTTACTTGAAATCCAAGGAAGTAGTTCATCTCTCCCATCATGGACATCTCGAACTTCTCCTTCATCATTTTCTCGAATTGTTGACATATAGTTACGTTCCTGCAACCAAAAATGATGTCGTCCACGTAGATTTGCACCAGTAGGATATCATCTCCTAACTTTATGTTGAACAGGGTGCGATCTACTGTCTCTTTCTGAAAACCTTTCCAAAGCAGAAAGTCTGATAGGGTATCGTACCAAGCCCTGGGTGCTTGTTTTAACCCATACAGCGCTTTCCGAAGTATGTACACCTGATGTCCCTGCTGAAAGCCGGGTGGTTGTTCTACATAGACTTCTTCCTTCAGTACGCCATTCAGAAATACTGACTTAACATCCATTTGATATACTTTAAATCGTTGATGCGTTGCATAGGCTAGGAACAGACGAATAGCTTCCAATCTGGCGACTGGAGCGAAAGTTTCATCAAAGTCTATCCCTTCTGCTTGACAGTATCCTTTGGCAACAAGTCGAGCTTTGTTTCTGACAATGACGTTATTTTCATCTCGCTTGTTCTTGAAGACCCACTTAGTACCGATCACGTGATGATGTCTAGGTCTGTCAACAAGCTCCCAAACTTCGTTTCGAACGAACTGGTTTAGCTCTTCTTGCATGGCAATGATCCAGACAGCATCGTTGAGTGCATCCTCTATTGTCTGAGGTTTTTCTGTGGACAAGAAAAAAGAATAGAGTGAGCTTTCTCCTTGGCTTAATCTAGATCTCGTCCTGATTATTGTTGATGGATCTCCTATGATAAGATCAGAAGAATGAGCGTCAAGCCATGAACATCTGAGTCTGGCTTCTTCTTCTGACTACTTCTGCACAGTCAACAGGAGTGTTAGGCATTTCAGTAGTACTGTTTTGTGACTGCAGCAGTTCAGCGGATCTACTGAGTTTCCAGGTTCAGGGGCATTTAGCTCAGGAACATTAGTTGTTCCCCCTGAGTTTATGTTCTCAGTAGAGATCTCAGTTACCACTGGGGCTTCCTCATCGACCGTTGTTACCTGATGTTGATTCTGTTCAGTAGAATCAACTAGATCAGCTACATTGCTTGTAGGATGGATCTGAATTTCCTCATCGTCTGACTCATCATACCAACAATGCTGGATCTTTTCGGCTTTGTCGTTTAGTGCGAGATCCTGTAGCTTGCTGCTGACATCTTCAGTATTTGTCTTCTTAGATTTCCTGTCCTCGGTAACAAAGTCATCAAAGACAACATGAGGGCTTTCCTCTACGCAAAGAGTCCGATAGTTAAAGACTCTGAAGGCTTTACTGACTCGAGAGTATCCTAAGAATACTCCTTGATCAGATTTGTTGTCAATGACCTTCAACTGATCTTTCCCATTATTGTGAATAAAGCAAGGACAACCAAAGATATGAAAATGAGAAATAGACGGAATTCTCCCTTTCCATAGTTCGTAAGGTGTCTTCATGTGTTGCTGTGTAAGCAGTGAGCGATTCTGAGTGTAGCAGACGGTGTCAGTAGCATCAGCCCAGAACTTTGAGGGTAGTCCAGAGTCTGCTAGGAGCGTTCTTGCTGCTCTTTAAGTGTTCTGTTCTTACGTTCAGCAAGTCCGTTCTGCTGAGGGGTGCGAGCTGTTGATGTCTCGTGCTTGATTCCCTCCTTTTCGCAGTACTCTTTTACTACTTAGTTGAGAAATTCTGTTCCTCTGTCTGAGCGAATTCTTTGAGTCTTGATGTCGTTTTCCACACTGAGCTTCTTCATCAGTTTAGGTAAATCAGTCATGACATCAGATTTGTTGGCTATGAAGATGACCCACGTATATCTTGAATAGTCGTCAATAACGACGAGGGCATACTTCTTGCCTCTTATAGTCACTGGAGAGACTGGCCTGAATAGGTCCATGTGTAGCAGTTGAAGGATTCCATCAGTGGAAGGTGACGGAATTGGTGGATTGCTATTCTTTGTCTCGCTTTCCCTTCAAGCATGCTTCACGTTTCGTCTTTGATAAACGATTCATTGGGCAGTCCTCTGACTTTAGAGTTCTTGGCTAGCTTGTTCATAGTCTTGAAGTTCAGGTGACTGAGTCTCTTATGCCACAGCCATCCTGCCTTGTCACTAGATTTTGTCTGAGCAAGCAAGCAAGCATCAGGTTCTGCGGTTTTCCAATTTGCAACATAGATATTCTTCCTCCGTGAACCTGATAACACTGTTTTCCCTGTAGATTTGTCAACAACACACAAAAACCAGCGTCAAAGATAACTCTGTTCAGATTATCACAGAATTGACTGACAGAAAGGAGATTATGTTGAAGTCCTTCAACATATGTTACTCTTGGAACTGGTGTAGTCCCAATGTTCAGTGTTCCGTATCCCCTTGTATAGCCTTTAGAGTTGTCACCAAACTCAATTCTGGGACCATCTTCTTGTACGTAGTTGGTCAGCAGACTCTTTTGATAAGTCATGTGTCTCGAGCACCCGCTGTCCACAATCCAAGGGTCCTTATGCACCCGCAAAAACGAAAGCTGCTTTTAGGTACCCTTTGGTTCAGTTTGGGTCCTTAAGTGTTAGTGGGTGATTTCGGAACCCAGATCTATCTCGGGACCTTAGAAGTCTGAGACTTGTTCTTCTGAACCTTGTCAGCTTTCTTCTCCACAGGACTTGGAGATACTGACTTTCTGAAAGTTTTGGGTTCATGAGATTTCTTCTTCTTAGGCTGTGTGCTCCTCCTGACCCTGGGCTCATAATAATACGAACCATACTATGCTAGATGCTCATATAGTGGTTCATTGTACTGCTCTGCCTATCTGACCTTCTTAGTTCCCCCTGAATTTGATCGTGGTGTCCTGGGGCTAGAACCTCTGGTCAGTTGCTTCTTGTTGCTCGGCTGAGGTGCAATCATCTTCTGTTTGTTCTTCGCCTGATGTGTTGATTCAGTGACCTGAACTTTTCCTCTGACGAACTTATCAGCCAGCATTCCTGAGCTTTTCGATGTTGAAGTGGAAGCTTCATGAGTATAGCCAAGTCCTTCTTCCGTGATCGTTGGCCTTTGAGCTCTGAGCATACTTTCCAACTTCTCCTTAGCTCCTAGGTACTGTTCAGTTATCAGTCCTCGCCAGACCTTATCACTTCTCCGAAGTGATTCATAATCTTTTTCGACTTCTGCGAGCTTCTGACTGAGTTGGGCTATCTCAGTATCTTTCTCAGAATTGTCCTTGGTCAGAACTGATATCTGAGTTTCTTGAAGCTGAGACTTATTTATAAGAGATTTAATCTCTTCCTTGAGTCTCACAACCAGATTCTCCGAATCAGTAGAGACCTGACAATCAGAAGAAAGTCTCTGATTTTCAGCCTTTACCTATTCCAGTTCCTGAATGATTATATTGAACTCTCTGCTCAGCTGAATCTGCTCCTCTAGTAAATCATCGTATGCTTGTACCACATCTAGAGGTTCATCTGTGACCGAGCACGTGTCGTGTGTGCTGTGTGAAGAAGACGTTATATTCAGTTTAGAGTTTACCTCGGCCTCTTCTCCGGCCATCAGACAATATTCTGCAGTTGATTCAGGATCTGACTCTCCGACCTCAACGGCGACAAATGGAGCTTCATCTTCAGAAGAATACATGAATGTATCTTCCTCGACTGAGTCATCGGATATCTCTCCGGCGATGTAGGCCTGCCTTCTTCGGGCAAATTTCTCGCGTCTGGCCTGCCGTTCTGCTCTTTGAGCAGCTGAGAGTTCGGGACAATCGTACTGATAGTGTCCCTCCTTCTTGCAGTTATAGCATACAGATGATCTACTGCCTTTTCCAGCTAAGTCGTTGGATGGACTAGCAGCAGGTTCTGTGTTCCTGCAATCAGTAGAAGGTTTAGATTCTTCCCTTTTTCGATATTCTTTCTTACCTGAGGGAGAATCTCTGTGATATTTCTTCAGCTTCCTGACTCTTTCCTTTTCTCTTTGATATTTGAGAGCCATGAGTGCAAGCTGGTCAGTAGTAGCTCAGAGGACTTAACATCTGTCGTGGCTACTGCCTTGCTGGAAGAAATGGGTTTGGCTCCAGGTTTGCTGACTGTTGCTTTGAAAGCATGATCTATCTGTGTGTCAGCTGGAGCACTAGAACATCGTTGGGGTAGGCTGTGCTCAAATTCCTCTGTCTTCAATTCTGAAAATATAACATCAGGAGTTAGAGCAATAAGATCTGAGCGACGTAAATAAGTAGCAAAAGGAAGCCACTTCAGTCGAGGTAGCACTCTCAAGATCTTCGTGTTCATCTCTTTGTTGGTGAACGTCCTCCCCAGCCCGTTGATCACATTGATCTGGTTGGTAAATTTGACGCTGAGCTCGTCAATGGTCTCGTTGGACTCCATGGCAAATGTATCGAACTTTTGTAGCTCAAGCTCGAAATTATTTTCTTTGATCTGCGGGGTTCCTTGGCTCAGTACAGCCAGGGCATCCCATAGTTCCTTTGTCGTCTTGCAGTCTTGCACCCTCCCGAGGTGTGAATCACTGAGCGTAGTCAGGATTGCATTCCGCGCAACTCGGTCGAGGTTGTGCAGCTTTTTCTCTTCTGGCGTGAAGGCAGATTTGTCTTTTGTGACTTTGGCACCAGTCTGTGCTCCTACAGCTCCCACAGCTGCAAATTGTACGCTGTCGATCATGGGAATGATGGGTCCTGTCTCAAGGACATCCGTCATGCTGTCATGCAGCGATGTTCGGTGTGCCTCCATTCTCACGCGCCATACCGTATAGTTCTCTACGGAGAACATCAGTACCATCCGAATACCTGACATATCAGACATTATAGGTAAGAGTATAAGGATGTATGAAGAGATGCTTGTGCAGTGAAAAACGTTTTCAGGATCTGTTCGAGAAGACCAATAGTTTCAGAACCGATGATCAGAAGAACACCGTTGCTCTGATACCAATTGTTGGTCCGGAGACGAGAGTCAGGTGTAGAGGGGGGGTGAATACACTTGAGTACTGTTTCTTTTCTGAAACGCGAAGGACAGCTGATCTATAGGTTGCTACTGATGAACAGTGCCAAATAATAACTGTTGGATATGAGTCAGTAGATTGATACTCAGCTGTTCTAGGGTTAAAAGAAATTGGGGGAAATCATAGTAGTACTATGGAATTGAAGATCCCAAAACCGAGCTGATATCAGTAGATTAGTGTGTCGATAGGATTAGCTGATGTATAGGTTAGACGTGATGTAATGCTTATTATTTTTGTCTAAGTCCTGTACGGGGTAGTTGTTGAACTGATCTTCAGCTGAAGATACTTTTCGGAACCCCACGTCATCGGTGTAATCGCTTGCATTCTTCGTCGGCGCTGATATCAAACTCGGTTGAAGATCCCGCATCGGTGCCCGGACCTCGCAGAAGCATTCTCTACAAGGCGATGGTCATCGGTAGAAGAACCAAGGTGCAAGCAGTATACCTTCGCAGTCGACCAACCGACTATCGAAGCTCACTTTATCGGCCGACGACTCACCGAAGAAGACAGACTTTCGAGTCCGTATCCGAGAAAGCGACCCAAAGACTTAAAGTCCCTTCAAATGTTCAGCAGAAGACATACGAGGTAGTTTGAACGGTCAACTCTGACACTCACCAACTACAAACCTCGACCAATGAGAAGCCGACAACGCTTACCTACTCTACACAGTAAAGATGCTCTCATGAACAGTGCATTAATCGCCCCCGTCGCAACAAAGTTGAATAGTGGCCGTTTTCTTTGGACGCTTGTGACACGTGGCATCGTCGTCTCCAACGGACATATGTCACAACTCACAACTATAAATAGAGAAGGATTTGAAGATTTCAAGAAGAGGAATATACGCGAAATCAAGGGAAATCATTAAAACTCACAACGCTCTAGAACCTTCAAGCTTATCCGAGAGACGAACTAGTTTTCATAGAACACTTCTTGTAGTTCATCTCTCTAGAGCACTTTGATCCCTATCTTCTCTAGACTAAGCTCATTGCTAGATTCATAGCTTAGATCCGAAGGAGTTCACATTTAGTGAATTGTTCTTGTTGTAAGAACTCCTTCTCAGTTGGAGAATATTCCCTCCCTTCTAAACTTAGGTTTGGATTGTAAAGTCGCTAAGGACTATAACTTAGAGGGAACTGTCCCAAACGCACGGTATCCCCGCCGAGGCTTGCTCGAGAATAATCAACAAGTTCTCCCGCCTTGTTCGGGACCGTGGACGTAGGATCTTGCGTATCCGAACCACGTTAAATCGCTTGTGTTCATTTCATTGTTTTATTGCATTGCATTCAACCGACTTGAAAATCATAAGTTTGCATAAAACGTATTTTATAAAGTGCACACCAAAAGATTTAACTTGCAAAAACGTGTTTTCAAAAGAGACGACTCCGGGCCTAACACTTATCCGCACTACGGTCTCCGAGCGAGTTTCGTAATACCGACATCGCCGTAGAAGAGCTCGAAGCCGACTCACTTTGACCCCAGTGATCGAAGGCTTACTTGGCACCTGTTCATCGTTGCAAACATCGCCTTCAAATGACCTTCACCGAGAAAAAGAAACGAGCTCGGTGTATTCACCCCCCCCTCTACACCTGACTTTTCATCTCCGGACCAACAATTGGTATCGAGCATTCGGTGTTCAACCGATCGCCGGTTCGAAATACCGGTCCTCTCGAACCGATCCCTGAAAACCGTTTTCCTGCATAAGCATCTTCTCAAGCATCCTTATACTCTTACAATGTCCGATATGTCGGGTATCGGGATGGTGCCGATGTTCTCAATAGAGAACTACACGGTATGGCGCGTACGTATGGAGGCACACCTAACGTCACTCCATGACAAAGCATGTCGATGTCCTAGAGTCGGGACCGATCATTCCCATGATCGACGGCGTAGTATTTGCTGCTTTGGAGGAGGCGTGGGAGCACAAACCGGGTGCTAAGGTTCCCAAAGACAAATCGCCTTCACGCCCGAAGAAAAGAAGTTGCACAACCTTGACCGAGTTGCACGTAATGCCATACTGACTACGCTCAGTGACTCACATCTCGGAAGGGTACAAGATTGCAAAACGGCGAAAGAGCTATGGGACGCCTTGGCTGTACTGAGCCATGGAACCCCTCAGATCAAAGAGAACAAGCTCGAGCTAGAGCTTCGGAAGTTCGACGCCTTTGCAATGGAGCCTACTGAAACCATTGACGAGCGGAGTGTCAGATTCACCAATCAAGTCAATGTTATCAATGGGTTGGGGAGGTCGTTCACCAACAAGGAGATGAACACCAAGATCTTGAGAGCGTTGCCCCGACGAAGTGGCTTCCATTTGCTACTTATTTACGTCGCTCGATCTAAATGCTCTAACTCCCGATGTTATATTTTCGTAATTAAAATCGGAGGAGTTCGAGCATAGCCTACCCCAAAAGTGCTTAAGCGCTCCAGCTGACACACAGTTCGACCACGCCTTCAAGGCAACAGTCAGCAATACCGGAGCCAAGCCTATTTCCTCAAGCAAAGCCGTGGCCACATCAGTAGCAAAGTCTTCTGAGACTTCAGGCCCGATCGCCTAGCACCGATGGCTCTCAAATATCGAGAGGGAAAAGGAGAGAGTCGAAAGTCGAGGAAATACAACCGAGATTCTTCCTCGGGTAAGAAAGACTATCATAAGAAAGAAGAATCTAATCCTTCTACCGAATGCGGGAAATCGGAGTCGCCGCCGGTCCATCTAAAGACTCACTGGTAAGAGCAAAGCAGAACATCTACCTGCTACAACCGCAAGAAGGAGGGACACTATCAGCACGATTGTCCCGAACTCTCGTACCGCTCAAAGAGCGAACGGCGAGCCGGGAGAAAGAAGTTCGCCGAGAGACGGCGAGCCTATATAGCACGAGAGATATCCGATAACTCAATTGAGGAGGATACATTCATGTATTCTTCCGAAGACGAAGCCGCGTTCGTCGCAGTTGAGGTCGCAAAGACGCTTCTCGATGAGTCGGCCGAATGCGTCGATGGCCGGAGAAGAGGCTGAGGTAAATTCTAAACGCATTATTACCTCTTCTTCACACAAAGCACACAAGACACGTGCTCGGTCACGAGATGATCCTCTAGATGTGGTACAAGCCTACGACGACTTGTTAGAGGAACATTCACTGAGCAGAGAGTTCAAGCAGAACCATCCGGGAACTTGAACAGGTAAAGGCCGAGAATCGGAGACTTTCTTCGATTGTCAGGTCTCTACCGAGTCGGTGGATCTAGGTGCGAGACTCAAGGAAGAGATTGAATCTCTTATGACTAAGTCTCGGCTTCAAGAGACTCGAGATCTCGGTTCGACCAAGGACAATTCGAGAAAGAGACCGAAATAGCCAAGCTCGGTCGAAGCTCACGGACGTGCGGAATGACTATGACTCACTCGGAAGGAGTGACGAAGTCCGGAGAGTATTGATGACCGAACAATACCGGGAGCTAAGGAGAAGCTTGAAAGCATGCTTAGAGCTCAACGGTTAACCCTCGTGAAAGAAGGCCTCGGGCTATACACACGAAGCTTCTACCTCCAAAAGCTCAAGCAACCCCGGGCGATAGGTTCGTCGGAGGAAAGGTGCAAGCCGCCGACACCACACCTCGGGCGAAAAACAAACAGAAAATAATTACACCTCAGCCGAGTAGCAACAAGCGGTGACCAAAGGTTCCAGCCCCGGGACACCGCGATCAAATTCGGGGGGAATCAAGAAGGTCGGATGGGCGTAACAGTACAAGGAGCCATTGTATGAGCACCCGGCTCAGTGACGGCTCGTACTACTATGAGCCCGGGGGTCGGGAGAAGCGCTAAGACTCGAAGAAGAAAGCGCATGAACCCAAAATTATTAGCGAAAGTCAGTATCTCCAAGTCCTGTGGAGAAGAAAGCCGATAAGGTTCGGAAAAAGAAGTTCCGGAACTTCTAAGGTCCCGAGACGGATCCGGGTTCCGAAATCACCCACTAACCTGTAAGGACCCAATCGAACCAAAGGGTACCTAAAAATGCCTCTGTTTTGCGAGTGCATAAGGACCCGTGGATAGTGGACAGCGGCTGCTCGAGACACATGACCTACCGGAAGAGCTCGCCGACCAACTACGTACAAGAAGATGGTGCCGAGTGAATTCGGTGACAATTCCAAAGGCTACACAAGGGGATACGGAACGCCGAACATTGGGACCGCCACGGTTCCAAGAGTAACATATGTTGAAGGACTTCAACATAATCTCCTTTCGATCGATCAATTCCGTGATAATCTTAACAGAGTAATCTTTGACACCGGTTTCGTGATATTGTTGACAAATCTACGGGGAAAACAGTGTTATCGGGTTCGCGGAGGAAGAACATCTATGTTACAAACCGGAATACCGCGGAACCCGAGGCTTGCTTGCTCGCACGTACTAAATCGAGGTAACAAGTCGGGCTGGCTATGGCACAAGAGACTCGGCCACCCGAACTTCAAGACCATGAACAAGCTTGTCAAGAACTCTAAAGTCGGAGGACCGCCCAACGAATCGTTTATCAAAGACGAAATTGTGAAGCGTGCACGAAGGGAAAGCAAACAAAGAGTAGCAATCCACCTATTCCGTCACCTTCCACCGATGGAATCCTTCAGGTACTTCACATGGACTTATTCGGGCCGTCTCTCCAAAGTGACTATAAGAGGCAAGAAGTATGCCCTCGTCGTCATAGACGACTTCTCGAGATATACTTGGGTCATCTTCATCGCCAACAAATCTGATGTTCAGACTGAGTTACCTAATCTACTGAAGAAACTCAGTGTGGAAAAGAACATCAAGATTAAGAAGATACGCTCGAGACGGAGGAAGAGTTTCTAAACTCGGTAGTTAAGACATACTTGCGATAAAGAGGGAATTCAAGCACGAGACATCAGTTGCGCGCACCCCTCGGCGAACGGACTTGCTGAACGTAAGAACGGAACTCTCAAAGAAGCAAGCAAGAACGCTCCTCGCAGATTCTGGACTACCCTCAAAGTTTTGGGCTGATGCTACTGACACCGCCTGTTACACTCAGAATCGATCACTACTGACACAGCAACACATGAAGACGCCATACGAACTGTGGAAAGGGAGAATTCCTTCTATTTCTCATTTTCATGTTTTCTGCTGTCCTTGCTTTATCCACAACAATGGGAAAGATCGGTTGAAGGTCTTTGATAGCAAATCGATCAAGGAGTATTCTTAGGATACTCCCGAGTCGATAAAGCCTTCGTGAGTTTTTAACTATCGAACTCTTTGCGTGGAGGAAAGCCCTCATGTTGTTTTTGATGAATTTGTTACCGAGAACGGGAAAGATACAAAGTCAAGTACCGAGGATGTCGGCAGCAAGCTACGGGATCTCGAACTAAATGACAAAGCTGAAAAGATCCAAAGATTGTTGGGATGATGAGTCGAAGATGAAGAAATTCGAGACTCGACCAACAAGCAATGTAGCTAACCTAGTTGATTCTATCGAACGGGAATCAACAACGAGGTAACTTCGGTCGATGAGGAAGCCCCCGTGGTAACCGAGACCTCTACCGAGAATATAAACTCGGGGGGAACCATTAATGTTCCCGAGCCGAATGCCCCTCGAACCCGGAAACTCGGTAGATCCTAACCTTCTTACTGAATTACTACGGTCACAAAACAAGTACTTTGAAATGCCTAATACACCTACCGATCGTGCGAAGTGGTATCGAAGAAGAAGCCCGACTCGGGCGTTCGTGGCTCGATGCTCATTCTTCGGATCTTATCATTGGAGATCCATCAAGCAACTATAAGGACGAGATCAAGATTAATTCAAGGAGAAAGCTCACTTTACTCTTGTTTTTTCGTCTACGTAAGAACCTCGGCCGATAGAGGACGCACTTAAAGATGCCGACCGGGTCATTGCTATGCAAGAAGAGCTGAACCGGTTCGTCGAAATGAAGTTTGGGAGCTTGTCGACGGACCTAGACATCGCACGTGATTGGAACTAAGTGGGTCTTCAAGAACAAGCGAGATGAAAACAACGTCATTGTCGAAATAAAGCTCGACTAGTTGCTAAAGGATACGATCAGGGCGAGAGGAATTGACTTTGATGAAACATTTGCTCCGGTCGCGATTGGAAGCCATTCGTCTTTTCCTAGCTTATGCAACACATCGGAGATTTAAGGTATATCGAGATGGATGTGAAGTCAGCTTTTACGAACGGCGCATCGAAGGAAGAAGTCTACGTGGAACAACCGCCCGGCTTTCGCAGGGGACATCAGTGTACGAGACTTAGGAAAGCTCGTATGGGTTAAAACAAGCACCCGGGGCTTGGTATGATACCCTATCGGACTTTCTACTTCGTAAAGGTTTTCAAAAGGGGACGGTAGATCGCACCCTATTCAAGATAAAGTCGGAAGATGACATTCTATTGGTGCAAATCTATGTGGACGACATCATTTTCGGGCCGCAGAAACGAAGTTATATGTCGGCAGTTCGAGAAGATGATGAAGGAGAAATTCGAGATGTCCATGATGGGAGAGATGAATTATTTCCTTGGATTTCAAGTAAAACAATCAGTCAAGGAATCTTCATCAATCAAGCCAAATACACTCGAGATCTTCTCAAAAGATTCGGTTTGTGATTCCAAAGCAAACCGGTCAAGATCCCCATGAACACGAACTTTAAAATCGATCTAGACAAAGAGGGAGCTTCGTTAACTCTACGATTATAGAGCTATTATTGGTTCTTTACTTTATTTAACAAACTAGCCGACTGACATAACTTATGCTTGTAGGTGTATGCGCAAGATTTCGTGCGAATCCCAAGCGAAGTCATCTAGACTCAGCGAAGAAGATTCTGCGATATCTAAGAGGAACACCCGAGGTGGGTTATGGTATCCTGCGATGATAATCTAATACCGACAAAGTTATTCGATGCTGATTACGCAGGATGTAGGATAGATCGAAAATCAACTTCCGGAACATGTCAGTTCCTAGGCAGCAAGCTGATATCGTGGTTTTCAAAGAAACAGCACTCAGTAGCTACGTCCACTACTGAAGCTGAGTACATGGCTGCAGGAAGTTGCTTTGTGCCCGCATCCTTTGGCTTCGACAACAATTGAGAGATTATGGTATAACTCGGGATGAAGTGCCCATCTACCGTGACTCCACCAACGGTCAATAGCTATAACTCGAACCCGGTTCTACATACCGGATGCAAGCACGTGGACATCCGACACCACTTCATCGGAGACCATGTCGAAAAGAAGGACATCGGGATGGAGAAAATCCATACCGACAAGCAAAGGGCAGATATACTGACCAAACCACTAGCTGAGAACAGGTTCAGAGAACTATCAGTTGAGCTAGGTCTGCTCGATCCTACTGAGACAAGTCAGTAGAAGCCGACTACTGATAATAATATACTTAGCAACAATGTGTATCAGTATGGAATCAGCACGACAGTCGAGAAAACTTAGTACATGACTCATTGGGAGATGCACACCGTACACAACAAGGGAGAACATGGTCATCAGCACAACCATCCTCCCGATAAATGATGGTAACCAGTGATAAGTTCGACCGAAGAGGTTTGCGTAGTATCGTTACTTAATTTGTTCGAAGCATGCCGCATTTAATGCATCGGCCGCCCGCATTCGGTTGCCTAGGAGCATTTATTCCTTACCATTTATTATGTTTAAGGTTTGAGGAAAGGTCGACGAGGACTCCTCGCCCGCGTAATTAATGCTCTCTCGTTGCGCATTTAATGCATGTCTTCTCCATTAGCTTTATTACGTATATCTATATTTTTGGCGGCTATTGTAATCATTCTTTTATAATATTTAATCTTAGCCGCCCCTTGATTTTGAAAGATTAAATTTGAACCGTGCGATTCAAACTAAAGATCAAACTCAATATACAAAATCTTTCATCTTCTATCACTCCTCACTTTTCGCCATTCTCATATCTTAGAGCTTTTTCTTAGCGATTCAGTTTCCTTCCTTACATCCTCATTCAAACTGCATTGCTATATCTCTTTTCAAGCTCTATTTCACGGTAATGTATTAGATGTCTGCTAGCAACTACTAACTTACTCTATTTTCAAGTGCTAATATGTTGTTTTGCAGATTTCAATGGCGAACGTTCAAACTCCAGACAACATTGAGGAGATTGTAGCCTCCAGGATTCTGTTTGAACCTACCTTGGCCTTCCGCCAAGTGGAGATCTCTTTCCTTGAACCCGTGTTTGACGCTTTGGAGCGTTCGGGGTTGGAGATGCTTGGTTTCGAAGCACCCCCGTGTTTTTCTCCCTCGCATGTGCCGAAGTTTATTTCAACTGGAAATCTCTAGCGTCGGGAGGAGAGGAATCGTCCTTTTCTTATCAGAAGGAAGTCGATCAAGATGAGTGGGAGTCAGCTGCTCTTACCTTCGATATTCAAGATGCTCTAGCTCTCTCTTTCGATCTTCCCAACTCCGGCATTTCTCCGATTGGATACAAGGAGAAGGAGATCAATGCATATGTGCGAAATTTCGTGGACGCAAGGATGTGGCGTTCAAAACAGCTTTACCGAGGAATATGTTGCTACCTCAGATGACAGGTCTAGCTTACGTGGTATCGCACATTCGACAAGTTCGACTGGATCATATGATCAACTTGTCCAAACCTAGGATTCACTGATGATGGCAATAGACGATGGGGTTGAAGTGAACTCGGGCCGAGTATTATACTACTCGGATGAAGGCACGAGCTCGGAAGTTCACCACATTACCCACTCGGCGAGAGGAGGATAGCCGGTGTGGGTAAACTTCTATTCGGAACAAAGATGTCCCGTTACGATAGAATGCATAGTTCGGAGGAACTCACTGTTGAGAACTCGACCTTTGAGGACTCCAAGTACTTTGACAAGAAGTCTATCAAATTTATGACAAAGGCCGGAGCGAGAAAAGTCCATTGGCAAGGGGCCACCTCGAACCGAAGAGAGCGGCGTCTCGCTTCCGCCCCCAACCGTCCAAGTACCAAAGAAGAGGAGGTTGACTAAGAATCGACCTGCTGAGGTCACAGGTGGCTCGGCCACTTACCATTATTCAGCCAGCTCCTCCTTCTATTCAAGAGGGAGCAACTACTCGATTCGCATATCGGAATCGAGGGAGCGACGATCAAGGACAAAGTCCAAGTGATCAGCCTACGAGGGAACAGAGTCCGACAAGAGGGAACCGTCACCCGAACCTCCTGCTGAGTGGACAACAACCGACACCACTCGATTGCGTCTGCCGCACTGAGATTCAAGCAAGAGATACCGGAAATTGCCGAGCACGCAGATCTGGTTGAAATAGCAAGAAGGACAAGAGCTCGATGCTCTTAAGGTTTCTCGCACTGGGACATTCTTATTGACTTTGCCAAATCCCAGCGAGTCACCGGATGAGCTATCGACGGAGGAGCAAGAGCTCCAAGCCAAGATGGATTCGGAGAGCCACCGATGTGGCGTCTTTCGAAGATTTGAGAGCCGCAATGCTCTATTTACCGAGCTTGAGAGCTCCGAGCGAAACAGCTCCGCCCCCATCTCCACCTTCGATAAAGGCGATAATGATGATCAAGATGAGGAGATGGATGGCAAACCCAAGGAAGAGGCACCGGGGGAGAATCTGCAGAGGGACAAACTCCCCAAGAGAAGAGCCCAACACCACCCATAGTCACATCGGTGAGGCTACAACCGCTCCGAAGTACAATAGGGAGCGGTTGATCTCGTTCTCGAGCAGAGGCTCGGAACCGGCTCTTATCGGATACAACCCATCGGTTCCGTGTCCTCACGTTCGTCAATAGGGCTATCAAACGCCAAGGTGAGAAAAATCGACTCCTAGCCAAAGATGTTCATTTCAAATGGGAGAAGTACACCAAGGCTCGTAACGAAGCTCTAAGTAAGTTGGCCGCCGACATCTCCACCCCCTAAAGAGGCTTCTCGACCGGATTTCAAGGAGATAGTTGAGCAGGCCCTAAGTGCTCAAAAGGCCGATTTATCAGCACGAGTCGGCACGCTTGCCGCTCAACATAAAACTTTCTCGGAGCAGTGACTCAAGCGATGAAAACAATTCAAGGCTTCATTGATGAGAGAAACAAGATAGCAACCACCTCTCTTCAAACGGCCATCAAGCAACAGTGCGAGGCCTTAAAAGCCATTCGAAAGAAATGACAGAATCAAATGATCAAGCTCTGCTGAAACTCCGTCGAGAGTCGGCCGCTCGATTGAAGAAATCTAGAGCCGATCGGGAGAAAGACTGGGAAAACTACCGCAACTTGGTCGCTGATTTTGATGACACGATTACCCGCATCAAAGATTCTCGTGCACAACTGGAGCGAGACGTAAAAGCTATCCGCACCTCCCCGGCGAATATTGCTGATGCCAAAAAGGGGGAAGATATTGTGAAAGATGAACCCGATACGGATACGGCGACGTCCGGATCCTTGAGGGACAGGCTCGGGAGGAGGCAGACCCTCCTCGCCAGCCAGAGCCCTCACCGCAGAGATTCGGGGGAACAGGCTCCGGGAGGCGGGACCAACTAATCGTAAAGGTACATCTAACGAGGTCCTTCTCCTTGATTTCCCACTACAAGCCACCCCCATCTCCTCTTCACCTGTGCACATAGACGAAATCGCTCAATTCCTTGAAGAGCCGATGAAGAAGAAGAGTCTCAAAAGTCGCCGCAGAGGTCGGGGAAGGAAATCGCTACCTGAATCCACTACTCCTTCCTCCCCGATCAAGAAGTTTAAATCAAAAGCGGAGCAAGAGGCATTCGACCTCGGAATAGCCCAAGAGCTGCAAGACAAGCCTGGACTAGGAGCGTCGGCTAGAGGAGGCAACGGTGAAAGCGAAAAGCCTAAGGGCAAAGCCGTCGGGGGCAAAGGAAAGAGAAAGGTCATTAATACGGTCGAAGAGCAAAAGAAGAAAGCCCAAGAAGAATTTGCTAAGGCTCTTCCGATCGAAATCAAAGCTACTTGCTCGTAGTATTCCCATATCTACTCTTACACCGAGCAGATAGCGTAAGATCAAACGACACGGGAGGCGACGCCGCAAGGACCGAGTCTCGGACGAGGAGACACTAGAGCAGCCGCTCTCCGTGAGAAGAAAAGGATGGGCCGACACGGCAAGAATGAAAAGACTATCTCGATAAACCAACGGCCGATCCAAGAAGGCGAGATCCCGAGAGGATCTAAGTTCATCGGGGGCCCCCACATCAAGCAACAACCGATTCAAAGCATGTGGATAAGTGGGTGCCGGCTGATATGAATGAACATTGGGAGAGATTGAAAGAAACTTTTATCAAAGGCTACTACGTATGGCGCATTTACCCACTTGACGCCTCAAACCGATCAGCTCTTTGAGGAGTTGATTACGAGATTTAATGTTGAATTCGGTGAACGGCTGAAGCAAGTCATGGAATCACGAGAATGTAACCTTCCGTGCCCCGGCTTTCCGACGTATTCCACCGCCGAGACTTGCTAGTGGACTGCCGAGCACTAAGGACATAGAAAGAGAAGTGGAGGAAGCCGCCTACGGTCCGAGCCTCGCTCCCGGTAAAGGCGGGATGATAACTTGGAGATCCAGGAGATTCGAGCTAGAGTGTATAAATACTATTACCGGATCCCCCGAGGAAAAATCCACCGACTTCAAGAAGAAAACGCGAAGTTCAAGAAGCAAAGCAGCAGTGATTTTTTTTCTCCTCATCTTTTGTAATAGCATAGGAACTCGTAATTCTTGATATATATATCGGTTCCTCGCTTGCTAGACAATTACTCATTGTCTTTCGGCCTTTTACTTTGTGTTTACACTACCGATCACCAAGTGATCGACACACACTCACATCGGTTTCTCGATCTTGCCTTTCTCTCACCCGCCGGAGTTCATTTACTATTATCGCTTTTCCTCGGATGCTTTAAGGGGGAAATTGTTGTCGTAGGACAAGTATCTTTAATAGATATTAGAGTATAGAGGTTTTGGCATCATCAATTAGGGGGAAATTGTTGGATATGAGTCGGTAGATTGATACTCACTGTTTCTAGGGTTAAAAGAAATTGGGGGAAATCATAGTAGTACTATGGAATTGAAGATCCCAAAACCGAGCTGATATCGGTAGATTAGTGTGTCGATAGGATTAGGCGATGTATAGGTTAGACGTGATGTAATGCTTATTATTTTTGTCTAAGTCCTGTACGGGGTAGTTGTTGAACCGATCTTCGACGAAGATACTTTTCGTAACCCCACGTCATCGTGTAATCGCTTGCATTCTTCGTCGGCACTGATATCAAACTCGGCTTGAAGATCCCGCATCACCGCCCGGACCTCGCAGAAGCATTCTCTACAAGCCGATGGTCATCGGTAGAAGAACCAAGGTGCAAAGGTATACCTTCGCGATCGACCAACCGACTATCGAAGCTCACTTTATCGGTCGGACGACTCACCGAAGAAGACAGACTTTCGAGTATCGTATCCGACGTAAAAGCGACCCAAAGACTTAAAGTCCCTTCAAATGTTCCAGCAGAAGACATACGAGGTAGTTTGAACGGTCAACTCGACACTCACCAACTACAAACCTCGATCAATGAGAAGCCGACAACGCTTACCTACTCTACACAAGAAAGCCGCTCTCATGAACAGCGCATTAATCGCCCCTGCCGCAACAAAGTTGAATAGTGGCCGTTTTCTTTGGACGCTTGTGACACGTGGCATCGTCGTCTCCAACGGACATATGTCACAACTCACAACTATAAATAGAGAAGGATTTGAAGATTTCAAAAAGAGGAATATACGCGAAATCAAGGGAAATCATTAAAACTCACAACGCTCTAGAACCTTCAAGCTTATCCGAGAGACGAACTAGTTTTCATAGAACACTTCTTGTAGTTCATCTCTCTAGAGCACTTTGATCCCTATCTTCTCTAGACTAAGCTCATTGCTAGATTCATAGCTTAGATCCGAAGGAGTTCACATTTAGTGAATTGTTCTTGTTGTAAGAACTCCTTCTCGCTTGGAGAATATTCCCTCCCTTCTAAACTTAGGTTTGGATTGTAAAGTCGCTAAGGACTATAACTTAGAGGGAACTGTCCAGGTGCACGGTATCCATGCCGAGGCTTGCTCGGAATAATCAACAAGTTCTCCCGCCTTGTTCGGGACCGTGGACGTAGGATCTTGCGTATCCGAACCACGTTAAATCGCTTGTGTTCATTTCTTGTTTTATTGCATTGCATTCAACCGACTTGAAAATCATAAGTTTGCATAAAACGTATTTTATAAAGTGCACAAGCCAAAAGATTTAACTTGCAAAAACGCGTTTTCAAAAGAGACGACTCGGGCCTAACACTTATCCGCACTACAGTCTCCGACTGAGTTTCGTAATACCGACATCGGTCGGCAGAAGAGCTCGAAGCCGACTCACTTTGACCCCAGTGATCGAAGGCTTACTTGGCACTGTTCATCAGTTGCAAACATCAGCTTCAGCTGACCTTCACTGAGAAAAAGAAACAGAGCTCAGGTGTATTCACCCCCCCCCCCTCTACACCTGACTTTTCGTCTCCGGACCAACAATAACCTTCTGATCGCGGGTCAGAGTGTGCCAACGACCGAGTCTCTCCTACCGACTTTTGTCGTTGCTTGATTCCGGCCGAAGACTAAGTGCGTATAAGTGTGTAGGGCCCGGAGATTCGTCTCAGTTGAAAACGTGATTTTCACAAGTTAGAAGATTTTGTCTAGTGCGCCTTTTCGAATACGTTTTATACAAGATATGAGTTTGTAAAATGGTTGTATGCAGTGCAATAAAACAGTAAACAACACAAGCAATTTTTAATGTGGTTTGGATACGCAAGATCCTACGTCCACGGTCCTGCTGAACAGGAGGTCTTGTTGATTAATCTGAGCAAACCTCAGCAAGGTATCTGTGCACTAGACATACCCTTCTAAGTTATAGTCCTTAGCGACTTTACAAATCAAACCTAAGTTTGAAGGGTAGGGGATTTTCTCCAACTAGGAAGGAGTTCTTACAATAAGAACAACCACTAAAAGTGAACTCCTTAGAGATTCTAAGCTATAGATATAAACGTTGAGCTTAGCTAGAGAAGAGGGATCTAAAGAACTCTAGAGAGAAGAACTAAAGGTATTCTATTGGGCAAGTTCTTCGCTGGATTTATCTTGAATGCGCTAGATATCCCTTTGATATCCCGTGCGTGGAGCTCGGATTTGCTTCTCTATTTATTGTCGTGACCCAGGCATTTGCCCGTTGGAGAGGACGATGCCACGTGTCACAAGCTTCCAAGGAAAATGACCATATGTTCGAATTGTTTTAGCAGAGTTGTTGATTATTGTGCATGAGAGCAGCTTTAGTTGGTCAGAGCAGGTAGTGCATTGACGGCTTCTCATTGGTCGAGGTTTGTGGTAGGTGAGATATGTCAGACATCGGTCTTCATCGGAGTTGACTCTCACTCATCCTCGTATGATCTTCTGCTGACTTTCGAGTGATGTTAAACGCTGGGTCGTTTCTTGTCGGATACAGTATACTTGATGCAATCTCTGTCTTCTTCGTCTGAGTCGGCTGATGAAAATGTTCTACTGAGTGTAGTCAGCTGATGACTCCGAAGGTACTGAGCATGTATAGCCTCTTCTACTGATGTCTGTCAGCTAATGAGATGTCTTCTACTGAGCGAACATCAACTGATGACTTAAGAACACAAGCTCTTACACTGATGACGTGTGGTTCTGGAAAGTAAACTTTCTACTGAAGATCAATCCAACATTTTACCCCGTACATGACTTAGACACAAAAGATAAAGAAAAATAAAATTAGTCTAGCCTATTACATCATCTAGTCCTATCGACATTACATTACTGATACCAACAGGGTTTTGGGAACTTCAATTCCATAGCATGAACACTATGATTTCCCCCAATATTGTTTTACCCAACAAAATATTAAGTATCATCTACTGACTCATAACCCAACACTATCCTCTTGAGATACCTCTGGTTGTGTCTTGTGAAATATTCAAATTGCAATTCCACAATCTGATTAATTTTACCGGCGCGGATTTTTTAAGCAAATCAATAGTTGGAAGAACTTTCCAACAAGGAGGATGATATTACTTGAAATCACTTAACTGTTTGTTTGTATTTGGAATTTGTATCATGTTGGAGTGACGAATTTGATGTTCAGTTGGAGTTTACTAATTAGATGCCTTGTATAATGAGGGATGAGAAAAATGGTTGTTGAATGAATGAATGTGAATTTTCTTTCTCTAATTTCTTTATCTGGATACATGCTTCTGATATTCCTTTAGGTTGCTCTGGTTGTTGATGCTTTTGAATTTGAATGTTGAAAGGAGAATAACTAAAACATGAAAGTTTTTATTGAACTGTTTGTTTGTCAGCAAGCAATTATGGGTAGATACTTGGGGTTTAAGTTGTGGATGGAAGCTAATGAGTGGTGTATGCTAATTGTTTTCAAATTCTTAGCACTTCTGATGCAAATTTTAATATAGAAGAGTCAAGGTCTGAGTAACTATATTAAGAGGATCAAATTCTAGAAATGCAATACTGGTGTAAGTAATGATATGTGATCTTTATATGTTTTTGGTAAAGCCAGAAGTAAGTAAGGATGCTTTATGTTTCAGCACTACATGTTTTTTAAGAAAAGCCTTTTCTTTAACTAATCTTCTTAGCTGCAGCTTTATTGAAAGGGATTTGCTGACGATTTGTTTAATTTTTGGATTAGAATAGTGTTGTTGCTGCTGCTTTACTTTAAAGGTACTTTGATGGATAGAAATATATTCTATGTATGGATTGATATTTGATGGATTGAAATAGATAGATGAATTTATATGATATTGCTTACTTAGTATAGTATGTCCATTTATATTCTATAGAACCCTTCTTTCAGATTAAGTGTACCTTTTCTTTCCTTGAAATGTTTCCCTCAGTTTTCATGTCTTCTGCGGTCGAACTTCAAAATTGTGACCACTTTTTGGTCTGTTTGTTTAAGCTTGAAACCAATTCACATGTCTATTTCACTGATGGATCCCTAAACTGATGCATTGTTACAAGATTGTACTCTAGGATTAAGTTGAGTTTCACTTCTTTTCAGGTCTGATATTTATCATCTATTCAACACCGAAATCTGGTCACCCTTTCAGGTTATTGCCAGAAAAAATGATGTACAGATTCTTGTCTATGAGCACATATCTAATGGAAGTGTTTCTATTCACTTGTATGGTAATCAAATTTTCCTCCATTCCTTCTCTTGTATGTTTATGGTTATGCGTACATGTAGTGAAAATAATTAGTCAAACACACTCTACCCTTTTAAGCTTTTTACAAGATCCTGCTTTTCCAACGAAGTCCATGCCTTTGTTTGACACATTTGAGCTGATTCTGTCAATAAGCTAAAACTAATCATGTATCTTTACCTTGTCTACCTTAAACCCCCAACATCTACGTACTAACCTCTTTTTTTCTCCACTTCCATGTATTTTTGCCTCCCAATCCATCCTCTCTTACAATTATTATTGTCTTTCTGAGAGCATCTAACCTAATCCCGTTTTTATAAGTTCAGGTGCTGGTCAGGTTTCGCAGAAAAAGCTTGAGTTCAAGCACAGGCTTCAAATAGCTCGAGGGGCAGGTAAATGTGATCCTCTGCAAAACCAGTGAGCATATTTGGTTTCCTGGTATAATTTCATCTCCTAATAATATTTGAAAGATGGTTGAACAAACACTTGCATAAGATTCCTCAAGACCCAATCTGTGATGCAAACAAAATTGTAACACACGACAATAACGATTGACGCAGGCAGAATATTCACACAATTAAAAATTGAACTCGATTACGGAAATAAATTGCAATCCCAATTGAAGTTGATGCAAATTGCCGACAAAAATATTAAATTGAAGTTGATGCAGAATATTAAATTGAAGTTGATGCAACCCAAACTGAAATTGATTGCCCACAAGAATATTAAATTGAAGCAGCAAGTAACAAGTAACAATCGCCGACAAGCAAATCGAATTGGAATCAATCCGGTAAGCCGCTTACGAAACCGAAGAGATTTCGTCCCAAATCAAGACTCTCGTCTTGCCCAAATAAGTTCCAAAATCCAACCTACTAAAAACTAGGGTTCTCATCTCCTTTTATAAGATGGAAGCCCACAAACTTATTGACTCAAAATAAAATAAGACACAAATTAAATAAGCCCAACATTACGAAAATAATAATAATATAAAACAACTATATTGTTGATTCAAGCACGCCGACGTCACGCCATGCAACATCCAACGCCACGCCATGCCGCTACGTCGATCTTCTCTCGCCCTCGTCGAACATTAAATCTCTTCCCATCTTCCGATCGCTTCACATCAATCTGTCTCTGCTATTATTGTTGCAAAGCATAACGATATCTAATTTGTTTATGTGATTTATCATCTATAATTTGTATGCTCAGGTTTGGCTCACCTCCACTCTCTCAGTCCTAGATTGATACATAAGGACTTCAAAACAACAAATGTTCTTGTGGATGAGAATTTCAATAGCTAAAGTGGCAGATGCTGATTTACGCAATTTTCTTGGAAGATTTGATTATGCAGCCACTACTTCTCAAGTGGTAGCTGATGAGTTTTTCCTTGCACCAGAGTAATGTACATGCTGGTTGATTAATACTACAAATTACATGATAGTGATTAATTGGATTGTCATGACTTGCAGGGTGTGTGAATTCAGGCGATTTTCCGACAAAAGCGATGTTTACAGTTATGGGGTGTTCCTTTTGGAGTTAGTGAGCGGGCTGGAAGCAAGAGAATTGCTATATTCAGATGTCAATCAAAATTTGGTTGAATTTCAATACGAATCCGCTGGTGGTCGTTTTGAATTTATTGCTTGGCGTTGCTTGTCATGAAATATTTCGATATGAATGTTTGATGTGCTTAAGTTGCCATTTTTATTGAAGTTAATATGATTGATTATACTCAAAGAATGTAAAGTGATGACAATAGTTTGCATCTCTTTAATGACTATTTATCTTGTTATCATCATCTATTAAATTTTCTTACTCACTTGTATGCTTAGCTTCTTGAACTTGAACAGTGAAATGATTTCAGAGTTTTTGAATACTCATTACAGTATGCATTGTAGTTGAGCTTTAAACTATGTTTGGAAAAATGGTCTAATTTGGAATTTTCTTGTGGCGATAAAATTTTAGTTTGCAAGTTATTTTTCACCTTAGGCAACGACTTACCATTAGTTCCCTGGGTGAAATTGGACATGAGGCGAGTGTAAAATACCCTCAACTTTATACACCTCATATATGCATCTTATTTTGTATCATATTAAATTCACCTAAATATAAATTAATCTAGAGGGTAATGTACAAATACTACACTTATATATTGAAAATTCAATATGAACATATCATACACCACCATCGGAATTATTTTTTTGTATACAGATGTTTAACATTCCAAATTCTCGACATTTTTTATCCTACTATTTACGACTTCAATTTCTTCTTGAATTAACATCTTGTTCGCTGAATTTATAATTCATGATTTTGAACATAATCGTAGTTGAAAATACCAAATTAAATTCTAAAAGAACAAATCAATATAGTATCATTTGGTTATTCCATGTATTTTCAATTAATATTATAGTATATCAATCAAATACATTGGGTAATATAAGTGGATTACCTTCAAGTTTCCCTTGTTGATACTAGCAATCAGAGCATCTTCTTGAAGTGCATCCTTGAAGTGTATTAGAAGTAGAAGACAAATAAAGAAGTATATTTGTGTTAGTTGGTTTGCAATTAAGTTTCAAAAGTTTAATCATGTCCTAAAAGTTTGCTTTGATAATTCTCCTCATATGGGCAAGTGGGGCACTTGATGTTGAACGTGGTCAAACACTTTTTATTAGAACCCGGATCCGTGAAATCGACCCGATTTATAAATACTGAAATTCGGCCGAATGAAAAAAAATAATTCCAGATTTGCTTCTTTTGCTATTCTCTTGGGCCCCAGCTTTGCAGAAGAATCCTTCCGCTCGATTCTTCCGCTAGTATCTCATTTCTTCCTCTCGATTCTTCTGACGTGTCAACTCATCAGAGCCGTTGAGACTGCACAACCATTTTGGATGCAGCGGTGTGTATTCTTATTCTATATTGTTTAATTACTTCAGAATCCTCCGCCATTTCAGCTTACATGGATTGATTTACCTTTGCTGCAGAACAATTGTTGAAAGAAAACATTTCTGGTTATTCTTTTGATTTTGCATTTCCACACCTACTCTTGCTCCTAGAAAAAGTACCATTCTCATTTTCTCAAACTATATCCCAAATAATGATACTGTTAATTATAACTCATGCGTGCTGGTGGTGATATGTGGATCTTGGCTTTAGAAATAGCAGTCAATACCAATTTTGCATTAACTGCATTAAGTGCTTCATCCCAGGATTGTTGGAAATAATTGGATGGATTTGTTCTTTTGTTTTTCTTCTGTTCTGGATTTATTGTCCTCACTTTTTGGCCCAGAACCATTCCGTTTGCTTGTTCAGCTTTTTCTGTTTTTATCAGGCAGTTTGTATCAACTTTTACTAATGGTATTTTGGATTCTAAAATAGACTTTTCGGGTTTGAGAATAGTTTCTTTTTGCCTCATCTGCAGGGAAAGGTCGCATGTGAGGGTTTTGGTTGATTGCACGTGAGGGTTTTGGCTGGATCAGTTTGATTTGAGGAGTTTTGTTAGCTCACCTTGATTTGCGATGGATAATGGATTTATGAATAACATTGATGGTATTTTGGGATTCTATAATAACATCTTATATTTAATTTAATTTATTTAATATTTAAGGAAAAATCAGAAAAAATGGAGAATTTATGAAAAAATTACATCTTAATTATATTATGTCTACACCTAAGTTTAATCGTGCATCACTCATCTTTTTCATTTTTTAACTATTAAAATATTATTTCTTTAATATAAATATACATAAAATTAAATTTAAAACAAATAAATCTTAAACCATCGGTTCTAAACCGACAGTTTTTACGAGTTAAAAAAAGGAACCACAATCATCCCACTGAGACACAATTCATGGTCACGGTTGCACTTCAGAACCGTTGACCACGGGTCCGGTTTTTTTGTCACCTCTACTTGTACTAACCTATAGTATCACTTTATGGAAACAATTGTTACAACCCGGTTTTTGGAAGAGGGCATGTGACAGGGTGTAGCATAATACAGATAAATAAAACGGGGATTTATAATTAAGAGGCAAATCAGAATAATTCAAGAAATTAAATTCATGGAATTTCAACGCCGAGTTTCATCAAAATGAAACAAGTGTTTGAGCACATAGAAAAAATCTGGTTGAATAATCATGAAGACAAGTTTAAAATGACGAGTAGCAAAAACATTTACATCTCCCAGAATAGATAAAAGATCTATTAAGCACGCTGGGAATTACCGTATCGGACAGCAACCCACGCCCTCGGCTCCGCCCGTCTGCAGTGGCCGCTCAACCTGAAAACATTTTTTTTAAAATTTCGAGCTGAGTACTAGTGTACTCAGTGGACTAGCATTTGATAAAATATATTATAAAACTTGCGGTTATCCAAAGCATAACGTATAACTTAGGAGGTTTTAAAAACGAAAAGAACTTGTTTTAAAAACGAAAAGAACTCCTAAGCATACAAAACATTTATTACTTCATTCATTTCTGCGCGCTTGCAGCGTTCAATAGTTACTCTTGTGATACCGGAACGAATCCACATCAGAGCCTTTTCATTTGAGTCTCGAGTCATTACTCAGAGTACTCTTTTACAATAGGATATCGGACTTTTCTTCAGATAATCCTTTCCGTAGCCTTAGAGTAAGCGTATAGTGGAGATCAAACTACTGTATGACTGATGGGGGTGTACATAATCCTTAAATTGACGTGTTAGGTCAAACAAGAACCTCGATCGACCAACACAAGAGCATTAAACATATTTGAATGCATATAAAGATTTTCAATGGATAACAACATTGCATATGTAGCAGAGCTTAATAACTCAAGATAACTTCTACGGGAAAATAAAACCCACCTCATGGTGCTGTTGTTATTGTTGCTGTGATTCTCGAACTATTGCCCTTCCTCGGGTCCTACAAGAGAGACTCTAATTCAGTCTAATTGTTAGGATAACGATTCAGTAGACTCATTTTATAGATTTGAAGATCTCAAAACCCCTAGTTGAATGTTGTACCTTCGTTCTCTAATAGCTTAGTTCGAGTTCAGTTGTTTAGAACTCAGTAGGCTAGAGTTCAGTAGGTGCAGAGTTCAGTAGAAGATCTTGCACTCAGCTGTTGGACTTAGGATCGAAGAAGTCAGTTGGTCAGCCGACCACCAACTGAATCTGCATAGGAATTCGTGCCCATGCACTTATACTCAGAAGAACGTTAGTAGGAAGTCACTTCAGTTGAAAGTCCGAGGATTCAGAGGAAGTCAACCTTAATGTTTGACAAGTCTCACCTACCAATCTACCTCGACCAATAAGGAGCCGACAACGACTTATCTTTTCTGACAAAAGCTGCTCCCAGATTGAAAAAGAGGAGAATATCTACAGTGCACCTACTCACCAACGTTCAAAATTAAAGAGCCGTTTTGCTTGTCGTTTCGACACGTGGCTAGACCTTCCTCCAATGGATCTATTCACCATCGACGACTATATAAGAGAAGTCTTCATGCAGAGACACCACCGGGAACCCAAGCTATCTACGCACAAAACTCTTAACACTCTCAATCGAAGAACCTAGTGAAGAACTAGCATTCATAGAAGAACCATTTTAGTTCATCACTTAGAGTTATCCTTGTTCCCCTTCTCTTATCTAAGCAAGCCTTATTGTAATATCTATAGCTTAGAAACCTCAAGGAAGTTCACATCCTTGTGAAACTGTTCTTATTGTAAGAACTTCCTCTTAGTTTTAAACCCTTGTAAAAGTCACTACGACTATAAGTAGAGAATCTGTCCAGCATACAGATCACTGAGAACTTGCTCAATGTTGGTCTCGAGATAAACGTTCAGGTGTGTGTGTGTGTGGGGGGGGGAGAGTGAATACACCTGAAAACTTTCTCAACTTAAAACGCGAACAATCTTTTTCAAGAGAGTGCCTTGCTGAATAAATTCAGTAGACCAGATAAGCTGTTCTGAATCGCGTGGCAGAGTGACTGACTATACTGAGGCCTGCTAGCTGACTAATGTCAGAACTCAGTACTGTTGAGTAAGAGTTCAGTAGAGTGCGAAAATGTGTAGGCCCAATTCAGTTGAGTTAGAAAATGTTTTTATTAAAACTGTTTCAGTATATTAGTGCAATCTTTTAAGCTTTCTTGAAACACGGTTGAATGATTTTGAAAGATATTTTCGGTATGAAATGTAAATCAATGCAACAGTAAAACAGAGCACACAGAACACATCGATTTTAAAGTGGTTCAGATATCAACAATCCTACGTCCACTGTCGGAAAAGATCAGGAGGCTATTTTATTATACTGAGTTAGTCTCAGTCGGTTTGTGCACTGGACAAACACTGGTCTTGAAGATTATATTGAGTAGGTCTCAGTTTACAAGTATCAAACTGAAGTTTGACAAACTCTCCAACTATGAAGGAGTTCTTTACAATAAAGAATAATTCAGGGATGAACTCCTTCGATCTAAGCTATGGATATGTTCAGTTGAGCTTAGGTTAGAGGGAAGGGAACAAGAAAGTGGCTTCTAGAGTGACAAACAGTGAGGAATAAGCTTCTCTGGGTTCGTGTTCGATCACTTGGATGCTAGAGGCTTTGAATCTAATTCAGCTTGGTTCCCTTTGAGCAAGAATGTCGCCTTTTGCTTGAAGTAGTTCTCTAAAGATCTTGCGGAAAGCTTGAGTCGGTAGGTATTTGCTCGTAATCGCTCGTGTGTGTCGTGAGCTTTGAATTTGAATTCCCTCTATTTATAGAGATGAGCCATGGAAAGATCCGTTGGAGACGACGATCCATGTGTCACTCTCTTTTGGGTAGCTAACGGCTCTTTCAAAGAAATCTTGCAGAGTCTTTTCCCTCAATTTCTGGAAATATGTTGACTTGCAGCTTTAATTAGAACTAGGACAGCTGACTGCTCGTCATTGGTCGAGGTGTAGAAAGCAGTAGAGATACAGACTTCAAGGCAAATCTGAAGCTGACTTCTCTGTACCTCGTATGACTCTACTGATTTAACATATAAGATCATTTGACAATCAATGAGACTGTCAGGCCGTTGCTGAGTTTGACCTGGGTTCAGTAGTATACTCCTGCTGAGTCCAACTCTACTGAAGGTCAACTCTGAGTTCAGTGAACTGCTCCTGCTGAGTCCAGTTCCACTGACTCCTTTCAGTATGCTGCTCCTACTGAGTCCAGAACTACTAAGTATGAATACCTCTCAGTATGTTGCTCCTGTTGAGTCCAGCACTACTGAGTCTTCACTCCATGGTACTGAGGCTGATAGTCTACTGAAGGGTTAGCAGACAGAACTGAGCGCCTGAACCATGCTGAAAGAATGTCTACTGAGTCTGAAATTGTCAGAGACAAGGCATAACTATTACAACTCAATAGTTCACCAATCAAATTAGAGTTTGAGATCATTCAAATCTTCTAACACATATGCTACTTGTTGGTCCGGAGATGATAGTCAGGTGTAGGGGGGGGGGATGAATACACCTGATCACAGTTTCTTTTTCTCAAACGCGAAGGACAGCTGAGCTGTAGGTTGCAACTGATGAACAGTGCTAAATAGTAACCTTCGATCGCGGGTCAGAAGTGTGCCAACTACTGAGCTCTCCTACTGACTTTTGTCAGTACTTGAAACTCAGTCGGAGACGTTGTGCGGATAAGAGTGTGGGGCCCGGAGATTTGTCTCAGTTTGAAAACGTGATTTCGCAAGTTTAAGTATATGGCTAGTGCGCTTTGAAAAATACGTTTTATGCAAAGATATGATTTTTAATCAGTTTGTATGCTATGCAATAAAACAGTAAATAACACAAGCAATTTTTAACGTGGTTCGGATACGCAAGATCCTACGTCCACGGTCCTGCCGAACAGGAGTTCTTGTTGATTTATCTGAGCAAGTCTCAGCAAGGAATCTGTGTACTGGACAAACCCTTCTAAGTTATAGTCCTTAGCGACTTTACAAATCAAACCGAGGTTTGAAAGGGAGGGGATAATCTCCAACTAGGAAGGAGTTCTTACAGTAAGAACAATCACTAAAAGTGAACTCCTTCGAATTTCTAAGCTATAAATTTGGCAATGAGCTTAGCTAGATAAGAGGGATTTAAAGAACTCTAGAGAGAAGAACTAATGATATTCTATTGGGCAAGTTCTTCGCTGGATTGATCTTGAATGCGCTAGAGTTGTTCGAAAGCTTGAGCGTTTTTCCCTTGATATCCCGTGCGTGAAGCTCGGATTTCTTCTCTATTTATAGTTGTGACCTAGGAATATGTCCGTTGGAGACGACGATGCCACGTGTCACAAGCTTCCAAAGAAGACGGCCATAAATTCGAATTGTTGCAGTAGAGTTGTTGGACACTGTACATGAGAGCAGCTTTAGTTGGTCAGAGCAGATAAAGCGTTGTCGGCTTCTCATTGGTCGAGGTTTGTGGTAGGTGAGATTGTGTCAGACATCGGAGTTGACTCTCTCTAATCCTCGTATGTCTTCTGTTGACTTTCGAAATGACTTTAGCGGCTGAGTCATTTTCTGTGGGATACAGTAGACTTTAAGCAGTCTATGTCTTCTTCGTCTGAGTCGGCTGACAAGAGATATTCTCTTGAGTATGGTCAGCTGATGACTGCGAAGGTACTGAGCTTGCATAGAGTTCTTCTGCTGATGTTTGTCAGCTGATGAGGTGTCTTCTACTGAAAGTGAGGTTCAGCTGATGACAGAAGAAGGCAAGCAATTACACTGATGACGTGGGGTTCTGGAAAGTAACTTCGACAGAAGATCAATCCAACAATTTACCCCGTACAGGACTTAGACAAAAAGATAGATAATAAAAACAGTCTAGCCTATACATCATCTAGTCCTATCAAGACACTACACTACTGATATCAGCTGGGTTTTGGGATCTTCAAATCCATAGTACTACTATGATTTCCCCCAATATTATTTTAACCACTAACAGCTGAATACCATCTACTGACTCATAACCCAACAATTTCCCCCTAATTGATGATGTCAAAACTTCTATAAAATATAAAGAAAGAATACTAAACTACTGACATGGATAGACTTTAGTAAACTGAATCAGTTAGCCTCATGAGGTCAGCAGTTGAGAGATAGGCAAAATCAGAGAAACGGTTATGTGTGAGTGTGTGTCAGATCACTTCAGTGATCAGTTGTGATAATCATAACACAACTAAAAGCCTTAAGACAATGAGTAATTGTCTGCCCAGAAGAAAAGGAACTGATATATATGAAGAAGATTACAGGGTTCCTATTCTTCTATAGAGGGGATGAGAAGACTATTGCTAACGTCTGAATCTCTGGGTCTTCTTCTTGAAGTCTTCAGACCTGTCAGCAGGAGGATACAGGCCATAATATTTGTAAATCCTTGCACGCAACGTCTGGATTTCCTCGAGATCAGCAGGAATATCAGAACTACGGTCATGATGATAAGCAGCTGCTTCGATCTCATCTTCTATCTCCTTCGTGCAAAGCACGCCACGAGTAGTCCTAGGAGGAGGGATGCGTCTGAATGTTGGAGCTCTGAGGGGTATCTTCTCTCTTTCCATAATCTGTAGGAGCTGATCTCTGAGCTGGGCATTGTATTGATGAATAAATTCTTCAAAGAGTTGATCAGCTGATATCCCAGATGGATAGAAGCCCCATACATAGTATCCATTGATAAATTCCTCTTTGAGTTCCTCCCACTGCTCGTTCGGTTCACGCGGCACCCATCTGTCTATATGAGGAATAGGAGCTTTCTTGATGTAAGGTGCTCCGGGTGCTCCTCTCTCCGTAAGACCTTGGGATCTCGCCTTTTCCAATCTACTACCGCTCGCCGGCTATCTTATCTGTTAGTTGAATGATCTTAGCCAGGTCAGCCAATCTTTTCTTCTCTCTGAGACCCGCTGATATAGCATCTCCTCTTCGGAGATTTAATCCCTTCAGCGTGGCCTCCCAGGTTGCTCTGTCCTCGGCCCCTTGCTCAGGTGTAAGAGTAGGAGTATAAGAACTCGAGCTAAGGGCAGGGGCTGCAAAGAGAAGACGCTTTGGCTAGCTCCTCTTGAGCTTTCTTCTTTTGTTCATCAAGGATCAGTTTAGCCTTTCCTTCGGTAATCTTGTCAATTATTTTTCTAGGCTTCTTAGCCTTCTTAGCTTCTTCAATCTGCTGTTCATGATCCAGCTGATCTTGCAGCTTCTGGGCAACTTCTTTATCAAATGCCTCCTGCTCCGCTTTGGATTTAAATTTAGGCGTCGGGGAAGATGGAGGAGTGGTTTCAGTTGTAATCTCCTTCCCCGGCCTTTGCGGTGGCAGTGGTTCATCCTCCTGATCAAGAAATCGAGTAATATCATCGATGTGCTGAGCTGATGAAACATTTGCTGGCTCAGTCACAGCTGGTTTGGTTGGACTTTTGGGACTTGGACATTTCCAGGAAGGGATACTTCAGAACTGGTTCCAGCCTAAATAGCTGAACCTTCCCCCTGATTTCCATCCCCCCTTTTGATAACTTGGACTTCTGGGCTCTTCTCCACTTCAGCCTGTTCCGCCTCAGCATGTTCATCTATCACGGCTTCTTCCCCCTTTTTGGCATCATCAGCCAGGGAGAGGCGAGTACGGATGGCTGTCACCTCTTTGTCCAAATTGAAGCATAGATTCTTGATGAAGGTGGCGGTGGATTCGAAGTCTTTGACTGCATCACAGTATTGCTCCCATTCCTTCTCCTGATCAGCTCTAAATTATTTGAGTTGGGCTGCGGACTCCTGTCTGAGTTTTAGCAGAGACTGATCATGAGATTCTGTCATCTCCTTCTGAATTTCTTTGAGTGCCTCCGCCTGTTGTTGAATGGCTTTCTGAAGGCTCGAGGAGGCCACTCTGTTTCTTTCATCTATAGTGGCTTGGACTGTTGCAAGGCCCTGAGTCAGCTGCTCAGAGAATGACTTATGCTGAGAGATAAGGAGCTGCTGACTTTGAGCGGCTAAGTCCGCCTTCTGAGCTGCAAGGGCGGCCTCGACAATCTCCTGAATATTGACTGATGGAGTAGGAGCTTCGGAGACCTTCTTAACCCCTGCTGCCAGTCGGTCGACGCTCTCAGTTTGGGCTTTGGTGTACTGAGCCCATTTGAGATGAACGTCTTTTGCAAGGAGTCGATTCTTATCTCCCTGTCGCCTGATGGCTTTGTTGACTGACTTAGAGGACACGGAACCGATGGGTTTGATCTGATAACTGCTGGTTCCAAGCCTCTGCTCAGATGTCGCGATCTGTTGCGCTCGACTCGGCTTCGAGGCAACTGGGGCATCACTTGATGTGAAGGGTGGTGGTGATCTGCCCTATTCGCGAGGAGTGTTACCCTCAGCAGATCCTCCCAAATCTGCATCCTTGGGAGGTGCCTGATCCATGTCATCATCATTATTGCCATCGTTGTTGTCATCACCATGATGAGATGGAGGCTAAGGGCTGTTGACTGGAGCTGAGGATCTTAAGCTTAGCAGATAGAGCATAGCAGCGCGAAGATCCTCGAAGGTGGCTAGATCAGCTGGTTCCCCAAACCCTATTGCTGATTGCAAGCTCTGCTCTTCTGTCAGTAGGGACAAGGCTGACCGAGTCCTGATAAGTTCTTCAAGAATATCCCAGCTAAGGAATCTCAGCAGCATTTGTGTCCTGGCCCTTATGGCAATATCGACCAGATCCCAATGTTCAGCTATTTTGGGGATCTGAGCACTGACCTCTCCAGTGGCTCGGAGATGGGTGAAGTGCATTGTCGTCCACTCTTAGGAGGTTTCCTCAGTCGGTACTCCAGTGTCCGACTGAGTCTCTGAGGAACTAATCCGCTGGACTTTATCTTTCAGCGTGGCACCTTCTATGCCTGTGTCCGCGTCAAGTGGTGGATCCTCCTGAGTGGGTGGAGGAGAGGCAAGTTTTGCTGGAACCTCAGAAGGTCCAGGCTTACTGAGCCTCTTCCTCTTAGGCGGGTCGGCGCGAGGGGGCAAGTCGGAAGTGACTCTTTTCTTCTCAGGCGGCCCTCGCCCGATGGATTTCTCAGCAGCGGCTCTTGTCTTGAACTTTATGAGCTTGCGGTCGAAATATCTCGCATCAGCAAAGGTTGAGCGATCTGATACTGACTCTTCGATAAGTACGGACATCTTTATCCCGTACAACAGCTTTCCCACACTTATAAGACTTCTCTCACCAGTGGGTGTCGCTGTGAACTTCTGAGCTTGAGCTTTAAGCTCGGCTACATAGTAGTCAGTCCAATTGACTCTGACTCCATCATCTATTATCATCATCAGCTGAATGCAAGGCTTGGATAGCTGATCATACGAATCGGCTGAGCTCGTACGAATGTGAGAAACAATGTACGCGAGCCCTCGATACTCTGGTAGCATCAGATTCTTCGGCAAAGCTGTCTTGAAGACTACGTCGTTTCTGCCACATAATTTCTGAACATAGGAGTTGATCTCTTTCTCCTTGTATCCAATGGGTGAGACTCCGCGCGCTGGGAGATCAAAGGTCAGCTCCACGGCGGATCGGATATCGATGATGTGTTCACTGGCATCCCAAGATTGAGGGACAACTTCCTTCATGTATGAGAACCTGGATTCCTCCACCCCTATATCTAGGGTTCTCCAGTTGTAGTAGACTTCTGCAACTTGTCTGGGCAAGTATGCTTTGGGTTGCTTTGAGACGAGAAGCTCCAGTCCGGAAGTCTCGAGAGCCGTGAAGACGGGCTCAAGATATGGAAGATCAGCTTGGTGTAGCGCCATCGTCGGCTCAGACAGGATTCGGGACTTGATGATTTCATCGATGTTGGTGGGTGTTTTGACAGCCATATTATCTGCAAATTTTCTGTTAGAGACTGAAATAATAGAAGTCAAAACATAATTTATTCGCGATAATGTAGATGATGTTTACCGTTAATGTAGAGCTTGGTTGAAAAGAAAGTTCAGATTTAGAAGAGAAGATGAATCGAAAATGCTGAAATTTCTTAAGCTCTAGTGGCGATAAAAGTGTGAAAGTGGATTTGAGGTAGAAGAAAAAAGATTTTATATGATCGTGCATATCAAACAGTTTAGATCGGACGGTTGGGGTTCAATCTAAAATTTTTAATGACGGTTGTGATTTGATGTTATAAATGGAATGATTACACAAGCCGCCTCTACCATAGACCCACGTAGGATTATGCGCAGTTAAGGTAAGTGAAAAGACATGCATTAAATGCGCTGCAGGCAGCATTAAAGACTAAGTCATTTTAAATGAGAACGGTTTCCTACTGACTTATCCTTAAAAAATTAATGGCGGGAAATAAATGCTCATTAACTACTGAGTGCAAGCGACTGAGATAATAAATGCGAGCATGCTTCTGATAAAATTAAGTATATTAAGACTACGTAAACCTCTTCAGCTGATTTTACGATCAGCTGGTTACCGTTTAGACTCAGGAGGACAATTGATGTGCTGATGACCACGTTCCCCCTTACTATGTACAGTTTGATTCTCCCGACTGAATCATTGTACTGAGTCCTTGACCTATCATACTGATTTCTTCTACCGACTCTACTCGGTAGGTTCCAAGAGACCTAGCTCAACCGATAATTCTCTAAATCTATTCTCGCCTAGTGGTTTGGTCGATATATCGCCCTTTGCTTGTCAGTATGGATTTTCTCCATTCTGATATCCTTCTTCTCGACATGGTCTCTGATGAAGTGGTGTCGAATATCCACGTGCTTGAATCTCGTATGGAGAACTGGATTCTGAGTTATTGCAATAGCACTGGTGGAGTCACAGTAGATGGGCACTTCATCCTGAATTATACCATAGTCTCTCGGTTGTGGTCGAAGCCAAAGGATCCGGGCACAAGCAACTTCCAAGCAGCCATGTACTCGGCTTCGGTAGTGGACGTTGCCACCGAATGCTCGTTTCTTTGAAAACCAAGATATTAGCTTGCCGCCTAGGAACCGACACGTTCCCGAAGTTGACTTTCGATCTATCATGCATCCCGCATAATCGGCATCGGAATAACTCGTCGGTATTAGATTATCATCGCCAGGATACCATAACCCTGCGTCGAGTGTTCCTTTTAGATATCGCAGAATCTTCTTTGCCGAGTCTAGATGACTTCGCTGGGGATCCGCTTGAAATCTTGCACATACACCTACAAAGATAAGTTATATCGAGTCGGCTAGTCGTTAAGTATAATAAAGAACCAATAATAGCTCTATAATCGGTAGAGTTAACGTAAGCTCCCTCTTTATCTAGATCGATTTTGAAATTCGTATTCATGGGGATTTTGATCGGCTTGCTCGAGTCGCAGCCAAATCTTTTCGGGAGATCTCGAGTGTACTTGGCTTGATTGATGAAAATTCCTTCAGGTGATTGCTTTACTTGAAATCCATGGAAATAGTTCATCTCTCCCATCATGGACATCTCGAATTTCTCATTCATCATTTTCTCGAATTGTTGACATATAGTCACGTTTCTGCAACCGAAAATGATGTCGTCCACGTAGATTTGCACCCAGTAGGATGTCATCTCCCGACTTTATGTTGAACGTGGTGCGATCTATCGTCCCCTTCGAAAACCTTTTCGAAGTAGAAAGTCGATAGGGTATCGTACCAAGCCCTGGGTGCTTGTTTTAACCCATACAGCGCTTTCCGAAGTCTGTACACCTGATGTCCCTACTGAAAGCCGGGCTGTTGTTCCACGTAGACTTCTTCCTTCAGCAGGCCATTCAGAAAAGCTGACTTTACATCCATTTGATATACTTTGAATCCTTGATGCGTTGCATAAGCTAGGAAGAGACGAATGGCTTCCAATCTTGCGACTGGAGCGAATGTTTCATCAAAGTCGATTCCCTCTGCTTGACAGTATCCTTTGGAAACTAGTCTAGCTTTGTTTCTGACAATGACGTTGTTTTCATCACGCTTGTTTTTGAAGACCCACTTAGTACCAATCACGTGCTGATGTCTAGGTCTGTCAACAAGCTCCCAAACTTCGTTTCTAATGAACTGGTTCAGCTCTTCTTGCATGGCGATGATCCAGTCAGCATCATTGAGTGCGTCCTCTATTGACTGAGGTTCTTCTGTAGACAGGAAATAAGAATAGAGTGAGCTTTCTCCTTGACTTAGTCTAGATCTTGTCCTGATAGTTGCTGATGGATCTCCAATAATAAGATCTGAAGAATGAGCGTCAAGCCATGAACGTCTGAGTCTGGCTTCTTCTTCTGATACTACTTCGCACGATCGTAGGTGTGTTAGGCATTTCAGTTGTACTGTTCTGTGATCACATTAGTTCAGTAAGAAGGTTAGGATCTACTGAGTTTCCAGGTTCAGGGGCATTTAGCTCAGGAACAGTATTTGTTCCCCATGAGTTTATATTCTCAATAGAGGTATCAGTTACCACTGGGGCTTCCTCATCGACCGTTGTTACCTGTTGTTGATTGTGTTCAGTAGAATCAACCAGGTCAGCTACATCGCTTGTTGGCTGAGTCTGAATTTCTTCATCGTCTGACTCATCATCCCAACAATGCTGGATCTTTTCAGCTTTGTCGTTTAGTGCGAGATCCTGTAGCTTGCTGCTGACATCTTCAGTATTTGTCTTTGTAGTTTTCCTATTCTCAGTACAAACTCATCAAAAACAACATGAGGGCTTTCCTCCACGCAAAGGGTCCGATAGTTAAAGACTCTGAAGGCTTTACTGACTCGAGAGTATCCTAAGAATACTCCTTGATCAGATTTGCTGTCAAAGACCTTCAACCGATCTTTCCCGTTATTGTGAATAAAACACGGACAACCAAAAATATGAAAATGAGAAATAGAAGGAATTCTCCCTTTCCATAATTCGTATGGTGTCTTCATGTGTTGCTGTGTAAGTAGTGAGCGATTATGAGTGTAGCAGGTTGTGTCAGTAGCATCTGCCCAGAACTTTGAGGGTAGTCCAGAGTCTGCTAGGAGCGTTCTTGCTGCTTCTTTAAGTGTTCTGTTTTGCGTTCAGCAAGTCCGTTCTGCAGAGGGGTGCGAGCTGCTGATGTCTCGTGCTGAATTCTCTCTTTTTCGCAGTACTCTTTAACTACTGAGTTGAGAAATTTTGTTCCTCTGTCTAAGCGAATTCTTTGTATCTTGATGTCCTTTTCCACACTAAGCTTTTTCAACAGTTTGGGCGACTCAGTCTGGACATCAGATTTGTTGGCTATGAAGATAACCCATGTATATCTCGAGTAGTCATCAATAACGACGAGGGCATACTTCTTGCCTCTTATAGTCACTGGAGAGACTGGCCCGAATAAGTCCATATCTAGCAGCTGAAGGATTCCATCAGTGGAAGGTGACGGAATAGGTGGATTGCTACTCTTTGTCTACTTTCCCTTCAAACATGCTTCACAATTCCTGTCTTTGATAAATGATTCGTTAGGCAGTCCTCTGACTTTAGAGTTCTTGGCTAGCTTGTTCATAGTCTTGAAGTTCAGGTGGCTGAGTCTCTTGTGCCACAACCATCCAACCTTGTCACTAGATTTAGTCTGTGCGAGTAAGCAAGCCTCAGGTTCTGCGGTTTTCCAGTTTGCAACGTATATATTCTTCCTCCGCGAACCTGATAACACTGTTTTCCCTGTAGGTTTATCAACAATATCCCAAAAACCAGCGTCAAAGATAACTCTATTCAGATTGTCACAGAATTGACTGACAGAAAGGAGATTATATTGAAGTCCTTCAACATATGTTACTCTTGGAACTGAGGCAGTCCCAATATTCAGTGTTCCGTATCCCCTTGTATAGCCTTTAGAGTTGTCACCAAACTCAATTATGGGACCATCTTCCTGTATGTAGTTGGTCAGCAGGCTCTTTTGATAAGTCATGTGTCTCGAGCAGCCGCTGTCCACAATCCAAGGGTCCTTATGCACCTGCAAAACAGAAACATTTTTAGGTACCCTTTAGTTCAGTTGGGTCCTTACATGTTAGTGGGTGATTTCGGAACCCAGATCTGCCTAGGCACCTTAGAAGTATGAGACTTCTTCTTCTGAACCTTGTCAGCTTTCTTCTCTACAGGACTCGGAGATACTGACTTTCAGATGATTTTGGGTTCAGGAGCTTTCTTCTTCTGAGGCTTTGCGCTCCTCCTGACCCTGGGCTCATAGTAGTACGAACCATATTGAGTTGGATGTTCATACAGTGGTTCCTTGTACTGCTCTGCCCACCTGACCTTCTTGGTTCCCCTGAGTTTGATCGTGGTGTCCTGGGGCTGGAACCTCTGGTCAGTAGTTTCTTGTTGCTCGGCTGAGGTGCAACTATCTTCTGTTTATTCTTCGTATGAGGTGTTGAGTCAGTAGTCTAAACTTTACCTCTGACGAACCTATCAGCCAGCAGTTCTGAGCTCTTTGAAGTGGAAGCTTCATGAGTATAGCCAAGTCCTTCTTTCATGGTTATTGGCCTTTGAGCTCTAAGCATACTTTCCAACTTCTCCTTAGCTCGTAGGTACTGTTCAGTCATCAGTCCTCGCCAAACTTCATCACTTCTTCGAAGTGACTCATAATCCTTTTCAACTTCTGCGAGCTTCTGACTGAGTTGGGCTATCTCAGTATCTTTCTCAGAATTGTCCTTGGTCAGAACTGATATCTGAGTTTCTCGAAGCTGAGACTTAGTCATAAGAGATTTAATCTCTTCCTTGAGTCTCACAACAAGATTCTCAGACTCAGTAGAGACCTGACAATCAGAAGAAAATCTTTGATTCTCAGCCTTTACCTGTTCCATTCCTGAATGGTTCTGCTGAACTCTCTGCTCAGCTGAATCTGCTCCTCTAGTAGATCATCGTAGGCTTGTACCACATCTAGAGGCTCATCTGTGAGCGAGCACATGTCATGTGTGCTGTGTGAAGAAGAGGTTAAATTAAGTTTAGAATTTACCTCAGCCTCTTCTCCGGCCATCAGACAATATTCTACATTTTCTTCAGGATCTGTTTCTCCGATCTCAACGGCAACAAATATAGCTTCGTCTTCAGAAGAATACATGAATGTATCTTCCTCGATTGAGTCATCGGATATCTCTCCGGCTATGTAGGTCTGCCTCCTACGGGCAAATTTCTCGCGTCGGCTCGCCGTTCGCTCTTTGAGCCGAGAGTTCGGGACATTCGTACCGATAGTGTCCCTCCTTCTTGCAGTTGTAACAGACAGATGATCTGCTGCTTTTTCCAGCTGAATCTTTGGATGGACTCGCAGCAGGTTCTGTGTTCCTGCAGTCAGTAGAAGATTTAGATTCTTCCCTTTTTCGAAAATCTTTCTTACCTGAGGGAGAATCTCTGTTGTATTTCTTCAGCTTTCTGACTCTCTCCTTTTCTCTTTGATATTTGAGAGCCATAAGCACAAGTGGGTCGGCAGCGCATGTCTCGAGAGGACTTTGTTTCGCCGCAGCCACGCTTTGCCTTCTTTGGAAGAAATGGGTTTGATTCCGCTTTGCTTGATCGTTACTTTGAAAGCATGGTCAATCTGAGTGTCAGCTGGAGTACTGGAACATCGTTGGGGTAGGCTGTGCTCAAATTCCTTTGTTTTTAATTCTGAAAAGATAACATCAGGAGTTAGAGCATTAAGATCAGAGCGACGTAAATAAGTAGCAAATGGAAGCCACTTCTGTCGAGGTAGCGCTCTTAAGATCTTGGTGTTCATCTCTTTGTTGATGAACATCCTCCCCAGCCCGTTGATCACATTGACTTGGTTTGTGAATCTAACGCTTAGCTCGTCAATGGTCTCACTGGGCTCCATGGCAAACGCGTCGAACTTTTGTACCTCTAATTCGAGCTTGTTCTCTTGTATCTGCGGGCTTCCTTGGCTCAGTACAGCCAGGGCATCCCAAAGTTCTTTCGCCGTCTTGCAGTCTTGCACCCTCCCGAGGTGAGAATCACTGAGTGTAGTCAGGATTGCATTGCGCGCAACTCGGTCGAGGTTGTGCAGCTTTTTCTCTTCTGGTGTGAAGGCTGATTTTTCTTTAGCGACCTTAGCACCAGTCTGCGCTCCTACACCTCCCACAACGGCAAATTGTACGCTTTCGATCATGGGAATGATGGGTCCTGTCTCAAGGACGTCCGTCATGCTGTCATGCAGCGATGTGAGGTATGCCTCCATTCTCACACGCCATATCGTGTAGTTCTCTACTAAGAACATCGGTACCATCCGAATACCTGACATATCAGACATTATGGGTAAGAGTATAAGGATGTATGAAGAGACACTTGTGTAGAAAAACGTTTTCAGGATCTGTTCGAGAAGACCAGTATTTCAGAACCGGTGATCAGAAGAACATCGTTGCTCTGATACCAATTGTTGGTCCGGAGACGATAGTCAGGTGTAGAGGGGGGGGGGTGAATACACCTGATCACAGTTTCTTTTTCTCAAACGCGAAGGACAGTTGAGCTGTAGGTTGCAATTGATGAACAGTGCCAAATAGTAACCTTCGATCGCGGGTCAGAAGTGTGCCAACTACTGAGCTCTCCTACTGACTTTTGTCAGTACTTGAAACTCAGTTGGAGATGTTGTGCGGATAAGAGTGTGGGGCCCAGAGATTCGTCTAAGTTTGAAAACGTGATTTCGCAAGTTTAAGTATTTGGCTAGTGCGCTTTGAAAAATACGTTTTATGCAAAGATATGATTTTTAATCAGTTTGTATGCTATGCAATAAAACAAGAATAACACAAGCAATTTTTAACGTGGTTCGGATACGCAAGATCCTACGTCCACGGTCCCGCCGAACAGGAGTTCTTGTTGATTTATCTCGAGCAAGTCTCAGCAAGGAATACGCGTGACCGGATGCACCTCTTCTAAGTTATAGTCCTTAGCGACTTTACAAATCAAACCGAGATTTGAGAGGGAGGGGATAATCTCCAACTAGGAAGGAGTTCTTACAGTAAGAACAATCACTAAAAGTGAACTCCTTCGAATTTCTAAGCTATAAATTTGGCAATGAGCTTAGCTAGAGAAGAGGGATTTAAAGAACTCTAGAGAGAAGAACTAATGATATTCTATTGGGCAAGTTCTTCGCTGGATTGATCTTGAATGCGCTAGAGTTGTTCGAAAGCTTGAGCATTTTTCCCTTGATATCCCGTGCGTGAAGCTCGGATTTCTTCTCTATTTATAGTTGTGACCTAGGAATATGTCCGTTGGAGACGACGATGCCACGTGTCACAAGCTTCCAAAGAAAACGGCCATAAATTCGAATTGTTGCAGCAGAGTTGTTGGACACTGTACATGAGAGCAGCTTTAGTTGGTCAGAGCAGATAAAGCGTTGTTGGCTTCTCATTGGTCGAGGTTTGTGGTAGGTGAGATTGTGTCAGACATCGGAGTTGACTGTCTCTAATCCTCGTATGTCTTCTGCTGACTTTCGAAATGACTTTAGCGGCTGAGTCGTTTTCTGTCGGATACAGTAGACTTTAGGCAGTCTTTGTCTTCTTCGTCTAAGTCGGCTGACAAGAGATATTCTCTTGAGTATGGTCAGCTGATGACTGCGAAGGTACTGAGCTTGCATAGAGTTCTTCTACTGATGTCTGTCAGCTGATGAGGTGTCTTCTATTGAAAGTGAGGTTCAGCTGATGACAGAAGAAGGCAAGCAATTACACTGATAACGTGGGGTTCTGGAAAGTAACTTCAACAGAAGATCAATCCAACAATTTACCCCGTACAGGACTTTAGACAAAAAGATAGATGATAAAAACAGTCTAGCCTATACATCATCTAGTCCTATCAAGACACTACACTACTGATATCAGCTGGGTTTTGGGATCTTCAAATCCATAGTACTACTATGATTTCCCCCAATATTATTTTAACCACTAACAGCTGAATACCATCTACTGACTCATAACCCAACACTACTGAATCATCTCCCAACAATTTCCTCCTATTTGTTGATGTCAAAACCTAACACCACAAACTGTCATAAACAAGCTCCTTACAAATATTACAAGTAGAATCAGTGGAGTTGTTCATCAAGTTCTAATCTACTGAGGGATACAGGATATAAATATCATAACCTATTACAGAATTCTAACAATAATTTCCCTCATGCTTGTAACAAAAAAAATCTATCTAAGTAAAAACAGACAAACACAAATATCAGCAGTGAGTATGTGAGTCAGTAATCACTTAGGTGATTCTGAGTGTTAAGCTTAAATAAACAAGCCATGAAGACAATAAGATATTGTCAGGCCAAACAACAAAGATGTTATATATTTGAAAAGAAATCCAGTACAGTACATCTCTTGCTATTCTAAGAAACAAAAACAAGATACAAAGAAGCTATCTATCTCCTGAATCTCTGGATCCTTGCCTTAAAATCTCTGGACTTCTCTTCTGGCAAAGGCAATCCATACATCTGGAAAGTATCTTTCCTGAGCTTCTTCATCTTCAGCACATCAGCAGGGTCAGAATCATCAAGTTCTAAGGCTTGGATAGCACTTTTGACTTCTCCTTCTATCACTCCAGTGTATATAGATCCATCAAGCTTCTGTGGAGGAGGCAGAGGTCTAGGAACAGGAACTCGGACGTCTTCCTTGTCAGCTAAGGCTTTTTGGACTCTGGCATATATCTCAGGATCGCTCACCAGAAGCCATTCAGCAAAGGCATTGCTCTTATGCATATCAGGCCAGTACCTCCAGACGAAGTACCTCTTAATGAATTCAGCTTTAAGAGTTTCCCATTTCTGTGTCCGTTCCCATGGCATCCACTTGTCAACTCTTGGCCACCTGTGAATCTTTTGGTCAGTAGGTTTCCTGCCTCGCCTATACTTGTAAGGAATTTCATTGTCCTTCACAGGCACCCTCCCTCGAGCCTCTTTCTCTGTCCTCAGTCTCAGGGCTTCTAGATCAGTAAGCCTAAGCCTCTTACGGGCTTCACTGATTTGCCTCGCTTCTGCTGTTCTGTCCAAGGCCCTGTCCATCGCGTCCCAGATTTCTTTCATTTCAAACTCTTGTTCTTTTGAGGGGACGTAGGACGAAACATGTTGTTCCTCTGACTCAGCAGGTGATTGAGATTTGGATTTCGAACCTGAAGTTCCACCCTGTTGGCCAGTCTTGGACTTATCCTGCTGCTATTGCTATTCAGATTCTTTTTCCTTGTCGGCCTCATCACCGATTATTCAGATTCTTTTTCCTTGGGGGAGGCCTAGTCCCTGGCTTCTTTCCCCCTGAGACTCTTGTCTTTCCCTTTGTCGGAGCTTTCTTCAGTTTATTTGCTGCTTCAGCTTCAGTAATCTCCCTGGCAAGTTTTTAATCAGCCTCAATCTGAACTTGCTCCTCAGGGCTGATGTATCTTTTTGGTCCTTTTTGTGGTGGGGCTGGGAGTTTCATCTTTTTCTTCCCCTTTCCCGCCACTAGAGGAGGCAGAGGAGTCTCCTCCTCATCTGAGTCCTCTAGGAAGTCAACAACCTCCCGAATATGTTCAATAGGAGTCTGGGTTGCTGAATCCTTTTGTCCTGAGCCGCTTGGGCCAGTCTCAGCGCGCCCTACATCACCTGCGCCTGAGACACCCTGGGCCTGACCTTGAGTTCCTTGGGGGTCAGTGGGAGCTGATTGTCGTCCAGCTGCTCCACGTACTGACCTTGTCCCCCTTGGTGTCCTTTCCCCCTTTTTGGCATCATCAGCTGAGCTAGGGGTAGGGACCTGAACAATCTTCTTGTTCAGTCCGTCAAAGGCAGATGCAAGCATATCCAAGGCCTTCTGCATCATCTCAAACCGTTGGTGGAGGTCGTTCCTCTCAATGATTAGATCATCACTGTACTTCTTATGAGAGGAATCCACCAGTGTCTGAATATCTTGCAACTTAGCATCAATCTTTTCTTCCAGAGTCTTTTGAAGTGATTGAATTCTGAGCTCTGAAGCTTGACTCAGTGAAGAAATATTTGCAGTGTGTGCTGAGTGAGCTGCCTTATAATCTTCCCATAATTGCTTCTGGGCAGCTTCCAGCGATGCTTGTTGCTTCTCAAACTCTGCTCTCTGAGTGGATAAGGTATTAGTGAGAATAGTTGAGAAGTCAGGAGCTGCTGAATTTTGAATAGAGGTCCTCAGCTCCTTCATCTCCTCACTCTGAGCAAGAGTAGACTGTTTCCATGTCCTGTGGACAGCCTTGGCCAGTAGTCTATTCTGAGCTCCTTGACTCCTTAAGGCCTTCGCGACTTTCTTGGACCGTCGGCTTTTCGAGCTGGGCGCAACCTCGAAAACAGACCCCAGCAACAACTGTTCTGGGTCCGCAGCCTGAGAGGTTCTGGCTGCCGACTTTCCTGGAGGGAGGATGCTGGGTGGTAGTTCAACAGTTGAGGGTTGGGCACCCTCCTCCAGTTGAGTTCCCTCAACAGGCTTCTCAGGGCCTGTATCACTGGGCGGGTCCTGATCATCGGGATCAGACCCATCAGAAGGTACGGCTGCTGTGGGAATGCGGTCGTTCAGGATAGCCACCATTACCGCCCTTAAATATTCCGTCGAGCTGATGTCCGCAGGCTCATAATAGCCTATCTGTTCGCGGAGAATCAACTCCTCTTCATGAAACTGTTTGCAGGTATGGTGAAGGATGAGCTTGTTCAGTGAGAACCATTCCTGGAACCTGATGAGCATGTGAAGCCTGGCCTGCCTCGCTAGAGTAACCAAGTCAGAGTGGTTTGATATCTCAGGTACGACCTTTGAGACTTCTCGGGAGGCTCTATTCTGAAGAGCTTCAGCCTCTAATTCGATCGTCTCGGCTTCTGAGCTTGTCTCTGAGTCTTCTACGTCAATTGGAGACAAAGCTTTCTCAACAGAAGGGATGTTACTGATAGGTGGAACGTCCAGTGGGGTCTAAGAGATGGGTGTTGTCGGTTCAGCATCGGACCCCTGTTCCACTGACACTTCCCTTTCAGCGGAGACTGCCTTCTCCACTGAGACAGTTTTCTCAGAAGAGTCTGAGTCATCTCGCAGTCGGAAGGGAGGAATAATAACTGCTTCAGAAACTTTCTGCTTCTTAGACGGAGTCTTTTGAGCAGCTTTTGGTGGTGACCTCTTTTTTTGTGGGAGTAGACTTCTTCGTCCCTTTCTCAGCAAGCCCTGCCCCAATCTGATGTAGGGCTGCTGCGTTGCTATGAAACCTTATCTTCTTAGGGTTGAAATACGCCTTGTCTGCGTATGTGATGTGGTCAGCATCACAGAAGTCCTCTATCATTACTGTCAACTTCATCCCATAGAGAAGCTTTCCCTTGACAGTTAGGTTGTTTGTCATCTTATCAAATTTGGCAGCCTGAGTCTGAAATTCTTTCAAAAAGAATTCTGTCCAGTTGACCTGAGCTCTATCGTAAATAGCCATCATCATCTGGAGCTTAGGTCTGGAGACTTGGTCGAAAGAGTCAGCTTGGCTAGTCAGAATCTGAGTGACTATGTATGCCAGTGCTCTGTATCGCGGCAGCATGCAGTTTTTAGGTAATGCAGCCCTGAACGTTGTCGGCTCGCCACTGAAAATCTGCAAATACTCATCGATCATGTCGTCCTTATAGCCAGCGACTCTGATCCCTGTGCTAGGCAACTAAAAGCTCCTCTGGATGGATTGCTTAATGGACATTTGCTTAATCTCTGAGTCAGCACGTGCGGGGTAAGTGATGTGGTGAATAATGAAACGTCCCAATATGTCTCCGTCTACTGAGTCGGAGTTCAAATATAGCTCCGAAACCTGACGCGGAAGGAAGAATGTTGGCTTCCTCGATAAGAATCCCTCGAGGCCTGACGCCCTCAGCACCTCGAATACATCTGATATAATATTGAGTTCGCAGGTATCGAACTCCATGATCGGCTCGCACCAGACTCTGTCCTTCTCGAGGATTTCTACTATGTTGGCCGGAGAGCAACTACAACATTCTTCGCTGCCATATCTAGAAATCGGCAAAACTTAATATCAGAATCGACAATATTTATTGAACACAAGTGTCATATACTGAATAATCAATGAAATCTACCGTAATAATTGCTGAGAAATAGTGAATGCAGAGTGCAAGTGAGCAGGACAAGTGAGGATTTAATTATTAGAAATTTTTAGAGTTTAGTTGCAGAGAGTAAAAATGGCGGTTTTCTATCTTTTGAACGTGATATATATGATCAAGAAGATGAACAGTTCAAAATCGACGGTTCAGTTTAAAACTACTTTATGAGATGGACGGTCATGATTTAATGTTATAAAATATACAATGATCATTGTAGCCGCCTAAGTCAACTTACAGTTGTAAATAGCCAAAGAAGAAACTTGATAAGACAAGCATTTAATGCGCGACAGAATTCAACAAACTTAGCATAGAATGTCATGCATTTAATGAAAACCGTTATATTAAATGACATTCTCTTAAGGCATTGAATACGATGCTGAATCAGAATCATAACTGCATTAAATATTATGTTGGCTACTGAAAAGAGATACGCAAACCTGTCAGCTGAACATCGTAGCCAGCTGATACCTCGTGTAGATGGTTGCTGAATCTCCATGTACTGAATACGTCCAGTACTGAGAGTGAACATTCCCCCTTGCTGAATACTCATCTCCTAAATCCTCTTACTGACTTGAGTCAGTAGGGTCCAGCAGACCTAGTTCTACTGAAAGTTCTCTAAATCTGGCTTCAGCTAGAGGCTTGGTCAGAATATCGGCCCTTTGATGGTTAGTATGGATCTTCTCCATTCTGATATCCTTCTTTTCGACATGGTCACGAATGAAGTGGTGTCTGATGTCCACGTGCTTACATCTGGTATGAAGTACAGGATTCTGAGTGATTGCAATTGCACTGGAGCTGTCACAGAAGATCGGCACGTCATTCTGAATGACGTCAGAGTCGCGTAGCTGCTGTCTCAGCCAAAGGATTTGGGCGCAGCAACTTCCGGCAGCCATGTATTCAGCTTCAGTAGTTGACGTCGCTACTGAATGCTGTTTCTTTGAAAACCAAGAGATCAACTTACTGCCAAGGAACTGACAAGTTCCCGAAGTTGATTTTCGGTCAATCCTACATCCTGCATAGTCAACATCAGAATAACCAGTTAGTTCAATATTGTCATATGTTGGATACCATAAACCCATGTCAGGTGTTCCTATGAGATAGCGGAGAATCTTCTTTGCTGAGTCCATATGACTCTGCTTATTCGCCTGAAATCGAGCTTCAACTTCAGCTTAATATAAAAATAATAATAAAAGACATAAGTTATAAGCTATCAGCTTCAGTTTTAGCTTAATATAAAAAAAGTAATAAAAGACATAAGTTATAAGCTATCAGCTTCAGCTGGCAAAGATCAACTGATGAAAATTCTCTATTTTGGACTCAAAATAGAAACACGACCTCTATAAGTTGTTTCTCCCAAACACTAATTACATTTCTTGAGACAACTTTTAGCTTAAACTGTTTTTCATAAACGGTTTCAAACACCCACTAAGAAATATTATTAGACTAAAGACACCAAATTCATCTAATGAAAATCGTGGCATTTCAAGTTTGTGATTTATCTCCTATATACTATTCCCTCCGTCCCATTATTTATGTCTCATAGGGACTTGACACGGAAATTTAGACGGTTGCGGAAATGTATAAAGTGGTGGTGAAAATGTATAAAGTGGTGGGATTAGATAATTGTGAACCACTCATTTGTATTAACTTTTGGGATGAGACATAAATAATGGGACAAACAATTATAGCAAATGAGATATAAATAATGGAATGGAGGAGTATTACCCTACCTCAATACTACATTCATCTCCCAATATATCGATATCTCATTTTTAATGCTTCAATATATAATTTGTCGGTCCTCAAGTTGTCGTTCAACGCATCAACTCCGATCAAACTATTTATGTCACTACATCCATTGACGATGATTTTGATTTTGGTGCCTACATGAATCTCATATCCATTAATCTCGCATATATTGACCCTGCTGGATGCATCTTCAGAGTATCCTTCACTACTGATTTCAGATACTTAAGTTGTTGAATAGGAGATTCTTCTACGTATCCCTTTTCATCGAAAACTTGTCTCTTCTCTTCTTGTGCCTTTTCAAGCACTTTTGGATCCTTCAGCATTTCAGCCATCGCCCAATCCATCACGGTGGCTGATGTTTCACTTACACCGTGACACTTCAAAAAACATGTATTGCACTTTTAATCCTAGCTAGCACCAGGGAAGGAGGGAGGGGTGGGGCGAGGGGTGACAGTGGACCCCCCCTGAATGATTAATTCCACTCCACCCCCACCTCCACCCCACCCCACCCAGCATATAAGCCGCACTACCGTACTAGTTCCGCCCAACGTCACGTTATACAGAATGGAGACGTTCTCAACCCACAACAACACCGATCGAGCAGAATCCCACGCCCTCCCCGCTGAATATCAACCGCCAAAACTTTCAGAAAACACGGTTTTGTATCATCAAAGCCAACACTTTTCTACCTTTGCACCATAAACTCTGTGCTATTCTATGAAACTGAATTGCTGAGAATCCTTTGAAATTCAAAACTAATACAAGCAGGATCCCTTTCCTTGACCGCTCTCTAATCATCACTAACTGCCCTAATTATTTCTCCATCCCCAGATAAAATCCCTAAGAAGAGATCGTAAAAGGGTACCGCTAGGAAGTGTAGAATTGCTCAATTTCATGGATAGATTATTGGGTAGTGCACTCTCCACGAAATCATGGCATAATATCCAACTAAAATAGTAATTAGGCAGAATGGGTTCTTGATTAATATCTGACCTGGCCTCCTCCTTCATCCTCTGCCACAAACCATCGATCTTTCTGTCCACAACAGTCTCTGCTTGGGTGTGAATCGGCCGGGAATTAATGTGGTCGACGAAATTATAATTCATGTAGCAACACGCAATCATGCACGTGCCATGCATGTGCATGCAACACATATATTTACATAACCCAATAAGCACAATTTGCAAGTTCAGATCCTCGATCTACAAGTACTTGTTAAATTTTATTTGGTGAAGCTCGTCAATTAAACAAGTCAAGATTGAGCTTGGCAGTACACGATTTAACTAACTCATTTAAGTTAGTTAGTTTGAAAATTAAATATTATTAACTTCCTGCATACGATTTATTTGTATAATATAGTACTCCATGTCGGGAGTATATTTTACTTATTTAGTCTCCAAAAACTTCATTTATTATAAAATAAAATTAATGAATTTTTGTAGATATGCTATGTTGGTCCCAACATGCAATTTTTGCGGTTCGTGTTCATTTGATAGATATAAGTTAGTCATCGACTTATATAAATTAAATGACCAAGTATATAAATTTAGTGGTGTTGCATATAAGCCTGGTTTATGTGATTACTAATATACAGCGGTAAATAGCTAGATGTTGTTTAGTGAGTCCAAGTCAAAGATAACTACAGTTCAGTGAGCTCATTATGTCCCTTTAACTTAGAAAATATGGTATGCAAGTGCGTTCACTTATGTTCAGAGATTTATTGATTCAATTCCTGATAATACAGACTGATTTTAGTAAAGGTTGTTGGATTAAACCAAAATTAATTAGTCTTAAGTGTCCTTCAAAATGCTAAGTCTTAAGAGTCAAAAGTTTTTCAAAATTCTAGTCCAAGAGTCATCTAGTATTTTGTATTGGACCTAAATATTTCTTGATTTCCATGTGAACCAAGTAGTATAAATATGTGAACTTGGTGTGGCATATTGTGTGGGCAAAATTCGTGAGAAATACAATTTCAAATTCTCAAAGCCTATCAAATATACTCTTTATTTTCTACATACTGGTATCAGAGCTAGAAAAGTAAAATGTCCAATAATGTTGTTTCCCTTGTTGCTCGTTTCAATGGTGAGAGGTTTCATTATTGGAGTAATCTAATGAAGTTATGTCTTGAATCTCAAGACTTATGGAGTGTAGCTGACGAAGGTGTCGAAGCGCCGGAAGACGAGGCTCAACTTACTGACACTCAGAAAGATCTTCAAAAATCCAAGAAGCAAAAAGACAGAAAAGCTCTTTTCCAAATCTATCAAGCACTAGAAATTCCTGTATATGAGAGAATTTTAAAGGTCCAGAGTGATCGGGATGCCTGGAAAGCTTTGGAGACTACATATTGTGAAGAAAGTTCGCTTACAATCGTTACGAGCTGAATTCGAAAAGTTGGAGATGAAAGAAAATGAAAAGATCTCCGAGTATTTTACTCGCCTTTCATCCATTTTAAATAATATGGCTTCAAATGGAGAAATGGTGGAAACTCAAAGAGCAGTAGAAAAAATTCTTCGGAGCTTGCTGGTGAAGTTTGACCATATAGTGGTTGCTATTGCAGAATCAAATGATATTTCTTCAATCTCCCTTGAAGGTCTGCAAGGAAGACTGGAAGCTCATGAGGCCAGATTTCTTCAAACAAGATCACAAACTAGTCCGTCTAATGATCAAGCCTTAAAATCTCACTTCACACCCATGAAAGCTAAAGGTTTATCTCGTCGATATGATAAAGGCCATGGTGGAAGTGAAAAATCTGAAGAATCAAAGAAGAATGACTAATCTTCAACGGACAAAGGTAAAGGGCGAAACACCTACATAGGTAAAAAGCCGTACTTTGAGTGTAATTTTTGTCATAAGCCTGGTCATAAGGAAAAAGATTGTTGGAAAAAGCATCATGAAAAGAAACCGGTGGCTGGTTTTGTGCATAATGAAGGCGAAAGATCTGCAAGAAATGAAACCTTATTAATCGCTACTGATGGTAGTATTGAAAAGATATGGTATTTGGATAGTGGAGCAAGTCGACATATGTCGGGAGATAAAAACCTATTTTCAACTCTTGCGGAAACTAAGAATGGGAAAGTTACTATCGGTGATGACAAGAAGTATAAAATTGAAGGAGTTGGTGAAATCTCTCTCAAAACGAAGACCGGCAAAGTCGAAAAGAGGTCAGAGGTACTCTATGTTCCAGGTGTGAAAAGTAATCTTCTGAGTGTTGGGCACTTGTTACGTAAGGGATTTAAATTTACTTTTGCTGGAGAACTATGCACCATGAAGAAGGGTAGTCAAATCATAGTAAAGTTTTCTTAGCAATCAAACAACTTGTTCCCTATCAAGTTCAATGTTATTAGTGGTACGTGTTTAATTGCTACATCTAATAATGTTAAAGTTTCCAAGCTATGGCATGACAGATTTGGGCACTTAAATTTCCAGAGTTTAAAAGAGTTGTCAAGCAAAGGCATTGTTCAAGGATTGCCTGAAATTGAGGTAATTAATGAAGTTTGCGAGGAGTGTCAATTTGGGAAGCAACACCGTGAATCATTCCCATCAAAATCTAAGTGGCAGTCACAAATGCCCCAGGAGCTAGTCCACACTGATCTTTGTGGACCAATGCAAGTAGAATCTCTTGGAGGAAGCAGGTATTTTTTGTTATTTTTTGATGATTACATAAGAAAATTTTGGGTTTATTGTGTTAAAGAAAAATCGGAGGCCTTCTCTTCTTTTAAAGAGTTCAAATCTCAAGTTGAAAAATTTTCTGGTTTCCAAATAAAAAGAAGGAAGGATCGTGATTAGTAGAGATGTTCGTTTTGACGAGAATGGCTGCTATGAATTTTCAAACTCTCCGAAACTGCCAGGATGGCAAACTCTTAATCTTAAAGAAGGATCATCTTTGGAGCAAGATACCAGTGTTCGTAATGAACACATGGCAGCTGAAAATAATGAGGGTGAACCAGAACAAAACTCATCACTTTCACCGGAAAGAAGAACAAGATCTCTCAAAGAGATTTATGATGCAGCAGAAGAGGTGGCAATAACGGATCAAGTATACTTTGTATTCTTTGTAGGAGAGGATCCAGTCACTTATGAAGAAGCATAAAAGGAGGAAAAATGGGTGGTTGCAATGAAAAGGAAATCAAGTCTATTGAGAAGAATGGTACGTGGGAGCTCACTTCTTTGCCTCCAAACAAATCTACCATTGGAGTGAAGTGGGTATTCAAGACTAAAACCAATCCTAATGGCTCCATCAACAAGCACAAAGCGTGCTTGGTTGCAAAGGGATATAAGCAAAAGGAAGGCGAAGACTTCAACGAGGTATTCGCTCCCGTTTCTAGACTTGATACAGTTCGTTCGGTAATTTCTCCTGCTGCACAAAATGCTTGGAAAGTGTTGCAAATGGATGTAAAATCCCCTTTCTTAAATGGTTTTCTTCAAGAAGAAATTTACATCGAGCAACCTCCCAGGTTCGTAAAGGAAGGAGAAGAAGAAAAGGTGTACAAATTGCGGAAGGCATTATACGGGCTGAAGCAATCACCTCATGCATGGCATGCTCGAATAAATGATTTTTTTCTTGAGGTGTGGTTTTGAAAGATGTTCTTACGAACACACTCTTTATGTTAAGAGAAACTCAAAAGGAGGCTTTATGATTGTAAGCCTCTATGTGGATGATCTTATTTTGACCGGAGATGACGAGGAGATGCTATCAAAATTCAAGAACTCAATGATGATAGAGTTCGAGATGACCGACTTGGGAGAGCTACACTATTTTTTGGGAATTAATGTTCAACAATCAAAAAACGGCATTTTTATCTCACAAGAAAATTATGCTGCACAAATATTGGAGAAGTTTAACATGCAAAATGCAAATCCTGTCTCTACCCCTTGTGTTACAGGTTTGAAGATGTGCAAGAAGGGTGAAGGAAAGCTTGTAGATCCAACTTTTTTTAGAAGCCTTGTTGGAAATTTGATGTATCTCACTGCTACAAGACCCGACATCATGTATGCAGTAAGTTTAATCAGCAGATTCATGGAGAAACCTTTCTCAAACCATTGGGAAGTTGGAAAAAGGATATTGCGATATATTAAAGGGACCATGGACTATGGTATTTTCTATGAAGCTCGTGTACATGTGAAGCTTGTAGGCTATACGGATAGTGACCTTGGTGGAAGCATCGATGATTCGCGAAGCACTTCGGGTTATGCATTTAGCCTTGGAAGTGGGATAATATGTTGGTGTTCAAAGAAGCAACCTGTTGTAGCACTTTCTACAACCGAGGCGGAATATATCGCAGCCTCTTTGGCTGGGTGTCAAACTTTGTGGTTAAGAGGAATTTTGGAAAACTTGAACTTCAAGCAAAACGATGCTACGATCATACATTGTAACAACAGTTCCACCATCTCTATCTCAAAGGATCCGGTCATGCATGGAAAAACAAAGCATATTCGCATACGATTCCATTTCCAAAGAGAACTTGTGCGTGAAGGAGAAATTAACCTTGAATATTGTAGAAGTGAAGAACAAAGGGCTGATATCTTCACAAAGTCTCTTGGAGGACCTGTTGGGATTTTGTATACTGGAAGCAAATTTTATGCTTGTATACAATGTGTTTTGTCCCTACCACTAATTTATTCTCCTATTTGATAAATATATATATTTGCACATGTTATCATTTATCTTCTATAAAAGTTAGATTTGTGTGGTGTGTCGGGTATCACAGAAGACAACACAATTTGGTTGAACTGACAAGATATAAACAGTTATCACAGCTGAGACAACTTCAGGATAAGTTGTCGGTTTAAGCTGCAGTTTAGATAAGAAGTGGTTTGTCTTGTCTTTACTGGTACACTGAAGGTGGTGTATTGATGGATCACAGTGAGATGTGTTCTCCTAACTGACCTTAGTGGAGAACCAAGATCTCGGTGACTTAGCTGGTCTTAAGCTTGGTAAGACTTCAGCTGAGTGCATTTGTCTATCTATCACTTTGACCTACTATGGTGAACGTCATCGCGACTGGATCTACGTATCTTGGGTGTTAGTAGTCATTCGTGGCTCAGACTGGTTGTCTGTATCTTGCAACCGTATCCTAGTAAAATGGGTTGATAATATCCTTTGAGGAACTCGAAAGGATTAGCACACTAAACCTGACTGTTGATTAAGTTCATGTGTGTTAATAAGGTCGAGTGGTACTACTCAGGAATATAAAATGTTTATTAATTTAAGCTGTCAGTGAGCTTAATTAATTAACGGATATTTCTATCTTAAATACGGAGATCGCTTAAGTTTAAAATACAAGCCCTTGCTCAATTTGGGGATAAAGGGGTAAGTCAGCATGGATTCTCTAGTGGAATGAATATGTGTTTATTAATTAATTTTGCTCTGGGCTGAGCATATATAATTAATTAATTTGAGGCCCAGCTTTATTTCTTGTATTAGATCCCTGATCTGGCCCAATTAGTTGCCTAGTTATTTATTGTCTCTCAGAAATCATTATTAATGGATTAATGTATTTTTACATTATTTAATAATGTTATTTATCTGGAATTAATTGGTTGGGCCAATTAATTGATAAATATTAGTAGCTCAGTGGATTAATTAATTATATTATGGGCTAATTATGTGGAAGCCCATTAGAAATATAATTAAATTAATGAGCTACAAATATATTAATATTATATTGGCTTTTGAAGCCTATATATATTACTATTCTGTTCAGAAACAGATACACATTCTCAAATTGATTGACGACGTGCGTGAGTTGTGTGGAGAGACGATAATCTTAATTTTCTCTAGTTCTCTGACCACCTAGAGGGAGAAAAAGGCCGGGACACAGATCAGAAGATCTGACACACGAGCAACAATCAGAGCTGCAACAACATACGAGGAGAAAGGTATCGATTCCTAACCTTAATATTTACTTCAATTGGTATCAGAGCCTGGTTTAGGCTCTGATTGTTGCTGTTAGGAGCATGATTAGGGTTTATTTATGTCATTATCAGGTTAATTTTCGTGTTTGGGGCGGCCTGCGAGCCACTGTTTTGACCCCGTTGTAATATTTTTCTCGTGAGAAAATCCATGAGTAGTTGATAGGACCAATGTGTTACGTAATTGAACTATTTTTGTACTGTATTTTGGTCCGGGTTGCACGAAAATCGAGGTGCGACGGCGCAGAAAGATGAAAAAGGCGAAATCCTATTTTCTGGCAGATCACAACCGCTGACTTGCGATGATGTGTGGGGGCGCGTGCCAACTTATTTTTCCGATCCGTTGGGATAGTTTTGTTCGTTGTTTCATTAGCTTCGTATGGATAGGTCGCACGACCAATTCCGATTTTTGGTTTGGCCGAAATAGCGTCGGAAAGGAGAAGTGGTCGTGTTGTCCAAAGAAGCCCCAAATTGGACGAAAACCCTAGTTTTCTAGGTTCCGCCGCATCTTGCGGTGGCGATTCCCGGCGGTTTCGAGGTCTGATTTCCGATCTGCTTTAACCGTTGGATTCCTCGTCACACAAGCTTCGTGTTGATACATCGTATGGGATCATCCGATCCTGGATGCGACCGGAATTGACGTCTGAAATTCGCTGCTCACAATGAATTTTTCCGGCGAATCGTTTCAAAATTGAGGGAAATTGATAGACGATTTCGGCCGGAATCCATTCATGGTGGCCTAAAATCATCCAAGGATCATTACTCATGAATTAATTGAACGAATCACGGATCAGAAAGAGGTAATTTTGCACCGGTGGAGCCGGCGGCGACGGGTTGCGCAATTGCGCGGATTCCCGTCGCGGTGGCGGAAATCGCCGGCCGTTTGGCACGGCCCGGATATCTCGGACGACGTCGGGGGCAGCGGGGAAGGTGGCGGACGGTGCGGGACGGCCGGGGAAGGCGCGGCGGCCCGCGTCTACGGCGGCGGGCCGCGCCGCCGCGTAGCGCAGATCTACACCGCCGCAGCGGCGTCTCGGCACGGGCGGCCGATTCCCCGTCTCGCCATCGTCCGGCGCATCCCTGGCTGCCGGCGGCCGACCGAGAACCGGCCTATAACGGCGGCGGCAGTTTGATGAAGATGATGATGACGTGGCAGCTGACGTGGCGCGCCACGTCAGCCCTAGCTGCCACGTGGCAGACCCCTGATGACGGGATGATGATGCAGTTTTCGATGCAGTTTTCAGATTCGAAGATTTTGAAGATTTTGAAGATCTATATTTTGATCGGGCTATGTAATAGTTAGGAATTACATATTTTAAAGCCCGATAACGACGTTTTAAATTTCCTATTTGCACATTTTTTATTATGCTTTAGCATGCAATTATGTGATTAATTGCGCTTAGAAAAGCATGAAAAATAGGATTTACGTCGTATTAAAGCATGTTTTATTTTTCGCGAGCACGTTTTATTTTGTGCGCTTAGAAATTGCATGCTTTAGGATTATGTGGATATGCATGATTCAAAACGAACCTTTTGAAGAAAAAACTAAGCAAATAATAAATTAAATATTTAATTGGATTCCATTTAAATTGGAAATTTAATATTTAACCGGACCTCCATTAATTGGACCCTACACAAAAGTGGAACAATTATATGAGTAAACGTCCACCTGAGTGGCTTGCTTGTATTTTTGAACCACGAGTTTTGTGAGGTGGATTTTCTAAATGTAATATTTAATTATTATTGAGTAGTGGGAGCGAAGCCGTAAACGTCCACCTGAGTGGCTTGCGTGTCTAGTAAACAAGAGTACTCTAGCAGATAATAATTAAATAAGAAGGCTAATTAAATCAAATTGAAAGCGGTATGGTTCGCGTAAGTATGCCAATTTCGAGAATTTGATGTTAATTCGGTCAAATTAATGGTCAAAGCTTAGATGTCACCGCGGGTACAACTTCCTGAGAAGTCCCTTCCCGCATTTTAATATTAATAATGACATGGTCCAGAGATATCGGATTATTAATTTCATTTGTCTTAAGAACCTATGCATGGATTGGAATTAAAGAGCTAGGTATATAGCTTGGTCTAGGTGTACACGAGTAAACGTCCACCTGAGTGGCTTGCGAGTGTAATCTCTAGGGCTATTCGAGTATTCAACATCATTGGTTTTTTAAAAGGTTACAATGATGGTTAATTACGAATTATGTGCAAATATTAACTTTATACATGCTTTTTAAATTATATTTTTCAGATATGTCTGTTCGAAATTTTTCGAGTTCCTAAACAGTCTCACCAACCAAACCCTAACGGGTTTAACAATTTTTAAATAATCTCATAGAGTGAAAGAGATATCTTACCGCTCCCAAGAAAAGCTCTGCAAAGGTCCTATAAGAACTTCTGTTTTAGGACCGCTATGTCTATAAACGAGTTTACTATAAGTATGTTACTCAAATCTTTGGTAGCGGTCAAAGAGGTTATAGGAAAGGGCAAGAGTGCTCAAGTCTTGAATATCCCTAGTAGTTTAAGGAATCCTCCGAAAGGCGAAAACCAGAAAAAGAGCAGAAATGGTGGACATTTCTAGAAGAGCAGTGGGAGTAAGAATACGGTCCTTACCGGCGACATACGAATGTCAAAGGAGAAAGGAAGGTTCTTCAAGAGTGGTAAGAAAGGACACTGGAATAATTATAATTAGATGTCAAGGCAAAACAGAAAGAGACGCGAGTCGCTCTTGAATCGAAACTTGCGGTTTCCTCTTCTACCCACGAATGGGTAGTGGATTCGGGGGCAACTGATCATGTTTGTTACACCTTGCAAGGTTTCTTGCAGAAAAGACAATTGAACAATGGCGAGGTGGTAGTCTCAATGGGCAATGGATCAAAAGTTCCTGCAATTGCCATTGGAGATTTAAATCTATCTTTTGATAGTTCTGTTTTAGTACTTAAAGATGTTTAATATGTGTCTGAGTTTAGGCGAAACATTATTTCTGTTTCAAAACTCTGCACCATGGATAGTTATAAATCAAGTTTAGTTTCTATCATGAAAGACGATGATTTTATCTGTGGTGGACCATTAAACGGATCTTTATATACTATTACTTGTATACCGCGTAGTTCTGTTAATATTGCTTCCTCATCATCAAATCCTAAGAAGAGGAAAGAGTCTTTTAAGGTAAACCAAACTTATATGTGGCACTTAAGACTAGGTCACATCAATCTTAACAAGACTCAGAGGTTGGTAGAATATAGATCATTGGAGTCTCTCCAAGATTGAAACATTTCCAACTTGCAAAACCTGTTTGGAAGGAAAGATGATGACTAGGCCTCTCAAGGCAAAGGGTTACAGAGCCACATAAGTATTAAGTTTGATACATTCTGACTTGTGTGGGTCTATGTCTACACAAGCTCGTGGAGGGTATGAGTACTTCGTCACATTTACTGACGATTACTCGAGGTATGGATATGTTTACCTTCTTCGCCACAAGTTGGATTGCTTTGAAACCTTTAAGGAATTCAAGGCGAAGGGGAGAAGAAGCTAGGTAAAGAAATCAAAAACACTACGATCTGATCGTGGTAGGGAATACCTATCCAATGAGTTCAAGGACTACTTGACAGAATGTGGGATTACATCCCAGCTGACAGCACTGGGCACGCCTCAGCAGAATGGTGTGTCAGAGTGAAGGAACCGAAGTCTCTTAGAGATGGTTCGGTCGATGATGAGTTATGCAACTTTGCCAGTTTCCATATGGGGATATGCCCTAGAGACTGCAATATACTTGTTGAACCGTGTGCCTTCCAAGTCGGTACAAAAGATCCCTTTCGAGTTGTAGAGTGGGCACAAACCTAGTATGCACCACTTAAAGATTTGGGGTTATCCTGCTTATGTGCTAAATAGGCAGGCCGACAAATTGGAATCGCGTTCAGAAGTGATGTTGTTCATAGGGTATCCGAAGGAAACGAAGGGTGGATACTTTTATGATCCTAAAGAACAAAAGATCGTTGTTAGCCCTAACGCTCAGTTCTTAGAAGAGGATTACATTAGTAACCATAAATCTCGAGTCGACATCATCCTTGAGGAATTACAAGGTGGTCGAGTTCCACTTGAACAACCAGTTGTGCAAGATAGTACTCCACGAGTAACTGCACAATCTGTTAACACAGTGCCTGACACTGTTCGACGTAGTGGGAGGGTGATATTTACACCTGATCGGTATATGTTCACTGGGGAGATGTTTGATCATCTCCCGACAAATGAACAAGATACCGTGGATCCCTGGACTTACAACGAAGCAGTGGGAGATGTAGATGCAGATTCCTAGCGAATCATCATGGACTCAAAATTTAAGTCCATAATTGATATGGATGTATACGAGATCACGGAACTACCTGAGGGCTGCAAGGTTATTGGTAGTAAGTGGGTATATAAGATAAAGAGAGAGGACCGAATGGAAAGATCATGGCGTTTAAGGCCAGGCTAGTGGCGAAGGGTGTTGGGTGATGATTCTATCCTCAGCACTGTAATACTTAGTGGGAAATGATTCTATCTTCCGTACTGATATGCGCTCAGTAAGCTTATGCTCTGAGTGAATCTATGAAGATTTGAAGATCCCAAAACCCTATCTTGATTGGTGAACCATTTCGTTGTAATTGTTTTTATCTCTGAGGGTTCAGACTCAGTAGACACTCTGCTCTGGTTCAAGCATTCAGTAGATTATCACCAGATGTAGAAGACTCGGTGAGATCTTCGGACTCGGCGGGAGCAAGTATATCGAATAGAGTCAGTAGAACTAAACTCAGCAGGAGTAGTTCACTGTACTCAGAGCTGATCTTCAGTAAAGCCATCTCAGCATATTTGCTACTGAATCGAAGATTAGACTCAGCAACGACGGGACGGTCTTCCGAGCGTCGGATCTTTTGAATGACAATCAACATAGTCAAATACGAGGAAGAGAGAAGTCAACTTTAGTATGCCTCGAAGTTTGTTCTGTCTCAACTGCCTTGTAAACCTCGACGAATGACAAGCGAGACACCGTCCTATACCTACTAAAGCTGCAAGTCAACAACCTTCCAGAAAAGGAGGGAAAGGACACTGTCACCATATTTCAAAAAGAGTCGTTAGCTACCAAAAGAGTAAGATAAAGGGATCATCGTCTCCAACGGATCTTTCCTAATCTCTTCTCTATAAATAGAGGGATGATTCAAGATTTGAAGCTCACAACGAAAACACGAAAATGCATATACAAGCAAGAGAACGAACACACGAGCATTCAAACGAGCAAAACCGAAAAGCCCTAAGTCTTCCGCAAGAACTCGAAGAACACTTCTCCGGCGAAAGACTACAATCTAGCTCGTAGGGAACCAAGCTGAACCGATATACAAAGCCTCTAGTATCCAAACAACGTTACACGAACTTAAAGCTTAACTCAGCTGTTCGTCATTCTAGAAGCAACACTCTCGTTCCCTATCCCTCTAACCCTAAGCTCAACCGATTATATCCATAGCTTAGACGAAGGAGTTCATCCTTGAACCTGATCCTTATTGTAAAAGGACTCCTTCATAGTTGGAGAATTAGTCAAACGCTTCAGTTTGATACCTTTGTAAACTGAGACTTGCTCAGTATAAATTTCAAGACGCGGCTTTGTCCTGTGTACAAGCTGACTGAGACTAACTCAGTATAATAAATAGCCTCCTGATCTTTCGGGACAGTGGACATAGGATCTTGTGTATCCGAACCACTTTAAAAATCTCTGTGTCTCTCGCTTGTTCTCTTATTTAGTGTTGCATTGATTTTAAATGTTCATACTGAAAATTATCCTTTAAAATCATTCAACTAAGTTTCAGCGATCTTAACTGCTTATTCTTCTGAACTGAAACTGTTTTGATAAAACGTTTTCCACTCAACTGTTTTGGGCCTACACATTTCCGCACCATGAACTCCAACCGAAGATACCGAATTCGACTCGGTCGGTTAGCGAGGTCTCGGTAGAGTCGATATCTCTTTGCCTAACACGATTGAACGGTATGCCAGTCCGCTGAATTCATTCAAGACGGCACCATCCTGAATAGGACTGTTCGTGTTTCAAGTTGAGAAATCGGTTTCAGGTGTATTTACCCCCCTCCCCCCTCTACACCTGAACGTGCTCTCAGGACCAGCAATTGCTATCAGAGCAGGAGTTCTATAAGACTCTTGTTATCTTGAAATTGGCCTACTTGAACGGATCCGGAAAAACGTTTTCACTGCATATCATTCTACACTCATATCATTATTCATCATGACTGATATGTCAGGTATTAGGATGGTACCCATGTTCTCAGTAGAGAACTATGGTGTATGGCGGGTCAGAATGGAGGCTCATCTGACCTCCCTTCACGACAGCATGACCGAAGTACTTGAGGAAGGACCTATTGTTCCTATGATAGATAGTGTCGTAACTCAGGATCAAACAGCTGGAGGAGGAATGGTGACCGGAAAGAAGATTCCCAAGGACAGAAGTCTCTTCACCACTGAGGAGAAGAAACTTCATAACTTAGACCGAGTCGCCAGGAATGACATACTAACCACCTTAAGTGATTCTTATCTCAGTAGGGTTCAGGAATGCAAGACAGCTAAGGAACTCTAGGATGCTCTAGCGCTACTGAGTCGGGGGACTCAGAAGATCAAAGCCAACAAACTTGCGCTGGAACTCCAAAAGCTGGAGAGTTTGTCTCTCATGCCCGGAGACACCATAGAAGATCTCAGCGTCAGATTCACGAATCTGATGAACTCCATCAAGGGGCTGGGAAAGACATTCTCCAACCGAGAAATGAATCTCAAAATACTGAGGTCACTGCCAGACGGTCATTGGACTCCTTTTGCTACATTATTACGACATTCTGACTTAGATATTGTTACTCCTGACCATATCTTTTCAGAACTTCAAGCAGAGGAATTCGAGTTTGACAGACCTCAACGAAAGCAGCGAGCTGAAGCTGACACCAAAATTGACCATGCCTTCAAAGCATCAGTCAGCACAGCGTCTCCTGCGTCGAGTAAGACTGAACCTTCACTCAACGACATACAAGAAGGAAGTCTTGCTCAGAAGACGCACTGCTTGCCGTAAAATATCAGAAGCAAAAGGAGCGGCGCAGAAAAGTGACTAAAGCCTATCGAGAATCGAAAGGTAAGTCTGAATACATGCCTAAAAGCACTCCTGACTCGCATACTTCTGAATGCAGAAAGAGGGATGACTCAGCTCCATCAAAAGACAAACAAAGCAAAGAAGAAAGAGTCATTGCCCTTTCAACTGCAAGAAGCCGGACACTATCAGTATGACTGTCCCGGAGCTCGGTAGTGCCGAACGAGCAAGCACGAAAAGCAAGGAGAGAGAAATTTGCCAAGAAGAGACAAGCATACATAGCTGGTGAACTCTCAGACGACTCAGAAGAAGTCAACTCCTTCATGGATTCATCCGATGATGAAGCAGCTTTCATGGCCCTAGAGCTTGAAGCTGGAGAAACTCGCCGAAAAGTGTCTAATGGCAGGAGAAGAGGATGAGGTAAACTCTCATGAACTATTTAACTCTCCTTCACACTACACACACGACAACTTGTTTCGGGAGCGAGATGAGAATGCGGACATCGATCAAAGATATGAAGAACTTCTAGACGAATAGATTCGGATGAGTGCACGGCTCAAGTAAGACTCTTCAGGAGTTGGATACCCTGAAAGTGGAGAATCAGAGACTTTCTCAGGAGAGTCAGGTTGCTACTGATTCTAAAGGACTTGTGTTGAGACTCAGGGAGGAGATAAACTCTTTGATGGCCAAGTCTCAGCATCAAGAAGATCAGATCTCAGTTCTGACCAAGGACTTAACTCAGAAAGATACTAAACTGAGTCTACTGAAGCAACAACTATCAGGACTTCAGACCGAGCACGACACACTGAAGAAAAGTGATGATGTCTGGAGGAACCTGATGACTGAGCGGTACATGGGCGCTGAAAAGAAGCTGGAGGCTATGCTAGCAAGCAACAAGCCCAAGCACTGCAAGGAAGGACTTGGTTTCAGCCAGGGTGCTTCCTCATCTGCCCCCGTACACTCAGAAGTGCGACTTGCTGATAGGTTTGTTCGAGGGGAGACAATCAATGCAAACATACTGAACCCTCTAGCCAAGAACAAACAAAAGATGAAGGCACCTCATCCTACACATCAGCATTCTGGCCAAAAGATCAGCACCAAAACACCCCAGTTCAATCAAGGGGGAACCAGCAAGCCAAAGTGGGCTGATCAGTATGGACCTCCTCAGCTGACACATCCTGCTCAGTATGGGTCATACTATTATGATCCTATAGTCAGAAAAGGATCCAAGAGTCAGAAGAAGAAGAAAATCGCACAAAAGGCAAAGGTCAGCAGTCCACCAACTCAGAAGATCCGGACTCCTGAACCAGAAAAGCCTAAGAAGTCAGTATCGACCAGTCCAGTGGTCAAATACGTTGACTCAAGTGGAAAGAAGTTGTCTGAGACCACCAGGGTCATAAGATAAATATGGGTTACTAAAACTAACATCTAAGAACCCAAAATCAAATTAAAGGGTACCTGAATATAATTCTGTTTTGCAGGTGCACAAAGACCCATGGTATGTGGACAGCGGATGCTCACGACACATGACATATCAAAAGAGTCTGGTCGAAGAATTATATCCCACGAAGAAGGACCCGAGATTGAGTTTGGAGACAATGCTAAAGGCTACACAAGAGGATTTGGAACACTCAGCATTGGAACTGAAGAGTATCATATGTTGAAGGACTTCAGCACAACCTTCCCTCTGTTAGTCAATTTTGTGATAACTCGAATAGAGTGATATTTGACCTGGTTTCTGTGATGTCATTAATAAATCCACAGGGAAAACAGTGTTATCAGGTTCGCGCAAGAAGAATATCTATGTAGCTGACTGGAACTCAGCTGAACCTGAAGCTTGTTTGTTAGCGAAGAACGACAACCGAACGGGGTGAGACTCAGCCATCTCAACTTCAAGACGCTCAACAAACTAGCAAGAAACACTCTAGCAAGAGGACTGCCGAATGAAGTATTCAGCAAAGACACTCAGTGTGAAGCATGTCTGAAGGGAAAGCAAACAAGGAATCAAAATCCACCTGTTCCATCTCCTTCCACTGATGGAATCCTTCAGCTGCTACATATGGATTTGTTTGGTCCAGTCTCTCCAGTGACGATCAGAGGCAAGAAATATGCTTTAGTGGTCATCGATGACTACTCGTACTATACTTGGGTCATATTCATTGCCAACAAGTCTGACGTCAAAACAGAGTTACCAAGGCTTCTGAAAAGGCTCAGTGTCGAGAAGAACACCAAAATTGTCAAAATCCGTTCTGACAGAGGAACTGAATTCCTTAATTCTATGATGGAGGAGTTCTGCAAAGCAGAAGGAATAGAGCATGAGATATCGGCTGCTCGCACACCTCAGCAAAATGGAGTTGCTGAACGAAAGAACAGAACTATCAAAGAAGCAGCTAGAACTCTACTTGCAGACTCAGGACTCCCAGGCAAATTCTGGGCAGAAGCCACTGATACTGCTTGCTACACTCAGAACCGATCTCTACTGACAAAGCAACATAAGAGAACACCATATGAACTATGGAACGGCATGAAACCTTCTCTATCCTATTTCCATATTTTTGGGTGCTCGTGCTTTATCCACAATAATGGGAAAGATTAGCTGAAAACTTTTGATAGCAAGTCGGATCGTGGAGTGTTCTTAGGATACTCTGCGGTCAAGCAAAGCTTTGAGTATTCAACTATAGAACCCTTTGCGTGGAGGAAAGCCCTCATGTTGTTTTTAATGAGTTTGCTACTGAAGACAGGAGCAATAACTCTAATTCTGAATCTGAGGACATCAGTAAGCAGCTACAGGATCTAAGCCTAAAAGATAAAGTCAAAAAGATCCAGCTTTGTTGGGATGATGATTCAGATAAGGAAACTGAAGACAATTCTACTGAATCTCAACCAGCAGTAAATGTAGCTGAGCCGATTGATTCTCCATAACAGAATCAATCCCAGGTAACTCAGGTCGATGAAGAAACCCCAGAGGTAACTGAGACCACTACTGAGAATAACAACTCAGGGGGAACATATATTAATGTTCCTGAGCTGAATGCCCCTGAACCTGGTGACTCAGTAGATCACACTCTCATTACCGAAATGCTTCAATCTCAGAATAGTACAACTGAAATGCCTAACTCGCCTACTATTGAACAAATTTCAGATGAAGAACTGAAACATCGTAGATCGTGGCTGGACGCTCACACTGATGTCTGATTATTGGAGATCCCTCAAAGAAGAGTAAAGACAAGATCCGCATTTCGTCAAGGAGAAAGCGCCTTATATTCCACGCTTCTTGTCTACCGACGAACCTCGGACGATTGAGGATGCGACCGAAAGATGCTTGGACCGGATCATAGCTATGCGAGGAGGAGCCGAATCGGTTCACTAGAAACGACGTTTGGGAGCTTGTTGATAGACCCCGGCATCAACATGTTATTGGAACAAAATGGGTCTTCAAGAACAAGCGGGATGAAAACAACGTCATAGTAAGGAACAAAGCAAGACTCGTGGCAAAAGGCTACTGTCAAGCTGAGGGAATAGATTTCGATGAGACTTTCGATCCAGTTGCAAGATTGGAGGCAATTAGACTATTCCTGGTCTACGCAACACATCAAAGATTCAAAGTCTATCAAATGGATGTAAAGTCTGCGTTCCTAAATGGCGTACTGAAAGAAGAAGTCTAGTGGAACAACCGCCCGGCTTTCAGCAGGGACATCAGGTTTATAGACTCAGAAAGGCTCTGTATGGGTTAAAACAAGCACCCAGGGCTTGGTACGATACCCTATCTGAGTTTCTTCTTCAGAAAAGTTTTCAGAAAGGCACAGTAGACCGCACTCTATTACGCATTCGTCTGGAAGACAATCTACTACTTGTGCAGATCTATGTAGATGACATTATATTTGGATCTAAGAATGTCATCATGTGCCAACAATTTGAAAAGATGATGAAGGACAAATTCGAGATGTCAATGATAGGAGAAATGAACTACTTCCTCGGTTTCCAAGTCAAATAATCTGAAAAAGGGACGTTCATTAATCAAGGCAAATACACTCGAGACCTCATCAAAAGATTCGGTTGCACATCCGGCAAACCTATCAAGATCCCGATGAACACAAACATGAAAATTGATCTTGATAAGGAGGGAGTATCAGTAGACCAAACTGAATTTCGTGCTATAATTGGTTCTTTATTATATTTAACAGCTACTCGTCCTGACATAATGTTGGTCCCGAGTGTACGGTCAGGTGTAGCGGGGGGGGTGAATACACTTGATTCGATTTCTCAATTTCGAACTCGAACAGTCCTATTCAGGATGGTGTACGACCGAAAGCAGATTGGCGAACCGCACAACCGTTACGAATCGAGTTAAAGGCTAAGAGTACCGACTCGGTGAGATCCGCTAACCGACTAGGTCGAATTCGGTATCTACTGTAAGAGTTCGGTGCGCGGAATAGTGTAGGCCCAAATCGGTTTTTGTGAGAAAACGTTTTAAGCAAGTCTCGGTTCAGTAGATAAGAAGTTCGAGAATCGAGACAGGTTGATTGATTTTAAATATAATGTTCGGTATGAATAGTAAAATCAATGCAAGCTTAAGAAAGCGATAAGAGACACGGGATTTTTAAAGTGGTTCGGATATCGCTCAAATCCTACGTCCACCTGTCCCGAATGATCGGGAGGCTATTTATTATCCCGAGTTAGTCTCGGTCGGCTTGCACACTTGGGCAAAGCCGCGTCTTGGTTTTTATACTGATCCAAGTCTCAGTTTACAACACTATCAAACTTAAAGTGTTTGACAAACTTCTCCAACAGTGAAGGAGTCCTTATACAATAAGGATTGGGTTCAAATGTGAACTCCTTCGTCTAAGCTATAGATAAGAACGGTTGAGCTTAGGGTTAGAGGGATAAGGAACGAGAATGTAGCTATCTAGAGCGACGAACAGCTGAGGGTTTAGCTATAGGTTCGTGTCAATCGCTTGGATACTAGAAGCTTATGTCGGGTCGACTTGGTTCCACTTGAGCCTGGATGTAGTCTTTCACGGAGATAACTCGGTTGATTCTTGCGGAAGACTTAGTCGTTAATTTCGCTCGTTTGAATGCTCTCTCGTGTTCTAGGTGCGCGCATTCTCTTCAAATCTTGAATGATCCCTCTATTTATAGAGCAGAGATTGAAAATAGATCCGTTGGAGACGATCTTCTTCTCTCTCTCTCTTTTTGGTAGCAAACGGCTCTTTTGGTGTAGGTAACAGTGTACTTTCCCACCTTTTTAGGTAAAAGGTTGACTGCAGCTTTAGCAGGTGAGAAGACACGTGTATGCTTGTCATTCGTTAAGGTGGATGGAGTAGTTGAGACAAAGACAAACTTCGAGACGCATCGAAGCCGACTTCTCTCTTCCTCGTATATGACAATGCCGATTGTCTTTCAAAAGATTCTCGACGATCCCGAAGACTATCCGCCGTTCTTGAGTCCGACCTTGTATTCGGTAGATAGGCTAGCCGAGATAAGTCTATCGAAGATCGGCTACGAGTTCGATGAACTACTCCTGCCGAGTTCGGTTCAACCGACTCTCTCGCATATCGCTTCCTCTGCCGAGTCCAGTATTCACTGAGTCTTCTACACTGGTGCTGAGGCTGATGAGCTACTGAGCGCCTTGACCAGAGCAGAGTGTCTACTGAGTCTGAAACCTCAGAGACAAATACGAATACAAAGGAATGGTTCACCAATCAGATAGGGTTTTGGGATCTTCAAATCTTCTCAACAGTTCACAGCACGAGGCTACTGAGCGTGATTCAGTATAGAAGATAGAGTCATTTCCCACAAGTATGATCATGCTGAGGATTGAATCATCACCCAACACATAACTTATGTCGTAGGTGTTTGTGCTTGATTTCAGGCGAATCCAAAGCAGAGTCACATGGACTCAGCAAAGAAGATTCTCCGCTATCTCAGAGGAACACCTGACATGGGTTTATGGTATCCAGCTGATGATAATATAGAACTAACTGGTTGCTCTGATGCTGACTATGCAGGGTGTAGAATTGACCGAAAGTCAACTTCAGGAACGTGTCAGTTCCTTGGCAGTAAGCTGATCTCATGGTTTTCAAAGAAACAGCACTCAGTAGCCACGTCAACTACTGAAGCTGAATACATGGCTGCCGGAAGTTGATGCGCCCAAATCCTTTGGCTGAGACAGCAGCTACGAGACTATGACGTCATTCAGAATGAAGTGCCAATCTTCTACGACAGTACCAGTGCCATTGCAATCACTCAGAACCCTGTACTTCACACAAGATGCAAGCACGTGGACATCAGACATCACTTCATTTGTGACCATGTCGAAAAGAAGGATATCAGGATGGAAAAGATCCATACTGACCATCAAAGGGCTGATATACTGACCAAGCCTCTAGCTGAATCCAGATTCAGAGAATTTTCAGTAGAGCTAGGTTTCTTTGGACCCTACTAACTCCGGTCAATAAGAGGTTTCGGGAGAGGAGCATTCGGTAGAGGGGGAATGTTCACTCTCGCATCGAGTAAATTTAGTACGTAGAGACTCGGCAACCATCTACACGAGGTATCGGTGACTACGATGTTCGGTGACGGGTTTGCGTATCTCTACTCGGTAGTAACAAATAGAACCGTAATATGCATTTATTGCTCAGAATCAGCATCGTATTTAATATCTCAAGGATTGTCATTTAATATTAACGACTTACATTTAATGCACGACATTCCATGTATAAGTATGCTGAACTCTGCCACGCATTTAATGCATGTCGTATCATAGTTACTACCTAGGCAAGTTACAACTAGCTTTTGACTTAGGCGGCTTTGTGATCATTACCTATAATATACTATTTAATCTTGACCGTTCATCTCATAAAGCAAGTTCAAACTCGCCCATTGATCGATAACTGTTCATCTTCACGTAGATATATATTTTCGATCATATCTTAGAAACAGCCATTAGCATACTTTACTCCGAAAAATCTGAGATCTTTCAAGCAAACCCTACTTGCATATTTCTTAAACGCTCAGTTTTTCATTGGTATGATTATTAGATCTGTTACGATAACCTTTTTTTTCAGCATCGGTATACTAATTGTTTTATCAAACTTGATACTGATAAATTCTTCTTGTGACAGATATAATGGCGAGTTCAAACGTCTCAGTAACTGCTCCCTCAAACATGAAGGAGATTCTTGAAAAAGACCGTGTTTGGTGCGCACCAGTCATGGAGTTCGGTGCGTGTGATCGTGACTACATGGAAGAGATTTTCGACGCTCTTCGGGCATCCGGACTGGAGGGATTTATCTCCAAGAAGCCGACGTTCTTCCTTCCCAGACAAGTTGCTGAGATCTACCTAAACTCCGACTCAGTAGCTGGCGACGTCATTGGGAGATTCACTGTCCATACAATCGGCGAAGCTGCTTTGCAGATAAAGCAGATGTCAGTTAAAGAAGCTTTGAGGATAAGCTTCAACCTACCATCTGAAGGTGTCAGCACCGTTGGGTACAACGATGATATGGTGGACGACTACCTATCGATATTCTGCGGGAAGCCCACTGCGTTCAGAGCTGCCTTCCCTAAGAACGTAATGCTGCCTCAGTACCGCGCTCTAGCGTACATTGTTAAGCAGTTGGTGACGAGCCAAGCTGGCTCATTCGATCAAGTCTCGAGGCCCAAGATACAGCTGATGATGGCAAATTATGACCAAGTCAAGATCAACTGGACTGAATTCTTTCTCCGTGAATTCATGGTCCAGCCGCGAAATTTGACAAAGCCTCCTACATCGAGCGAAAGGCAAGCTTTCGTATGGTCGAAGTGCATCGTAATGATTGAGGACTTGCGGAGATGACCAAATCACGTACGGCGAAAATGCTTATTTTAACGTGAAGAAGGTCGGGTTCCAAAACGAGGCGTAACCCTTCGGCGAGATAGGGACGGGGCCCTCGGCTCGGCAGACGATGCCTCGGAAGACCACGCGCAACTAAGAAGCGGTCTCCTCAAGGCAAAATTCCTAAGGCACCAGGCGAAGCGACCGAGGAAATCTATTCCCGTCGTGCACTCGAAGCGAGAGGCGGTCCCAGAGGCCACCGCTCGAACGTACTCGACGCCCAATGCAACTGGTTGATGAGTCGAGTCCTCGTAAAAGACTCGGTCGATGGAGAGGGCCGTCTCTACCGAACGAGCAAGAGAAGTGGACCAAGGGGTTCCAACCGGAAGCGATCCCGAGTGGTGACACCGGAAACCCCGGGACGGCCCCCTCGACGTTCCACCACTCGGCCAGTCGCCTTCGGCGAGAAACAGACATCTCCGATAGACATTGAAGATTCGGGAGACGGCGTCGAACGAGAATCTGTCGGAATGGAAGCTTCGACTATCCTATCTCAAGCATTCGGGAGATTACAGAGCATATACCGGAGATTTCGGCCACCCCGATCCGGTGACTATTGCCAAACAAGGCCGGACTCCATATGCTTCGAGGTTCCGGGAGTGGCCCAATCGCTACGCCTCATTCTTCACTACACTGCGAGCAACTGCATGAAGAGGAGCCGATCATAAGGCGGCAGATAGGCTACTCACGGCCGCCGACCTTGGCACTCGGAGGACCTAAGGGCAGCAATGCCGCCCCTGGCGAATGACCGTCGGCCAGGTCGGCCGCTCAGCTCCTTCGGATGGGTTCGACCACGATGGTCGGGACCCACCCCGTGATTCGAGCCCTAAGAAGCCTGATAAGGGAACTCACCAGGACAGGGATACCTCTACTCAGACTAAGCTTCCTCTCACAATCTTTGCTCCTGAGAAGTCGGCGGCTGGTACTTCTGAACAACTCTTGCTTGAATCTAAGTTCGAAGTAGTGCCCAGCCCCAAAGGCCGACGATCCAAGGCAATGGCGAAGGCTCTTAGAAGCCAAGGGACACGTAACCGTGCCCTTGCCAAAGCGATCCACAAAGTGTGGAGAGCGCCCAAGCCACTAGCGCAGAGATTCAGGGGCTGAGGACCTCAGTGACATCATCAGCCGCCCCTAATATCTCCACCATTATATCGAAGCGCCGGCTGCGAATAACCGAATTCGGTGTTCGGCTAAGACGATTCGGGAAGGCGGAATCAACTATTTGACAAATTCAAGGCCACCCAAAACTCTCATACCGAATCTATCACAACCATATCCCATGCCCATGAGCTCGGACTCAACTCAATCCAGGACGGCCTTGGAAGATAAGGTTGAGGCCAAGCTGAACGAGTTCAAGGCCGCAGCTGACCATTCTCACAAATTATACAAGGATGAACTGATTACTGAGAAGAATGAGCTGCACGAGGCGCTGACTAAAATCCACTCCAGACTTAATGAGCTATCAGCCTCGTACAAAAGCCTGAACACCAAGGTACTAGCTCCTACCCCGATTGGAATTGCTGATGCCAAAAAGGGGGAAAAGAAGTCCTGCATAACCGTACCTAAGAAATCCCGGGGAGGATAAATCTAAGGGGGGAAGAGAAAGCTCAAAAGACCAAGGAGCGAGTGCGAAGTCTTCGAAGAAGACAAGGTCGATAGAAGGAGTAAGCTCGGTTCCGACAACCTGCTCCCTCTTGAACCGACCGGTGAGGCCCGGGGTGTCTCACTGGAATCTCAGCAGGGACTGGCCCAAGTGGCTCAGGATCCAGGGAACAAGCAACTCAGGCAACCTAAACTCCTCTAGACATAATCAAAGAGGTTGCTGAGTATGCTGAGGAGGAGGATTCTGAAGAGGAAGAGGCACCTCTCCCACTTCCAGTTGAAGGAAAAGGTAAGAAGATCTTAAAACTCCCCACCCCTCCCTCCAAGAAGACTAAGAGGTATATCAGTAAGGAGGAGGAGGCTCAGATAGCAACCAATGAAAGGTTGGCTAGGGAGATAGCCGAAGCTGAAGCAGCCAACAAGCCTAAAGTGAAAAATGTAAAAGGAAAGACAAAGGCCCCAGCTCGCGGCGGAAAGAAGTCAAAAACGACTAGGTTGCCTGCCAGAAAGCTGATACTTCAAGATGATGATGATAGGGAGCAAGAGCAACAACAGGAAGGACACCGAGAAGCGGGGGTACGTCCAAAGAAAAATCAAGTACCCCTGCCGACTCGGAAGATCGGTCGCCTCACAAGCCCTCCTACACAAGTTCAAAAGAACAAGGATGCGAGATAGAAGCCATCTTTGCTCGGATGGATCGGTACTGTACTGAGGGAGAAGAGGCGAGACAGATTGAAGCGCCGAGAGAGAGAATCCATATGGCGGACTTAGAAGCACTCGAGTCCGAACCGAACAAGAAGCCGGATCGAGGGTTCCTTCCAAAGGCGACATTCCATACGGATATAGGAAGTTCGTGAAACCAACAGATCCGAAGATACATAGATGGCCAAGGACTGGTGAGTGGATGCCAGCTCAGTACACTCAGAGATGGGAGTCACTGAAGATAGAGTTCATCAAGAGGAATTATTTACGGAGATTACGGTCGGACAAGGCAAAGGCCGATGCCTATGTTGAATGGATGATGAGGACCGAACCCGACTTGTATGTCTACATGCAGAATGTTGTGAAAGAGAATATTGAAGTCCGAGTCCCCGAACCTGCACTCGCCACCACCGAGAAGACTTGATGATTCTATTCACTATGGTGTGAAGAGAATATTGAAAGGATCTTTGCCCGAGCCGATCTCTCGAAGAAGACGAGCCAAAGAGACCGTGCCGAATTTCGAAGCCGAGGAAGTTTACCTACAGGATGTATGGACTGCCCCTTCCCGAGACTCAATCGCAAGATTTCAAGGATATGATCGAGCAGTACAAGCGCTCCTAGATCTTAGATTCTTCTTTAACTTTCCTAGCTTAGAAAGAGATGTAATGTACTAAACTTTCTCACATTATATATATATATATATATATATATATATATATATATATATATATATATATATATCTCTTTTGGCTTCGACAATATCTTATTGTCTACATAAGTCATGTTCTGCTTTTATACTTAACACTCGGAATCATCGAAGTGATTACCGACTCACACACTCACCGTGTATATTCTTTGTCGGCAGCCGCCGAGATTCGATAGACTAGTTATTGTGATATAAAGGGAAATTGCTTCCTTGTAATAAGGGAAATTGTTAAGACAGGGGATATGCTTAGTCTCTATATTCGACTCCCCGCTCCGCTCCCTTCGAGTCTAGAACTTGAAGAACAACTCCGCCGAACCTACTTGTAAAATTGTAAGGAGCTCGTTTCGAGTAGTTTAGTGTTATTTAGCATAGATGGTGTTAGGTTTTGGCATCATCAAATAGGAGGAAATTGTTGGGTGATGATTCTATCCTCAAGCCTTTGTAATACTTAGTGGGAAATGATTCTATCTTCCGTATCGATATGCGCTCAGTAGGCTTATGCTCTGAGTGAATCTATGAAGATTTGAAGATCCCAAAACCATATCTTGATTGGTGAACCATTTCGTTGTAATTGTTTTTGTCTTTGAGGGTTCAGACTCAGTAGACACTCGCTCTTCGGTTCAGCGCTTCGAGTAGATTATCACCGGATGTAGAAGACTCGGTAGATACTTGGACTCGGCGAGAGCAAGATATCGAATAGAATCAGTAGAACTGAACTCAGCAGGAGTAGTTCACTGTACTCAGAGCTGATCTTCAGTAAAGTCATCTCAGCATATTTGCTACTGAATCAAAGATCAGACTCAGCAACGGCCAGATAGTCTTCTTAACTGTCAGATCTTTTGAATGACAATCAGCATAGTCAAATACGAGGAAGAGAGAAGTCAACTTTAGTATGCCTCGAAGTTTGTTCTGTCTCAACTGCCTTGTAAACCTCAACGAATGACAAGCAAACACCTGTCCTATACCTACTAAAGCTGCAAGTTAACAACCTTCCAGAAAAGGAGGGAAAGGACACTGTCACCATATTTCAAAAGAAGTCGTTAGCTACCAAAAGAGTGAGATAAAGGGATCATCGTCTCCAACGGATCTTTCCTAATCTCTTCTCTATAAATAGAGGGATGATTCAAGATTTGAAGCTCACAACGAAAACACGAAAATGCATACAAGCAAGAGAACGAACACACGAGTATTCAAACAAGTAAAACCGAAAAGCCCTAAGTCTTCCGCAAGAACTCGAAGAACACTTCTCCGGCGAAAGACTACAATCTAGCTCGTAGGGAACCAAGTTGAACCGATATACAAAGCCTCTAGTATCCAAGCGACTTTACACGAACTTAAAGCTTAACTCAGTTGTTCGTCGTTCTAGAAGCAACACTCTCGTTCCCTATCCCTCTAACCCTTAGCTCAACCGATTATATCCATAGCTTAGACGAAGGAGTTCATCCTTGAACCTGATCCTTATTGTAAAAGGACTCCTTCATAGTTGGAGAATTAGTCAAACGCTTCAGTTTGATACCTTTGTAAACTGAGACTTGCTCAGTATAAATTTCAAGACACGGCTTTTTCCTGTGTACAAGCTGACTGAGACTAACTCAGTATAATAAATAGCCTCCTGATCTTTCGGGACAGTGGACGTAGGATCTTGTGTATCCGAACCACTTTAAAAATCTCTGTGTCTCTCGCTTGTTCTCTTATTTAGTGTTGCATTGATTTTAAATGTTCATACTGAAAATTATCCTTTAAAATCATTCAACTAAGTTTCAGCGATCTTAACTGCTTATTCTTCTGAACTGAAACTGTTTTGATAAAACGTTTTCCACTCAACTGTTTTGGGCCTACACATTTCCGCACCACTGAACTCCAACTGAAGATACTGAATTCTGACTCAGTCAGTTAGCAGGTCTCAGTAGAGTCAGTATCTCTTTGGTTAACACGATTCAGAACAGTTGTCTGGTCTGCTGAATTCATTTAGTATGACACCATCCTGAATAGGACTGTTCGTGTTTCAAGTTGAGAAATCAGTTTCAGGTGTATTCACCCCCCCTCTACACCTGAACGTGCTCTCGGGACCAACAAAGGGTTTTACCCAGAAAGAAGGTATCGATTACGAAGAGACCTTCTCGCCTGTAGCAATGATCAAGTCCATTCGTATTCTCCTTGCCATAGCAGCTCACATGAACCGAGAGATCTGGCAAATGTATGTCAAAACCGTATTCGTAAACGGTCACCTTAAAAAAAAGGTAGGGACATCTACATGAAACAGTCAGACGGTTATGTGAAGGAAGGCGAAGAGCATCTAGTTTGGAAGCTTAAGAAGTCTATTCATGGACTTAAGCAAGCTTTCCGGTTATGGCACCAGCGTTTTCGACGAGGTAGTCAAATCCTATGGATTTGTATCCTGTCCTAACGAGTTGTGTGTACCGTATATGTGTTAACGAATCAGTAGTGTTTCTTGCATTGTACGTAGATGACATCCTTCTCATTGGCAACAATGTTGAAGTGTTATCAGACGTAAAGACGTGGTTATCCGAGCCGTTTCAAATGAAGGACTTAGGTGAAGCTGCTTACATCCTTGGGATCAAGGTTATCCGAGATCGCCAGAAAATGATGTTAAGCTTGTCACAAGTGTCCTACATTGACACTGTTATTGCTCATTTTAGCATGCAAAAGCCAAGAGAGGTTCAGTACCTTTCAGACATGGCATTTTTCTATCCAATAATCAGTGCCCTAAAACGCCTGAAGAGACAGAAAGTATGAGGCTAGTACCATATGCTTCCGCTGTCGGTAGCCTCATGTATGCGATGCTTTGTACGAGAGCAGATATCTCATATGTTGTAGGCATGGTCTCAAGATATCAGTCTAACCCTGGAAAGGAACACTGGACTGCGGTGAAGCATATTCTCAAGCACCTTAAACGGACTAGCGATTATAGGCTTGTTTACCAGTCAAACAGTCTAGTGTCTTTGGGTTATACAGAATCGGATTTCCAGGCTGACAGAGACGAGAAGAAGTCTACCTCGGGTTATGTGTTTACCTTGGGAGGTGGAGCCATTTCATGGAGGAGTACAAAGCAGAAATGCATTGCGGACTCAACTATGGAAGCAGAGTATGTGGCTGCTTCAAAAGCTTCGAAAGAGGCAGTTTGGCTCAAGAATTTCCTCCTGGATCTTGATATTGTTCAGAATTTGCCTAAGGCGATCACGATTTATTGTGATAATGCGGGTGCAGTGAAAAATTCTAAGGAACCTAGATCTCACAAGGCGTCTAAACACATAGACAGGAAGTACCACATTATACGAGTATTCGTAAATCGAGGTGACGTGGTGATTGACAAAATTGGAACTGAAGTCAACCTAGCTAATCCTTTCACAAAGAGCTTATCACTCCCGGCTTACGAGAAGCATGTTCGTGGCTTAGGAGTGGTAGAGATGCCCCCCACTTAGGACTACAGATTCTTTTGTATAAGTGGGAGAAGATGCAGTGATAGATATGATAGATAGCTGAGATATAGCTAGGTACTAGTTTGTACCTAGATAGCTGAGATATAACTGAGTACTAGTTTGTACCTAGAACTGACACATTGTATACTAAAAGTTTACTTTAGTACAAGTGGGAGAATTGTTGGGATTTTGTATACTGAAAGCAAATTTTATGCTTGTATACAATGTGTTTTGTCCCTACCGCTAATTTATTCTCCTATCTGATAAATATATATATTTGCACATGTTATCATTTATCTTGTATAAGAGTTAGATTTGTGTGGTGTGTCGGGTATCACAGAAGACAACACAATTTGGTTGAACTGACAAGATATAAACAGTTATCACAGCTGAGACAACTTCAGGATAAGTTGTCGGTTTAAGCTGCAGTTTAGATAAGAAGTGGTTTGTCTTGTCTTTACTGGTACACTGAAGGTGGTGTATTGATGGATCACAGTGAGATGTGTTCTCCTAACTGACCTTAGTGGAGAACCAAGATCTCGGTGACTTAGCTGGTCTTAAGCTTGGTAAGACTTCAGCTGAGTGCATTTGTCTATCTATCACTTTGACCTACTATGGTGAACGTCATCGCGACTGGATCTACGTATCTTGGGTGTTAGTAGTCATTTGTGGCTCAGACTGGTTGTCTGTATCTTGCAACCGTATCCTAGTAAAATGGGTTGATAATATCCCCTGAGGAACTCGAAAGGATTAGCACACTAAACCCGACCGTTGATTAAGTTCATGTGTGTTAATAAGGTCGAGTGGTACTACTCAGGAATATAAAATGTTTATTAATTTAAGCTGTCAGTGAGCTTAATTAATTAACGGATATTTCTATCTTAAATACGGAGATCGATTAAGTTTAAAATACAAGCCCTTGCTCAATTTGGGGATAAAGGGGTAAGTCAGCACGGATTCTCTAGTGGAATGAATCTGTGTTTATTAATTAATTTTGCTCTGGGCTGAGCATAGATAATTAATTAATTTGAGGCACAACTTTATTTCTTGTATTAGATCCCTGATCTGGCCCAATTAGTTGCCTAGTTATTTATTGTCTCTCAGAAATCATTATTAATGAATTAATGTATTTTTACATTATTTAATAATGTTATTTATCTGGAATTAATTGGTTGAGCCAATTAATTGATAAATATTAGTAGCTCAGTGGATTAATTAATTATATTATGGGATAATTATGTGGAAGCCCATTAAAAATATAATTAAATTAATGAGCTACAAATATATTAATATTATAGTATTAGTTTTTGAAGCCTATATATATTAGTATTCTGTTTAGAAACAGATACACATTCTCAAATTGATAGACGTCGTGCGTGAGTTGTGTACGAAGAGGAAGGTATCGATTCCTAACTCTAATATTTCCTGCAGGACCCATGTTCTCAAGAAATGTTGCTGCATTAGGAGTTCGAAGGAATTTTGGTTTAGGGAAGGCAATGTTGGATTAAACCAAAATTAATTAGTCTAAGTGTCCTTCAAAATGCTAAGTCTTTCAAAATTCTAATCCAAGAGTCATCTAGTATTTTGTATTGGACTTAAATATTTCTTGATTTCCATGTCAAACAAGTAGTATAAATATGTGAACTTGGTGTGGCATATTGTGTGGGCAAAATTAGTGAGAAATACAATTCCAAATTCTCAAAGCCTATCAAATATACTCTTTATTTTCTACAAAGGTTATGCAAATACGAGAGATAGTAACGCAGTAAAACACACAAAATTATATTGGTTCGGATTTCAATCTCGTCTCCTTACTATCCTCCTAGCTTAACTTGCAAGGTTCAATTCGCAGTCTTCAACGACCATTTCCAAAGTGGCACACGAACAACCAGCTACTCTACAACTAAAAGGTAGCTAGGGTTCCGTGTTTTATCCAATTAGCTAGTGAAGATCCGCATAATCAGCTCTGCAGGATAAGATATCTTCGTTGTAAGCTTAAGATATACAAAAAGAGCTTAATGGATACAGATGCGCGGGAATATGAGGTTGTTTAAGTATATATACTTGGGATATTCAAAAGCTTAGAGTGCTTCGAATGCAGAGAGCTTTAGATTGCTTATATTTCTCATGAGTCACTTGTATTCCCGTAACCTGTGACTTGGTAACGGCCAAATTTGAGGTTCGAATTACGTCAAATTCAATTCAACACTGTCGAATTCTAATTTATCGAACCTCGTACTATCACTATCATCTAATTGTCAATCTCTTGTCTTGGGTCAGCCTAGATTCTTCATTAGACAAAAGCATTCAGAATATATACTCTTCTAACAAGTTATCTAGACTGCTCTCATGCTTTGCAGGGTTTTTGGTACTAAAAACTCCATCCAACATATATATTTATGAACATCTAAAATTTGAATTTAAAAGAAGGTTGTTTAGCTAGATTAAGCTCGATAAGTTCATAAGCATCGAAATTTTCAGAAAATAAAGTTCAAGCTTGATTTAAAAAATGAGTGAACTTAGATCTTAACAATTTAGTTTGTTCCATTACACTCTTGATTCGGCCGGATCTCAGAAATAAAATAATTTTTTTTAAAATAAATCTATTAGATAATTTATGATGAAGATGTTTTTATATTAGATTATATTAGATAAATATAAATCCAACTTGACTAGATTTGTGAATATTTGGAGATAACAAAACTTAGGCGCCAAAGAAAAGATTGATATCTCATTGTACAACTCCTCTTCAGCCCTTGCATACAACGCAACAACTACAGCTCAACAACAATTTTTTTCTCTCTCTAAAATATATTATCTCTCCTTCCAAGCAAAAACTTCGTGACTCAAATCTTATCATCAGATTATGAATTCTTCTTGTATTATATAACACGGCCGATCTTTGTGTTTCCGATAGCTTAAATCTTCCCTATAATTAAATCAACCCATCATCGTCGTGATCCCATTCCCATAGAACTATTTCACGTTGAGGATTGCCACGCTCCTTATTTATTGCCTTCACCTTTTTCATCTGGAGAAACTTACGTTTAGAGTTGTTTACTTTATCTTGATTCTGGTCCTCTCGGCTATGGATTTAAGGTTTTGGGTTTTTGTTGTTTTAGTGGTGCGGGCTGAGGCTGGAATCCGGTTTGTTAGTGAGACGAGGGATTTTATTACGTGGGGCGATTTGAGTCTGAGTGATGAGCGTAGGGCTGCTTCCGAGAACGGAGGTGGGCGGAGTAAATTGATTGTGGTTTCTAACGACGGTACTGGAGATTCTTTCACGGTTCAAGGCGCCGTTGATCTGGTGCCGGAAAATAATAGACAGCGAGTCAAAATTCACATTCGTCCAGGAATCTACAGGTTCCTGCAGTCTCCTTTTTCGAATTTTCTTAAGGGCGGTATGCATGCAGTTGTTGTTAGTTGTGGGAACTGCTATTTTGAGTGGGGGTAGTGAGGAGTTTACCACTGCCAGTATTGGTAGTGGGCCTCTCTCTCTCTCTCTCTCACACACATCACCTAAAAAAGTAGTTTCTCATTCGATGATTGAATCTAATCTCATCGAACAAACTTTCTTTTATTTAGCTAAGAGAATTATTGTACTAAAATGCAGAGAAAAGGTTCATATTCCTGCAAACAAGCCGTACATTACATTAATGGGAGACGAAGATAAAGCGAACAAAACGGTGATCACTTGGCACGACAAAGCCGGCGACAAGACCACTAAGGGAGGTTTCTTGGGCACTTGGAACTCAGCCTCCGTTACAGTACTGTCCGACTACTTCTGCGCATCGTGGATCACTTTCGAGGTCACCATCAAAACCCTCTACTAATTAATTCAATCATCTCAAAAATAATATTAATCTAAGATTGTTGTATTGCAGAACACAATCATTGTAGAAGAAGATCTGGGCAATAACGGGTACCAGGCCGTGGCCTTAAGGGTGGGGGGCGAGCACGCCATGTTTTACAGAGTCCGATTTCTGGGGTCACAGGATACTCTCTTGGATGAGACGGGGTCGCATTATTTCCTCCAATGCTTCATCCAAGGCACCACTGATTTCATATTCGGCAGAGCCAGATCATTATACAAGGTACAACACTCATTGCTATTCATTTATGTATCACTAACTGACTAAGTATAATGAAATGAATGGTTCGAATAGGAATGCGACATCTCGGTAGTGGCAGAGGGGTTCGCAATAGCAGCTCACCATCGCGACTCTCCCCACGATGACACCGGCTTCTCCTTCGTCAACTGCACGGTCCGTGGAACAGGAGATGTCTTCTTAGGCCGAGCCTGGGGGAACTATTCACGGATAATCTATGCGTATACTGAACTCAACGTGCCAGTAAGACCTCAAGGATGGCATGACTGGGGAGTTCCATCCCGACGCAAGTATGAAATTCCTTCTCAGTTTCCTAACTTGTGCTAGCTTCAATTCGCTAACGTGTGTTGTGTGGTTGCAGTAGCGCGGTTTTCGGGTTGTACGAGTGCAGAGGGATGGGAGCAGAGAGAAACGCAAGTTTAGACTGGTCCAGAGCCCTTACTGTCTCAGAAGCAATGCCTTTTCTTCATACATCATTCATTCGTGGAGACAAGTGGCTAAGACTCTAGTTTCTCTACAAACTCATTCAAATTTATTCCTAAAACTTCAAAGTTGAAAGAAATGAGAAATTAAAAGTTGATTTCATGAATGCATCTGAGTTTGTTGTTTCTATACATGAAGTAATTAAATACCTATCACAAAATATACAGCTAGTCATTTCTACAACCAATCTAAAATCTATTACCATATCCTAATAAGACATTATTCATTAACAATCAATTAGCATCTCAGTTGCTGGAGCAATCTCACATTCCACCAAGTTGTTCTCTTCATTGATCTCGTTTCCCTTTTCATTATCACTGCCAACAATCTGCTTCTCTTCTTCCAAACAGTTAGGATATTCCCTTTCTTCAGCTTCGAATGTGCATTCATCTTTTAGAGGGACGTTGGTGAGCGTCATGCCTGCTATCTCTTCCTCAACTGCACTGAGTTTTTTATCAATGGAGGGTGGAGAATTGTCAGATTTAGCCTCCTTAGAAGATGCTGAGAGCTTAGTATCAACGCTCATTGCAGATGTGAGATCAATGATGTTAGGGTTTGGGTCGATATCCACCCATCGATCGCCAACCCAATCTCGTGAAACTCTTAAATTATTCAGCTCGCCATTCAAGTGCATGTTTTCACCTGATATAACCCAGAAAAACAAATACAATAAACAAAAATGTCCACAAACCATCATGCGGTTGATGAAATTATTTTCAATTCAAGATAAGAAACACAAACCACTATCATGTACAAACCTGGAATGTATATTTGATAGATTCCATTTTCACCATCACTAATGTCAGAGATGACACCTTCCCACCAACCATCGCTCCACCACACGTCAGCTGGATCTCCAACTCCAAAGGTTGGCCTCAGCTCATTGCTAGGACAGGTGGGTCTGACAGTTGGGCGGTCAGTATGCCGCATACCCAGCTTGTCAGACTTGGCCACTCTATTTGTAGGAACCCATTCCTACAGTTAACAAATACACATTAAGAAACCGACCCTCAGAAAGAGAACAAATAGGAGACATGAAGATTGTTTTCACTTTCTAAAAATAGGAGTGAAAGATATAAATGGTGAAACATACCTCAAGGTTGGTACAAGTATCCTCATCCTTTACATCATCATATAGGATTTTCATCTGTCTCCTCGAGATCTCTAATACCGTACATCTGAACCAGCAGCCACGGATACCACTGTCTTGACAGAGAAACTCTACCTTCTCATTCTGTGCAAAAGGGCGTTGCCAAAATTGAACTTCAACATTCTTGAGAAAATTCGCCTCCCTGCTCAACAGACCATATTTCTTGTATGATAGATCATATGTTGATTTATGGTCCTCTATCAAACTTCTGTTCCTTTTAGATCCAACTTTTGCATTATCCTCCGAGCTGAACTCTTCTTCCTCGAAAAAATCGGGGCTAAAGCACGAGAAAATGGGCTGATCATAATATCCACGCAATTTACTTAATTTGAATGGCTTTATTCTGCTACCCTTGAACTGTCTGAAACAGAAATGAATTCCACCTAACAAATCATGTGGAAAAACTTCGAGGCATTTCTCATAGTGTTCATGAGTTAATACAATGGCTGGGCCATCAACGCATTCAGCGCTGATGACTTGTAAGTATGGAGTAATAAAGACTTCTTTGGGATCAGGATTACGTATCGACACAACTCCCTTCACTTCCTTGGTATGATGAAACCATCTTACTTTGACCTTTTTCTGGCACTTCCTGTCTTCATACATATCCTCCAAATATGCAATATATTGGTTCTCTTTCTCAGCCATTACAAAGATAAATGACTGAACCTGAACCAGAGAGACAATAAGCCACACAATGATAACAAAGTCGGCCATTTAGAAGATAATGAGGGAATTACATCAGATGCAGACACATGAAAAACAGAGGGAACTAAGAGACAAAGGGAAATACATCTCTATCTCTCCATATGGTGTCTCAGCTTATAGATAGAAGCGCAAATAATTTATTTTAATAGTACAGCTGATAGGACAGTGGCATCATATAGCTAAGTAGAGCTGCCAAGTTCATCTTGTCATTCTATAACTTAAAATCATACTTTAAGGACATAAAGTGATGAGATGGCATCTAAATTATAACAATGTTTCTTGTCTCGCATACAATAAATTGCTTCTAGGAATTTCATGCAGAAGTTAAACCAAGCAGGTGGTTTTCAAATACACTTTAAAGTAACAAATTTTAGATGAATGATTATGAATTAAGCTTGAGAAACTCTTTATCTAATAGAGTCAATGAGCCTTACTGATATTGAAATCCCATTTCTGCGAAATCCCGGATAATGCTTCAATTGTTTACCACAAGCCCATGCTGAACCTGACCATGAAATGTCTAAAAGATGGCCTTTCAAATTCCTAGCTAAGCGGGCCTGACATAAAAAATAATACGATTTGTGAATGAATAAGACTCGGACAAACAGTGAGGCTACTGTGATTGGGAAAATGTATGGCAATGAAAATGTACCTTATGAGTTAGCATCTGTGTCTGCTCAGCAGTTAGGTTACCTTTAGGCGACACTACAAACAAAAAGGAAAAACGAAAGATCTCTCAAGCTAAAAGCATTTCTAAATCCACCGAGTCAAAAGTGCACAAAAACAAAGTATTAGGTCTAAAATAACAAATTCTTTATAACAGGAGTAAGTTTCGAAGTTGAAATCCAAAACGCCTACAAAATATAGAAAAAAATTCTCATGGAGGAGAATACATAGTATTAAAGGAACTACCAACATAATCACTTTTTCACATGAATCATAGGAGAAACCATGACTTGTGAGGAGCTAACTAGAGATTCTTCTAAAAGATTACCATTGAAACAAAATACAGCAAGCACCGGAAAGGAATAATGAAAGAATGTAGTCCTCAAATTATGACCAAGACAGTATTCCTGAAAAAGAACCGTTGTTTTCTAACTTTAAAGAGCTCCGACATGATAGATTGCATTAGGAGAACACAAACATGCAATGAAAATACACTACATAAAGTCACAGATATTATACTTCAGTTAGGCCTCTCTGCCTAGGAAGAACAATCAGTGACACCTAAAAACAAAAATGAGAATGTAAAATCTCCAACTCATAAACTGCAATCCCATAATCATAGCATAAAAACAGATCAGATATAGAGCGCAAAAAGGCGAGAATCATGAGAAAACCTACTGGCACGATCTCCTTGCTTATGCTGTTTCGACAACATCGAAGTAAGCCAGTTCACCACCTCCCTCCTCGATCTCCATCTAAACCCAGCCTGGACCGAGTTATCAGCCCCATGGGCGCTAAAGAACTCGTCAGACACAACATAGAACATGTGCCTAACACTCCTTTCATTACCCACAACAGCTAGAATTGATTCCCCTGAATTATCTTTCAAGAAATAGTGAACCACGCGGTTGCCCCTCTCTTTCGACACATATTGCTCCTTCCACTCCACAAAATAACGCTCATTTACAGCCATACTTGATAACCAAGCAACCCTTTCACGTACTATACCTCAGTGGCCATCAGAATGCAACTAAAACCCAAATTTGAAAAGCTACAACTACTTCCCGTGAAAAAACTTCCGTACCCTAAGAAATCAATTAGCTAATAAGGACAAAATCTCGGAATAATTCAACCAAAATACCCAAAATTCGGGGAAAGAATCAAGACCAATTTTGACCAGCCGAGAACGCCTCAAGACTCAAAACTGAAAGACATTAACCAGTCCCTAAGCCATAAGAAACTCAGAAAAATCTTGAGGAGATGAAGATCTACTCAACCATATCAGGAAAAAAAAAAAAAAAAAAGGTTATGCGTTAGAAGCCTGACAACCCCACAAGACATATAACACACGAAGTATTCATCTAAAAACTTGAATGGGCATCTAAATATGAGCATGAAATTGAACAGCGAGAGGGAAAATTGACTCTTGAACAAGATTTTCAGTTGAACAAACCGGAGAAGAAGGAACTACACAAATTAGGGGCAAAAGACAATGACTTGGGGCTTTTTTGTGCAGTTTTTTACCTCACAAAAAAGGCTAGCCTAGAGAAAGATTTAACAAAAGAGAAAGTGCAGCTGAGAAAAATGGAAAGTTGCAGAAATGCAAGATAGTTACATGGGTGAAGGCGGAGAGATGGAGGCTTCAAGAATGGGAGATTGTAGGGAAGAAAAAGGGTTCAACTAACTCAACAAGGTCAAGTGCAATTAAATGTCCCTTTCTTTTTAATTTCATTTTTCAAAAATAATACTCCCTCTGTCCCAACGAGTTGTGCTCGTTTTTCTTTTTAGTTTGTCCCACTCATCTGTTTCTGTTTTCAAAAAAGGCAAATTTTTACACACAATTACTCACTCTCTTTTTATGGGACCCACCACTTCATTCACATCTAACAACTCTCCTTAATCTACGTGCAAAAAAAAAATGAGCACAGCTCAATGGGACGGAGGGAGTATTTACTTTATCTACCTATACTTATAAAGTTTCAATACAAAGCTCCTCAAAATGACATGAACTATCCAAAATGCCCCTCCTTCATTAATTATTTTATGTTTCACCATCATCCTTCATATATGACATCCACTATTATTTTTACCTGAATGGCAATTCTTAAATTTCTTGGGCAATTATCTACCTATATTATAAAGTTCCAATACATAGCTATTCAAAATGACATGAACTATCCAAAATGCCCCTCTTCATTAATTATTTTCTGTTTCGCCATCATCCTTCATATATGACATCCACTATTATTTTTACCTGAATGGCAATTCTGAAATTTCTTCTAAAATCTCTGGGCTATTAATAAGAAGAAAATCTTGGTTATTAAAATGAATAGAAATCGATTTGGCTGCTTCTTGCGGTCTGACCCAAACAAGAGGCGGAGCTCACACCGCTACTTCACACCCCCAAACTGCCCTTCTCTTTCACTGAAAATCCATTACCATCCTCATCCTCCCGCTCTTGTTAACTAAGTCAGCTCCACCGCCGCCCCCCCCCCCCCCCCCCACACGCGCGCGAGACTCTATTTCTACTCTCCACGCCAACCGCAGCAGCGGCAGTCCTTTACCAAACTCGTCACTTCCATTTCCCGGAAACGCCGCAACATTCTACAAGATCCCCAACCACTCCCCGCCGCGGCGGAAATCAAATGGAAGCCCCTCGGAATCAGCAAGTCAGAGCTCTACTTGCCGCTCACTTTCCCCACCGGCCAAACATTCCGGTGAAGGAATACCGGGCCGTCGCAATACACCGGCCCCGTCGGGCCCCACCTCATCTCCCTCAAACATCTAGAGGACGGCGGCGTGGGATGCTTCTGTCATTTCGCGGACGGTGGAGACGCTGCAAGGATCGATGTGGGATGAGTTTAGCTCTGCGGATGGGATGAGAGGTTTGCGGAGTTGGCATTATATTTGGAGGGGGCTAGGGTTCTGCGGCAGGACCCCTTGGAGTGTTTGATTCAGTTTATTTGCTCGTCGAATAATAATATACAGAGGATTACTAAAATGGTGGATTTTATCTCTTCAAAGGGGATATTTTTGGGGAATGTCGGAGGCTTGGAGAGGCTCGCCCTGCTGTCGGAAGCCGAGCTTAGAGAGGCTGGTTTCGGATACAGGTTGATTTTTATTGCCTTTGTTAGGAGAAGAAGTTTTACTTTTTGTGATTTTAGTTTTGCTTGAAGTTTGTGTGTGAAGTTACTAATTTTGGGATATGATGGGAGTGGGGAGTTGTTACATATGAATATTTAATCGAATTATTTTGGAGATTCTCATTTAGTAGTCATTTTGCAATGCTCACTTTAAGAATCACACTTTATATTGATGTTATTGCTGATTAGTTAATATTTAAACTTGATGATCAATTTTGCATAGCCTTGCTATATAAATCTAAACTGCGGTTCCATGACATGTGAATTTCATGTTCTTCTAAATGATTGGAAACTAGTAAGATTGGCTTTGAGAAATTGGGGGAAAATTGCATTCTTGATTCTTGAAATTTACTTCTTGTTAGTCTTGACTGTTCAATCCACTCCCTCCTAAGAATTTTAGAATAAGTTTAGTGAGAGATGTGTACAGGGACCTACTGCAAAAGTTAATCTCATTGATCGAAAAGATGGATGTCAATGTATTTAGGCACACCGCACACATTCTTCATGCACCAGCAGAGTGTGATGCTTAATAAAAGTTGCTTTTATATTTCAGAACTAAAAGAATTGATAGACATTGTGTTTCCCCTTTGAGCATATTGCTTCATTTTCTGCCACTTGAATGCATACTTGTACATCTGTATGTAAAGAGATTCTTCTCATTTCCTTCACCGGTATACATTTGTCTTGAATAATGTTCAGGGCTAAATATATTGTTGGCACTGTGGCGGCTTTGCAATCGAAACCAGAAGGAGGTCGTAAATTAGATCTTCAAGAAGCCATTGATGGTCTCTCTACTTTACCTGGTGTTGGTTCTAAGGTTGCTGCATGCATCGCTCTTTTCTCTTTAGATCAGCATCACGCCATTCCTGTTGATACACACGTGTGGCAGGTTAGTGTTAGTTAAAAGGTTCCTTGTTAGAAAGATTATATTTTCTTTACAGATGAGTGCATTATGTGATACTTTTTATTATCTCTCTTATGGAAAACTACTACAATAGTTCTTAGAAATAAACTCGATCCTTGGCTACACATATCGAGGAAAGAAATCGATTAAACTTTTTTCTCCTTTTTATGAATAACTTCTGTTAATTCTTGCATCACCAGTTGCTTTTGTTAGTCCCTTTCTTGAAATGATTCTTGTTTTGGGGAGAGAGAGAGATACACCAACTCAAAAACAAGAAATCCGAGTTTCCATCTGATTAATTTACTAATCCACATATATATCTTCTCTTGTGAAAGATTGCCACCAGGTACCTCATCCCTGAACTGGCAGGCACGCGCTTGACACCTAAGATCTGTAACCGTGTGGCAGATGCTTTTGTGAGCAAATACGGGAAATATGCTGGATGGGTGCAAACTCTGCTGTTCATTTCCGAACTCCCCTCTCAGAAAGCTATGCTAAGGAAAAACACTCAGTTGAGGTTCAAGTCGAAATCGAGACAGTACAAGAAACAAAGGAAGTTCTCCACAAGAAAAGAAAAAGGACTGCTAAATGAAAAGAACTCTGTATTCCTCCATTACAAGCTTTGCAGCTGATTTGCTTAAGCAGAGACGAGACAAAGGTACATGAATGGCTTATGGATGGTTTAATCTGAATTGGGCAAATTGGAGGGTGTTGCTTGTTCATGCGTACAATTATGCATGACGCAGTCCGAGTAATTATTGGCCGAAAGTAAGAAACAGCATCTGAATTATATAAGTTCAATTTTGTTTAGCCTTTTGATCTCGCTGACTGTTGGATAATAATTCTAACCTCTCACTTCTATTGATGCAATTACATTGGTCACCTTGTATTATAATGTCTTGTCCTGTGTTTAAATTGCTACTGCCTTTATATGTGAACATAAATGCTGCTTCTGAATCAGTAAAGCAAAAGCTAGTAGTATTTGGAGGAAGCGGCCAAAGCTTTGCAGAGGTATAGTCCTTGCTTGAAAGTGCTGCATGACTTTGTTGTTATTGAGTTCCACTTTGCCAATAGGAAAGAGGACCTCCTAACCTTCACTGGAACTCATGGACAAATTAACAAAGATCTATCGCTGAAGTTTTCCATATCTGTTGCTTTTTGCATCCTTCTGACTCCCTTGGTCTCCATTCTTTTTCTTTCTGGTTTGACTTGATGCACATTCTTGTTTTTGTGACAGAGTTTGAATCCCCCAGTGCTAATTTTTGTCCAAAACAAGGAGCGAGCGAAAGAACTCCATAATGAACTGATTAGGAGGTTAATATTTTCGAATGCAAATGGGTCGAATTACAGCCCCGCGGACATACGATGTGCTAGTTTAAGTGAATAACATATAACTTAATCTCTAGATGTGAAATATAATAATTTCCATTCATGTCAATAAATAGTTGACTGCAAACTTAAACATCTAATTACCTTACATGTCTTACAATAATTAAAAGTTTGAAACCTACTAATATATCAATTAGAGAAGATCATCTTAATTTTAAAAATTGATAATTACTTAGATTGCTTAGTTAAAATAGCATCAAGGATCATCCTCATTACATAATTTTTTTTTAAAAATATCCTTCCTCATATTTGTATACAAAATTATATGTGTTCCCCTAATTTCTAGATCTACTAACCAAATTACTGCTCTTTACGTTTTAAAGAATGTCTTTTTGACACGTGAAGGAGTGTTAAAAATTATATATAAAAATTATATGAAAGAGTGAATCTTATAAATAAAGTGTTTGTAATAAATTATTTCTTTTTTAAAAAAAGGACATATTCTATTGGACGGACGTAGGAAGTATCAAAGTGGAATATTAGTGTTGGGCATTGATACAAAGAAAAGTTAAAATCTAAAGAATTAAATGACTAATTAAAAGGAGGGACAAGAATGTTTTGGTTCAGAAATATTAATATTTTTATATTCTTCCTAACCATCTTGCAGAGATTGTGCTTAGGATAATGGATTTATATGATAATCATAAAAGTATCTGGATATTTTATTGGGAAAAAGAATGTGATCCTTTTTCAGAATTGTACTTGATAAAAATATATTTTTAATATTGTTTTATTATGGTTGTATTGCATATTTTGTTTTTATCGTATATTTTTTTAGTTTAAAGGGTGTTATAGATTTACAAAACGAAACATTGGTATATTAAATCGAATTAATTGGACAGTTTGTAAACTCTTTCAAAAAATATTTTATTTTGTGGACAGACAAGCAAACTACGTGAAATAATGTAAATATATAAGATAAGATATATATTGAGGGAAAAAAAAGCTAAAAATCATTATATATATTTTGTATATCACAAATTCGCAATAACGTACTTGTATTGTGTATGGCCCTATAATAGTGTGCATAAATGAATCATAGTAATGAGCCCTGCCCAACTAAATTTCTAGAGCCAATCAACTTATTAGGTAGCGGAATATTCACATAAATGTAATTGGTGAAGTAAACAATGGTAAGTCAATTAGCCATCATTGTTTATGATCAAATAAGACTAATAATAATGATACCCAAATTAGGATTATGATAGGTTGAGAGAGAGAGAGAGAGAGAGAGAGAGAGAGAGAGAGAGAATCAGACAAGAATCACGTTATATTTGTTGTTCAACTGTAGATATAAGCGACAACTTTTATGACTTCACCGTAAGTAAGCTAAAAAGCACTAGTATTAGGTCAGGGTGAATATGACCTATTTTGACAAGTTTAGTTAGAGTGTTCACATGTCAATTAAAAATTGATACTTGAAATCAAACACCAACAAAAAATATAATCATCTCCCTGTATATCATACAATCATTTTTGAGAAAGAGGATACATGAAGGGAGAGTGGAAACGACAAACTGTATTGACTTGAGCGTAGCTAAGTATCCCAGATCATAACAACTGCAATAACTCCAACACCAAACAGTACGGCTAAAAACTTGTAGTGTGGAGAGTCAACCGATACAGGCTTGTGTGGTTTATAGCCCTTGGAGAGCAGATGATTTATGGATACATAGATAAAGACCCCACAAGCTAAACCCATCGATATTGCAAATATCCAGTCGGCCACAGCACCCTGCGTTGTGGTGCCAATGGCTACACCAACCGGGCTTGATATGGCGAATGCAAAAGCATAAGCTGCGCAAGATAGGAGGGGACGGTCAGGCATCATTCTGAGGAGTGCTATTCCCATTGCGATTGCAGCAAATATCTTGTGAAGCATCTGCTTCCGTCTCAGACAGAGTGAAAGCAGAGCGCAGCAATCAACAAGATACTGTCTACAAGTGAAGTAGCAGTTGTGAGTGAAGCGCGGCCTTCTGTTGAACTATCCTGAAATAGTAGAAGCAAAGCAGCTAGGATATAAGTTTAATTTGGTTATTTCACCTGCGCCTTTGAATCCGGAGATAATCCATTGTTGTTTCCTACTGAGTTTGTGTAACAGATGAATACTTCAGCTGTTAATGTAACTATTTATTTGTTTTCTGGATAATATCTATGATAGAAGAAGGAGAAGATAGAGTAGGTAGGAGAACATGTAAAGAAGAAGATAAGAGTAGGTAATTCTGCTTGTTCATTTCTTCCTTCTCGCACATACAAATACTACTTCAAAAGGCGTGTTTTACTTAATAACTAAACAACTTAAAATAGCGTGAATACAACGTGGACTAATCTGAGCCATCCACCCGTCTCTCGATCCGACCACTCCGATCTTCAGCCACTTCCATCATCTACGGTTGATGTTTCGAACTCTTCCCTTGCATCTGTGTAAGCCAAGTCCTCCTCACATTTCATCACTTCATCTTCATCTTCGATCAATATGACCTTGGCCATCAACAGTAAACCCTCTTCGTCTGTGAGATCTCGATCCCCCTCCTTCTCTTCCGCTTCATCGTTCTCTGCAATTAACCCTGGATGAGGTATTGTGACAGTACCCCTCCCTTCAATTTCGCCTTGACCCCAAGGCGACAAGTTAGGGAACATCTTCTGCAGGTAATCCCCTCCTACCCAAGATTTAATTTTAGCCCCTTGATTTTCCCACTCCACCAAGTACGTATGAATTTCCCTTCCTCTGCGATTTATTTTGCTCCGTTTTTTCTTGACATGGGGCGTGAGCTGGAATTCACTCGAGGAATCGGCCTCGGGCAGCGATTGGGATACTACCTTCCCCGGTTTGACCGCTTTCTTTAACAACGAAACATGGAATTCAGGCCAAACCTTGGCCCCTGGGGGTAGCTGTAAACGGTAAGTACACTGCCCTGTTTTCTTCGTGATTAGATAAGGGCCATAGTATCTAGGTGATAGTTTTTGGTTTTGCCTTAATACTACCGTATTCTGACGAAATGGTTGGAGTTTAAGGTAGACATAATCCCCTACCTTGAACTGTCGATCGATCCTTTTCTTGTTTGCATTCCTTTCCATTCGGTCTTGTGCGTACTTTAGATTATCCTTGAAGGATTGATGAATTGCTTGCCTTTTCTTGATCATGGATTCACTGTCAATAGATTCTGTAGATGGGAAGGGTCCCATAAACAGAACAGGAGGTGAGTATCCATACATAGCCTCAAAAGGTGTTAATTTGAGGCTTGTGTGGTAGTTTGTGTTATACCAATGTTCAGCTAGGGATAGCCATTGGAACCACTGTTTTTGGTTTTGTTTCACCATGCACCTTAGGTACGTTTCCAAGCACTGATTCGGCCCGCTCGGCCCGACCATCTGCTTGGGGATGATAGGAGGAAGTTAGAGCTAATTTAACTCCCATGAGTTTGAACAACTCTGTCCAAAATGTGCTGGTGAAGATAGGGTCCCTATCTGTCACTATGCTAACTAGGAGGCCGTGTAGTTTCACAATGTTGTCCATGAACACTTGTGCAATTTTGCTGGCTGTGTAAGGATGACTTAGGCCACAAAGTGACCCAGTTTAGTAAGCCTATCCACAACCACTAGAATAACAGTCCTCCCTTGGGACTTAGGCAATCCTTCTACAAAATCCATACATATGTGTGACCAGGGTTCCTGGGGTATGGGTAAGGGGTGAAGGAGCCCTGGGCTCCCCATCCTTTCCCCCTTGCACTTGTTGCACACTTCACATGCACTCATCCAATCCATAACCTCTTTCTTCAACCCATTCCAGTAGAAGTATCTCTTTACCCTCTGGTAGGTGCCTTCAATTCCTGAATGTCCACCTGTAGCAGCATCATGTAGTTCTCTAATAATGTTATGCCTCAATTGAGTGTGATTTCCTACCACCAATCTTCCCTTATACCTCAACATATCCCCTTCCAGCTTGTAGTCAGGGAAAGCTTCCTCACTCATGGCTTTAGTCTCAAAGATTCTTGAAATCCCTCTGTCCAACTTGTAACTATCTCTCACCTTCTCCATCCATGAGGGAATTACTGTGGTCACAGCCAAACATTCTGCCTCCTTACTGTCCTTCCTTGAGAGAGCATCAGCAGCTCTATTCTCTTGGCCTTTCCTGTAACAGATAGAATAATCATATCCTAGTAGTTTAGGAATCCACCTCTGTTGCAAAGGGGTGGTGATCTTTGGTCCATCAGATATTTGAGTGCTTGCTGGTCAGTCTTGATTGTGAAATGTTTGCCTTGCAAATACCCTCTCCATTTTCTGACAGCCATCAACACAGCCAAAAATTCCTTCTCATACATAGACAAACCCATATGCTTAACCCCCAAAGTCTTGCTGAGGTAAGCAATAGGTTTTCCCCTCTAGGAAAGAATGGCTCCAATCCCAGTGCCTGAAGCATTTGTCTCAACAGTGAATTCTTCTTCAAAATTAGGGAGGGCTAGGACAGGTGCTGAGATCATCACCTGTTTGAGGTGTTTGAAAGCTTCCTCTGCCTTAGGATTCCAGGAAAAAGCCCCCTTTTTTAGGAGGTCAGTCAGAGGTTTACTAAGCTTACCATAATCTCTGATGAATTTTCTATAATAGCTTGTCAAACCCAAGAATCCTCTCAGTCCTTTAATGTTCCTGGGAGTGGGCCAATCTGACATACATCTCACCTTCTCAGGGTCAGTAGCCACTCCTTGCTTAGAAATTATGTGACCAAGATAGGCTACAGATCTCTCTCCAAAGCAGCACTTGCTGAGTTTAGCAAATAGGGAATGCTCCTTCAAGATTCCTAACACTTCGTTCACTTCCTGCACATGAGTCTCCCATGTAGGGCTGTAGATTAATATATCATCAAAGAATACCAATACTGACCTTCTTAATTTATCTCTGAACAACTGATTCATTAGAGATTGAAATATTGCTGGGGCATTACACAAGCCAAAAGGCATCACCAAATATTCAAAGTGCCCACTATGTGTTCTGAAGGCAGTTAGGTATCTAGAATCCTGAGCCACCAGAATTTGGTGGTATCCTGATCTCAGATCAATCTTAGAGAAATATCTAGCTCCAAAAAGTTCATGTTTGACTGTTAGGTTATTTAAATACCTATCCTCATCTATTAGTGGGATTGGGTAATCATGTTTGACTGTTAGGTTATTTAAATACCTGTAGTCAACACACATCCTCCAAGTGCCTTCTTTTTTCTTCACTAGTAGGACTGGGGAAGAGAAGGGGCTCTTACTGTGTTGAATTTCCCCTTTCTCCAGAAGTTCTGAAACTGTCCTTTCAATTTCATTTTTCTGATTATGGGACACTCTGTATGGGGCTTGTTGTTTTGGGATACTACCAGGTTTCAATATAATCTGGTGTTCTATTCCTCTAGGAGGGGGTAATCCTTTAGGAACATCAAACACCGCTTGGAATTCCTTCGGAAGAGTAGTTATCTCATCCTTTTCCTTAGCTTTCCCATCTTCCAATGCGCCGAGAACTGGATCCTCTAGATTTGAGGATCTCGTCTTGCAAATACAAATACATGTCCAACGAAGTAATCTGGTTGCAGCAATGCCTTCCCTTCGCAAACATATAATTTCACCCTCTTCCCAAGGTGTTTGACGAGAGAAAGACATCTCTTCATAGTCTAGTATTATAGGAGATCCTACTTTCAACCAGTCACTACCCAAAATCATGTCATAGCCTTTGGTGGTTAGAGTCCTAATGTCAAACTCAAAGTTGTGGCCCTGCATAGACCAACTGAAACCTTTAACTCTTCCCTGACTAACCAGTTTATCTCCATTTGCTACCATAACCTTCACGAGTCTAGCCCTTTCAATCCCGTAACCAAATTCATTGATAATTTCGAGTTTAGGAAGCTCAATGTACTTCCGGTGTCCAAGAATATCCTCGGATTTACGTGATTAGCAAGCACCTAATAATCTCATTATATTCCCTCCGGATTCCTCAACCATTGAACCTGCAGGCATTATGGCCATTCCCAATTCCTCCTTCACATCACCAAACTCCTCCTCCTCTTCCACTTCCTCTAAACTGTGTAGGAAATCAGTTTGCTCCTCACTAGACATGATCATAAAGTTGACTCTTTTAGAACATTTATGGCCCGGTACAAATTTCTCATCACAATTATAGCACAACCCTTTTTCCCTTCTCTTATCCATTTCAGCTGGTGTTAACAGCTTAAAATCAGGTCTTTTTATGGAAGTAGTTGATCTCTGTGGAGGTGGTCTGGAAGATCCAGTGTACTCTAATTTCCTGGAGTAGTTTCTTGTAGCTTCCTTAAGCTTCCTAGCAAGAGCATCATTATTGGAGCATTGTTGTCTAGATAAATGGATAGTTGTTTCTAGGTTAGGAATAGGAAACATTCTCACAGCTTCCCTAGTATCTCTGTCCAGCCCACTGAGAAAGCTTGTTGTCCAGTAGCCTTCCCCAAATTGGCCACATTGAGAATCTATCATGAAGGACTTGAGTTGTTCAAACTTTTCTACATACTCTTCAAAGTTTCCATCATTAACTAGCTTGTTAAACTCTCCAATGATGGTAGTTTCCTGTACTTCATCGAATTTGGCACTCACCATTCCCATAAATTGTTCCCAATTCAGTTGGTCCCCCTTAAAAGGTAAGTTGTCATATCATTCCGTTGCCTTACCATCCAAATGTAATGAGGCATATGATACCATTTGTTCTTCTGGAACACTAGTAACCATGCCCCAAAATGTCCTACATCTTTGCAGCCACCCCCTAGCATTTCTTCCATTAAATCTAGGGAAATCTATCTTGGCCCTAGAGGCTAGGACCCCTGAGTTACCTGCCCCTCTGTGATCAGTCCAGCTGCCTTCCCTCTCAGTTGAGGTATGGTTATGCTCTCTTGAAGTTCTTTGATTATGTCTTCCTCCTCCTCTTGCAAATGCCATAGCTCCCCTGCCTCCATTATTATAGCCAAAGCTGGGAGGCATACCCCAGTGGGAGTGTCCTGCTCCCAATATGGATCTCTCCCTTTCTTCCCCTCCCTGGATTCCCCCATGGCCACCAGGCGCCTCTGAACTGGTCCCTTCCTCTCTCAGTCTGATCCCTGACTGGTCTCCATGATGAGGGGCGTGTGGAGAGAAGGCAGTTGATATGGGCTGATTAAGATAGTGAGCTTCGAGGGTCTGTGTAGTGTTTAGTTGGTTGGGGTAAGGTGTGGTAAAGGTCTGTGTGGTTTGTCTCATATGGTCTGGTGCTAGGTTGGGGTTTGGAGTTGGAAAGGCGAAACTGGGGTTTAGGAGTTGAGGGTTGGGGAAGACAGTTTGGGGGTTGGATGTGTGAAAACTAGGGTTTTGGAAATTAATGGAGGGTGGGGTGAATGGTGAGTAGGGATAGTTTGGGTAAGCCATGTTGGAGGCCATAGTGTTTAGGGCTGTAACAAGGGTCTGATATTGGTTATTCATAGTGGTAAATCCTTGTTGAATCCACTCTTGATGATTGTGTGTTGTGGATTCGTAGGTTAATGGATTTGGGGGGATTGGCATCTGACGTTGTGGTTCACCATCATCTAAAGGACATGGGTCAATCTCCCCATCTTTCGGTGTTTGATTTGCAGCGGTTGAGCTCATGATACCAGTGTAACAGATGAATACTTCAGCTGTTAATGTAACTATTTATTTGTTTTCTGGATAATATCTATGATAGAAGAAGGAGAAGATAGAGTAGGTAGGAGAACATGTAAAGAAGAAGATAAGAGTAGGTAATTCTGCTTGTTCATTTCTTCCTTCTCGCACATACAAATACTACTTCAAAAGGCGTGTTTTACTTAATAACTAAACAACTTAAAATAGCGTGAATACAACGTGGACTAATCGAGCCATCCACCCGTCTCTCGATCCGACCACTCCGATCTTCGACCACTTCCATCATCTACGGTTGATGTTTCGAACTCTTCCCTTGCATCTGTGTAAGCCAAGTCCTCCTCCCATTTCATCACTTCATCTTCATCTTCGATCAATATGACCTTGGCCATCAACAATAAACCCTCTTCGTCTGTGAGATCTCGATCCCCCTCCTTCTCTTCCGCTTCATCGTTCTCTGCAATTAACCCTGGATGAGGTATTGTGACAGTTTGCTACAACAATTAAGACACAGTGGGGCTAGGCATTTGCAAGAAGAGCAAGGCAATGAGATGCTAATCACAAGTACACATGACAGACAGAGAAGTCTCATCTACCAACAATTCCTCTAACAAACAAGATTGGACTGCAGATCAAGACATAACAAAGCTTCAAAGAAAATTGAGGAGGACCCATCACCTAACAACTGAACCACAAAGTGGTCCAACCTATCTTCTCCTTCAAGCATAAGCTTTAACAAAACCACCAAATTCTCAACACAAATCTGAAGATCAACTTCTTCATCAAATTAAAATGTCTATAGTGAATTGAATATCCCAAATCACTAAATACTACAATCAAGAGAAGCATACCTTGAATCTCAACATCACAATGCGCGAAACCATTCTTTCCATAAATATAAGAAACGACGGAATCAGCACCCATAGTCATCAAATATCCAGCGCTGGCAAGCATGAAAGCGAACGGGTACTCTTTGCTCGTCAAATCCCCAAAAGTCTCGTTGGAATCACTCAAGAAATGCATCGGTAGCAAAGCCCGTAAACACCCCTCCGGCGAACGCGTTCCCATCACCAGAAAACCCTCGTTCAATTTCATGAAATATGGCGACATCCCGCCAAGCAAAAGTCCCCGCGAACACGAGTATCGGGCACCATATCTTCACCGAATCGAGACCGTGACCGGAGGTTCGGCTTCTCCGACGGAGCGTCAGAGTCAGCGTCGGATCCACCGTGGGCGGAGGCGGAGAGCACAATGAGAAGGAGGAGGAGGGCGAGAAGAAGCAGGTGACGAGCCATGAAATATTTAGTGAAAACTGTTTGCTATTTGTCGTTTTGGCGTATAAATTAAGGTTTTTGGTGTTGGAAAATCAACAAATGAAGACATTATTTGAAGATGATTGTCGTACTAGACAGAAGGTAAACAGACGGGTTTACAAAGGAGCAGTTGGGGAGAGAGAGAGAGAGTGAGAGAGAGGAAGTGTACTGCCTGCAAATGCATTTTAGTAGTAGTAGTTAAGAATTTAAGATGCTGTAAAATGAGTGGGACCATTCTTCATTGGATTTGAAAGAAGGTTTTTTAGTAGTTCGGATCATCTGTCTTACTGAGAGTGGGCCACGGAGTGGGACACAAAATATGAGACAGAAGATCCTGTGGTGTTTATTAGATGCCGAAAAATTATTTGATGATAGATTGGATTTTTTAGAATATGTTGGATATATTACTCCTTAATCTCAATGTCAAAAAGAAATAGGACCATTAGAATTGAGAGAGTATTAATTTAGATCGATTTTAATTGGAATCGATATTACATGTTGATGTCTGGTCTCTCTACAAGTTCTCAAACGTTGTTTTTGGACAAATCCACTGAGACTTGCTTAGTATAATATATTCAAGACCTCTTGGTAATCAGGACAGTGGACATAGGATCTTGTGTATCCAAACCAGTTTAAAAAATGTGTGTCGTTTCTGTCCTAGGATCTTGTGTATCCAAATCAGTTTAAAATTTGTGTGTCGTTTTACTGTTTCATTGCTTACTGTTCATCCTGCATTCAAAATTCCTTGAAAAATCATAACTCTGGATTTTCAGTAAAAATGTTAGACATGACACCTACAAAACTGAAACTACTGCAATTAACAAACGTTTTTCAAAAGAGATGATTAAAATCGGGCCTATACTACTCCGCATAACTTCTTGTACTGAGTCACTTGTCTACTGACCTGAGTTAGCAAACAGTATTCGGTAACTTGAATCACTCTGCCCACGTGATCAGAAAGCTTACTTGGCTAGCAGAATTTTTCAGCAAGCAGATTCTAGTATAAGACTTCACTTTCGCATTTGAGTTGAAACTTGGACTCAAGTGTATTAACCCCCCCCCCTAACCCCACACCTGAAGACTCGTCATTGGACCAACAATTGGTATCAGAGCGGTGTTATTCTGGTCACCGTTTTTGAGATATAATGTTCTACTCGAACAGATCATGAAAAAGTTTTCATTGCATTTGAATTTCCTTCATTCATCCTATACTATGTTTTCTACCATGTCCGATATGTTAGGTATAAGAATGGTTTTCATGTTGTCAATTGAAAACTATGGTGTCTGGAGAGTCAAAAGGGAAGTGCACTTGACATCGCTTCATGACAGCATGACTGACGTTTTGGAGACTGGAACCATTGTGCGCATGATCGACAATGTCGAATTTGCTGTTGATGGGGGCGAGAGGAGGTACCACGGGGAAGAGGTTCCAAAGATAAAACTCATTTATACCAGAGGAAAGGAAGTTGCACAACCTCGACCAAGTAGCTTGCAACGCCATACTGACTACGCTCAGTGACTCTTAGCTCGGAAGGTTGCATGATTGCAAAACTACAAAGAAACTCTAGGATGTGCTAGCTCTACTGAGTTGGGGACTCCGCAGATCAAAGAAAATAAACTAGAGTTGGAACTATAAATGTTCGAGACATTCACCAAGATGCCCGATGAAAAGATTGAAGATCTCAGCATCAGATTTATGAATCTGATCAACACCATCAACGGGCTGGGAAAAACTTTAAGCAACAAGAAATGAACAAGAAGATCCGCAGAGCATTCCTAGACCTGAATGGTGTTCATTCGCTACCTACTCCTGAACATGTATATTCAGAACTTAAGGTTGAAGAGTTCGAGCACAATCTTGCAGAACGAACTTTGCAGGCAATTGCCTAGACACCAGTGGATCATGCTTATAAAGCAACTGTTAGCACTTCGACGGCAAGCCATTCAGCAGCAAGCACGTTGTCTAATACCAATGCTGAAAACCTTGTTTACCGCTACATTCTACTAGCCTTGAAGTATCAGAATGAGAAGGACAGAATGAAAGAGAGTTGCTAAAGGCTCCCAAGGTAAGAAGGATACCTCAAATAAGAAAAATGAGTCTAACTCCCTATCTGAATGCTAGAACACGGAGAACACTGCCACACAACCTAAAGATATAGTCTAAACGGAAGGTAGATCCTCATCGTGTTACAACTGCAAGAAGTTTGGACACTACCAGTATGACTATCCAGAGTTCTCATTTGTATAAAGTGTTGAAAAATTTGCCAAGAAGCGGCAGACCTACATAGAGAGCTGTCAGATTGTTCTAGCGAAGATTACATATTCATGGATTCATCTGATGATGAAGCTGGATTCATGACATTAGAACTTGAAGAAACTGAAAAGTGTCTAATAGCTCGAGAAGAGGCTGAGGTAACTTCTCACATAAATGTAAATTCCTCTTCACCACGCTCACAGACACATGCTCAACTGCAGGAGAGCCTCTAGATGTGATTCTGATATACGAAGATCTCCTTGAGGAACAAATTCAGATAAGCAAGACAATTCAGGAAATGGAAATCTTGAAAGTAGTGAATCAGATACTCTCTCAGGAAAGTCAAGTCTCTGCTAAGTCCAAATGACTTAGCAGAGACAAAAGGAGGAGATTAAATCTCTGATGACCAAGTCTCAACAACAAGAATATTAGATCTCAGTACTGACTAAAGACATTACTGAGAAAGATACTAAAATTGCCAATATGAGTCAGAAACTCTCAGATCTTAAAGCAGACTATGAGACACTCAGGAAGAGTGACGAGATGTGGAGAGCATTGATGACTAATTAATACCTAGGAACCAAAGAAAAGTTTGAAGGGATGCTAAGAGTTGAAAGACCAGCCTTCACCAAGGAAGGACTTGGATATTCAAAAGACGCATCAACTTGAACACACAGAGGCTCAAAAAAGTTAGCTGACCGATTTATCCAAGGGAGAAATCAATATGCTTAACCTATCAACCCCCAGGCAAAGAACAAACAGAAAGCTAAAACACCTCAGCCCAGCTATTAGCAAAAGACTAGAAGTTCAAGCCCCATAACTCCTCGATCCAACCAAGGTGGAACAAAGAAGCTGAGGTGGGTTGAACAGTATGATCAACCTCAATGGACTCATCCAACTCAGTTTGGATCATACAATTATGAGCCAAAGGTCAGGAGAAGTCCTAAGATTTAGAAGAAGAAAACTCCTAAACCTCACACAACTAAGAAGTCAGTATCTCCCAGTTCAACAGTGAGATACGTAGACAGTTGGGTTGTCAGATAAATTTGGGTTCCAAAAATGAATCTTGGTCCAGAGACGCCTCGAGCTTCCCAACATTGCATATATGAGCGGTGGAACAAAGCTCGAATCTACATAAAAACAAACATTGAGTTATGATTGCTTAACAATCAGGAAACCATATTTCAAGGTGCCTTTATATGGCCATCATATTCAACAGCATGGCAGCTCCTCTTATGTGATTTACTGAATGGATCGAAGCTCAATAAAGAGTATAATTTTATACCACCAATCAGTGTGCGCATCATCAGGCACCGCAGTTGAATGGCATTTAGAAGAAACATAAGAAGGTGAGACCACTTCAGAAACAAGGGTCTTCATTTCGTCGTTGTTGAATATTATAACATCTTCTCATAAATAGTTGTCGGGGTGACGAGCTTTGCTTTTTGATTAGGTTACGGCTCAACTGACGGTCGGACAACCTGAGTAGTAGTGGGAGGATAAGCATGGGAACTCTAGTCAGGAAAATCTAACCATGAACAGCTGGATTCTGAGTTAACTACTTCAGGAATTGGATCAGCAACATGAGCTTCAAGAATTTCTCCGGAGATAGGGCCTCATTTCTTGAGAGAGGTACTTCACCCCAATCCACTTCATTGCCTTCGTAGATGGTGCCTATAATCTGTATCCTGTCCATTTTTAGCTACTTGTGAGATCCCACACTTGAAGTTACTCCCTCTTTATCAAGATCAATCTTGAGATTGGTATTCATAGGTATCTTTACTGATTTGTTGGATTCACAACCGAACTTTTTGATGAGATCTCTTATATATTTAGCTTGATTAATGAATATTGCCTTCTTGGATTGTTTGAATTGAAGTCCAAGGAAATAAGTAATTTCTCCCATCATCGACATTTAAACTTCCCTTTCATCACCAGCTCAAATTTCTGACACATGGTCAGATTCCTAGATCCAAAGATGATGTCGTCCACTTAGATCTGCACCAGTAGAATGTCATCTTCTGACTTGATACTGAACAGGGTGCGATCTACTGTCCCGTTCTGAAAACTTTTCTGAAGTAGAAAGTTTGATAGGGTATCGTACCAAGCCCTAGGTGCTTGTTTTAACCCATACAATGCTTTCTTAAGTCTGTACACTTGATGTCCCTGCTGAAAGTCGGGTGGTTGTTCCACATAGACTTCTTCCTTCTGCACGCCGTTCAGGAAAGCTGACTTCACATCCATCTAATAGACTGTGAACTGATGATGTGTTGCATATAGCTAGAAATAGACGAATGGCTTCCAATCTTGCAACTGGAGCGAACGTTTCATCGAAGTCTATTCCTTCTGCTTGACAGTATCCTTTGGCAACAAGTCGAGCTTTGTTCCTGACTATGATGTTGTTTTCATCTCGCTTGTTTTGGAAGACCCACTTTGTTCCTATAACATGTTGATGTCTAGGTCTGTCTACAAGCGTCCACATGTCATTTCTAGTAAACTAGTGTAGCTCCTCTTGCATAGTAGTGATCCAGTCAGCATCATTTAGCGCGTCCTCAATCGTCTAAGATTCTTCAGTAGACAAGAAACAGGAATATAGAGCACTTTCTCCCTAACAGAATCTGGATCTTGTCTTGATACTAGCTGAATGATCTCCAATTATAAGATCTGAACTATGAGCGTCTAACCATGAACGACGGTGTCTTGTTACTTCATCTGGAATTGATTCTACACAAATAGTAAGAATATTAGGAATTTCAATAGTACTATTATGTAAATGAAACAATTCAGTAACAAGAGTAGGGTCTACTGAGTCACTAGGTTCAGGGCATTAGGCTTAAGAACATTAATAGTTCCCCCTAAGTTGTTATTCTCAGTAGAGGTCTCAGTTACCATTGGGTTTCTTTATCGACCTGAATTACCTGGGATTGATTTTGTTAAGTAGAATCAATCTGTTGAGCTACACTGCGTGTTGGTTGATTCTGAATTTCATCATCTGAATCATCATCCCAAAAATGTTGGATCTTTTCGATGTTATCTCTTAGACTTAGATCCTGTAGCTTGCCTCTGGCATCTTCAGCATCTTGCTGAGAGTTTGACTTCCTGTTCTCAAAAGTAAATTCATCAAATACAACATGAGGGCTTTCCTCCACACAAAGGGTTCGGTAGTTAAAGACCCTGAAAGCTTTGCTGACCCTGGAGTATCCTAAGAAAACTCCTTGGTCTGACTTTCTATCAGAGACCTTTAACTGGTCCTTTCCGTTATTGTGGATAAAGCATGAACAAGCAAATATATGAAAATGTGAGATAGAAGGAGTTCTCCCTTTCCATTATTCATATGGTGTCTTCATGTGCATCTAAGTCAGTAGAGATCGGTTCTGAGTGTAACAGCCAGTGTCAGTAGCCTCAGCCCAGAACTTCAATAGTAGACCTGAGTTTGGGAGTAATGTTCTTGCTGCTTCTTTGAGTGTTATGTTCTTCCTTTCAAGCCAAGACCATTCTGCCGAGGTGTACGTGCCGGCGAGGTCTCGTGTTGAATTCCTTGAGCTTCGCAAAGTAGTCCTTCATCATTGAGTTCAGAAACTCTGTTCCACGGTCTGAGCGTATTGTTTGAATCTTGATATCCTTCTCGACGCTGAGCAGTTTAAATAGTTTCGGCAGTTCAGATTTGACGTTAGATTTATTGGCGATGAAAATCACCCATGTATGTCTTGAATAGTCATCAATGACTACAAGAGCATATTTTTTCCTCTCGATTGTCACTAGTGTGGTGGCCCCAAATAAATCCATGTGGAGAGTCAAGGATCACATCGGTAGACGGTGACGGATTAGGCGGATTGCTTGATTTTGTTTACTTCACCATCATGCATGCTTCACAGTTCTTCTATCTTTTGAAAACTTCGTTGGGCAGTCCTCTGACTTTAGCATCCCTTGCTAGCTTGTTCATTGGCTTGAAGTTCAGATGGCTTAATCTTCTGTGCCACATCCATGTTGTTTTGTCATCTGATTTCATTTGTGCCAGCAAGCATGCTTCGAGGTTCGCACAGTATTCCACTCTGCATAGTAGATATTTCGTCTCCGCGATCCTGATAACACAGTTTTTCCTATGGATTTATCAAGAACATCATAAAAACCTGCGTCGAAAGTCACTCTATTGGAGTTATCACAAAATTGACTGACTGAAAGGAAATTATGTTGAAGTCCTTCAACATATGATACTCTGGGAACTATTGTAGTTCCTATCTTTAGTGTTCTGTATCCCCTTGTGTTCCTTTGGAATTGTCACCAAATTCAATTATGGCTCCTTCTTGCTGAACATAGCCAGTCAGTAGACTCTTTTGATGCGTCATATGTCTTGAGCATCCGTTGTCCATGATCCAAGGGTCCTTTAGCACCTGCAAAACAAAAATAGATTCAAGTACTCTTTAGGTTCAGCTTTGGGTCCTTAGATGTTAGTGTACTTTTGAATCCAAACTTGTCTGACAACCTTGATGGTTACAGACTGTATCTTGCTTTTTCTGTCAGTTGATCTCTCTACTGAACTATGAGATGCTAACTTTTTGTTCTTCTGAGGTTCAACTTTCTTCTTCTTCTGAGCCTTTGAGCTCTTGACTCTTGGCTCATAATAATACGATTCATATTGAGCTGGATGAGTCCATTGCGGTTGGACATACTGTTCGGCTCACCTGACCTTCTTGGTTCCCCTTGAGTTGGATCTGGGTGTTTTAGGGTTTGAACCATGGGTCACTTTCTTATTGCTGGGCTGAGGTGCGATCATTTTCGATTTGTTCTTTGCTTGAGGGGTGATAGTTTCAGCAGCTTGAATTTTCCCTCGGACAAACCGATCAGTCAGCTTTTCTGAGCCTTTTGAAGTTGAGGTAGAAGTTTCATATGTGTAGCCAAGTCTTTCCTTGACGGATACTAGCCTCTGAGCTCTAAGCATTCCTTCTAACTTCTGCTTGGCTCCTAGGTACTGCTCTGTCATCAGACCTCGCCATACTTCATCACTCTTCCTGAGTGACTCATAATCCTTCTGAACTTCTGCGAGTTTCTAAATGAGCCTAGCTATCTCAGTATCTTTCTCAGAGTTGTCCTTGGTCAAGACTGAGATCTGTTTTTCTTGATGTTGAGACTTAGTCATCAGAGAGCTAATCTCTTCCTTCTGTCTCAGCACAAGTCCTTCAGACTCAGTAGAATCCTGACTTCTCATCAAAAGTCTCTGATTCTCAGCTTTCAGAAGTTCCAACTCCTGAATTGTCTTACTGAACTGTTGGCTCATCTGGATCTGTTCCTCAAGCAGATCCTCATATGCAAGAACTACATCTAGCACTTCATCTGCACATACGGCTCGTGTCGTGTGTGTGCGGTGAGGAGGGGGATATATTAGGGTCATAATTTACCTCAGCCTCTTCTCCGGCCATAAGACACAGTTTAGTGTCCTTTGCTTCAATCGCGACGAACGCATCATCATCATCAGATGATTCCATAAATAGTTCTGTGTCGCTTGAGCAATTGGATAACTCTCCGACGATGTAGGCTTTTCTCTTTTTGACAAATTTATTGCGCCTGGCTTGCCGTTCAGCTCTTTCAGCAACCGAGAGTTATGGATATTTGTACTGGAAATGTCCTGGCTTCTTGCAGTTGTTGCACCGAGCTCCCTGCCTTCCCTTTTAGGTGTTTCGTTATATCTAGCGGGGCGGCTTCAAGTATTCCTACATTCAGGTAGAGATTTAGATTCATTTTTCGAATGATCATTCTCTCTCATACCTTGATAGCTCTTGGAAACCTTTTTCATATTTGTGTTGGTCTCCTTGTTGCTGAATGTTATCCCCTGTCCGTTGATGATATTGATTTGATTTGTAAATCTGACACTGAAATCATCAATAGACTCCCCTGGAAGCATGGTAAATGCTTCGTGTTTCTGCAGCTCTAACTCTAGTTTGTTCTCTTTTATTTGTGGAGTCCTTGGCTTAGAACAACGAGAGCATCCCATAGCTCCTTTGCTGTCTTGCATTCGTGCACCCTTCCTAGATACGAGTCACTGAGAGTTGTTAGTATCGCAATTCGTGCGACTCGGTTAAGGTTGTGCATCTTTCTCTCTTCAGGTGTGAAGTGGCTCTTGTCTTTTGGAACCTTTGGGCTGGTTCTGGCACCTGTTGCTCCTTCTACTATAATCTCGACGTTGTAGATCATAGGAACAATAGGTCCTTTCTCCAGAACATCAGTCATGCTGTCATACAGCGATGTTAAATGAGACTCCGTCCTCACCCGTCATACCGCATAGTTTTCCGCTGAAAACATGGGTACCGTCCTTATACCTGAGATGTCAGACATGTTGAAAGATATGTTATAGGATGTTATGAAGATATGCAAGTGCAGAGAAAATGGTTTTTCAGGATCTGTTCGAGTTAGATCTTCAGATAACGATGATCAATAAGAACACCGCTCTGATACCAATTATTAGTCCAGAGACGAGCTTCATGTGTAGAAAGGGGGGGGGGGGGTGAATACACCTGAATGCAAATTTCAAACTCAGAACGCGAAAGTCAGCTTAGCTGAAGATTGCTACTGAACTAATTAGCTAACCAAATATGTGTGGGCGAGAGGTTCTTCTCGCGAGTACGATCTTACCGACTTATTTTAGTGAATAGTAGTTCAACAACAAAAGTTGTGTGCGTAAGTGTAGGCCCTAAATAATCGTCTCAGTGAAAAGTCGTTTTATGCTTGTTTGATTAAAACTCAGTTGTAAGCATAATGAACAGTTAATCAATGCAACAGTTAAAATCAACACATGCAATTTTTAAAGTGGTTTGGACACGTTTGGGTCCCTACGTCTACCGTCCCGAACTAAGCGGGAGTTCTTGTATTAATTATACCGAGCAAGTCTCGGTTGATCCGTTCACGGGACGATTCTAACTTGTTTGCTTATACCGAGCAAGCCTCGGTCAATACGTACGCGGGGACGGATATCTACTTATAGTTGTAGTAACTTTACACTCCTTAAGCTTGAAGGTTAGAGTTTCTCCAACTATGAATGAGTTCTTACAATAAGAACAACTCAAAAGATGGACTACTTCGAGGTTCTAAGCTATTGAATATTACAATGAGCACGCTTAGATAGAGAAGGGGAACCAAATGATCTCTAGAGATAAGAACTAAAGAATGATCTTCGAATGAGCAAGTTCTTCGTTGTGTTTGGCTTTGAGTTCGCTAGAGTATGTTTGCTTAAAAGCTTGTGTTCCCGGTTGGATTGTCTTTCTACATGAAGACTCTTCTCTATTTATAGTATTCGATTTGTGAATAGATCCGTTGGAGGGAGTCTAGACACGTGTCGAATAAGACAAGGAAAACGACCATATTAATTTGAACGTTGTTGTAGAGATACTGTAGAGATTTCCTCTTTTCCGTCTAGGAACAGCTTTATGGCAGAGTAGGTAAAGTGTTGTCGGCTCCTTATTGGTCGAGTGTATGAGAGTAGGTGAAGCTTGTTCAAACTTCAAGGTACGATGAGTTGACTTCCTCTGAATCCTCGGACCTTCAATTGATGTATATTCTACTGACATTTGTCTGAGCAATTCAGTTCGCAGTAGATTCAGTTGGTCGATGGCTGTCCAACTGACTTCCTCGATACTGAGTTCTCCGGCTGAGTGCAGAATCTTCTACTGAACACACAACTACTGAACTCTAGCCTACTGAGTTCCTAACAAGCTGAAGTCAACTAAGCTATTACAATATCGAAGGTTCATCAATTAGCTAGGGTTGGGATCTTCAAATCTTATCATACTGAATCTCATCCCAACAATAATTTAAATAAGTTTCTATCATATAAACGCTTATCACAAAGTTATTATAATCAATTTATGAAAATAAGTCAAAACGAATGTGTATAAATAAAAGGTTGACTTATAAGCTATTTCGATAAGAATCTCAAGCGCACGCATAGACTAGCATTTTTAGCATAAGCTAATGAGAAATTGATAAACTCTCTCATATAATTACTACCCGAATTATATACATAATTTTAGTTTACAAAAATAACTATTAGAAATAACCGAAGTCTTCATCAATTTTAGTCCGTAATATAGCCTCATGTCTTACTTTAATACATTATGTTGCTCATGATCAATTTTTAGACCGTTAGGTTGCGAAATAGTTCAATTTTGGCTCGTTTTCACAGAATCGGATAAAGTTGTTTGATCTTAGTTTGTTTGGCACGTGTGCACACACTTGTGTGATTAAGTTAATTTTAATTTTTAACCTGTCAAATTGACATCTGAATTAATTGTCATCTGTTATATCGATCATGTCCTTTTTCAACTTAAGGCTTGCAAAAATTTTCTAATTTTGACCGTTTTATAAAATTAATAATATATTATGTCTATAAAAATCTTGAAAAAGATTTACTAAAGACACATGTTTTGAGTAATTAATTATATCAAATTTCCTAATTGCATAATTGTGTTAATGTAAAAAATTTAAAAATCATATATTCTTTTAATGAAATTTGTTACAATTAACCATTTAAAAACACTTGTATTTTGTAATTCTCTTTTTATTTTTAGATATGAATATTATCAATTTTAAGATTTTTTATTTTTAGATATGAATATTATCAATTTTATAAAATGAGTCAAAACTTAATATTTTTATAACTTGTTGGGTTAAAATTGAATACGATAAATATAACAGATGTAAATTGACATAGAGGCTACCCTGAAGATGGGTTAAAAATGAATATTAACTTAATCACACAAGTGCGCGTACATACTCCAAATAGACTATAATCAAACAATATCGTCCCCTTAGAATGACGTAGTGGTGAAGGTGGGTGGCTGGGACCAGATAGGTCCCGAGTTCAAATCCCACTAGAAGAACTATGTGTGGTTTGCGGCTCTTACCGCAAGGAGCGAGGAACAAGCCAAAATTAAATTAGTTTGCAAACCTAATACACTAAAATTGACATTAATCAAAATAACAGATTAAAATTGAATAAAAGCCACCATGATAGACTGAAATTGGTTTTTTAGTTGAAAGGCATGTCACGAAACTTCTATGGATATGATTTTTGTAACGTGCAAACTGTAGCAACTACAAATGAAGAATATAAAACATGGAATACGAAAGATAGGATGATTGGATATGATTCAAAGTGTTAAAAAATGGAACATAACAAAAAGGGTTAGCCGCCAAAGATTCCACCAATTTAACCTTTTTCTTCTCTTTACAAGGATTCCATCTTCCAAATAATAAACCGACTGCATATTTTCCGCCGTCCCAATATGAAGAGAATATCAAATAAAGAAGCTTTATTTGATTATAACCCGCTTACTTCATTTCAAAAACCCCACGATATTTTTATATACCTATCTCAAAATAGGATTTCAAATCCATATTCATTAGAAACTACTCATATGCAATTATAATGAAAACTAATATTCAACCTGGGGAATCTTGAAATCACTAATATTTATATAAAATTCCAAACTTCATGAAAACTAATTTTCATACATCTTCAGGACCACAAATATTTTTATTAAACCCATTAATGGAAGGGATCTGTACATGTAATCATGAGTTGCAATATCTATTAAACTCTTAGATTAATTGTCCGTTTGTTTTGGTGGTTCATTTGGGAAAAGGTCATTTTTAGTTCACTCCTCGCATTGTACTTTGGTTTAACAAGTAATTCTCTTTTAGATTAATTTATTAATTATGATATTATGCGATTAAAACTCGAGATTTCCCCTCATTAAATATAAACATATTTTCTCTACCACTTTGCGCCAACTGAATAATTTAATCATTTTATATGATAAAATCCGACCCTACAGAAAACTATTAACTAATATAAGTAATATCCATGAACTCTCTTCCATTGTTTATTTTCCTCGTTAAGCATTAAATCACTAGTGAAGAGTTAATTTACAAGAAAGACTATAAATTAAAGATATTTCAAGCCACTCAATTTAAAAATCAAACAAATGCTTTTTTTTTTTTATGATGAAAGGTAACCCGCAACCGCTACCGAAGTGCGCACTGGGTAAACCCCACTCCTATCGGTCCCGGGCCACCCACCTTCACCACTATGTCATCCCAATGGGACGTTTTCTTCTTATAAAAGAATGAATTCTATATATGTGAAGTACATTGACATAAACACCAGTCAATAATCACTCTGGATTACGAATATGCATGTATGACCCTCTTTTGGTTTAATTTGACATTCATTTTCAATAATTTAAGTTTAAGGCTTAAATTAAACTAAACCGATCCAAGTCCTATACGATATGTCAATATATGATATAACCGACTACATGTCTTCACATCGACATTGCTAGTAATTTTTTAACATCCAAAATGTTATTGAATCGTATTATTAATGTTCTAACGTGTGCTTTATAGAAGCAAAAAACTCACGTGAACGAATTTGAGGGAGTTAGAAAATCGGAAGACTATTATGAAGTATCTAAATAGCGGCTATGATTTTTTCGTATCAAATAAGAAAAAAGCAGATTTCTGCATAATTCGGTCAAAAATATTATTACAAACAGGGGATCTAAAATAAAACTATAAAAACTTTTTAAAGGTGTGGTTTAGGCTGTAAACCAATAAATGTCAAATGCATGTTAATTTGCGAGCACGAGCATTTATTAGGTATAACACGAGTAGGTGATTTACTAAGATTTGAAATACTCTTTTTAAGTTTAGTAGGTTCTTGATTCATTTTACTTGTCATAGACAGAAATTTCTATGTGCAATGGATAAATCCCACTTTTTTATTATAGTTTATAATATATAAACTATTATAATTTGTAATTTTTGAAAAAAAAAATTCTGATTTTTGAAAAAAGATAAATTTGTACTTTTGAACGAAATAAGAAATTTAATGAAATATACAAATATTAGGACAAGTATAGAATTTGGTTTTCAATTGCCCCCACCCCGTCAATCCATCTATTTAGAAACTGTTTTATGCGACAAGCTCCGATCATAGAAAATTGATACATCTTATAGCAATACAATCTAGTTTAACACTAGTATACTCAATCATAATTATTCATGTATTGTAGTGTGTTTTTACTTTTTAATGTGAAGTTATAATGAACAACTAAAGCTAAAACTCACTCTCTATGAGAGAAAATATTCATATATGGTGGTGGACAAAAGTCCAAATTAGATAATCTTGAAATTAATTGACTTTGTTTAATTGGAACAATACGCGGATACGACCAGGGGCGGATCTAGAAATGTATACTAGGAGGGTCGGAACTAGGATTTATAGATGGGGGATGCGAGACTTATTGGGGGTTCGGGGGCGAAGTCCCCGAAAAAAAAAAATTAGACAAAATATAATGTAACAATGAGTATAAGGAAGTTAAGAGTAAGGACTTCGGACGCCTAGAATACGGTCTGCTTAACTCTCGCTCCTTGATCCCTCCTCTGTCCTCTGAAGTGTCGTTAATTCACTATCCTCTCAATTATATCTCAATTCTCGTTGTATAGGATTATTGTTGTTGACTTGTTGGACCATTTAAATTAATTGTTGTTGTTGTACCATTTAATTTAGTTGTTGTTGGACCATTGAACTAATATATTTTTAAATTCGCTTCAATATATAAAATTTTCATAAAATACAAAAAAAAAATTCGTAAAATTTACACAAAAAATTCGGCATCGACACGAAAAATGGGGGCTGTCAAAATTAGATTTTGGGATTTGGGCTTGCGAATTAGAATTTGTGTTGAAATGGATTTCAATTATAATAAATTTGCAAATCATTTGGATTGATCTGGGATGAACTGAAATATGTAAAAAATAAATTTGGATCGGGTAAATGTAGTTTCTGGGCCGGGGTTGCACTGGGCTGGAGCCCACCCCAGCCCACCCCTACATCTGCCTCTGGATACGACCCCATAACCACAAATTCATCTATTTCGCTATTAAAAGTACTTCATTATGACCCATAACCACAAACTCATCTATTTCGTTACTAAAGGTACTTCATTATGAAAATTCTCATGAAGTTATAATCTTATATTGTCTAGATATCCCACTAGAAAAGCACTAGGCCTATACAAAATGAAAATAGCATTTGAGAAATAATAAAGGAGTCCATCTATACAACCAATTTAGCTACGTACTAATTAACCAAAAAAGTAAAAGATTTTGTCAAAATTTAATTATTTATATGTATATATTCATATGGTTGAGGTCAATTGAGCATGGCCACCTTCTGCCTCGCTTCATTAATTATTATCTCCTCTTTCATCTTCCTTATGAAATCTTCAAACTTCCGGTTCAGCTCTTCTGTGCTCATCTCCTCTTTCTTATCTTCTTCTTCGTCGTCGTCATCGTCTCCTCCATGTTCGTACAACTTCTCTCCATCGTCCTCAAAAAGCCAGCAAGTTGTGAGATCAGGTTGATTCTCGCGATCTTTGTCCACATCCGCCGAGCCAGTGGGAGCTTCTCCTTCATCCTCCTCCTCGCTTTCTGCGATGAATATGGAAACTTGTTTGGGGTTGTCGGCCGTCATTCCTCCGTCGGTCAGGTATTTGTCGAACGCCGTCTGCAAGGTGTCGTAGCCGACGGGAAGCTGAATGAAGCCGGAGGTCTTTGCGATAAAAACTAAGAGGCCGTTGCATATGAGGAAGAGGCAGTTTTTGTTGAGTGCATGGCCGAGGATGTGGAAGGAGTTAGGTGAGAAGTAGTGGTAAAATTTGGGAGAGGAGTAGATCAAAGACGAGGGGAAGGAAGAGTTGTAGAGAGATGAGTAGGAAATTAGGAAGGAAAACAATGAAACCGAGATTAGTAGCTGAGGGATCATCTTCTTTAGCGGTTGAGATGACTGGTTTTTGGTTTCCATTTCTCTCTCATGATCCATCTCTCTCTCTCTCTATATATATATATATATGTGTGTGTGTGTGTGTGTGTGTGTGTGTGGAGGCAGAAGATGAGAAGTTGGGATACATTTGAAGAAGTGGGATGAGAAGGGCCATTAATTATATAGGTGAAGCGTAGACTTTGTCAAAATTTCCGAATCTTTTGAAGCACAAACTGGCCCTACTTGCAACTTTTGAAGCGTAGACTTTGTCAAAATTACCGAAGCTGTAGAAGGTAGCGAGGTACGGGGTTCCCAAATCAAAAAAAAAAAAAAAAAAAACTTTGAGATTCCTACTTTTTGAGATTTTAATCGAATATGTTTGAATATGTCGACTTCTCTTTGGTTAGCTTCGAGTCAAAATAAAAATTAACAATTGTTGTTGTGCTCACTAGTAATTAAGTAGTTATGAATTACTCTTTCTGTAATAAATTAAATATATAATTTTTTTATTTTTAAGCGTGATGATCAAACACGACTAATACTGGGTTAGTAGTGTACGGCGTGAATGAGCTCTTCAATAATATTTTCAATTCATCAACTGAGTGTTGAACGACCCAATAATTGAACGCCCAAATATCAAAGATGATGGTTTGCTTGTCGTAGCTTAAATTCCGAAATTTTAATACCAGATCATAATAAAAGGGGGAGTTTGAAAATAAGAGTATAGACTATCTAGCCACAGTTTCAGTTATGGTCGTAGCATAAACCATATTTCTGTACTTATTATTTACCCATTAACCTAAAAACAAACAGTTGTTTTAACGCGACGAATCGAGTGAAGTGTTAATTAGATTCAGCATAATTTAAGGAACAATGCAATTTACACACTGAATGTATAATTAAGAAGACTTCCAATCAATTTATTAAAAGAATAATAAATTAGACTTTCTAAAGGGTGTTTGGAACAACTTATAGCTTAAAGCAGTATTTTAGGTGTTTGGAAACTCAGCTTTAAACTATAGCTTATCTATTTTTGTACAGATTTTAGAGAAGTTGCTTAAGCTGATTTATCCCAGCTTACAGCTTATAGCTTATAACTTATGAATTTTTCTTACAAATTTACCCCCAATAAATTTGTTTGATTCCGAAAATAACCTTAACCAAAAAACTCCACATAAATAAATCGAAAAATGAATAAGTTCAAGATTTATAATTAAATTAATTATATTTTTATTTAATAAAATATAAAATGGAAAATAATAATAATAATAAATATATACAAAAATGTGTCACAATTCTTTTTTACAGATAAATTTTTATACAAATTTCTTATATATATATATATGGAATGGATATTATGAGATCCAAATCTTAAAAGAGATACGAGAACCGATCTCGTCCATTCATTTCGCAAATCTAAGGCTCTCATTTATCCCCAAAAGCAATTAAAAATAAATCAAAAAAAGAGAAAATCTAGCTCATTAAGGGTATTTTTGTAAATTCCTCTTCTATTAATTCAACTTCAGATTTTCTCTCTCCACCCATTTTCGCTGTCATGTTCGAGTTTTACATCTTTATGCTCATGATGTTATGTGTTTATGCTCATCTTGTGAACTTTTCATGCATGTCCGAATCGGAATGACAGAGTCGTGTTTCTTTTGACCCCGATTGTTTCTTTTTTAGAATGAATCTGATGTGTACGCATAAAGATTGATTTTAGATGGGCCTTCATTGTTCTTGGGCAATTTTGCTCATTTCGTTTGTTTTATTCGATTTTTGTGTTTTCCTATTTTCTGATTATCTGTTTATGTATATTATATTCTAGGTGAATTTATCATATTTTACCTTTACAATTTAATTTATGCTTACCTTTCTCAGAAATCATGCACACAAGTATATAATTTCATGCTAACCTGTCGATCAAGTTATGCACACATTTTTTGCATTTGACTCAATCTTTTTATGCTAACCTTTCGATCAAGTTATGCACACCACCAATATTAATTATGCATAAAAATCCAAAATAATATGTACCAATGGACAAAAAATTTATGCTTACTATTTCATATTTTTATGCTAATATATAAAATGTTTTATGCTTACGCTTATAAAAAAACGCACACGAAAAAAAACAAGGAAAAAACGGCGCTCTAAATCAGTAATATCAACGAAATCGGGAATGAAAATTCGCAAACAATGGAATTATATTTATGCTTACTATTCCATATTTTTATGCTAATATATACAATGTTTTATGCTAACACTTCCATAATAAAACAGACCTATTTATAACTGTATACAGAATAATATTTTATTTTTCATGCACACAGACACTCAATTTCATGCACATAAGACACAAGATTCATGCATATCAACGAAACCGTGAATGAAAATTCGCAAACAATTATAAAATGAAATACAATCACCAAAGAAATCGAGAGATTAGTCTTTTGCCAAATGCTAAAACCGAGAGGCCTGAAATCCTGAAATTTACAATCGTTCACCCGACATATTTCAGCAATTTCAACAATTTTCGCTTTTAAAAGGGTTTGGGTTACACCAACAATTTCTCTTCTAAAACACAAATTCATCCATGGATAAACGTAATTAACAACCGATTTAATCATACACAAATGGATATTTCAGTTTCTGATTTATGCTCCACGGTGTCTTCACACTTTAATGACAAACGAACACAGTTGTTCGTCTTCAAGTTAAGCGCGCATCTACAACACAAATTCATCCATGGGTAAACTAAATTAAGAAACGAAAACATGAAACATACCTGAAATTTCATCGATTACAGGGATTTGTAGTCGGTTTGTGCGAATTTGTATTCGATTTGGGGACCAAAACACGAAAACAAATTTTGCAAATATTATGCTTCAATCTGCAAATCTACTGTTTCTGGAACCGGTTACAAGAGGGCTTATAGCAGTTTCGTAGCAGTCGGAAGTTTGGGAGTACTGGGTTCTCTCGATTAGGGAAGGAAGAGAGTGAGAGAGTGAGAGAGAGAGAGAGAGAGAATGAGAGAAAATGGAGTGCGTACGTTTGTAAGAGAGTGAGAGAGATTGTTGAAGATATGAGAATTGGATTCAAATTGTTTTGTTTCAATTTTCCCATTTTGCCCTTTCTACCTATTTTTTGAAAAAAAAATGTAAACTAGTAATGTAATCTTGGCCTTTGATTTGGAAGGGATCTATGGTAGGGAATGGTTCTCATATCTCTTTTGAAGGAGGGATCTCCCTAGAACCATACCCTATATATATATATATATATATATATATATATATATATATATATATAATTTCTCAATTGATGTTCATATTTCATTAAATAAAAATATAACTTATTTAAATGAAAATCGTAATTTCTATTTTATAATTAATTGTGTGGCGATCTTTTGTTAAATAGAAAATTTTATTTTTGATTTCTTATGTGTAGTAGGACTTTAAATTTTATCAAAAAAATACATCATAGAATAAGAACCATTTCCGCATTTTTATTTATTTATTATAAATTATAATTATTCAATAATACTAGGGGCAAAATAGATATTTCTTTTAAAAAGTAACAATAAGCTACTTCTATCATCAATATTTCCAAAGACTATTTTCACCACTTTCAGCAGCTTTCAGCACTTATTTCCAAACACTAACTGATTTTCAAATAAGCTTCTTTCAGCAGCTTTAAACAACTTTCAACACTTATTAATAAGCTTCAACTACTCCAAACACCCCCTAAATAACTAGCTAGAAACACTTTTGACTTTAAAAATGAGGAAGCATTCATAAAAAAAACAAATGAACTTAATTTTATAAGAAATTACAACTTTCACATGCATTGACAAACTTCGAAATACGTATGATAGGAGAACTGGATTATTTTCTAGGTTTGCATGAGATTCTCAGTAATTACTCCAGAACAAGAGAACATTCAGATTGAGGAAATATGAAAACTTTGGGAGTAGATTGACTATCCAGGTAAGAAGATGATTGATGATGAGATGCAAAGGAGAGAAGAACAAGTCTGAAATGAGCTAAAACGAAACCACCTCAGACTCTAAGAAGATGACGAGAGGTTGGAACACATGGCAAATAACATGAAGCGAACCCGGAATATCTCAGACAAAAATAAGAGGAAGTCCAATGTGTTGAAAGCCATAGCTGCTAAGAGGAAGCTCAAGGTCGTGTCTAAAAACGATCTTCTCTATCCATGGTGCGACAGATTGGTTCCTCTGGAGCTATCAAATGATTGGGAATAGGTTAAGGTGGGCTTCTTCAAGATATTCTACTTTTGGTAATCCTGGGGTACCTACAAGAGGATTAGGAATCAAGATGAGATCTTCACTAAATTCTTCAGGCGACGCTCCTTCAAGCTATATTTATTGATTCATGATCTGGCTGAGAAAGCAAATAAAGCAATCAATTGTCCAGAGCCTAGATTCATGAAGCAACCCATCGCATGACAAAGTATGGAATTCAAAGTTGATCTTGCCAAGTTTGAAACTGAATTTCTCAAAGCTTGCAGCGGGAAGAAATACACAGATGTCTCAAGGAACTATGAGAAGAGAATGAAGTTGAGAACACTCGTGTTTTATGCATATGAGCTGAAACCAGATGATGTATCAGATGAGAAGTTCAGAGAAATCATGCAGAAGCTAAAGAAAACTCATATGACTTATGAGGAGTTCGAGCGGAAATTCAGAATCAAGCCCGAACCGATGTAGAATTAGTGTCAGATCTGTTTTTGTAATGCTTCAGTTTGTACTTTATGGTTATCTAATGGAACTTTTGCTACCTCTTTTGACCTAATGACAATACCTCATTGTCCGGGCTCACTTTTATTTACTTATATGAACCTTTTTGATACCATTTACTTTTCTATCGCAACATGTGTTGGATGAATTTAGTATGAGTTTGTTTTCAGGTTAGAATAGGGTTTTGGCATCATCAAAAAGGAAAAAATTGTAGCGAAATAATATAAGTTTTGAATGATCTCAAACCCATATTGATTGATGAACCAGTCAGATGCAATTTGATAGGTTTCTCTCAGCTCGTGTCTGTATAGTCAGGCTGATAGATTCTCTCATATTAGGTTGTTCAGTTTTATAGTTTAGCTAGTGGAACCGATTGAGTCTAGCTTTTAAGCTGGCGTCTTTAAGCTGAACTGATCTCGTTTCAGTATCTTCACCAGACCGCATTGAAGTATTCAAATGTGAAGATAATACAAGGTACAATGGCGATATTCCAAGTAGATGATCAACGGAGAAGACGACATAACATAATCAATATTAACCAATCTCAGGGCGCCATGCCAGCCCTAGTCAAAGGGAACGTATCAGCACTCGTACAAAATTCGCAGAACCAAGCGGAGCGCGACATTCAGCATGCCATTGCATTTATTTCCCGCCATTAATATTCATATGATGTCATTAATAAAAGCGTTTTCATTAAAAGCATGACATTCCATAAACTGACTGTGAAGCATTAAATGCATGTTATCTCACCTTATCTTTTAATCGCTAGTATGCGTAGGTCGAGATTATATGCGATACAGTAATCATAACCTATTATAACATTTAATCTGAGCCGTCCATGATTAAAATTCAGTTTAATCTCAACCATGCGCTGATAAAAATCGTTCATATTCATTAGAGATATTATGTGCACGTATTCATACTTAAGTTATTTTTTCCGCCATTTTTTATCAAGCTTGTGCTCTGCATACTTGCATTAGAAATCTACCACTTTCAAGCAGAAACTTTTCGGTAAATCTCTATAATCTTATCTGCTACTTTAATTCGCCACAAGTGAAACATTCTGTATAATTAACTCAAAAAAAGTGATACATTTATTTATAACATGTGATCCATTCATTAATCACAAGTGATACTTTAATTCACAACAAGTAATACATTCAAATAATTGATACTTTTTCAGGTCAAGTGATACTTTTATTTATAACAATGGATACTTTTATTCACAATAAGTGATACTTTTATTTAAAATAATTAATACTTTTATATACAATAAATGATACTTTTATTTCGCACTGTTGACACTTTTGATATTTAATTTGATTTGATTATGTTCAACAATTTGAGAACACAAAATCACAATAAATCCAAAATGCTACCTGCAGTCATTTTTTTGCTTACCAAGGCTGGCTATCTAGCACTGTGATGCAGCTTACGAATGGATGATGCATATTGAGGCCCAATGTTATGAAATATTCGGAACGGTATTATGAAATCTTATTCTTTATTTGGTGTCGATTTTTTTTTTTTTTTTTATGACGAGAAACTTGCAGCCGCTATCTTTGGTGCGCACAGGGTAAACCTCGCTCCTGATGCATATTAAGGCGCAATGTTATGAAATGTTCGGAAGACACACATAGTGTATCAAGTGGGAATTGAACTCATGACCTTTCGGTGTTGATATTTTTTTTTTTTTTACATTATTGTTGTGTATGGGATAGAATTAGGGTTTTAGTTGTTTTTAAGGATTTCGGTAGCAGCGCTTAAGGAATACAGAATACATGTGTCGGTGAATGCAATTACAGTGGGTGAATATGGACTACACTGAGTTTTCTTTACCGAGACAACGAGTAGTAGAGCGATTGACAAGTGAGTGACACGTGCAAATTACATTAGCAAACATATTTAAATGGAATTTTTTTTGTGCGAGTCTGTTTTTGCGATAAATAATTTTATTAAACAAGATTTTTTTTTTCCAATCCCATAACTATTTTTTAAAATCAGAAAAAACCAACTTATCATCTAACGATTTGATCATTTATATTATAATCGATATCGAAATCAAATTCATTGGTTTTTAACTTGAAAACGAGCTTATAAATACTTGAAAAAAAGGATATGGGGCCTCATGGAAGAGAATATTGGACATTCTTATCAAATTTTCTAGTAGAAAATGATGTGGTTTTCTATAAGAGTGGGTAGGCAGACATTATTACAACTTGGACTAAGTGACAACATTATCATGAATCCTGCTTGAAGACAAACACAAATGGGACATCATTACTTATAATTTCTCACCTAATTCTTTACCCTACTATATTGCAAATCAATAGAATCAAATCCTTATAAGTTTTCTCTCATCTGGTCTCGTCCTGTAGAATACTGTAAATCTTATGAAGCTCAAGAAATTGGTAAGTCCGAGTACTGGGATATATTTCTTTCTTTTAATTTTCCAACCCTTCAATTTCTTTCAAAAATGATGGTTTTCATATTTAGAACTTAATCTTGAATGACTGAAAAACCAGTGCCAAATTTGGTACTACTAGTTGTTTGTCATGTGTATCGTCCCTGATAAAATGATTTATCGTTCTTCTCCTTCGTCGACCATAATTAATTTCTTCCGAGCCTCCTTACTCTTTGTTGCACTCCTTTCAACTTTCTCTCTCCACTTCTCTTCAGTCGTCTCTAGTTTCCTATTCTTGAACATCGTTTTTGCATGCAAGAAAATGACTAGCAGATCTGAATATGAAAGAATGGTCAATAAGGTGCCCCAACAAGAGGCGGCTTCCACGAAGACGATGATGCAAAATGCAGGTAGCAAGGTTCTCGACCGATCTCATTTTACGATCAGTAATTTGTTCGAGCCCGACTCGGTAAGTTTGGACGAAAAGTTTGAGTTTGGGGCGGGTTCTAATAAATCAGACTCGAACACGACTCTGAGTTTGTACGATGAGTTTTCGTTAGAGGACTCGGAAGAAGAGTATATGATTGAAATCGAAATTCCCGTATCGGAGAAAGACGTGGGCTTGAGAGGAAAGATGAGGCTTAACTTGGAGGCCGATTTGCAAAGAGAAGGGCTTGATGAAGATACTAGTGATGTGGGTGGGGAAGAAGATAATTTGATTGAGATTGATATTTCAGTAGGCTCAATTAGAAACTCAGTGTCAGGGTGTGAAAATGAAATTACTGGTTGATTTCACTTTGTTTAATTTATTTATAAATGGAATTGCTTGTTCAGTTTTACTTTTTTTCATGTGGGAAGGCCCAACTTATGGAATGGTTGGTGAAATTTTGGACGTGCAATATTTAATTAATAAGTCATTCTACTACTATATTGGTTGAGGCCTAGCCATTGAGGATGTAATCTTTGGTCTCTTTTCTTGTACTCCATTCATTCCATTAATAATGTTACATTTAAATAGATTTTCTGTCCTATTTATGCTGTCCCAAACTTGTCCCAATTTGATATTATGTTGTTTTGATTGTTTTTTTTTAAATAATCATTTTAAATCAAAATGAAATCAAGCAGTTGATTTCATTTAATTATATCGGATGTAGTAGTCTTGGAATTAGAAAAAAGTGACATACATTTATTGTTATCATATCTCAGTCAGTGGTTTTTTAGAAAGTCGATTTTTGTTATCAGATATCAGTCAATGATTTTTTTTGAGAAAAAAAATCAATTTTTGTCCTTTATGTTGACTTCAGTCGTCTTTCAATCCTTTATATTGGCGCGGTTTAATTTTAGTCCGTTAAGTTGTATATCGGTCCAAATTTTATTATTTTCTTAAAATTGACTCAACTTTTCCAATTTTCATCTGCGAACGCGTGGGTACATGCGTTTATTAAATAAATAAAAAAAAATAAAATTAGGCAATTTGCTTAGTTTTCATTTTTAGTCCGTCAGTTTGGCATGCGCATCAATTTTCGTCTATTATGTTGATTTGTGTCAATTTTCACCCATTATGTTGGTGAATGTTCAATTTTAACTCATTATGTTGAAAACATCAAATTTCAATCCATTTTATAAAATTTATAAATATGTAATCTAACGAAGGTTGTATTTTCTTCACTTTTGCTTCTCAATCGAAATTATAACATTTCTTAATAATTGAGATTTTTGGATGTATATCTGTATACAATATTTCCACGCTAAATGGTATTAATATCCATTTTAAACAACTTCAAAAATATTTAGAATTCCACACACCTTTGTATTTTGTTGAATATGAGAACATTAGAAAAAAAAAGTCCCAAAAATATATTCCCTCCGTCCCGCTATTATGTTGGGTGATGATTCTATCCTCAGCAGTGTTGGTAAATAGTGGGAAATGATTCAGTCTTCTATGGTATCATACGCTCAGTAGCCCTTGTGCTCTGAATAAGTCTGTGAAGATTTGAAAATCCCAAAACCCTATATTGATTGATGAACCATTACGTTGTAATACGTTTTGTCTCTAAGGTTTCAGACTCAGCAGACCCTCTGCTCTGGTTCAGACACTCAGTAGATTATCTGCCTCAGCACCAGAAGTAGAAGACTCAGTGATCTTTGGACTCGGCGAGAGCAAGATATCCGAAAGGAGTCGTGGAACCGAACTCGGCGGGAGTAGTTCACCGTACTCGTAGCCGATCTTCGGTAGAGCCGACTGCGCAGGAGCATGCTACTGAATCAGAGACCAGTCTCAGCAACGGCTAGACAATCTTCGGCGACCGAGATCTTTGAAGTCATTTCGGCAGAGTCAATACGAGGAAGAGAGAAGTCGGCTTCGGATCTCCTTGAAGTCCTTGCTGTCTCAACCACCTTCTCGAACCTCGCCAATGACAAGCGTACACGTACTCTATACCTACTAAAGCTGCAAGTCAACAACTTTCCAGAAATGGAGGGAAATGACACTGCCACCATACTTCAAAAGAGTTGTTAGCTACCCAAAAGAGAGAGACAAAGGATCGTCGTCTCCAACGGATCTATCCTAATCTCTTCTCTATAAATAGAGGGATAAATCAAATTTGAAGCACACGAAATTGTTGGATATGAATCAGTAGATTGATACTCAGCTGTTCTAGGGTTAAAAGAAATTGGGGGAAATCATAGTAGTACTATGGAATTGAAGATCCCAAAACCGAGCGATATCGGTAGATTAGTGTGTCGATAGGATTAGCTGATGTATAGGTTAGACTTGATGTAATGCTTATTATTTTGTCTAAGTCCTGTACGGGGTAGTTGTTGAACTGATCTTCTGATGAAGATACTTTTCAGAACCCCACGTCATCAGTGTAATCGCTTGCATTCTTCGTCAGCAGCTGATATCAAACTCAGTTAAAGATCCCGCATCACCGATTGGACCTCGCAGAAGCATTCTCTACAAGCTGATGGTCATCAGTAGAAGAACTAGTGCAAGCAGTATACCTTCGCAGTCGACCAACTGACTATCGAAGCTCACTTTATCGGTCCGACGACTCGACCGAAGAAGACAGACTTTCCGGTCATCGTATCCGACGTAAAGCGACCCAAAGACTTAAAGTCCCTTCAAATGTTCGGCGAGAAGACATACGAGGTAGTTTGAACGGTCAACTCGACACTCACCAACTACAAACCTCGACCCAATGAGAAGCCGACAACGCTTACCTACTCTACACAAGTAAAGTGCTGCTCTCATGAACAGTGCATTAACGCGCCTGCCGCAACAAAGTTGAATAGTGGCCGTTTTCTTTGGACGCTTGTGACACGTGGCATCGTCGTCTCCAACGGACATATGCCACAACTCACAACTATAAATAGAGAAGGATTTGAAGATTTCACACAGAGAAAGGAATATACGCGAAATCAAGGGAAATCATTCAAGCTCACAACGCTCTAGAACCTTCAAGCTTATCCGAGAGACGAACTAGTTTTCATAGAACACTTCTTGTAGTTCATCTCTCTAGAGCTCTTTGATCCCTTTCTTCTCTAGACTAAGCTCATTGCTAAATTCATAGCTTAGATCCGAAGGAGTTCACATTTAGTGAATTGTTCTTGTTGTAAGAACTCCTTCTCAGTTGGAGAATATTCCCTCCCTTCTAAACTTAGGTTTGGATTGTAAAGTCGCTAAGGACTATAACTTAGAGGAAGCGTCCGCCCAATGCACAGTATCCCTGCCGAGGCTTGCTCGGGAATAATCAACAAGTTCTCCGCCTTGTTCGGGGACCGTGGACGTAGGATCTTACGTATCCGAACCACGTTAAATCGCTTGTGTTCTTTTACTGTTTTATTGCATAGCATTCAACTGACTTGAAAATCATAAGCTTGCATAAAACGTATTTTATAAAGTGCATAGCCAAAAGATTTAACTTGCTAAAACGCGTTTTCAAAAGAGACGAATCCGAGCCTAACACTTATCCGCACTACAGTCTCCGACTGAGTTTCGTAATACTGACATCAGTCAGTAGAAGAGCTCAGAAGCTGACTCACTTTGACCCAAGTGATCGAAGGCTTACTTGGCACTGTTCATCAGTTGCAAACATCAGCTTCAGCTGACCTTCACTGAGAAAAAGAAACAGAGCCTAGGTGTATTCACCCCCCCCTCTACACCTGACTTTTCGTCTCCGGACCAACAATTGGTATCAGAGCACACGGTGTTCAACTGATCGCCGGTTCTGAAATACTGGTCCTCTCGAACTGATCCTGAAAACCGTTTTCACTGCATAAGCATCTTTTCAGCATCCTTATACTCTTACTCTTACAATGTCTGATATGTCAGGTATTAGGATGGTACCGATGTTCTCAATAGAGAACTACACGGTATGGCGCGTACGTATGGAGGCACACCTAACGTCACTCCACGACAGCATGTCAGATGTCCTAGAGTCGGGGACCGATCATTCCCATGATCGACGGCGTAGTATTTGCTTTGTTGGAGGAGGCGTGGGAGCACAACCGGGTGCTAAGGTTCCCAAAGACAAATGCGCCTTCACGCCTGAAGAAAAGAAGTTGCACAACCTTGACCGAGTTGCACGTAATGCCATACTGACTACGCTCAGTGACTCACATCTCGGAAGGGTACAAGATTGCAAAACGGCGAAAGAGCTATGGGACGCCTTGGGCATGCTCGAGCCATGGAACCCCTCGGATCAAAGAAAACAAGCTCGAGCTAGAGCTTGAAGTTCGACGCCTTTGCAATGGAGCCTACTCGAAACCATTGACGAGCCGAGAGTCGATTCACCAATCAAGTCAATGTCATCAATGGGGTCGGGAGGTTGTTCACCAACAAGGAGATGAACACCAAGATCTTGAGAGCGTTGCCCGACGAAGTGGCTTCCATTTGCTACTTATTTACGTCGCTCCGATCTAAATGCTCTAACTCCCGATGTTATATTTTCGAATTAAAATCGGAGGAATTCGAGCATAGCCTACCCCAAAAGTGCTTAAGCGCTCCGGTGACACACGGTTCGACCACGCCTTCAAGGCAACGATCGGCAATACCGGAGCCAAGCCTATTTCCTCAAGCAAAGCCGTGGCCACATCGTAGCAAAGTCTTCCGAGACTTCGAGGCCCGACCACCCACTAGCGATGGTTCTCAAATATCAAAGGGAAAAGGAGAGAGTCGAAAGTCGAGGAAATACAACCGAGATTCTTCCTCGGGTAAGAAAGACTATCATAAGAAAGAAGAATCTAATCCTTCTACCGAATGCGGGAAATCGGAGTCTGGCGCCGGTCCGTCTAAAGACTCTGTTTGGTAAGAGCAAAGCAGAACATCTACTCGCTACAACCGCAAGAAGGAGGGACATTATCGATACGATTGTCCCGAACTCTTAGCTTCTCAAAGAGCGAACGGCAAAGCCGGGAGAAAGAAATTCGCCGAGAGACGGCAGGCCTATATAGCCGGAGAGATATCCGACAACTCAATTGAGGAGGATACATTCATGTATTCTTCGAAGACGAAGCCGCGTTCGTCGCGAGTTGAGGTCGCAAAGACAGCTCTCGATGAGTCGGCCGAATCTCGTCGATGGCCGGAGAAGAGGCCGAGGTAAATTCTAAACGCATTATTACCTCTTCTTCACAAAGCACACAAGACACGTGCTCGATCACGAGATGATCCTCTAGATGTGGTACAAGCCTACGACGATCTCGCTAGAGGAGCATTCAGTGAGCGAGAGTTCAAGGCAGAACCATCCGGGAACTTGAACAGGTAAAGGCCGAGAATCGAGACTTTCTTCGATTGTCGGAGTCTCTGCGAGCCGGTGGATCTAGTTGCGAGACTCAAGGAAGAGATTGAATCTCTTATGACTAAGTCTCGGCTTCAAGAGACTCGAGATCTCGGTCCGACCAAGGACAATTCGAGAAAGAGACTGAAATAGCCAAGCTCGGTCGAAGCTCACAAACGTGCGAGAATGACTATGACTCACTCGAAAAGAGTGACGAGGTCCGGAGAGGTTTGATGACCGAACAATACACGGGAGCGAAGGAGAAGCTTGAAAGCATGCTTAGAGCACAACGGCCAAATTCTCGTGAAAGAAGGCCTTGGCTATATCCACGAAGCTTCTACCTCCAAAAGCTCGGCAACCCCGGGCCGATAGGTTCGTCGGAGGAAAGGTGCAAGCTGCCGACACCACACCTCGGGCGAAAAACAAACGAGAAAATGATTACACCTCGCCCGAGTAGCAACAAGCAGTGACCAAAGGTTCCGGCCCCAGGACACCGCGATCAAATTCGGGGAGGGACCAAGAAGGTCGGATGGGCGAACAGTACAAGGAGCCATTGTATGAGCACCCGGCTCAGTACGGCTCGTACTACTATGAGCCCGGGGTCGGGAGAAGCGCTAAGACTCGAAGAAGAAAGCACCTGAACCCAAAATTATCGCGAGAAAGTCAGTATCTCCAAGTCCCGTAGAGAAGAAAGGCGATAAGGTTCGGAAGAAGAAGTCTAGAACTTCTAAGGTCCCGAGACAGATCCGGGTTCCGAAATCACCCACTAACTTGTAAGGACCCAATCGAACCAAAGGGTACCTAAAAATGCCTACGTTTTGCGAGTGCATAAGGACCCGTGGATAGTGGACGGCGGCCGCTCGAGACACATGACTTACCGGAAGAGCCCGCCGACCAACTACGTACAAGAAGATGGTCCCGGGATTGAATTCGGTGACAACTCCAAAGGCTACACAAGGGGATACGGAACGCCGAACATTGGGATCGCCACGGTTCAAGAGTAACATATGTTGAAGGACTTCAACATAAGCTCCTTCGGTCGATCAATTTCGTGATAATCTTAACAGAGTAATCTTTGACACCTGGTTTCGTGATATTGTTGACAAATCTACAGGGAAAACAGTGTTGTCATGATCGCGGAAGAAGAACATCTATGTTGCAAATTGGAAAACCGCAGAACCTGAGGCTTGCTTGCTCGCACAGACCAAATCAGGTGACAAGTCAGGTTGGCTATGGCACAAGAGACTCAGCCACCTGAACTTCAAGACCATGAACAAGCTAGTCAAGAACTCTAAAGTCAGAGGACTGCCCAACGAATCGTTTATCAAAGACGAAATTGTGAAGCGTGCACGAAGGGAAAGCAAACAAAGAGGAGCAATCCACCTATTCCGTCACCTTCCACTGATGGAATCCTTCAGCTGCTTCACATGGACTTATTCGGGCCAGTCTCTCCAGTGACTATAAGAGGCAAGAAGTATGCCCTCGTCGTTATAGACGACTACTCGAGATATACTTGGGTCATCTTCATCGCCAACAAATCTGATGTTCAGACTGAGTTACCTAATCTCATGAAGAAACTCGGTGTGGAAAAGAACATCAAGATTAAGAAGATACGCTCGGACGAGGAACAGAGTTTCTAAACTCAGTAGTTAAGACATACTTGCGATAAAGAGGGAATTCAGCACGAGACATCGGCCTACGCGCACCCCTCGGCAGAACGGACTTGCCGAACGTAAGAACGAGAACACTCAAAGAAGCAGCAAGAACGCTCCTCGCAGATTCCGGACTACCCTCAAAGTTTTGGGGCCGATGCTACCGACACCGCCTATTACACTCGGAATCGCTCACTACCGACACAAAGCAACACATGAAGACGCCTTACGAACCGTGGAAAGGGAGAATTCCCTTCGTTTCTCATTTTCATGTTTTTAGTTTGTCCTTGCTTTATCCACAACAATTGGAAAGATCGGTTGAAGGTCTTTGATAGCAAATCGATCAAGGAGTATTCTTAGGATACTCCCGAGTCGATAAAGCCTTCGAGTTTTTAACTATCGAACTCTTTGCGTGGAGGAAAGCCCTCATGTTGTTTTTGATGAATTTGTTACCGAGAACGGGAAAGTTAGAAAGTCAAACACCGAGGATGTCGGCAGCAAGCTACGGGATCTCGGACTAAATGACAAAGGCTGAAAAGATCCAACATTGTTGGGATGATGAGTCGAAGATGAAGAAATTCGGACTCGACCAACAAGCAATGTAGCTAACCTAGTTGATTCTATCGAACAGAATCAACAACGGTAACTTCGGTCGATGAGGAAGCCCCCTGTGGTAACCGAGACCTCTACCGAGAATATAAACTCGGGGGGGAACGATTAATGTTCCCGAGCTAAATGCCCCGAACTCGGAAACTCGGTAGATCCTAACCTTCTTACCGAATTACTACGGTCACGTAACGCACTACTCGAAATGCCTAATACACCTACCGATGCGTAAGTAGTATCGAAGAAGAAGCCCGACTCAGGGCGTTCGTGGCTCGATGCTCATTCTTCGGATCTTATCATTGGAGATCCATCAGCAACTATAAGGACGAGATCAAGATTAAGTCAAGGAGAAAGCTCACTTTACTCTTGTTTTTCGTCTACGGAAGAACCTCGATCGATAGAGGACGCACTTAAAGATCTTGATCGGGTCATTGCTATGCAAGAAGAGCTGAACCGGTTCGTCGAAATGAAGTTTGGGAGCTTGTCGACGGACCTAGACATCGGCACGTGATTGGAACTAAGTGGGTCTTCAAGAACAAGCGAGATGAAAACAACGTCATTGTCGGAAATAAAGCTCGACTAGTTGCTAAAGGATACGATCGGGCGAGAGGAATTGACTTTGATGAAACATTTGCTCCGGTCGCCAGATTGGAAGCCATTCGTCTTTTCCTAGCTTATGCAACACATCGGGGATTTAAGGTATATCGAGATGGATGTGAAGTCAGCTTTTACGAACGGCGTCGAAGGAAGAAGTCTACGTGGAACAACCGCCCGGCTTTCAGCAAGGACATCGTGTGTACGAGACTTAAGAAAGCTCAGTATGGGTTAAAACAAGCACCCAAGGCTTGGTATGACACCCTATCGAGACTTTCTACTTCGAAAAGGTTTTCAAAAGGGGACAGTAGATCGCACCCTATTCAGCATAAAGTCGAGAAGATGACATTCTACCGGTGCAAATCTACGTGGACGACATCATTTTCGTTGCGTAAACGAAGTCATATGTCGGCAGGTTCGAGAAGATGATGAAGGAGAAATTCGAGATGTCCATGATGGGAGAGATGAATTATTTCCTTAGATTTCAAGTAAAACAATCACCGAAGGAATCTTCATCAATCAAGCCAAATACACTCGAGATCTTCTCAAAAGATTCGGCCGTGATTCCAAGCAAGCCGATCAAGATCCCCATGAACACGAACTTTAAAATCGATCTAGACAAAGAGGGAGCTTACGTTAACTCTACCGATTATAGAGCTATTAGTGGTTCTTTACTTTATTTAATGACTAGCCGACTCGACATAACTTATGTTGTAGGTGTATGCGCAAGATTTCGGAGCGAATCCCAAGCGAAGTCATCTAGACTCGGCGAAGAAGATTCTGCGATATCTAAAAGGAACACCCGATCTTTGGGTTATGGTATCCTGCCGATGATAATCTAATCCGACGAGTTATTCGATGCCGATTATGCGGGATGCGGGATAGATCAAAAATCAACTTCGGAACATGTCGGTTCCTAGGCAAAGCAAGCGATATCGTGGTTTTCAAAGAAACAAGCACTCGGTAGCTACGTCCACTACCGAAGCCGAGTACATGGCTGCGAGGAAGTTGCTCGTGCCCGGATCCTTTGGCTTCGACAACAATTGAGAGATTATGGTATAACTCGGGATGAAGTGCCCATCTACCGTGACTCCACCAAAGGTCAATAGCTATAACTCGGAACCCGGTTCTACATACCGGATGCAAGCACGTGGATATCCGACACCACTTCATTAGAGACCATGTCGAAAAGAAGGACATCGGGATGGAGAAAATCCATACCGACAAGCAAAGGGCGATATACCGACCAAACCACTAGCCGAGAACGAGGTTCGGGAGAACTATCGGTTGAGCTAGGTCCGCTAGATCCCTACCGAGACAAGTCAAGTAGAAGCCGACTACCGATAATGATATACTTAGCAACAATTGGTATCGGTATGGAATCAGCACGACGAGTCGAGAAAACTTAGTACGGTGACTCGGTTGGGAGAGACACACCTGTACGCGGCAAGGGGGAACATGGTCATCGGTACAACCATCCTCCCGATAAATGATGGTAACCACGGTGATAAGTTCGATGAAGAGGTTTGCGTAGTATCGTTACTTAATTTGTTCAGAAGCATGCCGCATTTAATGCATCAGTCGCTTACATTCAGTTGTTAAGGAGCATTTATTCCTTGCCATTTATTATGTTTAAGGTTCAAGGAAAGGTCAGCAGGACCCCTCGCCTGCGTAATTAATGCTCTCTGTCACGCATTTAATGCATGTCTTCTCCATTACCTTTATTACGTATATCTATAATATTGGCGGCTATTGTAATCATTCCTATTTATAACATTTAATCTTAGCCGCCCCTTGATTTTGAAAGATTAAATTTGAACCGTGCGATTCAAACTAAAGATCAAGCTTAATATACAAAATCTTTCATCTTCCATCAACTCCTCACTTTTCGCCATTTTTCATATTCTCAAGAGCTTATCTCGCAAATCTGTTTTCTTATCCAAATCTCTTAAACAACTTTGCTTTCGCATCTCTTAAAGCTCTTATACACGGTAATGTATCAGATATCTGCTAGCAACTACTAACTTACTCTATTTTCAAGTGCTAATATGTTGTTTTGCAGATTTCAATGGTGAACGTTCAAACACCAGATAACATTGAGGAGATTGTGGCTTCCGGGATTTTGTTTGAGCCTACTTTGGCCTTCCGCCAAGTGGAGACCTCTTTCCTTGAACCCGTGTTTGACGCTTTGGAGCGTTCGGGGTTGGAGATGCTTGGTTTCGAAGCACCCCGTGCTTATCTCCCTCGGCAATGTCGCCAAGTTTATTTCAACCGGAAATCTCTAGCGTCGGGAGGAGAGGAATCGTCTTTCTCTTATCAGAAGGAAGTCGACCAAGATGAGTGGGAGTCAACTGTTCATACCTTCAGTATTCAAGATGCTCTAGGTCTTTCATTCGATCTTCCCAACTCCGGCATTTCTCCGATTGGATACAAGGAGAAGGAGATCAACGCATATGTGCGAAATTCCGTGGACGCAAGGATGTGGCGTTCAAAACGGCTCTCCCGAGGAATCTGTTGCTACCTCAGTACAGAGGTCTAGCTTACTTGGTATCGCACATTCTGACAAGTTCAGCTGGATCGTATGATCAACTGTCCAAACTATGGATTCAGCTGATGATGGCAATAGACGATGGGATTGAAGTGAACTGGGTCGAGTATTATACTACTCGAGATGAAGGCACGGGGCTCGGAAGTTCACCACATTACCCACCGGCGAGAGGAGGATAGCCGGTGTGGGTAAACTTCTATTCGGAACAAAGATGTATGTTCTGATAGAAAGCATGGTTCAGAGGAACTCAGCTTTTGAGAACTCAGCTTTTGAGGACTCCAAGTACTTTGACAAGAAATCTATCAAATTCCAGACGAAGGCTGGAGCTGAGAAATCCATAGGCAAGGGGCCGCCTGAGCCTAAGAGAGCAGCGTCAGCTCTGCCCCCATCAGTACAAGTGCCAAAGAAGAGGAGATTGGCCAAGACTCGACCTGCTGAGGTCACTGTTGCTCAGCCGTTGGCCATACTAGCGTCAACTCCTGCTTCACCTCCTCCTGAGCAGATCCAGGATTCAGATACTGGAATAGAAGGAGCTACTCTGAAGGATAAGGTTCAGATAATCAGCTCCGAGGAAACCCAGTCGGACAGCAGAATACCGACTGAGGAGCCATCTGCTGAGTGGAACACCACTGATTCCACTCGTGCCCGTGCTACAGTTGAAATTCACGAGCCGATACCCGAAATCGGCCGGGCACGCGGACTTGATAGAGATTGCCATCGTGGTACGTGCTCATATGCTACTCGAGATTCCTGACTTGGGACATTCTCATAGAGTTTTCAAAGAATCGATCGGGGACCGAGTTGTTGGCCGAGGAGCAAGAGCGAGAATGCCATAGGCTTTGGCGAGCCCGCCGATCCGGGTTGTTTTGAAGATTTACGAGCTGCTATGCTCTACTTGCTAAGCCAGAGGGAATCCGCTCCAGGCAACACTCCCCCGCCCCCTTCTCCTCCTGCTGATAAGGGAGATGATGATAAGGAGAAGGACGAGGCACCCAAGGATGCGAAATGGGAGATTCTCGCCGAGGGACAAACTCCCCGTGAGAAGAGCTCATCACCACCACCGCTACATCCGGTGAGGCTCCTAATGCCCCCTAAGTACTCAAGGGAGCAGCTTCTCACGTTCTCCGAAAAGAGGCTCGGAACAAGCTCCTATCAGATACAACCAATAGGTTCCGAGCCTCTTTTCCGAGCCTCTTCTTCATAACTATTTCAGACACTAGTTGCAATTTTTGAAGTAGCAAGAGAGATTTCAGACAAGAACCCTAACCCTAACAATCTATTACACCCGACGTATTTCGGCCGTCTTTTGGTAATATCGTTGGGAACGGGCGCGATGAAGAACGAAGAGAAATACGATGCGAAAGTTGTTGGGGAGTGGGGGATGGTGGGGTGGCTTTATGTGACTTCAAGTCCATTGATAAGAGCTTATAACCAAGCTAATGCTGACATGGTGGATTTTCACAATGCTGTGGTTTTCGAAGCCCTCAATTCCAGAGATAATTATCTTTGGATTCAAGTAGGTTTCTCTTTCTTTTATATCGCTTTTTTCGGTTTTCCAATATCTAACCTTACCGCACTTGAAACACTTCCCTTTACCTTTGAGTTTTGAAACTCCTCCGATAGGTGCTAGCTTCACACTCCCACTACCCTTCTTGAAGTTCCCTCCTTTCTTGCCTTTTTTTTGTTTCCACCTTTTAGACGATTCCTTGAACTAGAAGAAGTGTTCAACAGATGGACGCCTTTTCCTTTTTAGACATAACTTGTCAATATTATCGCAGCAGTAATAAACTCATTTGAGATCTCATTAAGAGTACACTCCTTTTTAGACATAACTACATTGAGGCCGAGATCTAGGGAGTGAATGCAGTAGGATATCTACCTTGATTCCAAGGCTCAAACTATCATCCACTATGGTGAGCCGATCTAGTAAATCTGGCATTCATAAAACACGATCTTGCACGAACCCACGTTCCTGAATTTGACAATTCATGACCTCCTTCAGTAGATGATATCGGATTAACTTATCTGTCTCTCCGAATTTCTCCAAGACGGATGTCCGTATCAATCTAGCATGAGACATACATTCATTTTGAGCTGCTAGGGTATTACACATAGTGGAAAGAAGTGCTACACGAGCCTCCGTGTTATCGTCTCTCCACTTCTCATGTGTAGCCCTCTGCTCTGGGGTAGCTTGATCCCCTGGAGCTTCCGGCTCATCAATATGGCGGACATAAATCGTCTTTTCGGCTTCGAGTACGAGGGTAGTATTTCTTTTCCACTCTTTAAAATTATCGTGACCCGATAGGGGTTTGTTGGTGAGACCCAAAAGGATCACTTGAGCAGTCATATCTGAAATATATAATTAAAAGCATGTAAGAAAACTTATATTTGCACATAATTTGTAATTAACCATCATTGTAATCTTTTGATAAACCATTGGTGTTAAATACTCGAGTAGCCCTATGTATCACACTCGTAAGCTACTCAGTGGACTTTTACTTGTGTACTCTTAGACCAAGCTATATACCTAGCTCTTTAATTCCAATCCACGTCTAGATTCTTATGACGAATGAAATTCGATCAATATGGACCATGTCACTCTTGTAGAATTAAAACGTAGGAAGGGACTTCTCAGGAAGTTGTACCCACCGCGGTGACATCTATGCTTTGATTATTAATTTGATCAAATTAACATAAAATTCTCGAAATTGACATATTTACGAGAACCATGTTACATTCAATTTGATTTAATTATACTTAAGTTGCATAATTTCGTAATTTCTCAGAAAAAAATGAGGGGTAAAAGAGGAATTTCGTCATTTGAACAAGCACAAAAATAGAGATATTTGCTGAAATAACCAAATTCATTAAACAAAATACAAAAATCTCCAACATTTTTTAAGTTCTCTTCACAAAGTAACCAAGGTTACCAAAGTACCCTCACTTTTGAGTCAGAATTTTCGTTTTAGATATTATTTCAGGTATTTTTCTTGGCATTTGTTCCACAAACGATTGATGTTACTGATCAATATATGTACAATGTACTAGTGTGACAATCTAATAATATATGATGTTACTGATCAATACTATATTTTAGACTCGATCCGTCCCGCAATTTGTGGTTCACTTTTCCAATTGGGACTCAGATCCAATTTAGAAAAAAATTACTACATTATCTTCTACTTTATTATCTACTCATTTTTTCCCCACATGCTTTATTATCTACTTTCTCACTATCTTACTCATCTTTTCTCTCATACTTTATTATTTATTAATCTCCCATACTTTATTATTACTTTCTTAATTTCTGTGCCTCAAAGTTTTGAATAGCTTATAACAGGATGGAGAGAGTATTCTTTCACAAAATATATTACTTCGTCCTATTAAAAGTATCTTATTTTTTTTTAAACACAAATATTAATATATAATATTTTGTGATGTATATTATGTGATTTTTAGCTATTTAATTTTTATCCACATATCTTTTAAAATTATGCCACTTTTAATGGGAAATTCAATAAAAAATACTAGTATACTTTTTATAAAACGAATGGAGTATTTAGCAAGACCATGACTCCACACGCCCAGATCAAAGCTACACAAATACGTATTGCTGGTCAGCCGAATCCAGAATCCAGATTAGCTCAACATGTTCAAATGAATATGAAATCTCGTCCGTCCATTACTGCACAAACCGATATCTGCCGTCAAAACATACCTGCTTTAGAATCCCGCCGAGTGTCTGGTGCCACAATCCGACATGGCATTAAACTGTATTTAAATTCCTAATTTGATGTCCGCGATATAAAATGTCAGCCCCCCAAGTTGTGAAAGCACCACGCTGAGGTTGCAAGTTAGAGTACGTCCGAAACATAAATTTTAGAGAGAAAATAAAAGAAAAACCAGTAAAATTGTTCTAGTGTGACAGTAAGCTTCCGAAGAAGCTCTTCTACCGTTGAATTTAGCTTTAATCTCTGTAAGTCTAACATAATTCTACTCCCAATCTTTTACTTTTTTCAGCTTCGGGGACTGCAAATTGTTTTCAGCTTCCTTAGTTAATTTAATGTTGAATTTATTAACTTTGGAGGTTAGGGTTTTTTATAGTCCTTGAAGAATTTCAATCTTTATACTACGGAATTTCAATCTTTATACTATGCGTTTTTTCATGTCAAAAATAGTTTCTTTATTAATTTTTGATGAGCTAGTTACGGTGTTGATGATCCTGTTGGTCTTTTTAGGGCATCTTAATTTCTTTTACAATTCTATTTGTCCATGTCTGTCCAATTTCCTGGCGATAGCATGCCTTGTCATACTTATTTCGTCAATTATTGATTACTTTTCGGCATTTTGTATCTTTTTTCCTGAATATATGAAATCATGATTGTATAACAAGAACGTGCTTTTCAATTTTTAAGCAGCGTGCTTAGGGAAAGAGAGCATATCTGAACTCTCACACGTGAGTTAGCTGTTATGGGTGAGGGGGATGTTGTGTCTGACAAGCCCGAAAATGGGAATGCTAAGGAGGAGGATGTAGCTGAGACAGTTATGGATAAGAAAGGGGAGCAGCATGATGAAATAAAAGAAATGGAAGTAGATAAACAAGATGCTGTGACGAGTGAGGCTGAAAATATGGACATTGATAAAGATGAAGTCACCAAGAGCAACAAATGTAATGAAAAGCCTGCAGAAGAAAAGGGAAAGGAAGAAACTGCAGCTGACAGAGAAGAGCTAGAAACTAAAGCCTATAAAAATTTGCAAGAAACTATAGCCGATGAAAAGTTGCAAGAAACTGAAGCCGATGAGAAGTCACAAGAAACTGAAGCGCATGGGAAGGATCAAGAAACTGGAGCAGATGGAAAGGATTGTGAAACTGAAGCAGATGGAAAGGATCAAGAAACTGAAGTGGGCGGAAAGGATCAAGAAACTGAAGCGGATGGAAAAGATCAAGAAACTGAAGTGGACAGAAAGGATCAAGAAACTGAAGTGGATGGAAAGGATCAAGAAACTGAAGTGGACGGAGAGGAGCAAGAAATTGAATCCGACGGAGGGGAGCAAGGTACTGTGACACAGGGAAAGGAGGAAATGAAGAATGGGGAAATGGAGGAAAGTCCTGAGGAGGAAACTAAAAATACAGCTGAGCATAACGTTGAAGAGGAGGCTAATGGAGTGAAAGAAGAGGAAGAACATAAAGAGGAGACTGGCAGAGTTAAAGAATCTAAGAAACGTTCCAGAACAAAAAATAGTGCTGGACTGAAAGAAAACAACAAAAAGATTTCTAAAAAAAACAAGGAGAAAGAACCAAGAACTCCCAATGGAAAAAAGGAAAAAGAGCCTAAAACCTCATCAAACATAAAGGAAAATGAGACAATAACATCAGTAGATACAAAGGACAGAGAACTGAAAACCCCTGTAACTTATACAGCTGATCGTCCTGTCCGTGAGCGGAAATCCGTTGAGAGATTGGTTGCCACAATCGAGAGAGACTCCGCTAAGGAGTTTCATATTTCCAAGGTGCCACTTTTTGTTTTCTGATTTGATGTCCTCCTTCCCCCTTTGGCAGAAAAGTTTTACTGGATGTATGTTACGAAACTAAAGCTTTGTTAGTAAGACTTTCATAAAGTAGCTTAATTTTTTTTCAGGGTCGGGGAACTGCACTGAAAGATATCCCAAATGGTATATTTCATTCAGTTCCGTTTTAAGCATGATTGCTCATGATTTTCTAGTTTTTGTTTTCCAAATTGTACTATAAACTCTGTTGTTCTGTTGTAACTGTCTTGTATGTTTCTTTTGACTTGATCTATTTCTCAAGTAAAATTAAGTTGGGGCATCATCCTAGGTCTATGAGTATGTACAAGTACAGGTGTTAAAGGTTTATTTTCTATATTATCAAAGATATACACAAGTTCATTCCAATGACAAAATAGCTTACTTGCTTTTAATTATGATGGGATGTTTTATTTGCTTACTGTAGTGAGTCGATGGAAATTGTTCAAGCTCAGAGGTCTTTGTTATTTTTTTATTCTATTCTGGCAGCATTTCCCTTCTTCTGTATCCTTTCTAGATCTTCTTATGGTTGAAAACGTCTGCCACATTTCAAGTCATTATTTTGAAATCTTTCTGATCCTATATAAGCTTATCCAGTGAATTTATAGGTGATGGTGCTTATAACTGATAAGTACATGCCTCTGAGGATCAATGAGATTTGACTCATATTTTGAAATGCTTATCTACTGAATTTGCGTTACAGATTAGGTACCTACGTTTGGTATTATGTTTCCTGTTAATAACTAGAATTGAAGAGGACCAAGAGATAAGAAGATGTGAAGTCTAGGCACAACTCTGTTATCACAGTAATAGCTGAATGTTTTTCCATCAAGGAAATTGTCATGATAGATAATGAAACTGTAAATTAAAATGATAAATGATAGGTTAATATGTGGGATACCTTGGAAAGTTGGAATAATTGCAACCCTGTGATCATATGTTGGTATTATTTTTTTCTCCACGCTCTACTATGTTCATGCTGAATGATTGCTATTTTATTCTTTAGAACATGGTTCTTGTAGATGCTGAAATTATAAGGTATGATAGCAAATATCTAATTTATTATGTGTTTCTGTATCTTTTTGTATAGAAATGCAGTCATTTTTTCAGTGCAGAATCTTGCTGGTCTTCTTCATTTAAGTACTGGTTAATGCTTGGCTTTCTGCATTCCACATAGCAGCTCTCGACAATTCGGCTGGAAATTTTCATCTATGCTTTTTATGGTATCAAACTGATGTCCGGCTATTGTCATCTAATAAGTGAATTGGTCTCATGTATGAGCTGCAGTGGCATACAAGTTATCAAGAAAGAAGACTGAGGATACTTTCAAGTTGTTGCATACAATTCTTTTTGGAAGGAGAGGAAAGGTAACAATTTTAGAGCTCTCTCATATATTATTCTTGGTTTAAGCTTTAGATCTCTTAGTTCCATGGTTGTCTCTCACTACTAGTTAGATAATCTTATAAGTCCAATAAAGAAGTTTAGGTTGATCTGCACTCCACTTGTGAACTGCATTTCAGGTCTCATGAATTTTGGATTTAGAAAGCATATCCATTCTGGTAAAACTGCAGCTGCTTTCCTAATTCCATGTGTCCTTTTATTTCAATTGCTGCAAGAACGTGTTTTGAACTGTAAGAGAGTCTAAAGTAGGAAATCATCTCAATTCATCTTGATAGTGTATGATCCATGTTTCACTTCTTGCTTCCCTAAAATGATCAGTTTTCCTTATTCTTGTCGGTTCTGGAAGTTAGTTCAAACATGTTAACCTATCTTTCTACAACCCCCTTTTTTTTTTTTTTTTTTTGCTTATTATTGGTAAATTACTAATTCTTGCACTTGACAAATTGATGTTGTTCTTTGGAAAGTATAAGAATGCCGGTTTGCATTGGTTTCCCCGAACTTTCTCAAACTGTTTGGCAAAGTTGGGATTGTTTCTGAGTTTTTATACTTTTTCTGGTTCATGCAGGGTGCTCAAGTCAAGACCAACATATCAAGATTCTCTGGGTTTGTTTGGAATGATAATGAGGTGAAAATGAAACTCAATAGTGAGTTATGTTTTCTTTCACACATCCCCTTTTTTTTGTTTTCCACTGAGATGAGTTGCGCTCTGTGGTCCATATGAACATTATCTCAGGAAAAGCAAATGATTAAACTCAAAGAGAAACTGGACAAATGTGTCAAGGATAAACTGGTGGAGTTCTGCGATCTCCTTGATATACCCATCTCCAAGGCTACTGCAAGGAAGGTTTGTTTATATCCATTACGATCAAGTAAAGGGTCAAAGTATTACTTGAGTTGGACTACTTTGGGTCCCATTTTTTGGTCCAGTTATTCTGTTTATTAGACATGTTATGTTATTACTACCTTGTTCTTGTTAATCCTTTAAATTCTTAGCAATTGTATTTGACATACTAAAGATCTTCTGTACTACACTGCTTGCCAATGGATTGAGTTTCTGAATTGCTTCTATTGTGTTCTCAGGAAGATATTATTGCTAAATTGATAGAATTTTTGTTGGAGCCTCAGGCAACAACCTCTGAATTACTTGTTGACAAAGAGCAGGTTTTAGCTGAGTTGAATTATTTATGTCTCTTGTCTTTCTTTTTCTCAGTCAATTTCTTCCAACACCTATTTATGTGTATTTCATTTATAAGGAACAGCCAAATAAGGGTAAAAAGAGAAAGAGGGTAAGCAAATCACCTGGGAGTAGTACACCATCAAAGGGCTCTGCAAAGGTATCTTTTTTCTGATTATTCAATTGTTTGCTCGCTCATTTTTTCCTTTGGAGTTTAATTCTTTTAATTACAGCTAAAATTTTATTTGATATTCTCTGACTGCTTTTTAACAAGATACTATTATTATGGGCTTCTCATTAATGAAGTAAAATCAGATATTTCACACTCATTATGGGCAATTTACTAGTTTCTATAGTATGTATTGTATTTTCTTTTGTATGAAGCCGAAGTGCAATGTTAACATGTAATTAGATTTAGCTGCAGTGTAGGAAGCTAAACATCCAATTAAAGTCTGGTTTAAAATTTGGGGAAAAAAATCATGCTGCAGCACATTTTCAGTTGTTTTATCATCCACAGTGTCTACTAATGTTTATAAGTCACCGACACCATGTAGTGTAGTTGGTATTCCTACTTCTGCGTAAATGGTTAATCTAGAGTTGATCTAGTTTCAATCCCCGTTAGGGTCGATTTAAATTAATAAAACTAATGTTTATAAGTCAATCTGTGGTTTTGTTGTTTGGAGGATTTTGCTTTTGCATTGATCCTTATAGTAATAAAAATGTGAAAGGAAAGATATGGTTGTCCTGAAAGTATATGTTTTCTCATAATATTAAATATTAATAAAACCAAAACTTAAAGTGCAAAATGAGGCCAAGAATAGTCCAAACTCAGATGCTATATGCGGGGTTTGCTTTAGGGGTATGTCTGTCATTGGTAAGCTCATTCTCAGTCTACCTGGCTAAAGTGGAAGAAGGTAACTAAATGACTGAGCAAATAATAATTATAGGGAAGAGAAGGAAGGTAATCCATCCAGTTCAGACTTTTGCTAGTTTGCAACTGAGTCTGAAATTAGATTGATTTGAAGAAATCAAGTTGAGCATGGTTTTGACGTTCTTGTTTGAAAATAATAGTGGAGATGAATGCATGCATCATTTAGCTAATATTATATCGTATACTTTCAGAGTGTAAAGAAAACTGGCAGCACATCTAAAAAGGGCAGTGAGACAAAAGGCACACCTCCTGAGTCAGAAGATGAATCAAGTGAAGAGGAAGAGGATGGGCATGGGCATGGAGAGGATGGTGTGAATGGGATTTCGGAAAGATCAGATGATGAGATGTCTGAAAAAGCTATGAGCGAGGATGAAAAAAGTGAATCTGAGAAGGAACACGATGAAAGCAAGGGAAAGCAGAAGCAAGGATCAGCTAAGTCTCCTGCAAAGAAAGGCTCTAGTGATAAAGCCAAAACCCAGAAAAAAACAATTTCTAAGAAGGCCAGCGCCAAAATAATAACTGCCAAATCAAAAGGCAGTAATGTCAGTGTCAATAAGAAATCTTCTAGTAAAAAGGAAGTTGAATCAGTCAAGAAGTTGCCAGCTTTGGAGAAGTCGGCACCTAAGGAGGGCCCTGGTGAGTATTTTTGCTCTCTCACTTTATCATCTCCATTTGGAGGTGTATTTTATTCCTTAATTAACCTCCTTTTAATTGCCTGTCCTTTAATTGACAATCAGTTCCTGAAGGTGGTTTTATTTTTGTTCAAACGCAGGGAAGAAGGTTCTCAAAGTGAAAGATAAGCTTAAGGAGGAAAAATTAAAACCAAGTGATGATAAACTCAAAAATGCAATTTGCGAAATACTTAAGGAGGTTGATTTCATCACGGTTAGTATGTGAAAACTGTTTCTCAATACCTGTAAGGGCTAGGAAGAGGGATATTGGAATGTTCTTATACTTCTGGGCTCTGTAGTACACACTCTGCCTCTGAATGCTTGTAGTTGGTTAGATGTTCCTCATCTCTGAATGCTTTCCTTGCCTCTGATGCTATTATCATAGTTGGTCAGGTGGTATTCTGAAGACTAGAAACATCTTGTATAGCGATGAGAATCTGATTAAGCATCTTATATATGAGAACTCGGGGAATATATATCGATGCAATTTTGATTATTTCAAGTAATAACGGGACCGTAACTTTGCATCACTCAGTGTGAAAGTGTTGAAGAATGATCATCATTCCTTTTCCAATCTGTTATTTTGTTGTGGGTTTAACACACTCTTTGTAATATTCTGCAGGCTACCTTCACTGACATTCTGAAGCTACTTGGTAAGTTTCCCTTAATTTAATTTCCCAGCTGGCAAATTGATGCAACTTTATCATATGATAGATTTAGCGTTTTTGCATTTTCCTTTCTTTCACTGATATAATTTAATCCTTCTAATTGCCATTGTCAGCCAAGCGATTCGATACCGACCTGACACCAAGGAAATCATCAATAAAGATGATGATTCAGGACGAGCTCACAAAGCTAGCTGACGCTGAGGAGGAGGATGATGAAAAGAAGGTGTAAAGGCATAAGACTGTTGTATGCACATCCTGAGCTTCATCATTTCTCCCTCCCCTAATTTAATTTTCTGTTTAGCATAATCTTCTATGGCCTTCGGGTGTAGCCATCTGCAAATACAATTTTCATATTTCAAATACTAATTTGTCATTAACTGCAACTCGATTTAGGTGGATATGGTGTGTATCATGCCAAAATACCTTAAACTAAGAATCTTCTACCGTATCACATGACTGCTTATTTTGTAATTATTTCATTTTTGATGGTATGCTAATGCCTTTTCATCGCCTTTTCTGCACAGTGAGTTTATTTTATTTGAACAAGAATTTAGGACTGCTGGGAGACATGATCCTTTTCACATGTAATAACAAAAATGAATCAAATTTTAGATGTAAATTAAATTACTATTTTTTGTAAAGTAAAATACATTGTTAGATCATCTTCAGAGAAGAACTCTACTTCAGAGTATCCTCTACTTTATTGTATTAAAGTAGAGTGTAGCGGTTTCTCTAATTAAATTACAACAATCAACTCTATTTATAACTCTAAATGGAAGTTTTTATTTGATATTTTTATTATTGACTTAATATGTTTATTAATTTTTTAATGCTATATTATCTTTAGATATAGTTTTTTATGTTTAATTTCACTTAAATATAAAATTAATATTTTGAAATAAATTATTCTTGTAAAAGATATACTTAAATTATTGCAAAATGATCAATTTATTTTCATATTAATAAAACTAACAATACACCATATTTGCGAAAGCATAAACATTAAATTACATGATAAAACTTACATTACACAAATGATTAATTACTGCACCACGAATAGAAACTAATTTTCTGAATTTTGAAAATTCCTAACACAAATGATCAATCAATGCATCACGAAGAGCAATATGGATTATTTTGTCTTTTGTTTTCTTATAACGTGCAAAATAATGTTAATAATGACTAACTTTATTTGACATCGTTTCAGCATTAGTTGGCTCCTTTCTTGCATCTTCAAATGGTGCAATCAAATCTCATTCATACTCAACAATTATATTGTGCATAAAAATGCATGCTTTGATTATATAATCCAAATGTGGGAATCATATAATTAAGATTTTAATGATAGACATTGACTTTGATCCCGTCTTGGGAGATTACTTCAAGAATGAACAAGAAAACATCATTTCCGAAAAGACAAGGACAATCAAAACCTTGGTTTGCATAAAACGTTTTTCAAAGAGACGAACTAAACCAGACCTACACATTTTCGTAATCATTCATCTACTGAGTTTCTCAGTACTGACTTCAGTCAGTAGAAAGAGTTCAGTCGTTGAATCACTCTGCCCCGCGATCAGAAGGCTTAACTGGCAACTGAACCCGTTCAGTAGCAAACTCAGTACAAGACTGACCTTTGCGTTTAAGCAAAAACTTGGAATCATATGTATTCACCCCCCTCTACACCTGATACTCGTCTCTGGACCAACAATTGGTATCAGAGCGGTGTTCTTTTGATCATCATTTTGAGAACTTGCTGGTCTTCTCGAACAGATAATGAAAAACATTTTCACTGCACGAGCATCTGTTCATTCATCCTTTTATACTATCTGCTTAAACATGTCTGATATGTCAGGTATTCGGATGGTAACGATGTTCTCTATAGAGAACTATACGGTATGGCGCATCAGAATGGAGGCACACCTTACATCGCTGCACGACAGCATGACTGATGTCCTCGAGACAGGACCAATCATTCCCATGATTGACAGCATCGAATTTGCTGTTGTGGGAGGTGTAGGAGCACAAACAGGGGCAAAGGTTATATCTGTATCCCTACACCGGATGTAAGAGTTATTCGTATAATAAAGTTTGATTTTGATGAGGTGGATGGTGTGGCAAGGTTGTTTGATGAAGATGCTAAAGACAAATGTTGGTCCCGAGAGCACGTTCAGGTGTAGAGGGGGGGGGGGTGAATACACCTGAAACCGATTTCTCAACTTGAAACACGAACAGTCCTATTCAGGATGGTGTCGTATTGAATGAATTCGGAGAGCAGACTGCATTACTGTTCGAATCGTGTTAGGCAAAGAGATACCGACTCTACGAGACACGCTAACCGGCGAGTCGAGTCGGTATCTTCGGTTGGAGTTCGGTGGTGCGGAAATGTGTAGGCCAACACACGGTTGAGTGGAAAACGTTTTATCAAAACGGTTTCAGTTCGGAAGAATAAGCGGTTAAGATCGGCTGAAACTTAGTTGAATGATTTTAAAGGATAATTTTCAGTATGAACAGTAAAAATAAATGCAACAGTAAATAAGAGAGCAAGCGAGAGACACAGATTTTTAAAGTGGTTCGGATACACAGGATCCTACGTCCACTGTCCCGAAAGATCAGGAGACTATTTATTATATTGAGTTAGTCTCAGTCAGCTTGTACACGGGACAAAGCCGCGTCTTGAAATTTATGCGAGCAAGTCTCGGTTTACAAAGGTATCAAGCGAAGCGTTTGACTAACTCTCCAACTATGAAGGAGTCCTTTTACAATAAGGATCAGGCTCAAGGATGAACTCCTTCGTCTAAGCTATGGATATAATCGGTTGAGCTTAGGGTTAGAGGGATAGGGAACGAGAGTGTTGCTTCTAGAACGACGAACAGTTGAGTTAAGCTTTAAGTTCGTGTAATGTCGTTTGGATACTAGAGGCTTTGTATATCGGTTCAGCTTGGTTCCCTAAGAGCTAGATTGTAGTCTTTCACCGGAGAAGTGTTTTTTTAGTTCTTGCGGAAGACTTAGGGCTTTTCAGTTTTGCTCGTTTGAATGCTCGTGTGTTCTCCTTTTTTTTTGTGTGTTCTCATGTTTTCGTTGTGAGCTTCAAATCTTGAATCATCTCTCTATTTATAGAGAAGAGATTAGGAAAGATCCGTTGGAGACGATGATCCCTTTATCTCACTCTTTTGGTAGCTAACGGCTCTTTTGAAGTAGAGTGACAGTGTCATTTCCCTCCTTTTCTAGAAAGTTGTTGACTTGCAGCTTTAGTAGGTATAGGACGGTGTGTACGCTTGTCATTCGTCGAGGTTTACAAAGCGGTTGAGACGAGAACAAACTTCGAGGCATACCGAAGTTGACTTCTCTCTTCCTCGTATTTGACTATGCTGATTGTCATTCAAAAGATCGGCAGTTCGAGAACAGCTGTCGGCCGTTCTTGAGTCGATCTTCGATTCGGTAGCAAATATCTTTGAGATGGCTTTGCGAAGATCGGCTCCGAGTACGGTGAACTACTCTTTTGAGTTCGGTTCTGCGGCTCTATTCGATATCTTGCTCTGCCGAGTCCAAGTATCTCTCGAGTCTTCTACATCCGGTGCCGAGGCGATAATCTGCGAACGCTTGAACCGGAGCAGAGTGTCTACGAGTCCGAACCCTCGGAGACATACAATTACAACGAAATGGTTCACCCAATCAAGATAGGGTTTTGGGATCTTCAAATCTTCTTAGATTCACTCGGAGCATAAACTGCGGCGCGTATCGATACGGAAGATAGAATCATTTCCCACTAAGTATTACGGTCTTGAGGATAGAATCATCACCCAACAATTTCCCCTATTTGATGATGCCAAAACCTAACACCATCTATGCTAACTAACACTAAACTACTCAGAAACAGAGCTCCTTACAATTTTACAAGTAGGTTTAGCGGAGTTGTTCTTCAAGTTCTAGACTAATGAAGGGAGCAGAGCAGGGAGTCAGAATATAGAGACTAAGCATATCCCTGTCTTAACAATTTCCCTTATTACAAGGAAGCAATTTCCCTTTCTATCACAATAACTAGTCTATCAGAATCTCAGCAGCTACTGACAAAGAATATACACAGTGAGTGTGTGAGTCAGTAATCACTTCAGTGATTCTGAGTGTTAAGTATAAAACAAAACATGGCTTATATAGACAATAAGATATTGTCGAAGCCAAAAGAGAGAGATATATATATATATATATATATAATGTGAGAAAGTTTAGTGCATTACATCTCTTTCTAAGCTAGGAAAGTTAAAGAAGAATCTAAGATCTAGGAGCGCTTGTACTGCTCGATCATATCCTTGAAATCTTGCGATTGAGTCTCGGGAAGGGGCAGTCCATACATCCTGTAGGTAAACTTCCTTAGCTTTAGAAATTCAGCAAAGTCTGCTGGCTCGTCTTCTTCAAGAGATCTGGCTCTGGCAGCATCCTTTACTTCTTTTTCAATCACACCATAGTGAATAGAATTATCAAGTCTTCTCGGTGGTGGCGGAGTGCAGGTTCGGGGGACTCGGACTTCAATATTCTCTTTCACGACATTACGCATGTAGACATACAAGTCAGGTTCAGTCCTCATCATCCATTCAACATAGGCATCAGCCTTTGCCTTGTCTGACCAGAATCTCCAGAAATAATTCCTCTTGATGAACTCTATCTTCAGTGACTCCCATCTCTGAGTATACTGAGCTAGCATCCACTCATCAGTCCTCGGCCATCTATGTATCTTCAGATCTGTTGGTTTCTGAACTTCCTATATTCGTATGGAATGGCCGCCTTGGGAGGAACCCTCCGTCCGGCTTCTTGTTCAGTTCGAACTTCGAGTACTTCTAAGTCTTGCCATATGGATTCTCTCTCTAGCAGCTTCAATCTGTCTCGCCTCTTCTCCTCTGTACAGGTACCGATCCATCTGAGCAAAGATGGCTTCTATCTCATCATCGTGTTCTTTTGAAGTTGTGTAGGAGGGCTTGTGAGGCGACTGATCTTCTGAGTCACCAGGGGTACTTGATTTTTCTTTGGACGTACCCTTCTTCTCAGTGTCCTTCTCGTTGTTGCTTGCTCCCTATCATCATCATCTTGAAGTGTCGGTATGCGGGAGGCAACCTAGTCGTTGTTGACTTCTTACCGCCCATTGGGGCCTTTGTCTTTCCTTTTACAGTTTTTGCTTTAGGCTTGTTGGCTGCTTCAGCTTCGGCTATCTCCCTAGCCAACCTTTCATCGGCTGCTATCTGAGCCTCCTCCTCCTTACTGATATACCTCTTAGTCTTCTTGGAGGGAGGGGAGTTTTAAGATCTTCTTACCTTTTCCTTCAACTGGAAGTGGGAGAGGTGCCTCTTCCTCTTCAGAATCCTCCTCCTCAGCATACTCAGCAACCTCTTTGATTATGTTTAGAGGAGTTTGGGTTACTGAGTTGCTTGTTCCCTGGATCCTGAGCCACTTGGGCCAGTCCCTGCTGAGATTCCAGTGAGACACCCTGGGCCTCACCAGTCGGTTCAGTAGGAGCAGTTGTGCCGAACCGAGCTTGCTCCTACCGACCTTGTCTTCGACACTGCTCCTTGGTCTTTTGAGCTTTCTCTTCCCCCTTAGATTTATCCTCCCGGGACTTAGGTATAGTTGTTATGCAGGACTTCTTTTCCCCCCTTTTTGGCATCGGCAATTCCAACCGGGGTAGGAGGTAGTACCTTGGTGTTCGGGCTTTTGTACGGGGCGACAACTCATTAAGTGCAGGTGGATTTTAGTCGGCGCCTCGTGCAGCTCATTCTTCTCGATGAATCAGTTCATCCTTGTATAATTTGTGAGAATGGTCGGCTGCGGCCTTGAACTCGTTCGGCTTGGCCTCAACCTTATCTTCCAAGGCCGTCCGGATAGAGTTGAGTCCGAGCTCATGGGCACGGGATATGGTTGTGAAGATTCGGTATGAGAGTTTTGGGTGGCCTTGAATTTGTCAAATAGTTGATTCGGCCTTCCCGAATCCGTCTTAGCCGAACCTCGAATTCGGTTCTGCGCTAGCCGCTTCGGATATAATGGTGGAGATATCAAGGGCGGGCGATGATGTCACCGAGGTCCTCAGCCCCTGAATCTCTGCGCTAGTGGCTTGGGCAATCTCTTTCCATACTTTGTGGACTGCTTTGGCAAGGGCACGGTTCTGTGTCCCTTGGCTTCTAAGAGCCTTCGCCATTGCCTTGGATCGTCGGCCTTTGGGGCTGGGCGCTACTTCGAACTTAGATTTAAGCAAGAGTTGTTCAGAAGTACAAGCCGGCGACTTCTCAGGAGCAAGGATTGTGAGAGGAAGCTCAGTCTGAGTAGAGGTATCCTTGTCCTGGTGAGTTCCCTCATCAGGCTTCTCAGGGCCTGAATCACGGGGTAGGTCCTGACCATCAGGGTCAGACCCATCTAAAGGAGCTGAGCCAGCGACCTGCTGACGGTCATTCAGCAGGGCCAGCATTGCTGCCCTTAGGTCCTCAAGAGTGCCAAGGTCGGCGGGTCGTGAGTAGTCTATCTGGCCGCCTTATGATCGGCTCCTCTTCATCTTTGTTGCTCGCGAGGTGTAGTGAAGAATGAGGCGTACCGATTGGGCCACTCCTGGAACCTCGAAGCATATGGAGTCCGGCTTTGTTTGGCAATAGTCACCGGATCGGGGTGGCTAGAAATCTCCGGTATATGCTCGGTAATCTCCGGGAATGCTTGAGATAGGATAGCTGAAGCTTCCATTCGGCGAATTCTGTTCGGACGCCGTCTCGAATCTTCAATGTCTATCGGAGACGTCTCGTTTCTCAACGAGAAGGCGAGGCTGCCGAGTGGTGGAACATCAAGGGGGGCCGTCCAGGGTTTCCGGGGTCACCACTGCGGGCGCCTTCGGTTGGAACCCCTTGGTCCACTTCTCTTGCTGTTCGGTGGAGACGACCTTCTCCGGCGGCCGAGTCTTTTTTCGAGGACTCGACTCATCAACCAACCAGTGCATTGGCCGTCGAGTCTATTCAACGGTGGCCTACGGGACTTCGGCGGTGGCCTCCGTGCACGCCTCGTTTCGGTAGGCACGACGGGAATAGATTTCCTCGGTCGCTTCGCCGGTGCCTTAGGAATTTTGCCTTGAGGAGACCGCTTCTTAGTTGGCGTGGTCTTCGAGGCGTCGTCTCTTGGCCGAGGGCCTGTCCCTATCTGCCGAAGGGCCGTCGCCCTATTTTGGAACCCGACCTTCTTCACGTTAAAATAAGCCTTGTCGTCGTACGTGATTTGGTCATCTCCGCGAAGTCCTCAATCATTACGACGGCTTCGGACCATACGAAGCTTGCCTTTCACACTCGATGCTGCAGGAGGCTTTGTCAAATTTCGCGGCCGGACCATGAATTCACGGAGAAAGAATTCGATCCCAGTTGATCTTGACTTGGTCATAAATTGGCCATCATCAGCCGTATCTTGGGCCTCGAGACTTGATCGAATGAGCCGGCTTGGCTCGTCGGCGGCCACTGTGTAACAATGTACGCTAGAGCGCGGTACCGAGGCAACATTACGTTCTTAGGGAAGGCGGCTACGACGCGCAGTGGGCTTCCTGGAGAATATCGATAGGTAGTCGTCCACCATATCATCGTTGTACCCAACGGTGCTGACACCTTCAGACGGTAGGTTGAAGCTTATCCTCAGAGCTTCTTTAACTGACATATGCTTTATCTGCAAAGCAGCTTCGCCGATTGTATGGACAGTGAATCTCCCAATGACGTCGCCAGCTACTGAGTCGGAGTTTAGGTAGATCTCAGCAACTTGTCTGGGAAGGAAGAACGTCGGCTTCTTGGAGAGAAATCCCTCCAGATCACACGCACCGAACTCTATGACTGGTTCGCACCAGACACGGTCTTTTTCAAGAATCTCCTTCATGTTTGAGGGAGCGGTTACTGAGACGTTTGAACTTGCCATTATATCTATCACAAGAAGAATTTATCAGTATCGAGTTTAATAAAACAGTTAGTATACCAATGCTGAAAAAAAAAGGTTATCGTGACAGATCTAATAATCATACCAATGAAAAACTGAGTGTTTAAGAAATATGCAATTAGGGTTTGCTAGAAAGATCTCAGATTTTTCGGAGTAAAGTATGCTAATGGCGGTTTCTAAGATATGATCGAAAATATATATCTACGTGAAGATGAAGAGTTATCGATCAATGGCCGAGTTTAAACTTGCTTTAAGAGATGAACGGTCAAGATTAAATAGCATATTATAGGTAATGATCACAAAGCCGCCTAAGTCAAAAGCCAGTTGTAACTAACCTAAGTAGTAACTATGATACGACATGTATTAAATGCGTGGCAGAGTTCAGCATACTTATGCATGGAATGTCGTGCATTAAATGTAAGTCGTTAATATTAAATAACAATCCTTGAGATATTAAATACGATGCTGATTCTGAGCAATAAATGCATATTACGGTTCTATTAGTTACTGCGAGTAGAGATACACAAAACTGTCGGTGAACATCGTAGTCAGCGATACCTCGTGTAGATGGTTCTTTGAGTCTCTACGTCTTGAATTTACTCGATGCGAGAGTGAACATTCCCCCTTCTTGAATGCACCTCTCCCGAAACCTCTTCTGATTCGGAGTTAGTAGGGTCCAGCAGACCTAGCTCTCTACCGAAAGTTCTCCGAATACGGATTCGGCTAGAGGCTTGGTCAGTATATCGGCCCTTTGATGGTCGGTATGGATCTTTTCCATCCCGATATCCTTCTTTTCGACATGGTCACGAATGAAGTGATGTCGATGTCCACGTGCTTGCATCTTGTGTGAAGTACGGGGTTACGAGTGATTGCAATGGCACCGAGTGCTTGTCGCGAGAAGATTGGCACTTCATTCCGAATGACGTCATAGTCTCGTAGCTGCTTGTCTCGGCCCAAAGGATTTGGGCGCAACAACTTCCGGCAGCCATGTATTCGGCCCCGGTAGTTGACGTGGCTGCGAGTGCTTTGTTTCTTTGAAAACCATGAGATCGGCTTGCGCCAAGGACCGACACGTTCCTGAAGTTGACTTTCGGTCAATTCTACACCCTGCATAGTCAGGATCAGAGTAACCAGTTAGTTCTATATTATCATCAGCTGGATACCATAAACCCATGTCAGGTGTTCCTCTTAGATAGCGGAGAATCTTCTTTGCTGAGTCCATGTGACTCTGCTTTGGATTCGCCTGAAATCGAGCACAGATACCTACATCATAAGTAATATCAGGATGAGTAGCTGTTAAATATAATAAAGAACCAATTATAGCACAAAATTCAGTTTGGTCTATTGATACTCCCTCCTTATCAAGATCAATTTTCATGTTTGTGTTCATCGGGATCTTGATAGGTTTGCCGGATGTGCAACCGAATCTTTTTATGAGGTCTCGAGTGTATTTGCCTTGATTAATAAACGTCCCTTTTTCAGATTGTTTGACTTGGAAACCGAGGAAGTAGTTCATTTCTCCCATCATTGACATCTCGAATTTGTCCTTCATCATCTTTTCAAATTGATGGCACATGATGACATTCTTAGATCCAAATATAATGTCATCTACATAGATCTGCGCAAGTAGTAGATCGTCTTCCAATCGAATGCTGAATAGAGTGCGGTCTACTGTGCCTTTTTGAAAACCTTTATGAAGAAGAAACTCAGATAGGGTATCGTACCAAGCCCTGGGTGCTTGTTTTAACCCATACAGAGCCTTTCTAAGTCTATAAACCTGATGTCCCTGCTGAAAGCCGGGCGGTTGTTCCACGTAGACTTCTTCTTTTAGTATGCCGTTCAGGAACGCAGACTTCACATCTATTTGATAGACTCTGAATCTTTGATGTGTTGCGTAGGCCAGGAATAGTCTAATTGCCTCCAATCTTGCAACTGGAGCGAAAGTCTCATCGAAATCTATTCCCTCAGCTTGACAGTAGCCTTTTGCCACGAGTCTTGCTTTGTTCCTTACTATGACGTTGTTTTCGTCCCGCTTGTTCTTGAAGACCCATTTTGTTCCAATAACATGTTGATGCCGGGGTCTATCAACAAGCTCTCAAACGTCGTTTCTCGTGAACTGATTCAGCTCCTCCTGCATAGCTATGATCCAGTCAGCATCTTTTAGTGCATCCTCAATCGTCTGCGGTTCGTCAGTAGACAAGAAGCAGGAATATAAGGTGCTTTTTCCTTGACAGAATCTGGATCTTGTCTTTACTCTTGCTGAGGGATCTCCAATAATCAGATCAGCAGTGTGAGCGTCCAGCCACGATCTACGAAAAATTTGTTCAACACAGATAGTATGCGAGTTAGGCATTTCAGTTGTACTATTCTGAGATTGAAGCATTTCAGTAATGAGAGTGTGATCTATTGAGTCACCAGGTTCAGGGGCATTCAGCTCAGGAACATTAATAGATGTTCCCCCGAGTTGTTATTCTCGGTAGTGGTCTTCGGTTACCTACGGGGTTTCTTCATCGACTGAGTTACTGTGATTGATTACGTTCGGGAGAATCAATCGGCTCGGCTACATTCTTCTTTGGTTGAGATTCGGTAGATTTGTCTTCAGTTTCCTCATCTGAATCATCATCCCGACAAAGCTGGATCTTTTCGACTTTGTCTTTTAGGCTTAGATCCTGTAGCTGGCTTACGATGTCCTCAGATTCAGAATTAGAGTTATTGCTCCTGTCTTCAGTAGCAAACTCATTAAAAACAACATGAGGGCTTTCCTCCACGCAAAGGGTTCGATAGTTGAATAATCTAAAAGCTTTGTCGACCCGAGAGTATCCTAAGAATACTCACCGATCGACTTGCTATCAAAAGTTTTCAGTTGATCTTTCCTATTATTGTGGATAAAGCACGAGCACCCAAAAATATGGAAATAGGATAGAGAAGGTTTCTGCCGTTCCATAGTTCATATGGTGTTCTCTTATGTTGCTTTGTCGGTAGAGATCGGTTACGGAGTGTAACAAGCGGTATCGGTGGCTTACGCCCGGAATTTGGCCGGGAGTCCCGAGTCCGCGAGTAGAGTTCTAGGTCGCTTCTTTGAGAGTTCTATTCTTTCGTTCAACAACTCCATTTTCTTTGAGGTGTGCGAGCGACCGATGTCTCATGCTCTATTCCTTACGCTGCGGAACTCCTCCATCATAGAATTAAGGAACTCGGTTCCTCGTCGAACGGATTTTGATAATTTTGGTGTTCTTCTCGACACGAGCCTTTTCGAAGCCTTGGTAACTCTGTTTTGACGTCGAGACTTGTTGGCAATGAATATGACCCAAGTATAGCGTGAGTAGTCATCGATGACCACTAAAGCATATTTCTTGCCTATGATCGTCCTTTGGAGAGCTCGGGCCGAACAAATCTATATGTAGCGGTGAAGGATTCCATCGGTGGAAGGAGATGGAACAGTGGATTTTGATTCCTTGTTTGCTTTCCCTTCGGACATGCTTCCACCGAGTGTCTTTGCTTGAATACTTCATTCGGCGAGTCCTCTTGCTAGAGTATTTCTTGCTAGTTTGTTGAGCGTCTTGAAGTTGAGATGGCCGAGTCTCCCGTGCCACGGCCACCCCGTTCGGTTGTCGTTCTTTGCTAACAAACAAGCTTCGAGTTCGGTGAGTTCCGATCGACTACATAGATATTCTTCTTGCGCGAACACGATAACATTGTTTTCCTTGTGGATTTATCAATGACATCACGAAACCGGCGTCAAATATCACTCTTTTCGAGTTATCACAAAATTGACTAACGAGAGAGAAGGTTGTCTTGAAGTCCTTCAACATATGATACTCTTGGAACTTTGGCGGTTCCAATGCTGAGTGTTCCAAATCCTCTTGTGTAGCCTTTAGCATTGTCTCCAAACTTCGATTCGGGTCCTTCTTCGGGGGATATAATTCTTGGCGAGACCTTTTTGATATGTCATGTGTCGTGAGCATCCGTCGTCCACATACCATGGGTTTTTGTGCACCGCAAAACGGAATTATATTCGGGTACCCTTTATTTTGATTTTGGGTCCTTAGATGTTAGTTTTAGTAACCCATATTTGTCTTACGACCCCGGTGGTCTCGGAAAACTTCTTTCCACTTGAGTCAGCGTATTTGACCACTTGAACCGGTCGATACCGACTTCTTAGGCTTTTACGGTTCGGGGAGTCCGGATCTTCGAGTTGGTGGACTCGCCGACCTTTGCCTTTTGTGCGATTTTCTTCTTCTTCGACTCTTGGATCCTTTTCGACTATAGGATCATAATAGTATGACCCATGCGAGCGAGGATGTGTCGGTGAGGAGGTCCATCTCGATAAGCCCACTTTGGCTTCTTTGGTTCCCCCTTGACCGGCCCGGGGTGTTTTGGTGCTGATCTTTGTGGCGGAATGCGATGTATAGGATGAGGTGCCTTCATCTTTTGTTTGTTCTTGGCTAGAGGGTTCGGTATGTTTGCATTGATTGTCTTCCCTCGATCAAACCTATCGGCAAGTCGCACTTACGAGTGTACGGGGGCGAGATGAGGAAGCACCTTGGGTGAAACCAAGTCCTTCCTTGCGGTGCTTGGGCTTGTTACTTGCTAGCATAGCCTCCGGCTTCTTTTCGGCGCCCATGTACCGCTCGGTCATCGGGTTCCTCCAAACATCATCACTTTTCTTCGGTGTGTCGTGCTCGGTCCGAAGTCACGATAGTTGTTGCTTGATAGACTCGGTTCAATATCTTTCGAGTTAATTCCTTGGTCGAAGCGAGATCGATTTTCTTGATGCTTTGAGACTTGGCCATCGGAGAGTTTATCTCCTTCCACGAGTCTCAACATAAGTCCTTCGGAATTAGTAGCAACTCGAATCTCCGAGAAAGTCTATCGATTCTCCACTTTCGGGGTATCCAACTCTGAAGAGTCTTCTCGAGGCTGCGAGACTCATCCGAATACGTTCGTCCAGAAGTTCTTCATATCTTTGTGCGACGTCCGATTCTCGTGCGCTCTTGAAACAATGTCGTGTGTGCGGTGTGAAGGAGAGTTAAATAGTTCATGAGAGTTTACCTCATCCTCTTCTCCTGCCATTAGACACTTTTCAACAGTTTCTTCAGCTTCAAGCTCTAGGGCCATGAAAGTTCGCTTCATCATCGGATGAATCCATGAAGGAGTTGACTTCTTCGAGTCGTACGAGAGTTCACCGGCTATGTATGCTTGTCTCTTCTTAGCGAATTTCTCTCTCCTTGCTTTTCGTCTTTGCTCGTTCGGCACTACGAGCTCGGGACAGTCATACTAATAGTGTCACGGCTTCTTGCAGTTTGTAGCGTGCAATGACTCTTTCTTCTTTGCTTTATTTGTCTTTTGATGGAGCTGAGTCATCCCTCTTTCTGCATTCAGAAGTATGCGAGTCAGGAGTGCGTTTAGGCGTGTATTCAGACTTACCTTTGGATTCTCGATAGGCTTTAGTCACTTTTCTACGCCGCTCCTTTTCCTTCTGACATTTTACGGCAAGCAGTGCGTACTTCTGAGCGAGACTTCCTTCTTGTATGTCGTTGAGTGAAGGTTCAGTCTTACTCGACGTAGGAGACGCTTGTCTCGCCGATGCTTTGAAGGCATGGTCAATTTTGGTGTCAGCTTCAGCTCGCTGCTTTTGTTGAGGTCTGTCAAACTCGAATTCCTCTGCTTGAAGTTCTAAAAGATATGGTCGGGAGTAACAATATCTAAGTCGGAATGTCGTAATAATGTAGCAAAAGGAGTCCAATGACCAGTGCGCGTGCCCTCGGTATTTTGAGATTCATTTCTCGGTTGGAGAATGTCTTTCCCGGCCCGTTGATGGAATTTATCGGATTCGTGAATCGACGCCGAGATCTTCTATGGTGTCTCCGGGGCATGAGAGACAAACTCTCCAGCTTTTGGAGTTCCAGCGCAAGTTTGTTGGCTTTGATCTTCTGAGTCCCCCGACTCAGTAGCGCTAGAGCATCCCAGAGTTCCTTAGCTGTCTTACATTCCTGAACCCTGCCGAGATAAGAATCACTTAAGGTGGTTAGTATGACATTCCTGGCGACTCGGTCTAAGTTATGAAGTTTCTTCTCCTCAGGGGCCTCAGGGGTGAAGAGACTTCTGTCCTTGGGAATCTTATTTCCGGTCACCATTCCTCCTCCAGCTGTTTGATCCTGAGTTACGATACTATCTATCATAGGAACGATAGGTCCTTCCTCAAGTATTTCGGTCATGCTGTCGTGAAGGGAGGTCAGATGAGCCTCCATTCTGACTCGCCATACACCATAGTTCTCTACTGAGAACATGGGTACCATCCTTATACCTGACATATCAGTCATGATGAATAATGATATGAGTGTAGAATGATATGCAGTGAAAAAGTTTTTTCGGATCCGTTCAAGTAGACCAGTTTCAAGATAACAAGAGTCTTATAGAACTCCTGCTCTGATACCAATTGTTGGTCCCGAGAGCACGTTCAGGTGTAGAGGGGGGGGGGTGAATACACCTGAAACCGATTTCTCAACTTGAAACACGAACAATCCTATTCAGGATGGTGTCGTCTTGAATAAATTCGGCCGGAGCAGACGGCATATGTCCGAATCGTGTTAGGCAAAGAGATGCGACTCTACCGAGATCGCTAACCGGCGAGTCGATTCGGTATCTTCAGTTGGAGTTCAGTGGTGCGGAAATGTGTAGGCCCAAAACAGTTGAGTGGAAAACGTTTTATCAAAACAATTTCAGTTCAGAAGAATAAGCAGTTAAGATCGCTGAAACTTAGTTGAATGATTTTAAAGGATAATTTTCAGTATGAACAGTAAAAATAAATGCAACAGTAAATAAGAGAGCAAGCGAGAGACATAGAGTTTTAAAGTGGTTCGGATACACAGGATCCTACGTCCACTGTCCCGAAAGATCGGGAGGCTATTTATTATCTCGAGTTAGTCTCGGTCGGCTTGTACACAGGACAAAGCCGCGTCTTGAAATTTATGCTTGAGCAAGTCTCGGTTTACAAAGGTATCAAACTGAAGCGTTTGACTAACTCTCCAACTATGAAGGAGTCCTTTTACAATAAGGATCAGGTTCAAGGATGAACTCCTTCGTCTAAGCTATGGATATAATCGGTTGAGCTTAGGGTTAGAGGGATAGAGAACGAGAGTGTTGCTTCTAGAACGACGAACAACTGAGTTAAGCTTTAAGTTCGTGTAACATCGTTTGGATACTAGAGGCTTTGTATATCGGTTCAGCTTGGTTCCCTGAGAGCTAGATTGTAGTCTTTCGTCGGAGAAGTGTTCTTCGAGTTCTTGCGGAAGACTTAGGGCTTTTCGGTTTTGCTCGTTTGAATGCTCGTGTGTTCTCCTTTTTTTTTGTGTGTTCTCGTGTTTTCGTTGTGAGCTTCAAATCTTGAATCATCCCTCTATTTATAGAGAAGAGATTAGGAAAGATCCGTTGGAGACGATGATCCCTTTATTCCACTCTTTTGGTAGCTAACGACTCTTTTGAAGTAGAGTGACAGTGTCCTTTCCCTCCTTTTCTGGAAAGTTGTTGACTTGCAGCTTTAGTAGGTATAGGACAGGTGTCTGCTTGTCATTCCTCGAGGTTTACAAAGCGGTTGAGACGAGAACAAACTTCGAGGCATCCCGAAGTTGACTTCTCTCTTCCTCGTATTTGACTATGCTGATTGTCATTCAAAAGATCCGACGCCGTTCGGAAGACTATCGGCCGTTGTTGAGTCGATCTTCGATTCGGTAGCAAATATGCTGAGATGGCTTTCTCGAAGATCGGCTACGAGTACGATGAACTACTCCGCCGAGTTCGGTTCTCATCGGCTCCATTCGATATCTTGCTCTGCTGAGTCCGAGTATCTACTGAGTCTTCTACATCTGGTGCTGAGGCTGATAATCTACTGAACGCCTGAACCAGAGCAGAGTGTCTACTGAGTCTGAACCCTCAGAGACATACGATTACAACGAAATGGTTCACCAATCAAGATAGGGTTTTGAGATCTTCAAATCTTCATAGATTCACTCAGAGCATAAGCCTACTGAGCGCGTATCAGTACGGAAGATAGAATCATTTCCCACTAAATATTACAGTGCTGAGGATATAATCATCACCCAACAACAAAGAGATAGAGGATGTCTCCATCCCAGCGAGCGTGCCTAAAAAGAGGAAGAGGAAGAAGAAAAGTTCCAAGAAGGGTGTAGGGATATGAGTAAGTGGTCTAGTAGATCATTGCTAGGGGATACATAGATAGTGACTCAATAGATGTGTATTGACTTGAGTCAGTAGTTTATGTAACTATAGGGACAATTTCTTTGTAATATTTGTTATGGGGGAAATTAGTAATACTGAATTGAATTTCTATAGAATTGAAGATCCCAAAACCCGTCCTGACCCATGTGTGTGTTTGAACCGTTATGATGTAATAGGTTAGACTTGTTTGATCGTTATAGATTATTTTCAGTCTATGTCCTGTAAGGGGTATATTGTTGAACTGAACTTCAGTAGAGAAGTTAAAGTTCCAGAACCCCAAGTCATCGGTTCAGTAGAGCTCAGTAGTCTTCGGAGTCGATTCTTGCGACCACCCGTAGAAGATTCTCATCAGCAGACTTTGGAAGAAGACTCAGTATGATCCTTTGATCTACTGATTGAGTGAAGAGCTCCGTTGCTGTCTTCGAGTTAGAAGCTGATTACATTCAGTAGAAGATCTTTTTTCAACCGACTCAGATGAAGACTCAGTACGATCAACCTTTGATCTACTGAAAAGCTGCAACTCAGTTGCAGACCGTACAAGGAAAACGACTGCCTAATGCTTATTAGTTGAATGTCAGCAAAGAACATTCAGCATACAAGGTTCAGAGAGTCAACTCGGGTATAAGACTGATGTCTGACAAGTCTCACCTACCGCAAACCTCGACCAATGAGAAGCAAGCCAAGCTTACAGTCTCTGACACAAAAGCTGCTCTCATGCACATAACGCCAACCACTCTGCAGCGACATTTCGAAAATATATGGCCGTTTTCCTTGTAGTTTTGTAACACGTGGCATCGTCCTCTCCAACGGATACATGCCTAGGTCACAACTATAAATAGAGAAGAGTTTCCAAGCTCAACGCACGAGACATCAAGGGAACACAAGCTTACAAGCATACAACTCTCTAATGCACTCAAAGCCCGATCCAAAGAAAGAACTTGCTCATTTGAATATCCTTAGTTCTTCTCTCCAGAGAATCTTTAGTTCCCCTTCTCTTTCTAAGCATTCATTGTAATATCTTAAGTTTAGAACCTTCTAAGGAGTTCACATTTTGTGAATTGTTCTTATTGTAAGAACTCCTTCATAGTTGGAGATCAACAAGATCTCCTGTTCAGCAGGACCGTGGACGTATGATCTTGCGCATCCGAACCATGTTAAAAATTGCTTGTGTTCGTTTATTATTTTATTGCATTGTGTTCAAACTGTTTACAAAATCATCATTTGCATAAAACTGACTTGAAAAGTGCACCAGCCAAAACAGTTTTGGTTTGCATAAAAACGTTTTCAAAGAGACGAAGTCAAACGGGCCCCACACTTATCCGCACAACATTCTGCGACTGAACTTCTCATAGTGACCTCTGCTGAATCACTCTGCCCCGCGATCAGAAGGTTTATATGGCATTGAATTAGTTTAGTAGCAAATCTCAGCAGTTCCTGACCTTCGCGCTTGAGGAAAAATTTGCAATCAGGTGCATTCACCCTCCCCTCTACACCTGATACTCGTCTCCGGACCAACAAAGGGTATACAAGAGGATAATGTGCACACGGATGTTAAGCTTTACATCCATCGAGGAGATGCAAAGGAGGACCAGGGTGGTAAGAAATTCTTTCTCGGTCATTATGTTCTTTTACTTAACCATGTTTTGAGTGCATGTGTAGGAGAGTCCTCGTCATGCCCAAGGTTTCTGAATCCTTCAATGTAACGAAGATCTATGAGGGTGGTGTAGTCTAGATGGTTCGCTGCTACAGACGAGAAGGATGAAAGTTCTAAATGAAGGGAGCAAGAAGGAAAGAGGAGGAGTCGAGCCTAACGGAGCCGATAGCCTCCAAAAGTCCAAGATGTGAAAGCTTGAAGAAGTCAAGCTAATGAATATAACTAAAAGCGCTTATTGGGAGGCAACCAAATTTAGTAAGTTTTATTTGCTATCTTAGGTTTTTGCTTGTTTAGTTTTATCTTATGTAAACCCCCAAAAATTTGAGAATTTCAAAAAAATACAAAAAGAGGAGAGTTGGTATGAGGCAAAGACTGATTGAGGAGAGAAAATCGCGAGGAGGCCAAAAAAAGGGTTATATTGCGGCACAGAGTAAACCATGCCGCGTAATGGAGAATACAGATTCCACACCCCATCACACTGGAGGCTTGTACCGCAGTATGAGAGTCAACTTCTTCATACCCCGTCAGTGCAGGAGCCACACGACGGTATGAGTGAGAATACATCATAAAAACAGATGCGGGTGAGCAGTTGGCGCACGAAGACTTTCCTTTTCCTTTAAAGGTGATCTTGAAGTCATTCCAATCCCTTCCCAATCACTTCTTACAGATCTTCTTACTTCAAAACAAGGTTATGAGGTATTGATAACACCAATTCCACAACATATTTGATGTAAGAATCTCGAGAACCTTTGTTTTTAAATTTGGGGCTTTTGATTAAATTGCCTATGTTTGCATAAATTGATCAAAGAATTGGCATGGGTATGAATTCCTAAGCATGAGTATGATGTTATTTGCTGGCCTACTTTCTTATTTTTCGGTTGTTACGAAAGTTTCAAGCATGAACTATAAGAGAGAGATATAGAATTGTGAAAATAGTTATTGTTGATGCATGTCTAGATTTAGGAAATGGACTCTAATTGCTTGGGATGATGTTAGAGTAGGATTGGATGCATGAGTAGGTTCAATTTTGCTAGAGGAGATGCCTTCAAAATAATGCGCTACGTGTTCGACAAAATACCATAATGAGTCTCATGTTCCTTACGATATATATGTGATTGCATGATTTGAAGTTTGTTGGGGTGATTTTGTTTTTATAGTTTGCTGCATCATTTGTGTTTCAATTGTGTAACCTTGTTCCAATTTGTTCTCCTTCCACCTCTTGCAATGTCAATGCATATTTCCATGCTTCACCCTTAACCATTGTTGCACTTAGTTGGTAATGTGTAGTTATGCTTAAACCATGCCTAGGACTTGATGTTTCATTTGTTTAATTCGTGCTAAGTCATAATGTTTTGAAGAGTGGTTTCTGTTGATTTGTATTTCACACTCTCTTGCAAGGTACTAATCCCTGTGAGTGACGACTCGAGATACAATAGAGCGGAAGATGGACCCTTTCCCAGGATGCCCGCCTATGGGCTCGCGATAATAGAAGGAGGAGGATCTTGCCGAACGCGGGGTCACAACCAATATCCCAGCGAGCAATAGGTTGATCCAGGTTATTGTTGAGAGAAATTAGCATAGGCTCACTGCTCCTCCTGATGGATTTGACCATAAGTTTGTCCAAGACTTCAATGCTGCCCTCGAAGATTTTAATGACGGGGTCCCAGATTGTGAATTTTACGGGATTCATTGTCCACTATGGTCTCCATATTCCATAGTCCCAAAGTGCATCACACCAGTTTATTCTGCCCCACCTAGCAACATACGCATATCCTGACTTCTTATGCCTGGTATCCCTCCTATCACGACACATAAGTATGCGTCTCTTCGGGACCTCGATCTTGGACCTTAGATATTGGTACATTTTTTCATTCACTCAATGACCCCTCAGTGTCACATCGCTAGGATTGATCGTGCTACTCTATTCCACATGTATCGAGTGGTCAGTCGAAATCATATCAACATCGGAAAAATTATTTATAACTCTCTAAGCACTCCGAATGAAGAAATATTACATACTCCCCCCTGTTTCCTTACTAGATTATGCCGCAACGAGGTCCAAACTTGTTTGTCACTTGAGCCTCCCTGGAAGACTATTACCTCTAGTATTTATCGGAGCCTAGTCCACCAATATTGGTAAGAGCTAGAGTACCACGGATTCGCAAGAAGTGGCACTGGGGCGAGCAATGACGTTAATCCTCAACATGGGAGGCGTGGTCGTGGCGGCCGACGTGGAGACTCCTCCCGATGATAGAGGATACTTTGGAAGCCGTGGATTAGGCTCTTTTAATCTCTCTCCACCTAACTACGCTTGGGACTAACAAATGCTTAAGTTTTTTTTTTTTTTTTTTTTGGGGGGGGGGGGAGTTAGTACTATAGCATCCGTTGCCCCTCTATCTCCTCTATTTATCTCTCACTCCCGGATTTGATTTGATTTGATCAGATTAACACTCTATTCATAGCTTTCTTAGATATTTTTTGTTTTTATTTGGCCACATATCATTAAAATTGAGATTTGTTTCATCATTAATTTGATATCTTGCTTAATTTCCTTATATTTCTTTGAAATTTTGTGTTGAATTTTGTTTATCTTGCTTCTTGCTAAAGCTTTATTAGGCTTCTACTTGTGGCTCGAGCTTAGGTTTCAACTATGAGCTTTGCATGCGAGTTTGGCAATCCCAAACCTTGGAGAAATTTGAGCCTTTGCACATGTGCCTTACATATTTCTATTATTCTGTGTATTGCTTACGTTCTAGAGATTATTTAGAACTTGCTTCAAGTCTTATCCAAAGGTTACTTGCATGATTCGTTTGTGGCATAGAATTGATATTAGACACAATACTTCTTGATTAGTCATGGGAAAATATTATATATTACCCTTACGTCATCATTGTTAACCCCTTTGATCTTTAAATTCATTTCTTTCTAATACCCTCACTATATGTGTAGCTCAAATTTCCTTATCTAGAGAAACCTAGTGGGAGCTTTGTATGTTTAGGATGGTGTTTGGAAGAGAAGTTAGGGGAATGTGTTTTAGGGCATTGGGTGAAGTTAATGAAATGGGAAAAAGAAGGAAACAATAAGGGAAGAACTCTACTCACTTGGTAGCGAATTCAATGATCTCATGTCTGGAATCTTTAAGAAATGATTAGGGTGAGATTTAGCAAGCTAAACATAGGTTAGAAAAAAAAAGATAAAAAATGGGATGAAGAAAAGTTCTTACTATATATTACAAAAAGGGAAAGTTTGGGAATGCATGCAAAAGAAGAAACAATTATCTTGTTTACGTAACTCTTGTGCTCTACATTTGATACTTTATCTATCTTGGAGATGCTTTTCTTAGTTCTTGAGGGTTTACTTTTGAATACGTCACTTATCCTATTCATTTCCCTACTTTGATCCTTACATGCCCTAGCTCCATTACAACGCTTGAAAGACCTTTTTGATCTTTGCTACAAATTGTGCTTGATAAAAATATAATGTAGACTTGTTGCAAGCTTATGAATATAGCTCTTAGTTGGTAGGATGAGTGCTCTAATGATCAAATTAGACTAAAGTGATGTGAGACTTTCTCTATACACTTGTGTGCATTCATTACCCAAAGGGGATTGCTCTAACTTGCTCTTGCAATGCTTATTTATTAAATTTGAGATCTTGCTTGAGTACTTGTTTATTGGGAATGATGTTTTCTTGGAAAAACTCTTATTCTTCACATTATTTCATCATTCACTGCATTTTTATAATGCGGTTAGGTGAGATGTCATCCTATCCTTTAGCTTGAGGACAAGCAAAGCCCAACTTTGGTAGGATTTGATAACTTGATTTTATGATCGTTTTATCTTGGACTTTTTGCTGGGTGATGATTTATAATATAAGATTTGAAGATCTCAAAACTACTAGCTGAATGATGAACCAATATATTGTAATAGATGCATAGCTTAGATGAACTCATCAAGTTAGGAGGTTAGTAGGCTAGATAGCTTTTCTAGTGGCTATTATGAACTCAATAGATGAATACTAATTAGCAGTTCTGGAAACTCAGCTGTTTGAAGACTCTGTAGGATTCGAGATGGATCTACTGATTGATGTTAAAAAGAAAGCAGCGGTCAACATACTAAAGGCATTAGAGAATGTCAGTAGAGAACTTTATAGTAAAGTGTCCGAGGTATTAGAGGAAGTCAACTTAGTATCAGTTTTGGAGTTTGAACGAAGCCTAACCTACCAACTAACATTGACCAATGAGGAGCTGAGAGCACTGTAGTTATCCTGACATGAAGCTGCAGTCAACCTCTGAACCCTGAAAAAGAGAGAATCTCTAGAGTCTAATTTAAATTGCAAGATGATCTTTTTACATGTTGTGTTTGACACGTGTTTAGGTCTTCTGCAACGGATCTATTCACTAGTCAAGCCTATAATTAGAGACCTTCCTCCATGCGTGAAGATTATGGGAACACAAGCATACAAACACACAAGATTTAGCGAGTTCAAAGCAATCTTAGCTGAGAACATTAGAACCGATAGCCTATCATCTTCATTCTCACATCTAGAGTGATATAGTTCCGTTTCTCTGTATCTCTAAGCCACTACTTGTAAGACTACAAACTTAGAAAATGAAGTTCATATACAAACTTAGAAAATGAAGAAGTTCATAGTTGGAGAGAAAACCCTCAAATCTTTGTGTTTGAACCCATTGTAAACTCACTAGGATGCTAACTAGTCAAGATCTGTTTTGTGCACGGATCGACTGATACTTGCTCAGTATAATCTGTTGGTCTGGAGACGAGCCTTTAGGTGTAGAGGTTCGGGGGGTGGGGGGGGGGGTGAATACACCTGAGCGCAAATTTAAACTCAAACGTGAAAGTCAGTATCTACTGAATAATGGTACTGAACAAGTCAGTGAGCGAAATTAGCTTTCTCGATCGCATAGGCAGAGAGTATCTGTCTACTAAGTCCTATCTACTGACTTTAGCTAGTGAACAGTAATTCAGTATAAGATAGAGTGCGGAAGTGTAGGCCCAAAATAATTTTCGTTTCAATTTGAAAACACATTTTATGCTGAGTGTGATTTTAAAGTTCAGTTTTATGCAATATAAATAGTTAACGAATGAAACAATAAATTAACACAAGTAGTTTTTAAAGTGGTTCATATACGCTGGATCCTACGTCCACTGTCCTGAACAAAGTAGGAGTTCTTGATTACTTATACTGAGCAAGTCTCAGTCGAGCTGTGCGCTAGACAGATACTCTAGTTATAATGTTAGTGACTTTACAGGTTCAAACACATGGTTTTATTTTCTCCAACTAAGAAGGAGTTCTTACAATAATAACAATTCATTAAGCTGAACTCCTTCGAATTTTTTAAGTTTATGATCTTACAATGAGTTGCTTAGAATAGAGAATGGGAACAATAAATCTCTAGAGTGCAGAACTAATTAGATTTCTCAGTATATGAGTTATTCACTGTGTTAGGCTTTGTGATCACTACAGAGTTTGAGTGCTTGAATGCTTTGGTTCCTGTTCGTTATCTTCTCTGCATGAAGACTCTTCTCTATTGATAGTCTCGATTTATGAATAGATCCATTGGAAGGGGTCTAGACACGTGTTGAATACGACAAGAAAAACGACCATCTTTAATATGAATGTTACTGTAGGGATTTCCTCTTTTTCAGTCTAGGGAGCAACTTTATGGCAGAGAAGGTATAGTGCTGGCAACTCCTCATTGGTTGAAGTTAGAGAGTTGGTGAGTTCTGTTCAAACTCCAAGAGCATACTAAGTTGACTTCCTCTGATTCCTTGGACCTTTTACTTAGTTGTCTTCTACTGACATTCTTCTGTGATATTCAGTGCTTGACTCGATTTCCTTTGCAAATTCAGTGTGTTCAGACATACCCAACTGAGTTTCTCAGTGCTGAGTCCTTCCTGCTGATACAAGATGTTCTACTGAACCTATCGACCCTCGAACTCTATCTAGCCTACTGAGTTCCTAACATGTTGAACTCAACTAAGCTATTACATTATAAGGTTCATTATTCAGCTAAGGTGTTTTGGGATCTTCAAATCTTATCATAATGAATCTCATACCCAATAATTTCCCCATATTTGATGATGCCAAAACCTTTACAACACAATTCTCTCATACCATAGATCAGAGATAAACCAGCTAAGGACTAAGGGAAGAACACACAAAAAGATAAGCAATAATGGTAAGTGTGTGTTCTGATCACTGATGTGATCAGTAATGTTGAAAGATAAGAACATCCATGTGACAATGAGTAGTTGTCTTAGGCCAAAAAGAGATAGAATTTCATATATGGTGAAGAATTACGAATTACAAGTACAATGAAATTCTATTCTATCAAAGCTAGAAGGGGAAAAGATAATCAACTTGTCTTCCGGAACTTCTGCAATCTGGCCTTGAAGTCAGTTGACTTTTTCTCCGGTAGATCAAGTATGTATGATGAGTAGACTCTTCTCCTCAACTTCTTGATCTTTTCTACATCCTCTAGTTCATTCAGTACAAGCCTCTTCCTCACCATGGTGAATTTTATCTCATCCTCGATCTCCTTTGTGCATATGTTCCCTTCTAAAGTGGAAGGAGGAGGGAGATTTTTTAATTTAGGTGCCTTGAAAGGGAGACCTGATTGTTCGAGAGTGGTCAGAATTTCTGCATATACTTCTGGGTCTGAGATCATCAAGAATTCTCTGAAGGCTTTGTCTGGATCTGATGACTCATTCATTGTTTTCCAGATATAGTAGCTCTTGATGAATTTGACCTTGATCTGCTCCCGTTTTTGATTAATTTTCCAAGGTACCCATTGGTCAGTCCTTGGATAAATGATCTTCTTGATATTATTATTTTGCTCTTTGCGCCTGAAGAATTTGGACATAATCGGGATGCTCCTATCCTTCTCAGGGACTCTTTCCCTAGCTTCCTTTTATGTTCTCTGCCTGAGTGTCTCAAGATCTGCTAGTCTGACTCTTTCTTTTGCAACTTGAATTTGTCGGGCCTTAGCAGTTATATCTAAGCCTCTCTCGCATGCATCACATACAACCTTCATTTCAGCTTCCTATTCTTTGGATGGCTTTGTGGTGGGAATATCTGCTCGGCTTCAGTATCAGCTTCAGCTTCACTAGATTCAGCTAACGTAGACTTAGAAGCTTCTGATACTTTTTCACCTGATTTAGATTTTTCAGTTTGAGCTCTTGATTGCCTTGGCACAACAGATCTGGATTTCTTGGTCACTGGAGATCTGATCTGAATGCCTTTCTTCTTAGCGTTGGTCTTGCCTTCCTCTTGCTCTTGAAGTTCTCTGGCCATTTTCTCATCATAGGTAATTTACTCATCAGGTGATCGGAATTTGAGCTTTTTAGCTTTGGGGGGACTGTCAGCAACTATGACTTTTCCCTTTACAGCTGAGCGTATGGGCTCATCTTCAGTTAGTTCCTTAACAAACTGAGCCACTTCAGTAACTGCCAAAACCTTCCCCTTTAGCTTCTCTTGCTGCAGCTATCTCTTCAACCTTAATGAGGGTCAGTAGTTGTTTACTCCTACTTCCTTTCCCCTTTTTGGTATCATCTACTATCATGGCCAAGGTTGTGACCTTTCAGCAAGGCCTAAGACCGAGAGGCCTATTGTTTAAATGTTTGCCTCAACGTCTCTGATGGCGTCTGTGTACTCGTCCTAGTGTTTGTCATGTTTAGTCTGGCCGACTCTGAGTACTTCAGCTTTTGCTGCCTCATTGTTTTTTAGATATGCCTCAACAAGCTCAATGGCTTCATTCTTTATACCACAACCGACGTTAACTTGTTCCATGAGTGCTCTAGAGACACTGTCAGTGGTTAGTCGGTTTCGCTCTTCGCCGACCTTGAGGACATCAGACAATGCGGTGGTCATCTTCTCAGAAAATGTTTGGGCCTGAGACTGCAGTATCTGCTGGAATTGTTGATTTAAGTCTGTCTTCTGTGCCTCGAGTGCCTTGCGGAGGATCTCATCAGTATAAGGAGAAATAGGTGTACTGATCCTCTGTAATTCAGCAGTCAGGTCATTCAATTGTTGAGTCCGAACCTTAGTAGATTGACTCTATTTGAGATTCACATCTTTGGCAAGAAGACGATTTTTGTGACCCTGACGCTTTAGGCACTTGTTGAGTGTTTCAACTGAAGCGTCCTTTATCTCTTCAGCTTGATAGTTGGATTTGTTGAGCTTTTCGCCGGTAGGCTGCTGAGATGAAGAAGGTGCTGAGATTATGGTACTAGATGCAGGAGGTGTGGATGGCGATTCATCATCATCATTGGGAGATTGTCCCTCAGCAGATTCTCAGTGGTCTTCGTCTTGGGTGGTGACTTGTCATGTTCTATGTCAGGTTGAGTCTGGGGTAGAGATGACTGTTCAGACTCGCCCTTCAGACTCAGGAGCATTGATGCGATGTCAGCTGGCTCTCTATAGCCAACTCCCCCTTAAGAGTCTGCTCCTCATTCATCAATACTAAGACTGTCTTGAGGTCGATGGTCTCAGCTAAGATGTCCCATTCTAGGAATCTGAGACGCATCGGCACCCTAACCCTTACTGCTATGTCTACAGATCTAAGTGATCTAGTATTTCTGGAATTTATTCCGCTATTTCTTCAGTTGCTCTTAATTGAGCTATCTGTATTGAAGTTAGTACTGAGCTAGAGACCTCAGTCTGAGATAAATTAGCTGAAAATCTGACTGAGTCTCCTCTGAATGTATCCTTTTGACTTTATCAGTCAGAGTCACATCTTCTTTTCCGGACTCTGAGTCTTGTTTGGATACATGCTCCTCAGGAATAATTTTTATCTCTGTTTTCTTCAATAGTTTCCTTTTCTTGTGCTGAGCTGGGCGTGGGTCCTGAGTAGACGGTGCTGAGCGCTTATTATGAATTCCACGCCCGATATACTTCTCAGCTGCTGCTGCATTCTGAAACTTAATTTTCTTCTTGTCGAATGAGAACAAGTCAACGAAGGCTACTCTTCCTAGGAAGAGCTCTTCAATCAAGATAGACACCTTGATACCATACAATAGCTTCCCCTTAGGGATCAGTTGTAGGGAGACCTTGTTCGCATCCACTACGAACTTCTGGAATTGAGCTTTAAAATCAGTAATGAAAAACTCAGTCCAGTTCACTTGGGCTCCATCCATAATAGCCATCATGATTTGGATCCTGACCCTGGATAGTTGATCACAGGAGCCGGCGGAGCTGGTGAAAATGTGATTGACAATGTATGCTAAGCCCCTATATTCAGGGAGGAACCTATTCTTTGGGAAAGTTGCTTTGAATACTATACCAATTTGCCCGCTGAATCGGCAAAGATATCTATTGATGAAAGTCTCCCTGCAGCCAATGGGAAATATCCCTTCTTTAGGAAGATCGAAGCTTTTGTTAAGGCAGTCGGCAATATCAATATCTACAATCTTGGCTTCCCATACATTGTTCGCTACTTCTTGCTGGTAGGATATGTACGAGATATCCTTGAGTTCTTCATTCTCCCGCAAGTTCATATAGAAATCAGTCACCTGCCTTGGAAGGCACAGGTGAGGGACCTCAGATAGAATAGTCTAAAGGCCTGATGATTGCAGAGTATCGAAGATTGGTTCCATGCAATCTATCCCACACGATCTGACTGCTAGGACTGGCCCAAACTAGACCCTCTTGTTGCTGATGTTCTCTTCCATGTCAGAAGGAATCAAGACCTCGTTGTTGGGTGAGCTCGCCATTGAAATACTGAATCTGCAAAACAAAGGTTAACACTTGAAAGTAGAGTAAGTCAGTTACTGCAGCTTAAGTTAAGAGATATAACGAAGAATTTAGTGCTGTAGAAGTAGTGGATTTCGTATGCAGTTATTTTGCAATGCACTAATTTGATCGATAATGGCGGAAAGTAAGAAATCAGATCATGTATGCGGATATATATATATCATATATGAATATGATGGTTTATTCAACATACGGCTCAGATTAATCTGAATTTGAAAGATAGACGACAGAGATTTAATATGATAAGAGGTTATGATTATATTGCCGCCTATAATCTCGACCTACGTATCTATCATCTAAAAGGTAAGGTGAGATGACTTGCATTTAATGCGTCGCAGTCAGTATATGAAATGTCGTGCTTTTAATGAAAATGATTTTATTTATGACATCCTTAGTGAATTAAATGGCGGGAAATAAATGCAATGAGTGTTGAATAAAGTATGTTGAATAAATACTCAATCCTGTCAGCTGAAGATTGTAGTCAACTGATACCACTGTGTTATCACTGAGTTATTTAGCTTTACTGAGAGTAAGTTCCCCCTTACTCAGTACTTCAGAGATCGTGTTACTGAACTGAGTCAGTAGGATCCAATAGACCTAGTTCTACTGAGAGTTGGCCTCAGCTAGAGGCTTGGTCAGTATATCGGCCCTCTGTTTATCAGTGTGGATTTTCTCCATTATGATGTCCTTCTTTTCGACACGATCTCAGATGAAGTGATGTCTGATGTCCACGTGCTTGCATCTCGTAAATAGAACCTGATTCTAGGTAATTGCAATAGCATTGTACTGTCGCAGTAGATCGACACTTCATCTTGATAGATATCATAATCTCGCAGCTGTTGTCGAAGCCATAAAATCTGCGCACAACAACTTTTGACAGCCTTATATTCAGCTTCAGTAGTGGACGTTGCTACTAAATGCTCCGAGGAACAGACAAGTTCCTGAAGTTGATTTTCTGTCGAATCGACATCTTGCATAATCAACATCAGAATATCCAGTTAGTTCAAGATTATTATCAGCAGGTTACACCTACAACAAAGGTTATATCAGGTCTATTGGTAGTTAAGTATAGAAGATCCAATAATAGCACAATAATCCGTTAAGTTAATAGATACTCCCTCTTTGTCAAGATCAATCTTCAGATTTGTATTCATGGGAATCTTGAATGATTTGGTCGATTCGCAGCCGAATTTCTTGATGAGATCTTTGGTATATTTCGCTTGATCTATGAATATTCCTTTCTTAGATTGCTTCACCTGAAGACCAAGGATATAATTCATTTCTCCCATCATTGACATCTCAAATTTTCTTTCATTATTTGTTCAAATTTCTGATACATGATCAGGTTCTTAGATCCAAAAATGATGTCGTCCACATAGATCTGCACTAGTAAGATATCATTGTCTGCTTTGATGCTGCATAGGGTGCGATCTACTTTTCCCTTCTGAAAACCTTTATGAAGTAGAAAGTCTGAGAGAGTATCATACCAAGCCCTAGGTGCTTGTTTTAACCCATACAAAGCTTTCTTGAGTCCGAATACTTGATGTCCCTGCTGAAAGCCGGGTGGTTATTCTACGTAGACTTCTTCCTTCAGTACGCTATTCGGAAAAGCTGACTTTACATCCAAATGATAGACAGTAAACTATTGATGAGTTGTGTATGCTAGGAATAGGCAAATTGTTTCCAATCTTGCAACTGGAGCGAACGTTTCATCAAAATCTATTCCCTTAGCTTGATAGTATCCTTTAGCAACTAGTCTAGCTTCATTCCTGACGATGACATTGTTTTCATCATGCTTGTTCTGGAAGACCCATTTGGTTATTATCATATGTTGGTGCTTGGGTCTGTCTACAAGCTCCCAAATATTGTTTCTACTGAACTGGTTGAGCGCTTCTTGTATAGTAGTAATCCAGTCAGCATCATTTAGCGCATTCTCAATCGGCAGAGGTTCTTCAGTAGACAAGAAGAAGGAGTATAGAGCGCTTTCTCCTTGACAGAATCTAGATCTTGTCTTAATGCTTGTTGATGGATCTCCGATAAGAAGATCTAAAGTGTGAGCATCTAACCATGAACGACGTCTTCTTGTTACTTCTTCTGAAGTTGGTTCTGCACAAATAGTCGGATTATGTGGAATTTCAGTAGTACTGATTGAAGTAATTCAGTAACAAGATCAGGGTCTACTGAGTCACTAGGTTCACGGGCATTCAGCTTAGGAACGTTAGTAGTTCCCCATGAGTTTTTATTCTCAGTAGAAGTCTTAGTTACCACTGGGCTTTCTTCATCAACCTAAGTTACCTGGATCGATTTTTTTCAGAAGAATCAATCGGTTCAACTACAGTGCTTGTTGATTGGTTCTGAACTTCATCTTCTGAATCATCATCCCAATAATGCTGGTTTTTCTCTATATCATCGTTTATGTTTAGATCATGTAGCTTGCTGCTGGCCTCTTCAGCATCTTGTTGAAAGCTTCGTTTTCTGTTATCAGTAACAAACTTATTAAATACAACATGATGGCTTTCCTCCAAGCAAAGTGTCCTGTAGTTAAAGACCCTGAAAGCTTTGCTGGCCCTGAAGTATGCTAAGAATACTCCTTGGTCTGACTTGCTATCGAAGACCTTTAACTGATCATTTCCATTATTATGGGTAAAGCATGAAAAACCAAAAATATGGAAATGCGAAATAGAAGGTGTTCTCCCTTTCCATAGTTCGTAAGGTGTCTTCATGTGCAGTTGAGTCAGTCATGAGCGATTCTGAGTGTAACAGGCGGTGTTAGTAGCTTCTGCCCATGACTTTGATGGTGGACCTGAGTCTGCAAGTAACGTTCTTCCTGCTTCTTTAAGTGTTCTGTTCTTTCTTTCAGCAAGGTCGTTCTACTGAGGCTTGCGTACCGGCAGAGGTTTCGTGCTGAATCCCATCAGCTTCATAGTACTCTTTCATCATTGAATTTTGATATTCTATACCTCGATCTGACCGTATTCTTTGTATCTTGATATCCTTTTCGATGCTCAGTCTTTTCAGTAGTTTCGGCAGTTCAATTTTAGCGTTAAACTTGTTGGCGATGAAAATCACCCAATTATATCTTGAATAGTCATCTATGACTACAAGAGCATATTTCTTGCCTCTGATCGTTACTGGAGAGATCAACCCAAATAAGTCCATTTTGGAGTAGCTGAAGGATTCATTGTTTTGAAGTTCAGATGGCTCAGTCTTCTGTGTCATAGCCATGCTGTTCTATCATCTAACTTCATTTATGCTAGCAAGCAGGCTTCAGGTTCAGCAATATTCTAATCTGCATAATACATGTTTCTTCTCCGCGAGCCTGATAACAGTTTTTTTCTATAATTTTATCTAGAACATCACAAACACCTGCGTCAAAAGTCACTTTATTGGAGTTATCACTAAATTGACTGACTTAAAGGAGAGATTATATTGAGCTCCTTCAACATATGTTACTCTAGGAACTATGACAGTTCATATTTTCAGTGTTCCATATCCCCCAGTGTATCCTTTGGAATTGTCACCAAACTCAATTCTGGCTCCTTCCCGCTGAACATAGTTGGTCAGTAGATTCTTTTGATGCGTAATGTGTCTTGAGCATCCATTGTCCACAATCCAAGGGTCCTTTAGCACCTACAAAATAAAAATAAATTTAGTTACCCTTTGTGTTCAGGTTGTGTCCTTAGAGGTTAGTAGATTTTGGAACCCAAATCTGTCCGACAACCCTAAAGGTTTCATATAGTCTATTGCCCTTGTTGTCAACAAATCTCTCTGTTGGACTGAGAGATGCTGACTTCTTTTTCTTCTGAGGTTCAGGTTTCATCTTCTCCTGAACCTTGGGGCTACTGATTCTGGGCTCATAATAGAATGATCCGTACTGAAGTGGATGAGTCCGGTGAGGATGTCCAAATTGTTCAGCCCATTTGACCTTCTTGGTTCCCCCTGAGTTTGATCTAGGTGTTCTGGGGCTTGAACCTCTGGTCATCTTATGGTAGCTAGGCTAAGGTTTTATCTTCTGTTTGTTCTTTATCTGAGGGGTTGAAGGTTCGGCATACTGAGTTCCCCCTTGAACAAATCTGTCAGCCAGCCTATCCGAGCTTTTCTGTTATGAAGTTGATGCTTCATATATGTATCCAAGTCCTTCCTTTGCAAAGGATAGTCTTTGTGACCTTAGCAACTTTTCAAGCTTCTCTTTAGCTCCTAGATATTGCTCAGTCATTAAGGTTCTCCAAAGCTCATCACTTTTTCTTAGAGCTTCGTACTCAGTTATGGACTGTGTAAGCTTATCCTTTAGACTGTCAATTTCAGTATCTTTCTCAGAGTTGTCCTTGGTCAGAACTGAGATCTGAGAGTCTTGTAGATGAGACTTCGTCATTAGAGAATTGATCTCTTCCTTCTGTCTCAAAACAAGTCCTTCAGACTCAGTAGAGTCCTAACCTCTCTTTGAAAGGCTATGATTTTCAGCTCTCAGTAGTTCCAGCTCCTGAAGTGTCTTACTAAATTGAGTACTCATCTGAATCTGTTCCTCTGACAGATCTTTATAGGCTAGAACCACATCTAGAGGTTCTCCTCCAGCAGAGCATGTGTCGTGTGTGCGTGGTGAAGAGGGACATAAGTTAGGATTAGAATTTACCTCAGCCTCTTCTCCAACCATGAGATACAGTTCAGTCTCTTCTTCAGATTCGATTGCCATGAATGCGGCTTCATCATTTGATGATTCCCTGAATAGTTCTTCATTGCTCGTGCAAACGGATAGTTCTTTGGCTATATCGCCTTGCCTTTTCTGATGAACTTGTTCCTTTTGGCTTGCCTTTCGGCTCTTTCAGCAGCCGAGGGCCCTAGACATTCATACTGGTAATGTCCTATCTTTTTGCAGTTGTAACACATTGAGCTCTTGCCTTCCTTTCTTGGTGTCTCATTGTTTCCAGTGGAGGCAGTCTCAGTGTTCCTGCATTCATGTAGAGAGTTAGATTCACCTTTTGGGTGATTGTTTTCTCTCTTACCTTGGTAGTTTTTGGAAACTCTTTTCATCTTCCTGAGCTTTTCCTTCTCCTTTTGATACTTTATTGCAAGGAGGGCATACTTCTCAACTATATTATCAGCCGTTGGGATTATTAGTGAGCTTCCAGCTGATTGACTACTGACTAAGGGAGTTTTTCCACGTGTGTTTACTATTGCCTTATAGGCATGATCCATTGGCATATCACTGTCAGCACCGTGAGTATGTGGAATATTGAACTCAAACTCCTCAACTTTTAATTATGAAAAGATAAAGTTAGGAGTAATAGAGCTTATCTCACTTCTTTGCAAACATGTGGCAAATGATTACCACTAGGGCCTAGTAAGAGCCCCTAAAATTTTGGTATTTGTCTCCATGTTGCTAAAGGTTTTCCCAGATCCGTTGATGATGTTGATTTGATTTTTGAATCTAACGCTGAAATCATCAATTGACTCCCTGGGAATCATTGCATAGGCTTCGAGCTTCTATAGCTCCAACTCCAGCTTGTTTTCCTTAATCTGTGGAGTTCCTTGACTCAGTACGTCGAGAGCATCCTAGAGCTCCTTTGCAGTTTTGCAATCATGCACTCTTCCGACGTATGAATCACTGAATGTTGTCAGTATTGCATTACGTTCGACTCGGTCAAGGTTGTGTAACTTTCTTGTTGGTCCCGAAATAAACATTCAGGTGTAGGGGGGGGGGGTGAATACACCTGAAAACTTTCTCAACTTAAAACGCGAACAGTCCTTTTCAGGAGAGTGTCTAGCTGAACAGGTTCAGTAGACCAAATAAGTTGTTCTGAATCGCGTGGCGAGTGGATCGACTATCCACGAGGCTGCTATTTGGTGAAGTCGAATTCAGTACCGTTCAGTGATAGTTCAGTAGAGTGCGGAAATGTGTAGGCCCAATTCAGTTGAGTTAGAAAACGTTTTTAGAAAAACTGTTTCAGTATATTAGTGCAGTCTTTTAAGTTTTGCTGAAACACAGTTGAATGATTTTGAAAGATATTTTCAGTATGAACAGTAATCAATGCAACAGTAAAACAGAGCACACATAACACAACGATTTTTAAAGTGGTTCGGATCCAACAATACTACGTCCACTGTCCCGAAAAGATCAGGAGGCTATTTTATTATACTGAGTTAGTCGCACTGGACAAACACTGGTCTTGAGATTTATACTAAGCAAGTCTCAGTTTACAAGATATCAAACTAAAGCGTTTGACAAACTCTCCAACTATGAAGGAGTTCTTTACAATAAAGAACAGTTAAAGGATGAACTCCTTCAATCTAAGCTATGGATATGGTCTGCTGAGCTTAGGTTAGAGGGAAGGGAACGAGAATGAGGCTTCTAGAGTGACGAACGGTGAGATATAAACTCTGGGTTCGTGTTCAATCACTTGGATACTAGAGGCTTTAAATCTGATTCAGCTTGGTTCCCTTTGAGCAAGAATGTTGCCTTTCGCTTGGAGTAACTCTTTGAAGATCTTGCGCAAAGCTTAAGTCGATTTGAAGTTGCTCGTAATTGCTCGTGTGTTCTTGACTCTCTAGATGAGCTTCGATTTGAATTCTTCCCTCTATTTATAGATGAGAGACATGGAATCCGTTGGAGACGATGATCCATTTCTCTCTCTTTTGGGTAGCTAACGACTCTTTCAAAGGATGTTGGCAGAGTCTTTTCCCTCCATTTCCGGAAAGTTGTTGACTTGCAGCTTTAATCAGAAAGTAGACAGCTGGCTGCTCATCATTGGTCGAGGCTGTAGAAAGTAGGTGATACAAACAGAGTTCAAGGCAGATCTGAAGCTGACTTCTCTGAACCTCGTATGACTCTACTGATTTGTCAAGTAAGATCACTGACAGTTAAGATACTGTCTGGCCGTTGCTGAATTTGATCTTTGTTCAGTAGCATACTCTTGCTGAGTCCAGCTCTACTGAAGATCAACTCTGAGTTCAGCGAACTGCTCCTGCTGAGTCCAGTTTGTTGGGTTATGAGTCAGGGGTTAGTCTTAACAACCACTTAGAGGATACTTAGTATTATTTTATCAGTAGTTCTTGTAATAGGACGTATCTGTTTATCGGTAATGGGGGAAATCATAGTGTTTCATTACTATGGAATTGAAGATCCCAAAACCATCTTGTATCCTTTGCGTAGTGTCGATATGACTAGATGATGTAATAGGCTAGAGGGATTATATTTTTCATTATCATTCTTTTGTCTAAGTCATGTACGGGGTAAATGTTGGATTGATCTTCAGTAGGAAGTTACTTTCCAAAACCCCACGTCATCAATGTAAGAGCTTGTGTTCTCAACTCATCAGCTGACCTCGCTCAGTAGAAGACATCTCATCAGCTGACTTACATCAGTAGAAGAACACTGTATTCAAGCTCAGTACCTTCAAGAGTCATCAGCTAATCTCACTCAGTAGAAGTTTTATTATCAGCAGACTCAGACGAAGAAGACAAAGATCTTATCAGGTCTACTGTATCCGACAGGAAACGACCCCAGTCTAACTTCATTCGAAAGTCAGCAGAAGATCATACGAGGATGAGTGAGAGTCACCTCCGATGAAGACCGATGTCTGACAAGTCTCACCTACCACAAACCTCGACCAATGAGAAGCAGTCTAAGCTCTACCTACTCTAACCAACTAAAGCTGCTCTCATGCACAGTAATCAACAACTCTGCTGCAACATTTCGAACTTATAGCCGTTTTCCTTGGACGTTTGTGACACGTGGCATCGTCCTCTCCAACAGATAAATGCATGGGTCACAACCAAAAATAGAGAAGCATTTCCGAGCTCCACGCACAGGATATCAAAGGGACAACAAGCTCAAGCTTTCGAAACACTCTAGCGCCTTTCACGAAGATCTAGTGAAGAACTTGCCTTATTAGAATATTTTTCTAGTTCTTCTCTGTAGAGTTGTTTCTTTAGATCCCTCTTCTCTATCTAACCTCAATTGTTCATATCTATAGTTTAGAACCTTCGAAGGAGTTCACATTTCGTGACTGTTCTTATTCTAAGAACTCCTTCACTGTTGGAGAAAATCCCCTGTACTTCAAACTTAGGTTTGGATTGTAAAGTCGCTAAGGACTATAACTTAGAATGGTCTGTCCAGTGCACAGATACCTTGCTGAGGCTTGCTCAGATTAATCAACAAGACCTCTTGTTCAGCAGGACCGTGGATGTAGGATCTTGCGTATCTGAACCACGTTAAAAATTGCTTGTGTCATTTACTGTTTTATTGCACCGCATTCAAAATCATCTTACAAACTCATACTTTGCATAAAACGTATTTGAAAAGTGCACTAGCCAAAATAATTTGGTTTTCGAAAAACACGTTTTCAACTGAGACAAAGTCTTTGGGCCCTACACACTTATCCGCACTAAGTCTCCAACTGAGAATCAAACACTGACAAAAGTCAATAGGAGAAACTCAGTAGTTGACACACTCTGACCCGCGATCAGAAGGTTACTATTTGACACTGTTCATCAGTCGCAACCTACAGGTCTGCTGTTCTTCGCGTTTGAGAAAAAGAAACTTGTACTCAGGTGTATTCACCCCCTCCTCTACACCTGACACTCGTCTCCGGACCAACAATTGGTATCAGAGCATCGGTGTTCTTCTGATCATCGGTTCTGAAACTCTGGTCTACTCGAACAGATCCTGAAAACATTTTTCACTGCACAAGCATCTCTTCATACATCATTATACTCTCACCCATAATGTCTGGTATTCAGATGGTACCGTTGTTCTCTGTGGTGAACTGCACGGTATGGTGTGTAAAAATGGAGGCACACCTTGCATCGCTAGCATGACTGATGTCCTAGAGACAGGACCTATCATTCCCATGATCGACAGTGTTCAGTTTTCCACTGCGGGAGGTGTAGGAGCATAGACTGGTGCTAAAGTTGCGAAAGACAAATCAGCCTTCACGACTGAAGAGAAAAAGCTGCACAACCTCGACCGAGTTGCGCGGAATGCAATCCTGACTACGCTCAGCGATTCACACCTCGAGAGGGTGCAAGACTGCAAAACGGCAAAGGAACTTTGGGATACCCTGGCTGTACTGAGCCAAGGAACCCCGCAGATCAAAGAAAACAAGCTCGAACTAGAGCTACAAAAGTTCGACATGTTTGCCATGGAGCCCAACGAAACCATTGATGAGCTTAGCGTCAGATTTACAAACCAGATCAATGTGATCAACGGGCTGGGGAGGACGTTCGCCAACAAAGGAGATGAACACGAAGATCTTGAGAGCGTTAGATCGACTGAAGTGGCTTCCTTTTGCTACTTCTTTACGTCGCTCAGATCTAAATGCTCTAACTCCTGATGTCATATTTTCAGAATTAAAGACGGAGGAATTCGAGCACAGCCTACCCCAACGATGTTCCAGTGCTCCAGCTGACACACAGATAGATCATGCCTACAAAGCAACAGTCAGCAAAACTGGAGTCAATCCCATTTCTTCCAGCAAGACAGTAGCTACGACAGATGCTAAGTCTTCCGAGACACTTGCTACTGATCAGCTTGCACTCATGGCTCTCAAATATCAAAGAGAAAAGGAAAGAGTCAGGAAGCTGAAGAAATACCACAGAGATTCTCCCTCAGGTAAAAAGGATTATCGAATAAGGGAAGAATCTAAACCATCTACTGATTGCAGGAACGCAGAACCTGCTGCTAGTCCATCCAACGACTTAGATGGAAAAGGCGGCAAAACTTCTGTTTGCTACAACTGCAAGAAGGAAGGACATTATCAGTACGACTGTCCCGAACTCTCAGCTGTTCAATGAGCAGAACGACAGGCCAGACGCGAAAAATTTGCCCGAAGAAGCCAGGCCTATATCGCCGGAGAGATATCCGATGACTTAATCAAGGAAAATACAATTATGTATTCTTCCGAAGACGAAGCTGCATTTGTCGCTGTTGAGATCAGAGAAACAGATGTTGAATCAACAGCTGAATATTGCCTGATGGCCGAAAAAGAGGCTGAGGTAAACTCGAAACTTAATATAACCTCCTCTTCACATAGCACACACGACACATGCTCGGTCACAGATGAACCTCTAGACGTGGTACAAGCATATGATGATCTACTAGAGGAGCAGATTCAGCTGAGCAGAGAGTTCAAAAGAACTATTCAGGAATTAGAACAGGTAAAGGCTGAGAATCAGAGACTTTCTTCTGATTGTCAGGTCTCTACTGATTCAGAGAATCTGGTCGCGAGACTCAAGGAAGAGATTGAATCTCTTATGACTAAGTCTCGGCTTCAAGAAACTCAGCTATCAGTTCTGACCAAGGACAATTTTGAGAAAGATACTGAGATAGCTCGACTCAGTCAGAAACTCGCAGAAGTAGAAAGGATTATGAATCACTTCGGAAAAGTGATGAGGTCTGGCGAGGACTGATGACTGAACAGTACCTAGGAGCTAAAGAGAAGTTGGAAAGCATGCTCACAGCTCAAAGGACACTAGCCATGAAAGAAGGACTTGGCTACACTCATGAAGCTTCCACTTCAACATCTAAAAGCTCAGAAATGCTGGCTGATAGGTTCGTCAGAGGGAAAGTTCAGGTCATTGAACCAACAACTCAGGCGAAAAACAGTCGAGCAACAAGAATCAAATGATCAAAGGTTCTAGCCCCAGGACACCACGATCAAATTCAGGGGGAACCAAGAAGGTCAGGTGGGCAGAACAGTACAACGAACCACTCTATGAGCATCCAGCACAATATAGTTCGTACTTCTATGAGCCCAGGGTCAGGAGGAGCACAATGACTCAGAAGAAGAAAGCTCCTGAATCCAAAACTACCAGGAAGTCAGTATCTCCAAGTCTTGTGGAGAAAAAGACTGACAAGGTTCAGAAGAAGAAGTCTCATACTCCTAAGGTCCCGAGACAGATCTGGGTCGCAAAATCACCAACTAACGCTTAAGAACCCAAACTGAACCAAAGGGTACCTAAAACTATTTACGTTTTGCGAGGTGCATAAGGACCCTTGGATTGTGGACAACGGTTCGCTCAAGACATATGACATATCAAAAGAGCCTGCTGACCAATTACGTACAAGAAGATGGTCCCAGAATTGAGTTTGGTGACAACTCTAAAGGCTATACAAGGGGATATGGAACACTGAACATTGGGACTGCTTCAGTTCCAAGAGTAACCTATGTTGAAGGACTTCAACATAATCTCCTTTCTGTCAGTCAATTCTGTGACAATCTGAATAGATTTAACTTTGACGCTGGTTTCTGTGATGTTGTTGACAAATCTACAGGGAAAATAGTGTTATCAAGTTCGCGGAAGAAGAATATCTATGTTGCAAATTGGAAAACCGCAGAACCTGAGGCTTGCTTACTTGCTCAGACGAAATCCAGTGATAAAACAGGATGTCTGTGGCACAAGAGACTCAGTCACCTGAATTTCGAGACTATGAACAAGCTAGCCAAGAACTCTAAAGTCAGAGGACTGCCCAATGAAGCTTTTATCAAAAATAGAAATTGTGAAGCGTGCTTGAAGGGAAAGTAGACAAAGAAAAAAAATCCACCTATTCCGTCACCTTTCACTGATGGAATCCTTCAACTGCTACACATGGACTTGTTTGGGCCAGTTTCTCCAGTGACTATAAGAGGCAAGAAGTATGCCCTCATCGTTATTGACGACTACTCAAGATATACGTGGGTCATCTTCATAGCCAACAAATCTGATGTCAAAACTGAGTTACCTAAGCTGCTGAAGAAACTCAGTGTGGAGAAAGACATCAAGATACAAAGAATTCGCTCAGACCGAGGAACAAAATTTCTCAACTCAGTAGTAAAAGAGTAGTGCGATAAAGAGGGAATCAAGCACGAGACGTAAAAATAGAACACTAAAAGAAGTTGTTGATCCCGAGAGCACGTTCAGGTGTAGAGGGGGGGGGTGAATACACCTGAAACTCGATTTCTCAACTTAAACACGAACAGTCCTTTTTCAGAATGATGTCAGATCTTGAAAAAACTTCGGCCGAACCGAATAAGCCGTTCCGAATCGTGTTGGCAGAGTGACCGACTCTACCGAGACACGCTAGGCGACCGAGAGTCGAATTCAGTATCTTGCAGATAGAGTTCAGTGGTGCGGAATAGTGTAGGCCCAATTCAGTTGAGTTAGAAAACGTTTTTTACAGTCTATTTAGTTTGCTGAAACTCAGTTGAATGATTTAGAGAAGGTTTTTCAGTATGAACAGTAAATCAATGCAACAGTTAAGAACAGAACACACGATACAGATATTTTTAAAGTGGTTCGGACACAAAAATCCTACGTCCACTGTCCCGAAAGATCAGGAAGCTATTTATTATACTGAGGTAGTCTTAGTTGGTTTGTACGCTGGACAAACACTGGTCTTGAGATTTATACTGAGCAAGTCTCAGTTTACAAGGTTATCAAACTGAGTGTTTGAAAAACTCTCCAACTGTGAAGGAGTCCTTTACAATAAGGATTAGTTCAAAGATGAACTCCTTCGTCTAAGCTATGGATATATGCTATTGAGCTTAGGTTAGAGGGATAGGGAACAAGAAGGTGCTTCTAGAACGATGAACAGCTGAGTATAGCTTTGGGTTCGTGTATCGTCGTTTGGATACTAGAGGCTGTATGAAACAGTTAAGCTTGGTTCCCTAAGAGCTGGAATGTAGTCTTTTGTCGGAGATAGATTCTTCGAACTTCTTGCGGAAGACTTAGGCTTTTTGAATTAGCTCGTTTGAATGCTCTGTGTGTTCTCTCGTGTTCTTCCGTGAGCTTCAAATTTGTTTTATCCCTCTATTTATAGAGAAGAGATTAGGATAGATCCGTTGGAGACGATGATCCTTTGTCTCTCTCTTTTGAGCAGCTAACGACTCTTTTGTAGCATGGTGGCAGTGTCCTTTCCCTCCTTTTCTGGAAAGTTGTTGACTTGCAGCTTTAGTAGGTGTAGGACAGGTGTCTGCTTGTCATTGGCCGAGGTTCAGAAGGTGGTTGAGACAGAACAAACTTCAAGGAGATTTGAAGCTGACTTCTCTTTTCCTCGAACTTGACTATGCTGATTGTCTTTTAAAGATCTGACAGTTCAGAAGACTGTCTGGCCGTTGCTGAGTCTTGATCTCTGATTCAGTAGTGAACTCCTGCTGAGTCGGCTCTACTGAAGATCAACTCTTAGTGCAGTGAACTACTCCTGCTGAGTTCAGTTCAACTGGCTTTCCTGCTGAGTCCAGTATTACTGAGTCTTCTACTTCTAGTGCTGAGGCGGATAAGCTACTGAATGCCTAAGCTAGAGCAGAGGGTCTGCTGAGTCTGAAACCTCAGAGACAAAAAACATATTACAACTTAAAGGTTCACCAATCAATATAGGGTTTTGGGATTTTCAAATCTTCAAACTATTTCAGAGCACAAGGCTACTGAGTAAATGTCAACACAGAAGACTCAGTCATTTCCCACTATATCTAATACCGCTGAGGATACAATCATCACCCAAAATTTTCCCCCGATTTGATGATGCCAAAACCTAAACTATCATCTAAACAACCTAACACAATGACTTATCAGAAACAGAGCTCCTTACAAAATATTACAAGTAGGATCAGTGGAGTTGTTCTTCAAGTCCTAGACTACTGAGGGGATCAAGGCAGAAAGTCAGAACATATACAGAGACTAAACATTTTCCCCCTGAAAACACATCAAGTCTATCAGAATCTAGCTAAGCAACAACTGACAGTAAATAACAAAGAGTGAGTGTGTGAGTCAGTAATCACTTCAGTGATTCTGAATGTTAAGCATAAGCAAACACGGCTATTCAGACAATAAGGAATTGTCAAAGCCAAACAGAGATATTTTATATGTAAGAAAATCAGTACAATTACATCTCTGCTAGACTATGAAAGAAAGATACACTGAGAAATCAGAAGCAGAAGCTATTTGAACTGCCTACTCCTGTCTTTGAAATTCTGAGATTGAGATTCAGGAAGGGGCACTCCATACGTTCGATATGTGATCTTCCTCAGCTTCAGAATCTCTGCAAAGTCTGCTGGGTCTTCTTCATCAAGAAACTTGGCTTCAGCAGCATCCTTCACTTCTTTCTCTATCACATTGTAGTGGATGGATCCATCAAGTCTTTGTGGGGGAGGCAGAATTCTAGGATCTGAAACTCTTACTTCAACATTCTCATTAATGGCTTTCTGCAGCCTGGCATACATCTCTAAGTTAGCTCGCATAATCCATTCAGTATATGCCATTGCCTTGGACTTTTCAGACCAGAATCTCCAGAAGTAGTTCCTTTTGATGAATTCAGCTTTCAGATTTTCCCATCTCTGAGTCTGTTCCCACATGATCCAATCGTCCACTCTAGGCCATATGTGACTCTTCAGATCTGTAGGCTACCTGAATTTTCTGTATTTGTATGGGATGTCAGCCTTGGCAGGAATCCTCTGACTCGCTTCTTTTTCAGTTCGCAGTCTGAGAGCTTCAAGATCAGCTTTCCATATCCTCTCTCTGGCTGCTTCTATTTTCCTGGCCTCTTCACCTCTGTATAAGTATCTGTCTAACTGAGCCCAGATTTCCTCCATCTCTTGATCATGTGCCTTAGAGGTAGTGTAGGAGGGCTTGTGAGGTGGTTGGTCGTCTGAGTCAGCAGGGGTTGAAGATTTTTCTTTGGTGGTTTCCTCTTTGCCCGATTGATCGTTGTTGTTATTCTTTGCTCCTCCTTCTCCTTTTCTTTACCAGCCTCGTCGCTGAGTATGAGCTTTCTCAGAGGCAGCCTTGCTGATTTTTTGCTTCCAGCCGGAGCCTTGGTCTTGCCTTTAGCAGGCTTCTTCTTTGGCTTACTCGCAGCTTCAGCTTCAGCAATCTCCCTAGCAAGCTTTTCATCAGCTGTTATCTGAGCCTCCTCCTCTGGAGTAACATATCTCCTGGATCCTTTCTTATTGGGAGGTGTTGGGAGTTTCAGTGCCTTTTTACCTTTTCCGGCAACTGGAGGTGGAAGAGGAGCTTCTTCCTCTTCTGAGTCCTCCTCGTCATCATACTCGGCAACTTCCTTAATAATGACAAGGGGAGTCTGTGTTGCCTGAGTAGCGACTTCTCTGGCTCCTAAGCCACTTGGGCTTGCCTCAGTTGATGCTGCAGCTGCAGCTGAGACACCCTAGGCCTCGCCAGTTTCAGTAGGTGCAGTAGGGGCGGATGACTGAGTTGTTGCCCTTGCTACTGACCTTGCTCTCTTCGGAGCCTTCAGTATCAGCTCCTTGGCAGCTTCGCCCTTAATTTATTTTTCTATTAGACTTTCCCCCTTGGCCAAACTTTCCCCCTTTTTGGCATCAGCAAGTAGGGTTGGGGTTGGAGCAGATACCTTCTTGTCCAAGCTTTTGTAGGAGGTTGACAGATCATCCAGCGTCGTCTGCAGCTTTGTCAGGGCCTCATGCAGCTCGTTTCTCTCATTGATCAGTCGATCATTGTATAGCTTATGTGAGAGATCAGCCGCAGCCTTGAATTCTTTCAGTTGCTTCTCCACAGTCTCTTCTATGGCCTTCTGTATAGTTTCCATCCTGAGCTCATTGGCCTGAGAGATTTTGTTACCGGATTCAGTGTGGGTGGTTTGGGCGGCCTTGAAATCATTAAGCAATTTAGCTTGGCCTTCCTGAGTCGTCTGAAGCTGAGCATCGAAGTCAGCTCTCTGAGTGGCTAGCGCTTCGGTTAAGATATTGGAGAAGTCAGGGGCAGATGATTCTGAAAGAGTGGTTCTGAGCTCCTGAATCTCTGCGATGGTGACCTGGGAGGACTGTCGCCATATTTTGTGGACAGCACGGGCAAGAAGCCGATTCTGAGTCCCCTGGCTCTTGAGTGCTCTGGTCACCGACTTGGATCGTCGACTCTTTGGGCTGGGCGCTACTTCGAACGCAGATTCCAGCAGAAGCTGAGAAGGTTCTGCAGATATTGAAGTACCAGCCGCAAACTTCCCGGGAGCAAGGATACTGAGTGGAAGTTCAGTAGTTGATGCAGGAGCATCCTTGTCCGGTTGAGTTCCCTCATCAGGCTTCTCAAGGCCTGAATCACGGGGCGGGTCCCGACCATCAGGGTCAGACCCATCAGAGGGTGCTGATGCTGAGACTGGCTGACGGTCATTCAGCATTGCCAGCATGGCAGCCCTTAGATCTTCTAAGGTACCGAGATCAGATGGCTCTGAGTAGCCGATCTTCTCTCTGAGCTTCACTTCCTCTTCATGAAGCTGTTCACAGGAGTGATGGATAATCAGTCTTTTCAGGTTGTGCCACTCCTGGAAACTGAGCAGCATATGGAGCCTCGCCTGCCTTGCAATTATGACAAGGTCGCTGTGGCCGGCGATCTCGGGAATGTGCTCCATAATCTCTTGGGATTCTCTGGATTGGAGAGCTAAAGCTTCCATCCCGATCGATTCTTCTTCTGAGGCGGTCTCAGATTCCTCTATCTCGATTGGAGACGCCTGTTTCTCATCAGAAGGAAGACTGCTGAGAGGTGGGATATCCAAGGGGCTTTCCAGGGGCTGAACGTCCTCACCCTAGATATCTTCAGCTGGGACCCCTTGGTCCACTGCTTCATCACGTTCAGTGGAGACAACTTTCTCCACTGACTCAGTCTTCTCAGAAGACTCTAGCTCGTCCCTGAGCTGCAGAGGCTGTTCAGCAACTACTGCGTCTGGCTCTGCCACAGTTTCAGTAGGCACGACTGTGCTGACCTTCTTCAGTTGCTTGGCTGGTGCCTTAGGTGTTAGAATTTGAGGGGACCTCTTCTTCGTTGGAGTGGTTTTCTTAGACATGGTTTTAGGAGAGGCAGGCCCGGAGCCGATCTGCTGAAGGGCCGCTGCCCTGTTATGAAATCTGACCTTTTTCACATTGAAATACTGCTTATCTGCGAAGGTGATTTGGTCAGAAGTGCAGAGGTCTTCGATCATGACTGAGATCTTCAGTCCGTATAATAGCTTTCCTTTGGCGCTCATCCTATTGGATGCTTTGTCGAATTTTGCGGACTGCATCATAAATTCCCTTAAGAAAAACTTTGTCCAGTTGATCTTGGCCCTGTCATAGATGGCCATCATAAGTTGCAGGACACCTGATCGAAGGAGCCTGCTTGACTCGTCAGTAGCTGAGTTACAATGTATGCTAAGGCTCTATAATGAGGGAGCATGGTGTTCTTGTGAAACGCGGCTCTGAAGACTGTTGGCTTCCTGCAGAAAATAGACAAGTAGTCATCCATCAGATCATCGTTGTACCCAACTGTAGTGACGCCTTCGCTTGGCAAATCGAAGCTTCTTCAAAGAGCTTCTCGGATTGACATCTGCTTAACTTTTATGTCCGTGCGTGAGGGATCGCCTACTGTGTGGACGACGAATCTCCCTTTGACATCTCCATCTACTAAATCGGCGTTCAGATAGATTTCAGCAATCTGACGCGGGAGGAAGAAGGTGGGCTTCCTCATCAGAAATCCTTCGAGTCCGGTTTCGTGGAGAGCTGAGAATATCTCATTCATGAAATCAAGATCGCAGACATCGAACTCCATGACTGGCTCGCACCAGACACGGTCTTTCTCCAAAATCTCTTGCATATCCTCTGGAGCAAAAACAACATTTCCTAACATTTTGATAATCTGCATATATCATATAAGTCAGTACCGATTAAGGATATAAAAAGATAAAGATATACGATACGTAAATATCATTTAAGAATTACCGAAAGATTTCCTGAAGATTTTAAAAGAGTTTAGATAGAAGGTCAAGAATATTTCAGAAAATCTTGGGTACTTAGGATAATTGCATATATGAAATGGCGGTTTTCAAGGATTTTAACATAGATATATATCTTAGAGAAGATAAACAATTAAATATCGATGGTTCAGTTTGAACGCGCTTTTCAGATGGACGACTAGGATTGAGTTTTATATAATAGGTAATGATCATGTTAGCCGCCAAAGTCAAAAGCCAGTTGTAAATAGCCTAAGTAGTAACTTGATACGACATGCATGAAATGCGTGGCAGAGTTCAGCATGCTTGTACATGGAATGTCGTGTATTAAATGTGATCCGTTAAAATTTAATGACATTTCTTAAGGCATTGAATACGATGCTGAATCTGATCATAAATGCACAGAATCATTCTATAGGCTATTGAGTAGAGATACGCAAACCTGTCAGCTGAACATCGTAGTCAGCTGATACCTCGTGTAGAAGGTTGCTGAGTCTCTACGCACTGATTTTACTCAATACTAAGAGTGAACATTCCCCCTTACTGAATGCTCCTCTCCTGAATCCTTTTACTAACTGGAGTCAGTAGGGTCCAGCAGACCTAGCTCTACTGAAAGTTCTCTGAATCTGGCTTCAGCTAGGGGCTTGGTCAGTATATCAGCCCTTTGATGGTCAGTATAGATCTTTTCCATCTTGATATCCTTCTTTTCAACATGGTCACGAATGAAGTACAAGATTCTGAGTAATTGCAATGGCACTGGTACTATCGCAGAAGATCGGCACTTCATTCTGAATGACATCATAGTCGCGTAGTTGTTGTCTCAGCCAAAGGATTTGGGCGCAGCAACTTCCGGCAGCCATGTATTCAGCTTCAGTAGTTGACGTGGCTACTGAGTGCTGTTTCTTTGAGAACCATGAAATTAGCTTACTGCCAAGGAACTGACACGTTCCTGAAGTTGATTTTCGTGTCAATTCTACATCCTGCATAGTCAGCATCAGAATAACCAGTTTGTTCAATTTTATCATCAGCTGGATACCATAAACCCATGTCAGGTGTTCCTCGTGGATAGCGGAGAATCTTCTTTGCTGAGTCTGTGTGACTCTGCTTTGGATTCGCCTAAAATTGAGTACAAACACCTACAACATAAGTTATGTCAGGACGAGTAGCTGTTAAGTATAATAAAGAACCAATTATAGCACGAAATTCAGTTTGGTCTACTGATACTCCCTCTTTATCAAGATCGATCTTCATATTCGTGTTCATCGGGATCTTGATAGGTTTGCCGGATGTACAACCGAATCTCTTGATGAGGTCTCGAGTGTATTTGCCTTGATTAATGAACGTTCCATTCTCAGATTGTTTGACTTGAAAGCTGAGGAAATAGTTCATTTCTCCCATCATTGACATCTCGAACTTATCCTTCATCATTTTCTCAAACTGTTGACACATGATAACGTTCTTCGAGCCGAAGATGATGTCATCTACGTAGATCTGCACAAGCAATAGGTCGTCTTCCAGTCGAATGCTGAATAAAGTACGGTCTACTGTGCCTTTCTGAAAACCTTTCTGAAGAAGAAACTCAGATAGGGTATTGTACCAAGCCCTGGGTGCTTGTTTTAACCCATACAGAGCCTTTCTGAGTCTGTATACTTGATGTCCCTGCTGAAAGCCGGGAGGCTGTTCCACATAGACTTCTTCTTTCAGCACACCGTTCAGGAAAGCAGACTTCACATCCATTTGATAAACTCTGAATCTTTGATGTGTTGCGTAGGCTAGGAATAGTCTGATTGCCTCCAATCTTGCAACTGGAGCGAACGTTTCATCGAAATCTATCCCTTCAGCTTGACAGTAGCCTTTTTCCACGAGTCTTGCTTTATTCCTTACTATGACGTTGTTTTCATCACGCTTGTTCTTGAAGACCTATTTTGTTCCAATCACATGTTGATGCCGGGGTCTATCAACAAGCTCCCAAACTTCGTTTCTCGTGAACTGATTCAGCTCCTCCTGCATGGCTATGATCCAGTCAGCGTCTTTCAGTGCATCCTCAACTGACTGAGGTTCTTCAGTAGACAAGAAGCAGGAATATAAGGCGCTTTCTCCCCCCGAGTATACGGATCTTGTCTTTATGCTTGCTGAAGGATCTCCAATAATTAGGTCAGAAGTATGAGCATCCAGCCACGATCTACGATGTCTCAACTCTTCATCTGAAATTTGTTCAACACAGATAGTAGGTGAGTTAGGCATTTCAGTTGTACTATTCTGAGATTGAAGCAATTCAGTTACAAGAGTGTGATCTACTGAGTTACCAGTTTCAGGGGCATTTAGCTCAAGAACATCATTAGTTCCCCCTGAATTATTATTCTCAGTAGAGGTCTCGGTTACCACTGGGGTTTCTTCATCGACCTGAGTTACCTGGGATTGACTCTGTTCAGGAGAGTCAATCTGTTCAGCCTACCTGGCGTTGGTTGAGATTCAGTAGACTTGTCTTCAGTTTCTTCATCTGAATCATCATCCCAACATAGCTGGATCTTTTCGACTTTGTCTTTCAAGCTCAGATCCTGTAGCTGTTCACTGATGTCCTCAGATTCAGATTTAGAGTTATTGCTTCTGTCTTCAGTAGCAAACTCATTAAAAACAATATGAGGGCTTTCCTCCGCGCAAAGAGTCCGATAGTTGAATACTCTGAAAGCTTTGCTGACCCGGGAGTATCCTAAGAAAACTCCCTGATCTGACTTGCTATCAAAAGTTTTCAGCTGATCTTTCCCATTATTGTGAATAAAGCACGAACACCCAAAAATATGGAAATAAGATAAAGAAGGCTTCCTGCCGTTCCATAGTTCATATGGTGTCTTCTTATGCTGTTTTGTCAGTAGAAATCAGTTCTGAGTGTAACATGCAGTGTCAGTTGCTTCTGCCCAGAATTTGGTTGGGAGTCCTGAGTCTGCGAGTAGAGTTCTTGCTGCTTCTTTGAGTGTTCTGTTCTTTCGTTCAGCAACCCCATTCTGCTGAGGTGTGCGCGCAGCAGATGTCTCATGCTCTATTCCTTCTGTTTTGCAGAACTCCTCCACCATGAAATTAAGGAACTCAGTTTCTCTGGCAGAACGTATTTTGAGAATCTTGGAGTTCTTCTCGATACTGAGTCTTTTCAGAAGCGTTGGTAACTTTGTTTTGACGTCAGACTTGTTGGCAATAAATATGACCCATGTGTAGCGCGAGTAGTCATCAATAACCACTAATGCATACTTCTTGCCTCTGATCGTCACCGGAGAGACTGGATCGAACAAATCCATATGTAGCAGCTGAAGGATTCCATCAGTGGAAGGAGATGGAACTGGCGGATTTTGATTCCTTGTTTGCTTTCCTTCAGATATGCTTCACACTGAGTGTCTTCGCTGAATACTTCATTCGGCAGTCCTCTTGCTAGAGTGTTTCTAGCCAATTTGTTGAGTGTTATGAAGTTGAGATGGCTGAGTTTTCTGTGCCAAAGCCATCCCGTTCTATTGTCATTCTTTGCCAACAAACACGCTTCAGGTTCAGCTGAGTTCCAGTCAGCTACATAGATATTCTTCTTGTGCGAACCTGATAACACTGTTTTCCCTGTAGATTTATCAATAACATCACAGAAACCAGCGTAAAAAATCACTCTATTTGAGTTGTCACAAAATTGACTAACAGAGTGAAGGTTATGCTGAAGTCCTTCAACATATGATACTCTTAGAACTGTTGCAGTTCCAATGCTGAGTGTTCCATAGCCTCTGGTGTAGCCTTTAGCATTGTCTCCAAACTCGATTCGGGGTCCTTCTTCAGTAGTATAATTCTTCAGCAAGTCCTTTTGGTACGTCATATCTCTTGAGCATCCGCTGTCCACATACCAAGGGTCCTTGTGCACCTGCAAAACAGAATTATATTTAGGTACCCTTTATTTTTGATTTTGGGTCCTTAGATGTTAGTTTTGGTAACCCATATTTGTCTTACGACCCTGGTGGTCTCAGACAATTTCTTTCCACTTGAGTCAACAAATTTGACCACTGGACTGGTCACCGCTGACTTCTGAGGCTTTTCAGGTTCAGGAGTCCGGATCTTCTGAGTGGGTGGACTGCTGACCTTTACCTTCTGCACGGCTTTCTTCTTCTTTCTCTGACTTTTAGATCCTCTCCTGACTATTGGATCATAGTAATATGATCCATATTGAGCTGGATATGTCAGCCGAGGAGATCCATACTGATCAGCCCACTTTGCTTTGCTGGTTCCCCCTTGACTGAACTGGGGTGATCTGGTGGTGATCTTCTTGTCAGATTGCTGATGAGTAGGATGAGGTGCCTTCATCTTTTGTTTATTCTTGGCTAGGGGGTTTAGTATATCTACATTGATGGTCTCCCCTCGAACAAACCTATCAGCTAGCCGGTTTTCTGAGCGTACGGGGGCAGATGAGGAAGTTCCCTGGCAGAATCCAAGTCCTTCCTTACAATGCTTGGGCTTGTTGCTTGCTAGCATAGCTTCCAGCTTCTTTTCATCGCCCATGTATCGCTCTGTCATCAGATTCCTCCAGACATCATCACTTTTCTTCAGCATTTCATGCTCGGTCTGAAGTCCTGACAACTCTTGCTTCAGTAGACTCAGTTCAGTATCTTTCTGAGTTAAGTCATTGGTCAAAACTGAAATCCGATCTTCTTGATGCTGAGACTTGGCCGTCTAAGAGTTTATCTCCTCCCTGAGTCTCAACACAAGTCCTTCTGACTCAGTAGCAACCTGACTCTCCTGAGAAAGTCTCTGATTCTCCATTTTCAGGGTATCCAATTCCTGAAGAGTCTTACTGAGCTGCAGACTCATATGAATCTGTTCGTCGAGTAGTTCTTCATATGCGACTGCGACGTCCAAATTCTCATCTGCACCTGAAAGGGTGTCGTGTGTGCAGTTTGAAGAGGAGTTAAATGGTTCATGAGAGTTTACCTCATCCTCTTCTCCTGCCATGAGACACTTTTCAGTATTTTCTTCATCTTCAAGCTCTAAGGCCATGAAGGCTGCTTCATCATCCGATGAATCCATGAAGGAATCGACTTCATCTGAGTCGTCTGAGAGTTCACCAACAATGTATGCTTGTCTCTTCTTGATGAACTTCTCCCTTCGAGCTTTGCGTGCTGCTCGTTCAGCAGTACTGAGCTCAGGACAGTCATACTGATAGTGTCCTGGCTTCTTGCAGTTATAGCAGGTCGTGACTCTCTCATCTTTGTTTTCGCTGTCTTTCGACTGAGCTGAGTCATCTTGTTTCCTGCATTCAGAAGTTTGTGAGTCAGGAGTGCGCTTAGGTGTATATTCGTTCTTACCCTTAGAGTCTCTGACAACTCTTGAGAACTTTCTGCGCCTCTCTTTCTCCATCTGGTATTTCACGGCAAGCAATGCGTATTTCTTGGCTAGATTTCCTTCTTGTATATCACTGAGTGAAGGTTCAGCCTTGCTGGACGCTGGAGCTGTTGTGCTGACTGATGCTTTGAAAGCATGGTCGATTTTGCTGTCAGTTTTAGCTCGCTGCTTCCTTTGAGGTAAGCCAAACTCGAATTCTTCTGCTTTAAGTTCTGAAAAGGTACGGCCAGGAGTAACAATATCTAAATCAGAATGACGTAATAAGGTAGCAAAAGGAGTCCAGTAACCGTCTGACAGTGCCCTCAAAATCTTGAGATTCATGTCTCGGTTTGAGAATGTCTTTCCCAGTCCGTTGATAGAGTTCATCAGATCCGTGAATCTGACGTTGAGATCTTCAATGGTGTCACCAGGTATGAGCGACAATCTCTCCAGCTTTTGGAGTTCAAGCGCAAGTTTATTTGCTTTGATCTTCTGAGTCCCCCGACTCAGTAGCGCTAGAGCGTCCCAGAGTTCCTTCGCGGACTTGCAGTCCTAAACTCTTCCGAGGTACGAGTCATTCAGAGTGGTCAGTATGGCGTTTCTGGCGACGCGGTCGAGGTTGTGAAGCTTCTTCTCCTTCGGGGTGAAGAGACTTCTATCTTTAGGAATCTTGTCACCAGTCACCATCCCTCCTCCTTGTTCTGCTGTCTGGGTTATGACGCTATCAATCATAGGAACGATAGGTCCGTCTTCCAGAACTTCGATCATGTTGTCGTGGAAGGAGGTCAGATATCCCTCCATTCTGACCCGCCATAAGCCATAGTTCTCTGTTGAGAACATGGGTACCATTCTGATCCCTGACATATCAGACATATTTAATAATGATGTGAATGAAGAATGATATGCAGTGAAAACATTTTTGAGATCCGTTCAAGTAGACCAGTTTCAGAATAACAACAGTCTTGGAGAACTCCCGCTCTGATACCAATTGTTGGTCCCAAGAGCACGTTCAGGTGTAGAGGGGGGGGGGTGAATACACCTGAAACTCGATTTCTCAACTTAAACACGAACAGTCCTTTTTCAGGATGATGTCGTACTGAAAAAACTCAGCAGACCAGATAAGCTGTTCTAAATCGTGTTGGCAGAGTGACTGACTCTACTGAGACCTGCTAGCTGACTGAGAGTCAGAATTCAGTATCTTGCAGATAGAGTTCAGTGGTGCGGAATAGTGTAGGCCCAATTCAGTTGAGTTAGAAAACGTTTTTTATCAAACAACTTCAGTTGATTAGTGCAGTCTATTTTTAGTTTGCTGAAACTTAGTTGAATGATTTAGAGAAGGTTTTTCAGTATGAACAGTAAATCAATGCAACAGTTAAGAACAGAACACACGACACAGAGATTTTTAAAGTGGTTTGGACACAAAAATCCTACGTCCACTGTCCCGAAAGATCAGGAAGCTATTTATTATACTGAGGTAGTCTCAGTTGGTTTGTACGCTGGACAAACACTGGTCTTGAGATTTATACTGAGCAAGTCTCAGTTTACAAGGTTATCAAACTGAGTGTTTGAAAAACTCTCCAACTATGAAGGAGTCCTTTACAATAAGGATTAGTTCAAAGATGAACTCCTTCGTCTAAGCTATGGATATATGCTATTGACCTTAGGTTAGAGGGATAGGGAACAAGAAGGTGCTTCTAGAACGACGAACAGCTGAGTATAGCTTTGGGTTCGTGTATCATCGTTTGGATACTAGAGGTTGTATGAAACAGTTAAGCTTGGTTCCCTAAGAACTGGAATGTAGTCTTTCGCCGGAGATAGATTCTTCGAACTTCTTGTGGAAGACTTAAGCTTTTTGAATTAGCTCGTTTGAATGCTCTATGTGTTCTCTCGTGTTCTTCCGTGAGCTTCAAATTTAATTTATCCCTCTATTTATAGAGAAGAGATTAGGATAGATCCGTTGGAGACGACGATCCTTTGTCTTTCTCTTTTGGGTAGCTGACGGCTCTTTTGTAGCATGGTGGCAGTGTCCTTTCCCTCCTTTTCTGGAAAGTTGTTGACTTGCAGCTTTAGTAGGTGTAGGACAGGTGTCTGCTTGTCATTGGCCGAGGTTCAGAAGGTGGTTGAGACAGAACAGACTTCAAGGAGATTTGAAGCTGACTTCTCTTTTCCTCGTACTTGACTATGATGATTGTCTTTTAAAGATCTGACAGTTCAAAAGATTATCTGGTCGTTGCTGAGTCTTGATCTCTGATTGAGTAGTGAACTCCTGCTGAGTCGGCTCTACTGAAGATCAACTCTTAGTGCAGTGAACTATCGGACTCTTTGCGTGGAGGAAAGCCCTCATGTTGTCTTTGATGAGTTTGTTACTAAGAATAGGAAATTGAAAAAGACAAAAATTGAAGATGTCAGCAGCAAGCTACAGGATCTCACACTGAATGACAAAGCTGAGAAGATCCAGCATTGTTGGGATGATGAGTCAGACGATGAGGAAATCCAGACCCATCCCGCAGGCACTGTAGCTGACCTGGTTGATTCTACTGAACAGAATCAACATTAGGTAACAATGGTCGATGAGGAAGCCCCAGTGGTAACTGAGACCTCTACTGAGAATATAAACTTAGGGGGAACGACAAATGTTCCTGAGCTAAATGCCCCTGAACCTGGAAACTGAGTAGATCCTAACCTTCTTACTGAATTGCTTTAGTTACAGAATAGCACTACTGAAATGCCTAACACTCATGTTGACTGTGCAGAAGTAATCTCAGAAGAAGAAGCCAAACTCAGACGTTCGTGGGTTGACGCTCACTCTTCTGATCTTATCATAGAAAATCCATCAGCAACAGTAAGGACAAGATCCAGATTAAGCCAAGGAGAAAGTTCTCTCTACTCCTGCTTCTTGTCTACTGAAGAACCTCAGACGATAGAGGATGCTCTCAACGATGCTGATTAGATCATTGCCATGCAAGAAGAGCTGAACCAGTTCGTTCGAAATGAAGTTTGGGAGCTTGTTTTCAGACCTAGACATCAGCACGTGATCGGCACTAAGTGGGTCTTCAAAAACATGCGAGATGAAAACAACATCATTGTCAGAAACAAAGCTCAACTTGTTGCCAAGGGATACTGTCAAGCAGAAGGAATAGACTTTGATGAAACATTCGCTCCAGTCGCTAGATTGGAAGCTATTCGTCTATTCCTAGCCTATGCAACACATCAAAGATTTAAAGTTTATCAAATGGATGTAAAGTCAGCATTTCTGAACGGCGTACTGAAGGATGAAGTCTATGTGGAACAACCGCCCGGCTTTCAGCAGGGATATCAGGTGTACAGACTTCGGAAAGCTCTGTATGGGTTAAAACAAGCACCCAGGGCTTGGTACTATACCCTATCAGACTTTCTGCTTCATAAAGGTTTTCAGAAGGGGACAATAGATCGTACCCTATTCAACATCAAGTCAGGCGATGACATCCTACTGGTGCAAATCTACGTGGACGATATCATTTTCGGTTGCAGGAACTTGACTATGTGTCAACAATTCGAGAAAATGATGAAGGAGAAGTTCGAGATGTCCATGATGGGGGAGATGAACTATTTCCTTGGATTCCAAGTGAAGCAATCAACTGAAGGAATATTCATCAACCAGGCTAAATACACTCGAACTCCAAACATCCAGGTGATTGTCCAGACCGCACTCGCCGCTCAGAAGGCGGACCTGGCTGCTCAAAGTCAGCAGCTCTGAGCAGCTGACTAAGAGCTTAGCCACTGTCCAAAAGACAATGGATGCGCGGAACAAGATGGCCACCTCCAGCGTGCAGAAAGCCTTGGAAAATCAGGTGGCGGCCCTTAAGCTCTTCCAGGCAGAGATGACTGCCTCCCTTCACGCATCGCTCCTAAAGCAGAGGTAAGAAACAACAGCCCAGATTCGACAGATCCGCAAGGATCTGGAGGCTGACTGGGAGCACTATTGCGATGCGGTCAGAGACTTCGACACCACCACCACTTCCATCAAGGATGTCTTTTCAAATTAGAGAAGGAAGTGGTAGCTATCCGTACTCTTCTGACCCCGGCTGCTGATGATGCCAAAAAGGGGGAAGATAGGGAAGAGAGGACGGAGACAACTCAGGTGGGTGTAGAGGCTGAGGCAAGAGAAATTGCCAAGGGGGAAGGTTCAGCTGCTCAAGATGGAACCAGTTCAGTACCCCCTCCCACAGTCCAAACAATCCCAACTGTCCAAACAACTCAGGTGCATGAGCCAGCCGGTGGATCAGGCGAAGGATCCTCGGCTCAGCACATTGAAGAGGTCGCAAGATTTGTGGACCAGGAGGACGAGCCGCTACCACCGCAAAGGCCCGGGAAGGAGAAAGCGACTGAATCTACTCCACCGCCTTCCCCGACGCCTAAGTTCAAAACTAAAGCGGAGCATGAGGAATTTGATAAAAGGGTTGCTCAGAAACTCCAGGATGAGCTGGACTATGAGCGACAGCTTGAAGAAGAGGCTCGGAAGGCCAAGAAGAAAAGACAACCTAAAGTCAGGATGTCCAAGAGCACAACCAAGAAGATATTGGATGAATAGAAAAAGAAGGCTCAGGATGAGCAGGCTGGCTCTGACACTGACAATCTGCCCCTCGCTCAGAAGATGAAGAAACTTCCAACACTTACTCCTGAGCAGGAGGCAGAGGATAGAGCAACCTGGGAGGCTACGCAGCAAGGGCTGAATCTCTGAAGAGGAGATACTAGAGCTGTGGCCCTTAGGGAGAAGAAGAGGTTGGAAGACTTGGGAAAGATTACAGAGCTTACTGATAAAATTGCCAAGGAACCAATCCTCCACTGGAAGAAACAGGTGCCCAGGACTTCCAAGTTCTTCAGGCGAGGCGCACCAAGAGCTGCTTGTCTGAAGAAGACTCCACACCGCCATGTAGACAAGTGGATCCCCTGGAACCTTAATGAGGAATGGGAGGAGCTGAAGATTGATTTCATAAAGGCATAATACGTATGCCAATGCTATCCTACTGAGGTACCGGCTGCTGAACTCTTCGACGAATTCATTCATCCGTACGATGCCAACCTCAGAGCACAAATTCAGCTGATTTTATTCAAGGAGAAGCTGCCACTTGTTGTGCCTGCCTACAGACAGCTGACTCCGCCCATGACATCTTAAGGAGTCTTATGTATGAAAGAGGTTGAAGATGAGGTCGACGCTGCTGCACGCCACCATGATCTTGATCCTTTGCAGCCGAACGATCTCGAGGATATCCAGACCCTCCGTGCCAGAATCTACAGATCCTATGGTTTGGATCCTCCTGCTGCCAAGTCTGCTGATTTTAAAGACAAGATTAAGAAGTACATGCGATAGCAGTAGTTCTCTCTCTCTGTATAGAAGATAGGACTGATTGTAATCATTTCTTATATATATCAGTACCTTTCTTCTGGCCAGACAACTACTCATTGTCTTACGGCTTTGTTAATTTTACTTTATCACGACTGATCACTGAAGTGATCTGACACACACACATAACCGTTTTCTCTGATGTGCCTACCTTTCAGCTGCTGACTGCCTTGCTTTATGTGCTCAGTTTTACTGAAGTCTTTTTGGTCAGTAGTTTGGGACTTAAGTCTTAGAATCTATAGTGGTTTTGGTATCATCAATTAGGGGAAAATTGTTAGGTTATGAGTCATTGGTTTGCCTTAACAACCACTTAGAGGATACTTAGTATTATTTTATCAGTAGTTCTTGTAATAGGACGTATCCGTTTATCGGTAATAGGGGAAATCATAGTGTTTCATTACTATGGAATTGAAGATCCCAAAACCGTCTTGTATCCTTTGCGTAGTGTTGATAGGACTAGATGATGTAATAGGCTAGACGGATTATATTTTTCATTATCATTCTTTTTTCTAAGTCTTGTACGGGGTAAATGTTGGATTGATCTTTAGTAGGAAGTTACTTTCCAGAACCCCACGTCATCAGTGTAAGAGCTTGTGTTCTCAAGTCATCAGCTGACCTCGCTCAGTAGAAGACATCTCATCAGCTGACTTACATCAGTAGAAGAACACTGTATTCAAGCTCAGTACCTTCAAGAGTCATCAACTGATCTCACTCAGTAGAAGTTTTATTATCAGCAGACTCAGACGAAGAAGGCAGAGATCTTATCAGGTCTACTGTATCCGACAGGAAACAACCCCTGTCTAGCAGAAGATCATACGAGGATGAGTGAGAGTCAACTCCGATGAAGACCGATGTCTGACAAGTCTCACCTACTACAAACCTCGACCAATGAGAAGCAGTCTAAGCTCTGCCTACTCTGACCAACTAAAGCTGCTCTCATGCACAGTAATCAACAACTCTGCTGCAACATTTCGAACTTATGGCCGTTTTCCTTGGATATTTGTGACACGTGGCATCGTCCTTTCCAACGGACAAATGCCTGGGTCACAACTATGAATAGAGAAGCATTTTGGAGCTCCACGCACGGGATATCAAAGGGACTACACGCTCGAGCTTTCGAAACACTCTAGCGCCTTTCATGAAGATCCAGTGAAGAACTTGCCTTATTAGAATATTTTTCTAGTTCTTCTCTCTAGAGTTATTTCTTTAGATCTCTCTTTTCTATCTAAGCTCAATTGTTCATATCTATAGCTTAGAACCTTCGAAGGAGTTCACATTTCGTGACTGTTCTTATTGTAAGAACTCCTTCACTGTTGGAAAAAATCCCCTCCCCTTCAAACTTAGGTTTGGATTGTAAAGTCGCTAAGGACTATAACTTAGAAGGGTCTGTCCAGTGCACAGATACCTTGCTGAGGCTTGCTCAGATTAATCAACAAGACCTCCTGTTCAGCAGGACTGTAGACCTAGGATCTTGCGTATCCGAACCACGTTAAAAATTGCTTGTGTCATTTACTGTTTTATTGCACTGCATTCAAAATCATCTTACAAACTCATACTTTGCATAAAACGTATTTGAAAAGTGCACTAGCCAAAATAATTTGGTTTTCGAAAAACATGTTTTCAACTGAGATGAAGTCTTCGGGCCCTACACACTTATCCGCACTAAGTCTCCAACTGAGAATCAAACACTGACAAAAGTTAGTAGGAGACACTCAGTAGTTGACACACTCTGACCCGCGATCAGAAGGTTACTATTTGGCACTGTTCATCAGTCGCAACCTACAGCTCTGCTGTCCTTCGCGTTTGAGAAAAAGAAACTTGTACTCAGGAGTATTCACCCCCCCCCCTCTACACTTGACACTTGTCTCCGGACCAACACAGTTCCACTGACTCCTTTCATTATGCTGCTCCTACTAAGTCCAGCACTACTGAGTCTTTTTCCTCATGGTACTGAGGCGGATAGTCTACTGAAGAGTCAGTAGACATAACTGAGTGCCTGAACCATGCTGAAAGAATGTCTATTGAGTCTGAAATGCTCAGAGATGCGGCAATACAAATACAACTCAAAGGTTTATCAATCAAAGTAGGGTTTTGGGATCATTCAAATCTAATAGCACTAAGCTACTGAATCATCTCCCAACATTTCTCTCTTCTGGTGTAAAGAGGCACTTGTCCTTGGGAATCTTTTCACCGGTTCTAGCACCTATTGCTGCCACGGATGCATATTCGATGTTGTCGACCATGGAAAGAATGGGTCCTTTCTCCAGAAGATCTGCCATGAAGTCATGCAGCGACGATAAGTGTGCCTCCATTCTTACACGACTTACCGCGTAGTTTTCGACTGAAAACATGAGTACTGTCAGGGACGTAGGTATATGCAGGCAAGGTGCCATCCCTCAATTTTTAGTGTGAAATTACATATATACCCATAGTAAATTAAAAATAAATATAGTATAATTTAATTATAAATCATTTCCATTTACATCCAAAAAAGCTTCTGTTCAAATCCCATAAATTAATTACCGCTGAAATCCCCAAAACTACTTCATCTTAAATCCCTAAAATCAAATTCTCTCCTTCTCTACTTGTTGAAGACATATTGAAGTAATTAGTTACAAAATTCAAGAAGCCCATTAGTTTTTGGTGATTATTGAAAGAAGATTGAAGATTGAAGAAGCCCACAAGTTTCTGGTGATTTGAAGGTAATATTTCTATGGATTTTCAAGTCTGCTTAACATTTGTTTCATTTTTTCTTGAAGAAAGAATTACTTGGGTTGGGTACTTGATTGTGAAACCATTTTAGGATGATCGTTTTAAGATCCAATACTAGTTAATGTTGTTGGATCGATTTTAAATAATTGCATTTGATGCCACGCTTTCAAGTTTCAACAGCTATTATGTGTAGCTATTGAATTGCCGCAATTATAGGAAACATCAGCAGACAATTATCACTTGTCCTATTCACTTGTCCTTTGTTTATTGAATCCGAGGTGGCGTTTATTTAATTTTTTATGCTTTAGGAATGGGTTAAACATGTTGCTTTATCTTTTATATTCTTATTTGGACAGTATGTTGAAGTATTTCAAAAAGGTTGATAAGAAGCAGTTGTCCGATGCCAATCCAAAAGAAAGTGTAGAACTGGAAATAAGTGACATTTTAGAGGACAATGATTTATCAGTTACTCTAGAAAATCAAGCTGAAATAGTTCATGAAGACTCTGACTTGCCGGAACTTCCCTCAGACCCGGGAAAGCGACAAGATATTACAACATATCATCCAAAGATTCGTGAAAGGGTTCGTAGAAAGTACTATCGAGATCGTGCGTGCCAACCTAATCTTGAAGACTTCCCGCAAACAAATATTGATGGGAAAATGCGAAGGTTTAACCGTTCATGGTTCAAAGAATACGGTTGGTTGGAATATAGTGTAAGCAAAGATGCTGCCTTTTGCCTTTATTGTTACCTTTTCACATATGAATTGGTCGATCAGGGCGGTGGTGATACATTTGTAAGAAAAGGTTTTAGAGATTGGAAGAACAAGAGCAAGCTTCGTAAGCATGAGGGAGATACCAATAGTGCTCATAGACAAGCATTTAGCAAATGTCAAGATTTAATCAACCAAAAGCAACACATTGAGACGGTAATTCATAGGATGAATGATGAATCTAAAGCTGACTACAAGTCCAGATTAAATGCTTCAATTGAATGTATCAGGTGGCTTTTGAAGCAAGGATTAGCCTTTCGAACTCGTGATGAATCTGAAGAGTCAAGCAACCAGGGAAATTTTCTAGAGCTCTTAAAATTTCTTGCAAGTCATAACAAGGATATTAGAAGAGTTGCACTCAAGAAGGCCCCTGCTAATCAGAAGTTAACATCTCCTCAAATTCAAAAAGAGATTGTAAGAGCTTGTGCGTTAGAAACAACTAAAGCTATAGTGGAAGAGCTTGGAGATGGTTTTTTTTTTGTGTTCTTCTTGACGATTCTCGTGATGTATCAACAAAGGAGCAAATGGCTGTTGTGTTGAGATTTGTGGAGAAAAAAGGTCGAGTCCTTGAACGGATTTTAGGATTCAAGCATGTCCAATGTACTAATTCTCTCTCACTTAAAAATGCACTTGAAGAGCTCTTCAATTCTCATGGATTAAATATATCCATGTTGCGTGGACAAGGATATGATGGGGCGAGTAATATGCAGGGGGAGTTCAATGGATTAAAGTCTCTCATCTTAAAAGAAAATGCAACAGCTTATTGTGTGCATTGTTTTGCACACCAACTTCAACTTGCTCTTGTAGGTGTCGACAAAAACCATATACGTATTTCTGAGCTATTTATTTTGATTTCCAGCATTGTTAATGTGGCTGGAGGCTCGTGTAAGAGAAAAGATAGTTTACGAGAACAACAAGCTTCAAAGATTGTTCAAGCCTTGGAAAATGAAGTGCTTCGCATAATTGTGTTTTGAAGTGCTTCGCATAATTGATTCTGTATCCAGTACTATTTGATTCTGTAATTGAAGTGCTTCGCATAATTGTGAAAGAAGGAACTTTATCCAATCAAAGGGGTGAAGCATCACGATTGATAAAGGGCATGTTATGTTTTGACTTTGTATTTGATTTGCACTTGATGAAATCATTATTGGGAATAACACATGATTTGTCTCAGCATTGCAAAGGAAATATCAAGATATTGTGAATGCAATGAATCTAGTAGATATTTCTCAAAAAAGACTTCAAGAAATGAGAGATGATGGATGGAGTGCTTTGATAGAAGATGTGTCTGTTTTTTCAATAAATCATGAAATTGAAGTGCTTGATATGAATCATGTTTATGTGGGTGGAAAAAGGCCAAAAAGGGGAGCTGAAGAAGTGACGAACTCGCACAGGTATCATGTAGAGTTTTTAACACTGTCATAGATACATAATTATCAGAGTTGAATGGTCGCTTCAATGTGGTAAATACTGAGTTGCTCCGGTGTGTTGCTTGTTTGAATCCTTCAAACTCATTTGAAGCTTACGACATTCAAAAGTTGGTAAAACTGGCAAAGTTTTATCCAAAAGAATTTGAAGGACTCGAGCTTTTGGTATTGCCAGACCAAGTGAAGAATCTTGTTATGGATGTCCGTGCAAATATTGACACATCAAGTGTTAAAGGGCTTAGTGATATAAGCGAGAAAATGGTTGAAACTAAAAGAGATGTGTCATATCCTCTAGTTTACAAGCTTATAACTTTAGCCTTGATGTTGCAGGTTGCAACTGCTACAGTGGAAAGAGCATTCTCTGCCATGAATATCGTGAAGACTCGACTCCGCAACCGAATGGGAGATGAATGGATGAATGATAATTTGATATTTTATATAGAAAAAGCTACATTTAATGTTGTATCTAATGAAGCTGTTATGCAAAGATTTCAAACAATGGCGAATCGCCGCGGTCAGTTGTAAAAGTTAACATTTCCGGTTTATTGTCATTTCCGGTTTATTGTTATTTCTTTTTCTTTTTTCCGTTAAACATTGTGCCTCCCCTTGACAAAACTCCTGGCTACGTCCCTGGGTACTATCCTTATACCTGAAATATCAGACATATTAAGGGTGTGGTATAAGATGTTGTGAAAGTTATGAAAGTGCAGAAAAAATGATTTTCAGGATCTATTTGAGTAGACCACTGTATTCAGCAAACGATGATTAGAAGAACACCTCTCGGATACCAATTGTTGGTCCAGAGACGAGCCTTCAGGTGTAGAAGGGGGGGGGGGAATACACTTGAGTGCATATTTTAACTCAAATGCGAAAATTAGTATCTACTGAATAATGCTACTAAACAAGTCAGTTAGCCAAATTAGCTTTCTCGATCATGTAGACAGAGAGTTACTGAGTCCTATCTACTAACTTCAGTCAGTGAACAATAATTCAGTATAAGGTAGAGTGCTAAGTGTAGGTCCAAAATAATTTTCGTCTTAGTTTGAAAACATATTTTATGCTGAGTGTGAATTTAAAGTTTCGTTTTATGCAATATAAACCGTTAATCAATGAAATAGTAAATTAACCCAAGTAGTTTTTAAAGTGGTTCGGATACGCTGGATCCTATGTCCACTGTCTGAACAAAGCAAGAGTTCTTGATTACTTATACTGAGAAAATCTCAGTCGATCCGTACGCTGGACAAATACTCTTGTTATAGTCTTAGTGACTTTACAGGTTCAAACACGTAGTTTGATTTTCTTCAAGTAAGAAGGAGTTCATACAATAAGAACAGTTCAATAAGCTGAACTCCTTCGAATTTTCTAAGCTTACGATCTTACAATGAGATGCTTAGAATAGTTAATGGGAACAATGAATCTCTAGAGATATTAAGTGCTTGACTCGATTTTCTTTGCAGATTTAGTAGGCTCAGACATACCCAACTGAGTTTCTCAGTGCTGAGTCCTTCCGACTGATACAAGATATTCTACTGAACCTATCAGCTACTGAACTCTAGAAGCCTATTGAGTTCCTAACATGTTGAACTCAACTAAGCTATTACATTATATGGTTCACCATTCAGCTAGGGGTCTTGGGATCTTCGAATCTTATCCTATTGAATCTCATACCCAACATAATCTATTCAAGAACTCCTGGAATCATGAAAGTGGACCTATGATCTTGCGTATCAGAACAACTCTAAGAATATGTGTGTCATTTACTGTTACATTGCTTACTCTTCATATTACACAAAACCATTTTACAAAATCATACAAGTGTCAAAGAGACGAATAAAATTGGGTCTACACTATTCCGCAAATATTCTGATACCGAACCATCGGTAAACTGATTTCATTTAGTAAATAGTTTTTAGTAGAATGAATCACATTATCTACGTGATCATAACACTTATCTGGCGAACTGAATTTATTTAGTAAGCGACTCATTATCTACTGCCTTTCGCGTTTTAGTTTGAAACTTGGACTCAGGTGTATTCAAATCCCCCTCCCTCTCACTCCCCCCCCCAACCCCATTACACTTTTTACTTTGATTTGTTTCCCATTTTGCATTTATTTCCCTAGTTATATGTTTTTTTCCCTTACTTTTCTCCTTTTGCTTTTTGTATGTATTCGGTGCGGTTTGGGCCGAATCTCTCCATTCTATGGCCAAACATGTGGCAAAAGGGAAGTGCTCAAAGACCCGAACGCATAAGCCCGTTGCTCCATGGGAAAAGGTAAAAAAAGAAGCCTACCCCGGTATGAGCTCCCTCATCCCGGGGTATGGACTCTAGAGAATCCATACCCCAGCAAATAGTCGGTCGAACCATAATAGAGCCTCAAAGGGGGTCACATCAAGGGACACGAGGAACCATACCACGATATAGATTCTAGAAAATTCATACCCCAACATAGATTATATACCATATTGGGGTATAACCCAGATCCAAGCTCGACCAAGGTAGCTAATTGTGCGGATCTTGACAAGGGAAACACAATTTTAAGGGTTTTTGAGCTTTATAAATAACAAATTGGCCCTATAACCTGTAGCCTTTCACCTCCTACAATACACTACTTTCATTTGTTGCTTGAGATACCATCTATACCAAGAAACCCAAGAGGATCAACTATTTTGCAATGAGATTTGCTTGGAGAATGGGAGATTCCACTCAAGATCAAAGGGCGAGCTCAACTCCTTATAGATTTGGTATTATTTCTTCCTTCTCTTGCAGATTGTGTATTAGACTACAATCAATATAGATTATAAACTATTTTTTTTTTAAATATATTTCCTTCAATCATGTGTGGCTAATCCCTAGTGTGGGGATCTAGCTAGATTTATGGATGATATTATTTTCTTTTTATGCTCTTATGGTTGTGAAGTGTGACTTTGTTTTGAGTTTCATTCAATTGTGCTTTTACCCGATCTTCTCTTATGAATCTTGATGTTTGACAATCATTAAAACTAACTGGAGTAGATCAAGGTTGGGGTTATTTAGGGGTTGTGAACGGATGCCCCTATCGCTCTATTGAATTATTGTTTGGTGCATTTGCCAAGAAATTGGAATTGTGATTAGATGGTTCTAGTTATGCTTGATGTTGATTATGTGATATAGTTCCTCCTTAGGTTATTGTGTAACATATGTATGGCTCTTCATTATAAATATTAAGGAGTAAGCAACCGAACCACACTTGCTAGAGGTTAAATGGATGGAACCTCCAAAGTAGATCACACATTCTTGTGTGATTATCATTAAAAGCAATAGAACTATAGTGAAAGTGTTGGTCTAAAGACGAGTCTTCAGGTGTAGGGGGGGGGGGATGAATACTCCTCAGTCCAAGTATAAACTAAAAAACGTGAAAGTCAGTCTTCGACTGAGTGTGCTATTGAGCAAGTCAGTGAGCTATATAAACTTTCAGATCGTGCGGGTAGGGTGATTCAAAATACCGAGCACTATCTACTGACTTCAGTCAGTCGACAGTAAACTCAGTAGATGAATAAGTACAGAATGTGTAGGCCCAATTTTATATCATCTCTTGTTGAAAAACGTTATTAATAAAATAAGTTTAAATCATGCTTGTGCGTGGATTCAGTTTTACTTAAAATTTGACTAATGAGTTTTAGCAAAGAAGTTTTATGCAGCGTGAATAGTAAACCGATGAAATAGTACGTCCACATGCATTTTTTGAAATTGTTCGGACACACAAGATCCTACGTTCACTGTCCTAAACAAAGCAGGAGTTCTTGAATTTATTGTACTGAGAAAGTCTTAGTCGATCTGTTCCTAGGACAAATACTCTAGTTACAGTCTTAGTGACTTTACACAGTTTCAAACACAAGGTTTGAGTTTATCCAACTAGGAAGAAGTTCTTACAATATGAACAGTTCAATCAATGTGAACTCCTCCAGTTTCTAAGCTTATGATCTAACAATGGTAGCTTAGAATAGAGATTGGGAACAATGTATCTCTAGAGAGAAGAACTATAACATATGTTCTGAGAGATGAGTTCTTCGATGAGTGAGCTTTAAGTTCGGTATAGGTTGTATGCATGAATGCTATGTTTTCTCGGTCATGTCTTCATCGTTTTGAAGCTCGATCTCTATTTATAGTCTTGACTTGTGAGTAGATCCATTGGAGGGAACATAGACACGTGTCAAAAATGACAAGGAAAATTACCATCTTCAACTTGAACGTTACTGTAGAGATTCTCTCTTTTTCAGTCTTGAGCGTAGCTTTTGTCAGAGCAAGGTATAGTGCTGGCAGCTCCTCATTGATCAAGGTAGAAAGGTAGATTAGGCTTGTTCAAACACCTAAGAAGATGTTGAGTTGACTTCCTCTAATTCCTCAGTTTGAGTTATCTTCTAGTGACATTCTCTTCTGAAAAGTATAGTTTCATGCCTTTTTCCTGTCCACGGATTCAACAGGTTCTGACTAATGATACTGAGTTCCAATGCTGGGTCCGTCCGGCTGACAAAGAACTACTCTACTGAGTCTATCAGCTACTGAACTCTACCTAGCCTACTGAGTTTCTAACATGCTGAACTCAACTAAGCTATTACATTATGTGGTTCATCATTCAACTAGGGTTTTGGGATCTTAAAATCTTACCATACTGAATCTCATCCCAACAGAAGGCTAGATACTTACCACTCTCCATATTTGATTACCCACACTTAACCATTTAAGCATTTGTTTCTTCTTAATTGTTAGTGATATCCACTCTGGAAACCACCCTTACGATTATAGGCTTGAGATTGATTAGTTGAGGATAGCATAGACCATTGTTGAGTCCACAAAATTCCACTTATCTGGGTAGTTTAGGTGCGATCCTATACACACTTTGGGTTATATTAATTGACCAACTCTAGAGCACAATATCAGCCTACATGGCACCACGCTTGTGCACATGAGTCTATGATACATGTCTAATGTTGAATATAATACACGGATATAGTCTTGATTACAATCGAAAGTGTAAACTGGAAACAATGTGAAATAAAACTTAAGAATATAACAGAAAATGAATAGAGCTAAATCGAGTAGCAAGCCTCTATCTACAAGACAAATTATGACCCAGAAGTGCGGTTCTGGCAAATAGTCCCTAAAGATGAAATTCATCCTCAGACAGACCGCTAGCACCCAATCTCTTTATTAGATTGGACCACGAGTCGTCACTTGGCAGCACTGCGGATCGAGCGAAATATGATTAACCGAAAGGAGGTGAAGGCAGAGCTACTGACTATGGTATGGAGAGAGAATGCTTTCTGTTTGTAGTGAATAATGCAACCCTAGACAAACTTATTTATAGGTTGCATCCACCCAAGGGCATCGAAGGTATAAGATTGCTGAGTTCTCCAAATTGTTACAGATTCAAAACTCAATTTGATCCTGTATAGTTGCGCCTTTATGCACCAGCATTTGGGCCACTCACGAACAAGCCAAGTGCCTCTCTTGGGCCTAGGAGCAAGCCCACGAGAACAAGCCCATTGAACAGCCTAAAAATCAACCCCCCTAAAGAACAAAACTCAAGGCCCTCGGATCCTGTTGGTCCAGAGACGAGCCTTTAGGTGTAGGGGGTGAATACACCTAAGTGCAAATTTCAACTCAAACGCAAAAGTCAGTATATACTGAATTATGCTACTGAACAAGTCAGTTGGCCAAATAAGCTTTCTCGTTCACGTGGGTAAAGGGAATCTGTCTATTGAGTCATATCTATTGACTTCAGTCAGTGAACAGTGATTCAGTATAGGATAAAATGCGGAAGTGTAGGCCCAAATAATTTTCGTCTCAATTTGAATACGCGTTTTATGTTGAGTGTGATTTTTAAAGATCAATTTGTATGTAGTATGAATAGACAGACACTGAAACAGTAAATCAACACAGCCAGTTTTTAAAGTGGTTCGGATACACTGGATCCTAGTCCACTCTCCTGAACAGTGCAAGAGATCTTGATTACTTATACTGAGCAAGTCTCAGTCTATTTGCATGCTAGACAGATACTCTAGTAATAGTCTTTGTGACATTACAGTTTCAAACACGGGGTTTGATTTTCTCCAACTAAGACGGAGTTCTTACAATAAGAACAATTTAATAAGCTGAACTCCTTCGAATTTTCTAAGCTTGATATATTACAAAATTTGCTTAGAGTAGAGAATCGGAATAATAGATTTCTAGAGTGAAGAACTAATTATATCTCTCTCTGTATGAGTTCTTCGCTGTGTAAGCTTTTTGGTCGCTAAAGCGTTTGAATGCTTGAATGATTTTGGTACCCGGTATCTTCTCTACATGAAGACTCTTTTCTATTTATAGTCTCGACTCATGAATAGATCCGTTGGAAAAAGGTATAGAAATGTGTCCAAAACAACAAGAAAACAACCATCTTGAGCTTTGAATGTCACTATAGGGATTCTCTCTTTTCCAGTCTAGGAAGCAGCTTTATGTCAGAGCAAGTACAGTGTTTGCAGCTCCTCATTGGTCTAGGTTAGAGATTTGGTGAGGTTTGTTCAAACTCCAAGTGGATACTGAGTTGACTTCCTCTGATTTGTCGGACGCTTTTACTGAGTTGTCTCCTGCTAACACTCTTCTAAGATATTCAGTACTTGGCACGATTTTCTCTACTGATTCAGTTGGTTTTGAGACTCCTAACTGAGTTACTCATGTTGAGTACATCCAGCTGACATAAGATGTTCTACTGAATGTATCAACTACTGAATTCTAGCTAGCCTACTGAGTTCCTAACATGCTGAACTCAATTAAGCTATTACAATGTGAGGTTCATCATTCTGCTAAGGGGTTTGGGGATCTTCAAATCTTCTAATACTGAATCTCATACCCAGCAATTTCCCCCTATTTGATGATGCCAAAACCTTTTAACACAATTTCCCTCTATAACACAGATCAGAAAGATACATTATCTAAGAACTAAGGGAGACATACAGAATGATAATCAATTTGTGAGTATGTGTTTTGATCTCTTAGGTGATGAGATGTTTTGAATGATAAAACAACTATGTGACAATGAGTAGTTGTCTCGGCCAAAAAAATAGTGACATATTTCATACATGAGTAAGATAGTTATAAGTATTGAAATCTTCTATCACTATCAGAACTAAACAGGAGAGAGAGAGAGAGAGTCAGTTGGTCTTCTTGAACTTCTCTATCCTTGCCTTGAAATCAGCTGACTTCTTCTCAGGGACAACGAGCCCATACGAAGAGTAAATTCTGTTCCACAGCTTTCTGATTTCTTCTTTGATATCAAGATCATCTAGCGCAAGATCTTTTCTCTTCATGTCAATCTCTATCTCATCCTCAATCTCCTTTTGTGCATATATGTCCTTCTAAAGTACAAGGAGGAGAGAGAGTCATGTATTCAGGTGCTTTGAGAGGAAGACCTGATTGTGCAAGAGAAATCTGAATTTCTGCATGTACCTCTGAATATAAGATCATCAAGAATTCTTTGAAAGCCTTGTCTGGATCTGACTCATACATTGTCTTCCATATATCCCAACTTTTGATAAATTCAATTTTTATCTCTCCCCAGACTTGATTAATTTTCCATGGCACCCATTTGTCAGTTCTCGGATAAATGGTTCTCTTGATGTTTTTGTTCAGCTCTCTTCGCCTGAAAAACTTAGATGTTGGTGGTACGCTCCTGTCTTTCTCAGGGACTCTTTCCTTGGCTTCCTTTTCAGTCTTCTGCCTGAATGCCTCAAGGTCTGCTAATCTGATCCTTTCTTTAGCAGCTTGAACTTGTCTGGCCTCTACAGTTATATCTAATCATCTCTCACAGGTATCCCATATCGCCTTTATCTCTCGTTTTTGCTCGTTGGATGGCTTTGTAGTGGGAATGTTCTGCTCAATTTCAGTACCTGCTTCAGCTTCACTGGGTTCAGCTGATTTAGACTTTTGAGCACCTGAAGCATTTTTATTAGACTTAGACTTTTCAATTTGAGCTTTCGATTTTCTAGGCACAACAGATATTGTCTTCTATCTTAATTACCGTGCTCATGTTCTTGGAATTCTTTGGCCTTGGCTTCCTCCTTAATCTAGGCACAACAGACCTTTCTCCTTAATCTTAGCCTTGGCTTCCTCCTGTTCTTGGAATTCTTTGGCCATTTCCTCATCAAAGGCAATCTACTCATTAGGTGATCGGAATTTGAGTTTTCGAGCCTTGGGGGGGCTGTCGGCAGCTTTTGCTTTTCCCTTAGCAGTTGATCGTACTGGCTCATCTTCAATTAACTCTTCTACGAAGTGAACCACTTCATCGATTGCTACTTCAGTCGGTTCTCCAGACCCTTCCCGCTTACCTTCTTCCCTTTTATTTTTGTCAGCAGTCTCTTCAACTTTGATAAGGGACAGTAGTTGATTACTCCTACTTCATTCCCCCCTTTTTGGCATCATCGATCAGGGTGGATAGAATTGTGACCTTCTCAGTAAGGCCTGAGACTGCGCGGCCGATAATGTCGATCTTCACTTCGACATTTTTGATGGTGTCTGTGTACTCGACCCAATGTTTATCATGTTCAGTTTGGGCAACTTTGAGTACTTCAGCTTTAGCTGCCTCATTCTTCTCCTGATAGGCCTAGCTTCATTTTTTTATGGTGAGGCCGGCTTGAGCTTGTCCCACAAGTACTCTAGAGACACTATCAGTGGTTAGTATATTGCACTCCTCGATAGCCTTGAGGACATTATATAGTGCAGTGGCCATGTTCTCAAAGAAGATATGGGCCTGAGACTGCAATACCTGCTGAAATTGTTGAGTTAGATTTGTTCTTTGTGCCTCGAGTGCCTTGCGGATCTCATCAATATCTAGAATTATAGGTGTACTAATCCTCTGTAGCTCGACAGTCAAGTCACTGAGCCTTTGCTTCTGAGCCTGAGTAGATTGGCCCCATTTGATGTTCATGTCTTTGGCTAGAAGGCGGTTCTTGTGACCTTGACGCTTGAGGCTCTTATTGATGGTTGAAATTGAGGCGTCCTGTACCTCTTTAGCTTGATAGCTGGATCTACTAAGCTTTTCCTCACCAGTTGGTGGGTTCGTGTGCTGAGATGTAGACGATGTTGAGATGATTGTGCCAAGGTGGGGATTCATCATCATCATTGCCAAGAGATTTTCCCTTGGCAGATCCTCCCTAGTTTGCGTTGGGTGATGACTTGTCGTCAGGTTCAGTATTTGGTCGAGTTTGTGGCTGAGAAGGTTGTTCAGACTCGCCCTTCAGACTCAGGAGCATTAGCATGGCTGAATGGAGGTCATCCATGGATGCGATATCAGCTGGCTCTCCATAGCATTTCTTCTTTGAGTGTTTTCTCCTCACTCACGAGTACTATGTCTGTTCGGAGGTCGATGGTCTAGTCTAAGATAGCCCAATATAGGAATCTGAGAAGCATCTGGACCCTATCCCTTACTGCAATGTCTACTAGATCTGAGTGATCTAGTATCTCCGGGATCTGTTGAGCTATTTCTTTAGTAGCTCAGAGCTGAGCCGTCAACACTAAAGTTGGCATTGAGGTAGAGAGCTCAGTCTGAGGTAAGTCAGTGGGGAGATCTGACTGAGTCTCCTCTGAATAGATCCTTTTGACTTTATCAGTCAGAGTGGCATCTTCTTTGCCCGACTCTAAGTCTTGTATAGACACATATTCATCAGGATTAATTGTTGTCTCATCTTTCTTCAACAGTCTCCTCTTCTTGTGCTGAGGTGGACGTGGATCCTGAGTGGCAGGTGCTGAACGTTTGTCTTGAACCCCAATAGATTTCTGAACTGCTGCTCCGTTCTGAAATTCGATGGACTTCTTGTCGAACGAGAACGAGTCAGCAAAGGCTACCCTCCCTCAGCAGGAATCTATCAAAATGGAGACTTTACTGTCATATATTAATTTGCCTTTAGGGATCAGTTGAAAGGGAAATCTTCTTCTCATCCATGATGAACTTTTGATACTGAGCCTTGAATTCACTAATAAAGAATTCAGTCTAGTTTACTTGAACTACATCCATGATAGCCATCATGATCTGAATCCTAACTCTGAACAGCTGATAAAAAGAGCCAGTGGAGCTAGTGAGAATATGATTGACTATGTAAGCCAAGCCTCGATATTTAGGAAGCTACCGATTCTTCGGGAATGCTGTCTTGAATACGATGTCTCTCTGGCCACTAAAGCGGCATAAATACTTGTTAATAGAGGTCTCCTTGTAGATTATCGGTGAGATCCCTTTGTTGGGGAGATTGAAGCTCCTGCTAAGACATTCCGCAATATCCAGATCAACGATCTTTGTCTGGCATACATTATCTGAGACTTCCTTCTGATAGGATATACAAGAAATATCCTTGAGCTCATCGTCATTCTCTCTCAGGTTCATATAGAACTCAACCACTTAACTTGGAAGGCACAAATTGGAATCCTAGTAAGAATCGTTTGAAGACCAGATGATTGCAGAGCGTTCAAAATGGGTTCCATACACTCTATGTCACACACTTTGAAAGCCAGGACTGGCTCAAACCAAGTGCGCTTGTTCTGGATGATATCCTCCATGTCAGATGGGATAAGAACTTTGTTGTTTGGTGAACTAGCCATTGAAAGCAGAATCTGCAAAACATATATTAGCACTTGAAAATAGAGTAAGTTAGTTAATGCAGATTAAGTTAAGAAATATACCGAAAAATTAGTGCTCTAGAAGTAGTAGATATCGAATGCAGTTAATTGCAATGCACTAAGTTGATCGATAATGGCGGAAAGTAAGATATCAGATCAGCGAAACGTATATATATACCATATATAAATACGAATGGTTTGTTAAGCATGCGGTTCTGATTGATCTAAATTTGAAAGATGGACGATAGAGATTTAATGTTATAAGAGGTTATGATTACATTGTCGACTATAATCTCGATCTACGTATCTATCACACAAAAAGTAAGATGAGATGACATGCATTTAATGCGCCGCAGACAGTATATGGAATGTCGTGCTTTATGAAAATGTTTTTATTAAAGACATCCTTTAGAAATTAATGGCAGGAAATAAATGCAATAAGTACTTAACAAAGTGTGTTGAATAAATACTCAAAACTTATTAGTTGAACATAGTAGTCAGCTGATACCAATGTGTCGTGTAGTTCAACTTTGCAGAAATTAGTTTCCCCCTTAGTAATTCCGGACTCGCCCTACTAAGCTAAATCAGTAGGATCCAGTAGACCTAATTCCACTGAGAGTTCGTTGAATCTGGTCTCATCTAGAAGCTTGTTCAGTATGTCGGCCCTCTAATTATTAGTGTGGATTTTCTCCATTCAGATGTCCTTCTTTTCGACCTGATTTCGGATGAAGTGATGTCTAATATCCACGTGCTTGCATCTCTTATGTGGGACTGGATTTTGGGTAATTGCAATAGCACTTGTATTGTCGTAGTAGATTGACACATCATCTTGGTAGATATCATAATCACGCAACTGTTGTTGAAGCTAGATTATCTGGGCACAACAACTTCCAACAGCTAAATATTCAGCCTCAATAGTGGACGTTGCTACTGAATGTTGTTTCTTTGAAAACCATGATATGAGCTTACTGCCGAGGAGCTGACAAGTTCCTGAAGTTAACTTTCTGTCGATTGACATCCTGCATAATCAACATCAGAATATCTAGTTAGTTCAAGATTATCATCAGTAGGATACCATAATCCAACATCAACTATCCCTTTCAGGTATCAGAGAATCTTCTTTGCTGAGTCTAAGTGACTTTGCTTGGGCTTCGCCAGAAATCTTGCGTGTTGGGTTATGAGTCAGTAGAGGATACTTAGTAATATTTGGGAAATCAGTATTGGGGGAAATCATAGTGTTTCATGCTATGGAATTGAAGATCCCAAAAGCCAGCTTATATCTGTAGTGTAGTGTCGATAGAACTAGATGATGTAATAGGATAGACAGATTTTATTTTCATTATTGTTTGTGTCTAAGTCCTGTACGGGGTATATGTTGGACTGATCTTCAGTAAGAAGTTTACTTTCCAGAACCCCACGTCATCAGTGTAAGAGCTTATGTCCTCTAGTCATCAGCTGACCATCACTCAATAGAAGACATCTCATCAGCTGACAGACATCAGTAGAAGAACTTGTTGGTCCGGAGACGATAGTCAGGTGTAGAGGGGGGGGGGGTGAATACACCTGATCACAGTTTCTTTTTCTCAAACACGAAGGACAGCTGAGCTGTAGGTTGCAACTGATGAATAGTGCCAAATAGTAACCTTCGATCGCGGGTCAGAAGTGTGCAAACTACTGAGCTCTCCTACTGACTTTTGTTAGTACTTGAAACTCAGTCGGAGACGTTGTGCGGATAAGAGTGTGGGGCCCGGAGATTCGTCTCAATTTGAAAACGTGATTTTCACAAGTCAAGTAGTTTTGGCTAGTGCGCTTTGAGAATACATTTTATGCAAGGTTATGATTTTCGTAACAGTTTGTATGCAATGCAATAAAATAGTAAATAACACAAGCAATTTTTAACGTGGTTCGGATACGCAAGATCCTACGTCCACGGTCCTGCCGAACAGGAGTTCTTTTTTATTTATCTGAGCAAGTCTCAGCAAGGAATCTGTGCACTGGACAGACCCTTCTAAGTTATAGTCCTTAGCGACTTTACAAATCAAACCGAGGTTTGAAAGGGAGGGGATAATCTCCAACTAGGAAGGAGTTCTTACAGTAAGAACAATCACTAAAAGTGAACTCCTTCGAATTTCTAAGCTATAGATTTGGCAATGAGCTTAGCTAGAGAAGAGGGATCTAAAGAACTCTAGAGAGAAGAACTAATGATATTCTATTGGGCAAGTTCTTCGCTAGATTGATCTAGAATGCGCTAGAGTTGTTCGAAAGCTTGAGTGTTTTTCCCTTGATATCCCGTGCGTGAAGCTCGGATTTCTTCTCTATTTATAGTTGTGACCTAGGCATATGTCCGTTGGAGACGACGATGCCACGTGTCACAAGCTTCCAAAGAAAACGGCCATAAATTCGAATTGTTGCAGCAGAGTTGTTGGACACTATACATGAGAGCAGCTTTAGTTGGTCAGAGTAGATAAAGCGTTGTCGGCTTCTCATTGGTCGAGGTTTGTGGTAGGTGAGATCGTGTCAGACATCGGAGTTGACTCTCCCTAATCCTCGTATGTCTTCTGCTGACTTTCGAAATGACTTGAACAACTGGGTCGTTTCCTGTAGGATACAATAGACTTTAAGCAGTCTCTGTCTTCTTCGTCTGAGTCGGCTGACAAGGGATATTCTCTTGAGTATGGTCAGCTGATGACTGCGAAGGTACTGAGCTTGCATAGAGTTCTTCTGCTGATGTCTGTCAGCTGATGAGATGTCTTCTACTGAGGTGAAGATCAGCTGATGACTTAAGAACGCAAGCAATTACACTGATGACGTGGGGTTTTGGAAGGTAACTTCGACAGAAGATCAATCCAACATTTTACCCCGTACAGGACATAGACAGAAGGATAAACAAAATAAAAACAATCTAGCCTATACATCATCTAGTCCTATCAAGACACTACACAACTGATATCAGCTGGGTTTTGGGATCTTCAATTCCATAGTACTACTATGATTTCCCCCAATATTATTTTAACCACTAACAGCTGAATACCATCTACTGACTCATAACCCAACAATTTCCCCCTAATTGATGATGCCAAAACCTCTATAAAATATAAAGAAAGGATACCAAACTACCGACATAGATAGACTTCAGTAAACTAAATCAGTTAGCCTTATGAGTTCGGCAGTGAGAGATAGGCAAAACACAGAGAAAACGGTTATGTGAGTGTGTGTCAGATCACTTCAGTGATCAGTTGTGATAACGAAAGCACAACCAAGGGCCGTAAGACAATGAGTAATTGTCTGGCTAGAAATAGGAACTGATATATATAGACATGAAGATTACAAGCTTCCTATCTCTATTACAAAATAAATGATAAGAAGATCATTGCTGACGTCTGAATCTCTTGGTTCTGCTCTTGAAATCTGCAGACCTATCAGCTGGAGGTTCCAAACCATAGTATTTGTAAATCCTTGCTCGCAAAGTTTGGATTTCCTCGAGATCAGCAGGCAGATCAGAACTAAGGTCATGATGATAAGCAGCTGCCTCGATCTCATCTTCTATCTCCTTCGTGCATAGCACGCCATGAGTAGTCCTCGGAGGAGGGATGCGTCTGAATGCTGGAGCTCTGAAGGGTATCTTCTCTCTTTCCATTATCAGTTGAAGCTGATCTCTGAGCTGGGCATTGTATTGATGAAAGAACTCATCGAATAGCTGATCAACTGGTATCCCAGATGGATAGAAACCCCACACATAGTATCCCTTGATAAATTCCTCCTTAAGTTCCTCCCATTGCTCATTCAGCTGTGCTGGCACCCATCTGTTTACATGAGGAGTAGGAGCTTTCTTAATATAAAGTGCTCTGGGCGCTCCTCTCCTATAATACTTAGAAGACCTCGGGATCTGCCTTTTCCAATCTACTACTGGCACGCTGGCTATCTTATCTGTCAGTTCAATGATCTTAGCCAGGTCGGCCAATCTCTTCTTCTCTCTGAGACCCGCTGATCTAGCATCTCCTCTTCGGAGATTTAATCCCTTCAGCGTGGCCTCCCAGGTGGCTCTATCCTCGGCCTCTTGCTCAGGTGTAAGAGTGGGAGTGTAAGAACTCTGATCTAAGGGTAGGACTTCAGTGGCAGAAGCTTTAGCCAGCTCCTCCTGAGCTTTCTACTTCTGTTCATCCAGAAGCTTCTTGGCTTTTCCTTTGGCAATTCTGCCAATACTACTCTTATTTCCCCCAATATTATTTTAACCACTAACAGCTGAATACCATCTACTGACTCATAACCCAACATAACTCATTATACAAAGCTCAGTACCTTCAGAGTCATCAGCTGACTACACTCAGTAGAATATTTACTATCAGCCAACTCAGACGAAGAAGACAGAGACCATATCAGGTCTACTGTATCCGACAGGAAACGACCCAGCTTTTAACATCATTCGAAAGTCAGCAGAAGACCATACGAGGAGGAGTGAGAGTCAACTCCAATGAAGACCGATGTCTGACAGATCTCACCTACCACAAACCTCGACCAATGAGAAGCCGTCTAAGCTCTACCTGCTCTGACCTACTAAAGTTGCTCTCATGCATAGTAACCAACAACTCTGCTGCAATAATTCAAACTTATGGCCATTTTCCTTGGACGCTTGTGACACGTGGCATCGTCCTCTCCAACGGGCAAATGCTTGGGTCACAACTATAAATAGAGAAGCACTTCCGAGCTCCACGCACGGGATATCAAAGGGACAATACGCTCAAGATTTCGAAACACTCTAGCGCATTCAAAGAAGATCCAGCGAAGAACTTGCCTAGCAGAATATCTCTTAGTTCTTCTCTCTAGAGTTTCTTTCTTTAGATCCCTCTTCTCTATCTAAGCTCAATCGTTTATATCTATAGCTTAGAATCTCGAAAGAGTTCACATTTAGTGACTGTTCTTATTGTAAGAACTCCTTCATAGTTGGAGAAAATCCCCTCCCCTTCAAACTTAGGTTTGATTTGTAAAGTCGCTAAGGACTATAACTTAGAAGGGTCTGTCCAGTGCATAGATACCTTGCTGAGGCTTGCTCAGATAAATCAACAAGACCTCCTGTTCAACAGGACCGTGGACGTAGGATCTTGCGTATCCGAACCACGTTAAAACTTGCTTGTGTCGTTTACTATTTTATTGCATTGCATACAAATATCTTACAAACTCATATCTTGCATAAAACGCATTCGAAAAATGCACTAGCTAAAATTATTTAACTTGTGAAAATCACGTTTTCAACTGAGGCGAAATCTCCGGGCCCTACACACTTATCCGCACTACGTCTTCAACTGAGATCCAAGTACTAACAAAAGTCAGTAGGAGAGACTCAGTAGTTGGCATACTCTGACCCGCGATCAGAAGGTTACTATTTGGCATTGTTCATCAGTAGCAACCTATAGCTCAGTTGTCCTTCACGTTTGAGAAAAAGAAACAGTACTCAGGTGTATTCACCCCCCCTCCTCTACACCTGACTCTCATCTTCGGACCAACAATTGGTATCAGAGCAACGGTGTTCTTCTGATCATCGGTTCTGAAACTACTGGTCTTCTCGAACAGATCCTGAAAACATTTTTCACTGCACAAGCATCTCTTCATACATCCTTATACTCTCACTCATAATGTCTGACATGTCGAGTATTCGGATGGTGCCGATGTTCTTTGTAGAGAACTATATGGTATGGCGTATAAGAATGGAGGCGCACCTTACATCGCTGCATGACAGCATAACTGACGTCCTTGAAATAGGACCCATCATTCCCATGATCGACAGCGTACAGTTTGCCGCTGTGGGAGGTGTAGGAGCACAGACTGGTGCTAAAGTTGCAAAAGACAAATCAGCCTTCACGCCAGAAGAGAAAAAGTTGCACAACCTCGACCGAGTTGCGCGAAATGCAATCTTGACTACGCTCAGTGATTCACACCTCAGAAGGGTGCAAGACTGTAAGACGGCAAAAGAACTTTTGGATGCCCTAGCCGTACTGAGCCAAGGAACCCCACAGATCAAAGAAAATAAGCTCGAGCTAGAGCTACAAAAGTTCGATACATTTGCCATGGAGCCCAACGAGACCATTGACGAGCTAAGCGTCAGATTTACCAACCAGATCAATGTGATCAACGGGCTGGGGGGGACGTTCACCAACAAAGAGATGAACACGAAGATTTGAGAGCGTTGCCTCGACTGAAGTGGCTTCCTTTTGCTACTTATTTATGTCGCTCAGATCTTAATGCTCTAACTCCTGATGTTATATTTTCAGAATTAAAGACGGAGGAATTTGAGGACAGCCTACCCCAACGATGTTCTAGTGCTCCAGCTGACACACAAATAGATCATGCTTTCAAAGCAACAGTCAGCAAAACTGGAGCCAACCCTATTCCTTCCAGCAAGATAGTAGCCACGATAGATGCTAAGTCCTCTGAGACATCTGCTACTGACCTGCTTGCACTCATGGCTCTCAAATATCAAAGAGAAAAATAAAGAGTCAGGAAGCTGAAGAAATATCACAGAGATTCTCCCTCATGTAAAAAGGATTATCGAAAAAGGGAAGAATCTAAATCATCTACTGATTGCAGGAACGCAGAACCTACTGCTAGTCCATCCAACGACTCAGCTGGAAAAGGCGACAGATCTTCTGTCTGCTATAACTGCAAGAAGGAGGGACACTATCAGTACGACTGTCCCGAACTCACAGCTGCTCAAAGAGCAGAACGGCAGGCCAGACAAGAAAAATTTGCCCGAAGAAGGCAGGCCCATATCGCCGGAGAGATATCCGATGACTCAATCGAGGAAGATACATTCATGTATTCTTCTGAAGACGAAGCTGCATTTGTCGCCATTGAAATCGGAGAATCAGATCCTGAATCAACAGCAGAATATTGTCTGATGGCCGGAGAAGAGGCTGAGGTAAACTCGAAACTTAACATAACCTCTTCTTCACACAGCACACACGACACGTGCTCGGTCACAGATGAACCTCTAGACGTGGTACAAGCATACGATGATCTACTAGATGAGCAGATTCAGCTGAGCAGAGAGTTCAGCAGAACTATTTAGGAACTGGAACAGGTAAAGGCTGAAAATCAGAGACTTTCTTCTGATTGTCAGGTCTCTACTGATTTGGAGAATCTAGTTGTGAGACTCAAGGAAGAGATTAAATTTCTTACGACTAAGTCTCAACTTCAAGAAACTCAACTATCAGCTCTGACCAAGGACAATTCTGAGAAAGATACTGAAATAGCCCGACTCAGACAAAAGCTCGCAGAAGTCGAAAAGGATTATGAATCACTTCGGAGAAGTGACGAGGTCTGGCGAAGACTGATGACTGAATAATACCTAGGAGCTAAGGAGAAGTTGGAAAGTATGCTTAGAGCTCAAAGGCCAACGGTCATGAAAGAAGGACTTGGCTACACTTATGAAGCTTCCACTTCAACATCGAAAAGCTCAGAAATGCTGGCTGATAGGTTTGTCAGAGGAAAAGTTCATGTCACTGAATCAACACCTCAGGCGAAGAACAAACAGAAGATGATTGCACCTTAGCCGAGCAACAAGAAACAAATGACCAAAGGTTCTAGCCCCAGGACACCACGGTCGAATTCAGGGGGAACCAAAAAGGTCAGATGGGCAGAGCAGTACAGTGAACCACTATATGAGCATCCAGCACAGTATGGTTCGTACTAATATGAGCCCAGGGTTAGGAGGAGCACAAAGCCTCAGAAGAAGAAAGCTCCTGAACCCAAAACTGCCAGAAAATCAGTATCTCCAAGTCCCATGGAGAAGAAGGCTGACAAGGTTCAGAAGAAGAAGTCTCAGGCTTCTAAGGTCCCGAGACAGATCTGGGTTCCGAAATCACCCACTAACACTTAAGGACCCAACCTGAACCAAAGGGTACCTAAAATTGTTTCTGTTTTGCAGGTGCATAAGGACCCTTGGATTGTGGACAACGGCTGCTCGAGACATATGACATACCAAAAGAGCCTGCTGACCAACTATGTACAAGAAGATGGTCCCAGAATTGAGTTTGGTGACAACTCTAAAGGCTATACAAGGGGATACGGAACACTGAACATTGGGACTACTTCAGTTTCAAGAGTAACATATGTTGAAGGACTTCAACATAATCTCCTTTCTATCAGACAATTCTGTGATAATCTGAATAGAGTTATCTTTGACGCTGGTTTATGTTATATTGTTGACAAATCTACAGGGAAAACAGTGTTATCAGGTTCACGGAGGAAGAATATCTACATTGCAAATTGGAAAACCGCAAAACCTGAGGCTTGCTTACTTGCTCAGATGAAATCTAGTGATAAGACAGGATGGCTGTGGCACAAGAGACTCAGTCACCTGAATTTCAAGACTATGAACAAGCTAGCCAAGAACTCTAAAGTCAGAGGACTACCCAATGAAGCGTTTATCAAAGATAGAAACTGTGAAGCATGCTTGAACGGAAAACAGACAAAGAATAGCAATCCACAAATTCCGTCACCTTCCTCTAATGGGATCCTTCAATTGCTACACATGGACTTATTCGGGCCAGTTTCTCCAGTGACTATAAGAGGCAAGAAGTATGCCCTCGTCGTTATTGATGACTACTCTAGATATACGTGGGTCATCTTCATAGCCAACAAATCTGATATCATGACTGAGTTACCAATGCTGCTGAAGAAATTCAGTGTGGAAAACGACATCAAGATATAGCGAATTCGCTCTCAGACAGAGGAATAGAATTTCTCAACTCAGTAGTAAAAGAGTACTGCAAAAAAGAGGGAATCAAGCATAAGACATCAGCAGCTCGCACCCCTCAGCAGAACGGACTTGTTGAACGTAAGAACAGAACACTCAAAGAAGCAGCAAGAACGCTCCTAGCAGACTCTGGACTACCCTCAAAGTTCTGGGCTGATGCTACTGACACCGCCTGCTACACTCAGAATCGCTCACTGCTTTCACAGCAACACATGAAGACATCTTATGAACTATGGAAAGGGAGAATTCCTTCTATTTCTCATTTTCATATTTTCGGTTGTCCTTGCTTTAGTCACAATAATGGGAAAGATCAATTGAAGGTTTTTTAGAGCAAATTTGATCAAGGAGTATTCTTAGGATACTCTCGAGTCAGTAAAGCTTTCAGAGTCTTTAACTATCGGACTCTTTGCGTAGAGGAAAGCCCTCATGTTGTCTTTGATGAGTTTGTTACTGAGGACATGAAATCTAATAAGACAAATACTGAAGATGTTAGCAGCAAGCTATAGGATCTAGCACTAAACGACAAAGCAGAAAAGATCCAGCATTGTTGGGATGATGAGTCAGACGATGAGGAAATTCAGACCCATCCCACAGGCACTGTAGTTGACCTGGTTGATTCTACTGAACAGAATCAACATCAGGTAACAACGGTCGATGAGGAAGCCCCAGTGGTAACTGAGACCTCTACTGAGAATATAAACTCAGGGGGAACGTTAAAGGTTCCTGAGCTAAATGCCCCTGAACCTAGAAAATCAGAAGATCCTAACCTTCTTACTGAATTGCTTCAGTCACAGAACAACACTACTGAAATGCCTAACACTCTTGTTGACTGTGCAAAAGTAATCTCAGAAGAAGAAGCCAAACTCAGACGTTCATGGCTTGATGCTCATTCTTCTGATCTTATCATAGGAGATCCATCAGCAACAATAAGGACGAGATCCAGATTAAGTCAAGGAGAAAGCTCACTCTACTCTTGTTTCTTATCCACAGAAGAACCTCAAACGATAGAGGATGCTCTTAACGATGCTGACTGGATCATTGCCATGCAAGAAGAGCTGAACCAATTCGTTCGAAACGAAGTTTGGGAGCTTGTTGACAGACCTAGACATCAGCACGTGATCTGCACGAAGTGGGTCTTCAAGAACAAGCGAGATGAAAACAACGTCATTGTCAGAAAACAAAGCTCGACTTGTTGCCAAGGGATACTGTCAAGCAGAAGGAATAGACTTTGAGGAAACTTTCGCTCCAGTCGCCAGATTGGAAGCTATTCGTCTGTTCCTAGCCTATGCAATGCATCAAAGATTTAAAGTATATTAAATGGATGTGAAGTCAGCGTTTCTGAATGGCGTACTGAAGGAAGAAGTCTATATGGAACAACCATCTGGCTTTCAGCAGGGACATCAGGTGTACAGACTTCGGAAAGCTCTGTATGGGTTAAAACAAGCACCCAGGGCTTGGTACGATACCCTATCAGACTTTCTGCTTCAGAAAGGTTTTCAGAAGGGAACAGTAGATCGCACCCTGTTCAATATAAAGTCAGGAGATGACATCGTACTGGTGCAAATCTACGTGGACGACATCATTTTCGGTTGTAGGAACGTGACTATATGTCAACAATTCGAGAAAATGATGAAGGAGAAGTTCGAGATGTCCATGATGGGAGAGATGAACTACTTCCTTGGATTTCAAGTAAAGCAATCACCTGAAGGAATATTCATCAATCAAGCAAAATACACTCGAGACCTCCTGAAAAGATTCGGCTGCGACTCAAGCAAGCCAGTTAAGATCCCCATGAATACAAATTTCAAAATCGATCTAGACAAAAAGGGAGCTTCTGTTAACTCTACTGATTATAGAGCTATTATTGGTTCTTTATTATATTTAACAGCAAGCAGACCTGATATAACTTATGTTGTAGGTGTATGTGCAAGACTTCAAGCGAATCCCAAGCAAAGTCATATGGACTCAGCAAAGAAGATTCTACGATATCTGAAGGGAACACCTGACGCAGGGTTATGGTATCCTACTGATGATAATCTTATACTAACAGGTTATTCTGATGCTGATTATGCAGGATGCAGGATAGATCGAAAGTCAACTTCTGGAACATGTCAGTTCCTAGGCAGCAAGTTGATATCATGGTTTTCAAAGAAACAGCATTCAGTGGTGACGTCCACTATTGAAGCTGAGTATATGGCTGCTGGAAGTTGTTGTGCCCAGATCCTTTGGCTCCGACAACAATTACGAGATTATGGTATTTCTGATGATGAAGTGCCCATCTACTGCGACTCCACCAGTGCGATTGCTATAACTCAGAACCCAGTTCTTCATACGAGATGCAAGCACGTGGATATCCGGCACCACTTCATCAGAGACCATGTCGAGAAAAAGGATATCAGAATGGAGAAGATCCATACTGACAAACAAAGGGCAGACATACTGACCAAACCACTAGCTGAGAACAGATTCAGAGAACTATCAGTTGAGCTAGGTCTACTGGATCCTACTGAGTCGAGTCAGTAGAAGGAAACAGTACGACAGGTCAGAAGACTCAGTACTTTGATTCAGTCGGGTGAATCAAATAGTACACAGTAAGGGGGAACGTGGTCATCAGCACATCAAATGTCCTCCTGAGTCTTAACGGTAACCAGCTAATCGTAAAAATTCAGCTGAAGAGCTTTGCGTAGTTTTAAATACTTATCATTCTCAGAAGCATGCTCGCATTTATTATATAAGTCGTTTGCACTCAGTAGATTAATGAGCATTTATTTCCCGCCATTAAGTTTTTAAAGTTTAAGTCAGTAGAAACCGTTTTCATTTAAAAAAAGCTTAGACTTTAATGTTGCCTGCAACGCATTTAATGCATGTCTTCTCACCTTACTTTAACTACGCATATCTTACGTGGGTCTAGGTTAGAGGTGGCTTTAGTAATCATTCTATTTATAACATCAGATCACAGCTGTCATTAAAAAGCGAGTTCTCATCCCAACCGTCCGATTAAAACCGGTTGATCTTCATTTCTTATAAAATCACTCGTCTTCTCCTCTAATCTATCTTTTCACCATTTTAACACTTAGAGCTTCTCTGCATTCAGTTTTTATCTCCTACAAGTTGTTTCTGTTTTTCACTCAAGATCTTCATTTACGGTAATTTCTCTGCTTAAAACTTAAACTAACTTACTCTATTTTTAAGTGTTAACGAGCTTTTTGCAGATATTCATGGCGATTGTTATGACCCCACCCAACGTCGAGGAGATCATCAAATCGAAGGTTCAGTTTGAGCCGACGATGGTCCTTCACCAGGCAGACCTTCCGTATCTAGAGCCCATATTTTCGGCTCTGGAAGCATCTGGCCTTGAGCTTCTGGTAACGAAGCATCCGAAGTCGTATCTCCCCCGCCAAGTGGCCAAAGTCTATTACAACTGGCGTACGATGGAAGGTACAGATGGAGAGGTATCCCAGTTCGCTTACATGAGGGAAGTGGCCCCTCAGAAGTGGGAATCCGGCCACTCCGACATCAACATCCGGACAGCATTGAATGCTTCGTTCGACCTTCCTGCCTATGGGATATCTCCAGCCGAATATAAGGAGAAGGAGCTCAACTCCTACGTTCATCGTTTCTGCGGGAGAGACGATATCTCCTTCAAATCCGCTCTGCCAAAGAACCAACTGTTGCCAGAGTACCGCGGGCTCGCTTACGTCGTCACTCACATCCTGACGAGCGCCGCTGGCTCTTTCGATCAGCTTTCTAGGCCGAGACTTCAGCTGATGATGGCAATCGTTGATGGAGTCCAGGTTAACTGGATGGAGTTCTACGTGACTGAGCTGAAAGCTCAGGCACAGAAGTTTATCGCCGCACAGTCTGGAGAGAGAAGACTAATTAGTGTGGGCAAACTCTTGTATGGGACGAAGATGTCCATACTCATAGAGGACTCAGTATCGAATCATGCATCATTTGTTGATTCAAGATACTTCGACAGCAAGCTCATCAAGTTCAAAACCAGAGCCGCTGCTGAGAAGTCGGTCGGCCGTGGACCAGCTGCACTGAAGATGTCTACTACTGATTTACCTCCACGTGACGACCCGCCAAAGAAAAGGAGGCTTGCAAAGGCTGGAACGTCTGAGGTTCCAGCAAAGCCTGCTTCTCCTCCACCACCTCAGGAGGAAAGCATACTGGACGCTGATACTGGAATAGAGGGTGCAACTCTCAAGGACAAGGTACAGCGTATCAGTTCAGAGGAGACTCAGCCGGAGGAAGATGATGAACCGGTTGAGGAAGTCTCCACTGAATGGTCGACATTGCAGTCGACTCATCTCCGAGCCATAGGAGAAGTCGCTGCACAGATCCCCGAGATATCTGAACATAAGGATCTGGTCGATATAGCGATCAGGGCAAGGACGCAAATGCTGCTGAGGTTCCTAAGCTGGGACATCCTCGAAGATCTGATTATGCAGCAGACAGCACTGTCCTTACTAGCGGAAGAGCAGAGCCTACAGTCAGCAATTGGCTTTGGGGAACCCGCTGACTTAGCCTCGTTCGAGGACTTGAGATCAGCAATGCTTTATCTTCTCAACCTCAGATCCTCCGAATAGAATGCCAGCAGCCCATCGCAGCCATCCCATCATGACAACAACGATAATAATGATGATGAGGATCAGGCACCACCCAAGGAAGCAGACCAGGGAGGATCTGCTGAGGGTAAAACTCCCAGCGAGAAGGGAAAATCACCACCTCCACCGTCTACATCAGGTGATGCCCCGGTTGCCTCGAAGCCCAGCCGAGAGCAACAACTCGCAGCATCTGAGCAAAGGCTCGGAACCAGTTCTTATCAGATAAAGCCTATCGGTTCCGTGTCCTCCAAGTCTATCAATAGAGCCATCAAGAAGTAGGGAGACAAAAATCGTCTCCTCACTAAGGATGTCCACCTGAAGTGGGCACAATATACTAAGTCTCAGACGGAGACGGTTGACAGACTGGCCAGCGAAGTGAAGAAGGTCTCGGAAGCTCCTACTCCATCTCTTAACATTCAGTAGATAATCGAGACCGTGCTCGCCGCTCAGAAGGCGGACTTGGCTGCTCAGAGACAGCAGCTCCTTCAAGCTCAGCAGAAAATATTTTCTGAGCAGCTGACTCAGAGCCTTGCCACCGTCCAGAAAGCTATGGATGAGCGCCACAAGATGGTCACCTCCAGTGTTCAGAAAGCCATTGAAATTCAGGCGGCGGCCCTCAAGCTCATCCAAGCAGAAATGACTGCTTCTCTTGACGCATCACTCCTGAAGCAAAGACAGGAGACAAGAGCCCAGATTCAGCAGATTCACGCTGATCAAGAAACTGACGGGAGCATTACTGTGATGCAATCAGAGATTTCGACACCACCACCACTTCCATCAAGACCATCCTTTTAAATCTAGAAAAGGAAGTGGTTGCCATCCGCACTCGTCTGTCCCTGGCTGATGATGCCAAAAAGGGGAAAGATAGGGTAGAGGCAGAAACGACTCAGGTGGGCGAAGAAGCAGAGGCAAGGGAAATTTCCAAGGGGGATGGTTCAGCTGCACAAGCTGGAACCAGCTCAGTACCCCCTCCCGAAGTCAAAATCTCTACTGTCCAAAGCACTCAGGTGCATGAGCCGGCCGGAGGATCAGGTGAAGGATCCTCGGCTCAGCAGCACATTGAGGAGGTCGCACAGTATGTGGACCTGTGGACCAAGAAGACGAACCACTGCCACCGCAAAGGCCGGGGAAGGAAAAGGCAACTGAATCAACTCCTTCGCCTTCCCCGACGCCTAAATTCAAAACAAAAGCGGAGCAGGAGGAATATGACAAGCAAGTCGCTCAGAAGCTCCAGGACGAGCTCGACTATGAGCGACAGCTTGAAGAAGAGGCTCAGAAGGTCAAAAAGAAGAAACAGCCTAGTGTCAGAGCGTCCAAGAGTCAAGCTAAAAAGCTCCTGGAAGAGCAGAAAAAGAAGAAGGCTCAGGACGAGCAGGCTGCTTCTGATACTGAACTTCAACCCCTTGCTCAGAGAATGAAAAATCTCCCTACACTTACTTATGAGCAGGAGGCAGAGGACAGAGCCACCTGGGAGGCGACGCAGCAGGGACTGACTCTCCGGAGAGGAGACACTAGAGCTGCAGCCCTCAGAGAGAAAAAGAGACTGGAAGATTTGGCCAAGATCGTAGAGCTGACTGACAAAATAGCCTAGGAACCAGTTCTCGATTGGAGGAAACAGGTGCCCAGGTCTTCCAAGTACTACAGGCGAGGCGCACCAAGAGATACTTATCAGAAGAAAACTCCTCACCGCCATGCAGACAAATGGATACCTTGGAATCTGAACGAGGAATGGGAGGAACTGAAGATAGAGTTCATTAAGGGATACTACGTTTGGCAATGCTATCCGACTGAGGTTCCGGCTGATCAACTCTTCGATGAATTCCTTCATCAATCCAACGCCAACCTCAGAGCCCAAGTTCAACTGATCCTAGCAAAGGAGAAGCTGCCTCTCGTTGCTCCTGCCTACAGGAAACTGTCTCCTCCCATAACCTCTTGTGGTGTACTCTGCTCCAAGGAGATTGAAGATGAAGTCGATGCGGCTGCAAGACATAACGATCTTGATCCTCAGCAGCCCGGTGATCTTGAGGAAATCCGAACACTCCGTGCTAGAATCTACAAATCCTACGGCTTGGATCCTCCTGCTGCCAAGTCTGCTGATTTCAAAAGCAAGACCAAGAAGTTCAGGCGATAGCAGTAGTTCTTTATCTCTTGTATAGAAGATAGGACTGTGTAATCCATTCTCATATATATCAGTTCTTTCTTCTGGCCAGACAATCACTCATTGTCTTACGGCTTTGTTTGTTTTATATTTATCACGACTGATCACTGAAGTGATCTGACACACACACACATAACCGTTTCTCTGATGTGCCTATCTTTCAGCTGCTGACTACCTTGAGTTATTTGCTCAGTTCTTACTGTAGTCTTTATTATGTCAGTAGTTTGGGACTTAATTTTCTTAGAATTTATAGAGGTTTTGGCATCATCAATTAGGGGGAAATTGTTGGGTTATGAGTCAGTAGAGGATACTTAGTAATATTTGGGAAATCAGTATTGGGGGAAATCATAGTGTTTCATGCTATGGAATTGAAGATCCCAAAACCCAGCTTGTATCCGTAGTGTAGTGTCGACAGAACTAGATGATGTAATAGGATAGACAGATTTTATTTTCATTATTGTTTGTGTCTAAATCCTGTACGGGGTATATGTTGGACTAATCTTCTGTAGGAAGTTTACTTTCCAGAACCCCACGTCATCAGTGTAAGAGCTTATGTTCTCTAGTCATCAACTGACCATCACTAAGTAGAAGACATCTCATCAGCTGACCGACATCAGTAGAAGAACTCATTATACAAAGCTCAGTACCTTCAGAGTCATCAGCTGACTACACTCAGTAGAATATTTACTATCAGCCGACTCAGACGAAGAAGACAGAGACCATATCAGGTCTACTGTATCCGACAGGAAACGACCCCGCTTTTAACATCATTCGAAAGTCAGCAGAAGACCATACGAGGATGAGTGAGAGTCAACTCCAATGAAGACCGATGTCTGATAGATCTCACCTACCACAAACCTCGACCAATGAGAAGCCATCTAAGCTCTACCTGCTCTGACCTACTAAAGATGCTCTCATGCACAGTAACCTATGACTCTGCTGCAACAATTCGAACTTATGGCCGTTTTCCTTGGACGCTTGTGACACGTGGCATCGTCCTCTCCAACGGGCAAATGCCTGGGTCACAACTATAAATAGAGAAGTACTTCCGAGCTCCACGCACGGGATATCAAAGGGACAATACGCTCAAGCTTTCGAAACACTCTAGCGCATTCAAAGAAGATCCAGCGAAGAACTTGCCTAGCAAAATATTTCTTAGTTCTTCTCTCTAGAGTTTCTTTCTTTAGATCCCTCTTCTCTATCTAAGCTCAATCGTTTATATCTATAGCTTAGAATCTCGAAGGAGTTCACATTTAGTGACTGTTCTTATTGTAAGAACTCCTTCATAGTTGGAGAAAATCCCCTCCCCTTCAAACTAAGGTTTGATTTGTAAAGTCGCTAAGGATTATAACTTAGAAGGGTCTGTCTAGTGCATAGATACCTTGTTGAGGCTTGCTCAGATAAATCAACATGACCTCCTGTTCAGCAGGACCCTGGACGTAGGATCTTGCGTATCCGAACCACGTTAAAAATTACTTGTGTCGTTTACTGTTTTATTGCATTGCATACAAATATCTTACAAACTCATATCTTGCATAAAACGTATTCGAAAAGTGCACTAGCCAAAATTATTTAACTTGTGAAAATCACGTTTTCAACTGAGACGAAATCTCCGGGCCCTACACACTTATCCGCACTACGTCTTCGACTGAGAATCAAGTACTGACAAAAGTCAGTAGGAGAGACTCAGTAGTTGGCACACTCTGACCCGCGATCAGAAGGTTACTATTTGGCATTGTTCATCAGTAGCAACCTACAGCTCAGCTGTCCTTCGCGTTTGAGAAAAAGAAACAGTACTCAGGTGTATTCACCCCCCCCCCTCTACACCTGACTCTCGTCTCCGGACCAACATTGCGCATACACCTGCAACATAGATTATATCCAATCTGCTGGTAGTTAAGTATAATAAAGAAGCAATAATAGCCCGATAATCAGTAGAATTAATAGATACTCCCTCTTTGACAAGATCAATCTTTAGATTTTTGTTCATGGGAATCTTAACAGATGTGTTGGATTCGCAGCCAAATTTCTTGATGGGATCTCTAGTATACTTCGCTAAATTTATGAATATTCCTTTCTTAAATTGTTTCACATGAAGACCAAGGAAATAATTATTTTCACCCATCATAGAAATCTCAAATTTTTCTTTCATCATTTTCTCAAATTGCTGACACATGATCATATTCTTAGATTCAAAAATGATGTCGTCCATGTAGATCTGCTCTAATAAGATTTCATCGTCTGACTTGATGTTGAAAAGGGTGCGATCTACGGTTCTCTACTGAAAACCATTATGAAGTAGAAGGTCTGAAAGGGTATCATACCAAGCCCTGAGTGCTTGTTTTAACTCATACAGAGCTTTCTTGAGTCTGTATACTTGATGTCCTTGCTGAAAGCCGGGTGGTTGTTCTACATAGACTTATTCCTTCAGTGTGTCATTCAAGAAAGGTGACTTTTCATCCATCTGATAGACAGTAAATTGTTGATGACTTGCATATGCTAGGAATAGGCGAATTGCTTCCAATCTTGCAGCTGGAGCGAACGTTTCATCAAAATCTATTCCTTCAACTTGACAATATCCTTTGGAAACTAGTCGAGCTTTATTCCTGACGATGACATTGTTTTCAGCATACTGAGTTCCCCCTTGGACAAATCTGTGAGTCAGCTTTTCTGAGCTTTTCTGTCATGAAGTTGATGCTTCATATTTATACCCAAGTCCTTCCTTTGTGGAGGATGGTCTTTGTGATCTTAGCATTCTTTCAAGCTTCTCTTTAGCTCTTAGGTATTGCTCAGTCGTCAAGTTTCTCCAAACATCATCACTTTTTCTCAGAGCTTCATACTCAACTCTGGACTGTTCAAACTTTTCTTTTAGACTAGCAATTTCAGTATCTTTCTCAGAATTATCCTTGATTAGATCTGAGATCTGAGATTCTTGTAGTTGAGACTTAGTCATTAGAGAATTGATCTCTTCCATCTGTCTCAAGACAAGTCCTTCTGACTCAGTAGAGACTTGACTCCTAATTGAAAGTCTCTGATTTTCAGCTCTCAGGAATTCCAGCTCCTGAAGTGTCTTCCTAAACTGAGTAATCATCTGTATTTGTTCCTCGAGAAGATTTTCATAGGAAAGAACCACATCAAAGGGTTCTCCTGCCATACATCCTTTGTCGTGTGTGCGGAGCATATGTTAGATTGGAATTTACCTCAGCCTCTTCTCCAGCCATGAGACACAGTTCAGTCTCTTCTTCTGCTTCAATTGCCATTAATGCAGCTTCATCATCTGATGATTCCATGAATAGTTCCACATCGCTCGTGCAATCGAAAAGTTCTCCGGCTATATAGGCTTGTCTTTTTCTGATAAATTTGTTCCTTCTAGCTTGTCTTTCAGCTCTTTTAGCAGCTGAGAGCTCTGGACATTCATAGTGGTAATGTCCGATCTTTTTGCAGTTGTAACACGTTGAGCTTTTACCATCTTTTCTGGGTGTGTCATTATTTCCCGTGTCGGCAATCTCAGTGTTCCTACATTCAGGCAAAGAGTTAGATTCACCTTTTGGGTAATTGTTTTCTTACCTTTGTAGTTCTTCTAGGCTCTCTTCATTTTCCTAAGCTTGTCCTTCTCCTTTTGATACTTTACAGCAAGGAGAGCATACTTCTCAGCTAGGTTATCAGCAGTTGGGATCGTCAGTGAGCTTCCGGCTGATTGACTAGTGATTGAGGGACTAGCTCCAGGTGTGCTGACCGTAGCTTTATAGGCATGATCCATTGACATATCATTGTCAACACGGGGAGTATGTTGAATATTGAACTCAACCTCCTCAACTTCTAATTTTGAAAAAATATAGTTTGGAGTAACAATACTTAAGTCAGATCTTCGCAAACATTCAGCATAGGAGTACCACTTGGGCCGAGTAAGAGCCCCCAAAATTTTGATATTTATCTCCTTGTTGCCAAAGGTTTTCTCGATTCCGTTGATGATGTTGATTTGATTGGTCAATCTGATACTGAAATCATCAATTGACTCTTCGGGAATCATTGCAAAGGCTTCGAGCTTCTGTAGCTCCAACTCCAACTTGATTTCCTTAATTTGTGGAGTTGTTTGACTCAGCACAGCTAGAGCATCCCATAACTCCTTTGCAATTTTGCAGTCGTGCACTCTTCCGAGATATGAGTCACCAAGTGTAGTGAGTATTGCATTGCATGCGATTCGGTCAAGGTTTTGCAACTTTCTTTCTTCTGGTATAAAGAGACTTTTGTCCTTTGGAACTTTTTCACCAGTTCAGGCACCTATTGCTGAATAGATCCGTTGGAAAAAGGTTTAGGCACGTGTCGAAATTGACATGAAAAATAACCATCTTGAGCTTTGAATGTCACTATAAGATTCTCTCTTTTTCAGTTTAGGAAGCAGCTTTATGTCAAAGGAAGTATAATGTTGGCAGCTCCTCATTGGTAAAGGTTGGAGAGTTGGTAAGGTTTGTTCAAACTCCAAGTGGATACTAAGTTGACTTCCTCTGATTTGTCGGACGCTATTACTGAGTTGTCTCCTGCTGGCATTCTTTTGGGATATTCAGTACTTGGTACTATTTTCTCTGCTGATTCAGTTGGTTTTGAGGCTCCCAACTGAGTTCCTCATGCTGAGTCCACCTAGCTGACATAAGATGTTCTACTGAACGTATCAACTACAGAACTCTAGCTAGCCTACTGAGTTCCTAACATGCTGAACTCAACTAAGATATTATAATGTGAGGTTCATCATTCAACTAAGGGGTTTTGAGCTCTTCAAATCTTCTCATATTGAATCTCATACCCAACAGATCTAGATCAGGTCGGACGCGGGCACAAATCTCAAAGCCAATGCGATAATGCATGAATGTTCTCAACCCGCCTTGAGTGCACATATTTATTACAAGCTCACAAGAAATCAATTTGAGATAGCATTATTAACTCATTATTAAACTACACTTATCCCATTACTATCAAATGACCAACTTTAAGCCACTATTTCTTACTGATCGAAAATTGAATTTAAGAAATTAAATACACTACGTTATGTACTCGGAACAAAGGCAGTTCTTGTATCATTTGTTTTCAAAAATGCACATGTTTAGTCACTCAAAATTCTAGTTAAAGTAAACCGTTGCTTGGGAGAAAAGTTTTACATCATAAGTAGATTAGATGAAAAGTCTTGTATCGTAATAATTCTAAGGGTTAAATTGTCAAACCACCTAAACTATTAACTTTCTATACTTTGCGTGTCTAAATAATGAAAATATACGTTTTTCCCCTGGACTATTGCTCCCTTAACTGTGAGAATATGCGATTTGCCCCATAAATTATCTAATTTATTGCACAAAAGAGAGATTTTAGGAAAGAATTCCGATTACACGTTCTAAATTAGGGGTAATATTATTTTAAATTATTACAAATCTAATAGCATATGGGGTAAATCGCACCAAACTTATAAAAATATGATGACAATACCTCTATATTTTCGCGCATGATCATAAAATTTTCCCAAATTTTACTCTTCTGTAATAAATTAGATAGCTCAGGGGTAAATTGTAAATTTTCATAGTTAAGGGTAAAACGCTTAAACCTAATAGTCTAGAAGGCAAAATATTCATTTTCATAGTTTTGGGGACAAAGCGTAAAAAAAATAGTTTATGGGTTTAATGTATTTGATACATCGTTTATTGGTCCAGAGATAAGTTTTCAGGTGTGCTGGGTTGGGGGAGGGTGAATACACCTGAATCCAAGTTCAAGCTCAAACGCGAAAGTAGGTCTTATATTGAGTTTACTTGCTGAATGAAATTTAGCTTGTCCAGTAATCTTTCTAATCACATGGGCAGAGTGATTCAGTATATTGAGCATTTTTCACTGACTGAAGTCATTCAGTGAGTGATTTAGTATAAGAATATGTGCGGAAAGTGTACGCTCGAATTTTATCGTCTCTTTTGAAAAAACATTGTTTACTAAAAATAATTCACTTATGCTTGTGTATGTTTTATAGAGTTTTACTGCAGATCTACACTTGCATGATTTTGCAAATCGGTTTTGTGAAGAATGAACAGTAAGTAATGCAATAATAAATAACACATACGGATTTTAAAGTGGTTCGGATAAGCAATACCCTACGTCCACTTTCTTGTTTCAATGAGATCTTGATTAGATTATACTAAGCAAGTCTCAGTCAAACTGTACACTGATAGACCTTGACTTAATTATAGTCTTAAGTCACTTTACAATGGTTCTAATCACAGGGTTTGAAGGTATTTCCAACTAAGAAATAGTCCATACAATAAAAACAATTTAGAAACTGAACTCCCTCGACTTTAAGCTTATGATATATCTTTGGTAGCTTAGGGAAATAGAGAAGGAGCAAATATCACTCTAGAGTGAAGAACTAGAGAATATGGAGTCTATTCTATCTGTGTTCTTCGCTGGATATGCTTGTGCATGCTAGAGTATGTATGAGCTTTGTTTTCTTGTGTTCCGGTGTCTTTAATGCAATGAAGACCATCTCTATTTATAATGTGAGTGGTGAATAGATATGTTGGAAGAAAGATCTGAGCACTATAGCTACACGTCGAGTAAAATAGTGTTCTCCTTCAATTTGAATTTTACGGTAGAGATTCGCTCTTTTTTCAGAGTTCAGCAGTTGATTGCAGCTTTATGCCAGAACAAGTACAGTGCTGGGAGCTCCTCGTTGGTCGAGGTTGAGTGGGTAATTGAGGCTTGTTCAAACTTCAAGTCTGATACTAAGTTAACTTCCTCTTATAAGATACCTCGTACCTTAACTGAGTTGATCTATACTAACATCTCATTGTCTTCTTTTCAGTTGACCGTTGTTCTACTGATTTCACTTCACACATTCATTACATTCCAAAGTAGAACCATGCTAAGTCTTCAGATAACTAATCTTCAGTACTGTTGAGAAACTTCTTCTACTAAAAGTGGCAATTGAAAAATAACTATCTAGTCTGCTGATCTCCAAACAGGCTGAGCTCAAACTAAGTTGAACATTCATTACATTATATGGTTCATCAATCATCTAGGATTTTGAGATCATTCAAATCTTCTATTATAAATCATCACCAGCAACGTTTTAATAATAAAAGTGGGCTACATACTAATAGAATATATATATATATATATATCCATTTGCATCAGATAGAAAAATAAAAAAGAAAAAATCCAGCACTTTTGGAATTTGAGGTTCCTTCCTAAATTGTGCCTGTGAATAAATGAAAAATAATTTATTTAATTATATTATTTTTTTCTTCCACATTTTTTCACCAAAACACAAATTAAAAGTACTTTATGAAGACTTATAGATAACAATCAAGATATTAGTTCAATTGAATGTCCTGGCATTTCTTGATTGCAAGTTCTATCAATAATAGCGTATCAGTTGAGCTTGAGGACCAATGAACTAAGACTTGAGGTAGTTTGCGTATCGAACTAAGACCTGAGGGTCCATGACGGATGTAGAGAATCACCTAGGGACTACCGCATCCTTAAATTCTAAATTTTACCTAAGTTTTAAATTTTAACCCCACAAATTTTGTTCCATATTATAATTATGGATCTGCCCGACAAAGACAAAATCAAAACATATTTAGATTTAAATCGGTCATACATTCATGTTTAGACGAATCTTTTATGTTTAACAATTGAATTTATAATTGTTGTTGGGAGCACCGAAAACTGAAAACAACCCGCGACGCAAGATCCAACTGGCAAACTTTGTGGAAACCCACTAGCAATTTCTCGTTTTCTTTTTAATGTCTTTTTGTTCTATTAATATATATGTAGTGCACATTGGCGTTTCCTTCTATTACCAGGGGCGGACGCAAGATTTTTAGGAAGGGGGGCAAATATAACACGCTTAATAATATATAAATGTGTTAGAGCAAAATATGTTGTACAATTAATCCATTAAAAATTAATGTATAATCGGCTTCTACAGTTTGTAGTATTCTGAAACTTCTCAATAATAGGTGCATTAGTAATAATACTAAATATATCTTTGTCAATATAAATCACCACATTATTGTCCGTTCATTCATCACCCATTGGAGTAGAAGTGCTGAAAATAAACTGAGATTTGAGAATAAGATTTATCTTCTTTAATTTGTTTTTTAATTGATGGGGGGCATAATAGGTATTTCACACACAAAATTGCCTCTCCTTGGCTACATGTAGGTCCGCCACTGTCTATTACAATGGAAAGCATGAAAATCAAAACCTGCCCAATAAGAAAAGAGGACTAGTGCATCATGATCCAATTACCTAATTTTGATTCGACTTTGATCCGTTGATTATTAAAAAAAAACCTTATTTCTTAAGAGAAGGACTAGTGCATCATGATCCAATTACCTAATTTTGATTCGGCTTTGACCGCTTAACTATTAAAAAAAACCTTATTTCTTGCACTCCGCTTAGATCTGCCCCTCTCTCTAGCCTCTCTCTTCTCTCTCCGCGTCTGCTCTCTCTGTCTCCGTTCTCCGCCTCCACGAACAAGATTCCTTTGCCGCTGCCTGAATCGTTTTTCGAGTTACTCATACAGAGCGGCTTGGATCCTTAAATTTACGCGGCTTCTCACTCCACTCCTCGTTACAATAGGTACTACTCTCTCGAAGCGTGTATATTGTTTTTGCTGAATAGTATTTTTGGTTTGAATTTGAGAGTTTTAAGTTGTCGAATTCTTCAATTACATGTATGAAATTATTGATGCTGAACATTGATAGGCTTTGCTGCGTCTTTTGAAGTTGAAAAATAGTTGAGCTAGAGTGGATAATTCATGTTTAGGAATATGTTTTTGTTATTTGAAGGTTTGCAGTTTTGTATTTTGTTCTTTCTTTAAGGTTAAAACCTGGATGTAAACCCAAGTTAGCAGAAATTGAAGGTGAGATTAACTGTAAGCTTGAATAGGTTTCTTGGCTGCCTAACTTCTATTACCTTCCACCTGATGTTAGAATCGCAATCATAAAGGTATATCATGGAGGAAAGGTGAAAGGAGAATCCTGAATTCCTCATTTCAAGTATTTGATAATGGAGGCAAAAAAAGATTGACAAAGAATGTTAAGTTACTTAATTTTATCTTGTAGATAAATGGCATAGATGCATCCTCAGGAGCTGCTGTTTTAGCTTTGGATGTTTCAGTGTGCGATCACGTCCTCTACCTTTGTGCAGCTCCTGATCTGTGCTTCTTTACTACTGTTCATGTGCTGATAAGCTTACTCCTACAGATTTGAACGCAATTTTCTCTGTTTGTCTGCATTTATTCTTTCTTGCTATGTGCAATGGTAATGGATGTAGCCATTAGTATCTATGTAATCTTTTCACGCCCCTTCAACTTATCGAACTCCTCTGTTTGTAGGTGCTAAACTCTGTATGATACTGGACATTCTTGGTTGTTCAGGTTCTGTGACAGGTGTCGACGTTAATTGCTAGGCATCGACTAGCAGCTTCATTTGTTGAAGTGTAATTTCTTATAACATAAAGCGTCATCTATTGTCAACAATTGTATCATTTGTTTAAAACAACGCATATTGAAAAATGACACTTTTACTCAAAACAATTGATACTTTTTATCGTTGCAATTAACACATTTATTTATTGCAACACTTTGAATAACATTTCTATTTATTGCGATGATCATATTTTGTTGACTAAATCATTGAACGGTGGTTTAGTATGATTATTGAATTAAAGTAATACGTTCCTTAATTATAATTGACATTTTACTTCACTATGATTGACACTTTGAGATAAATGATACTTTTGTTCGTTGCAATTAACACACTATGAGAATGTGACACTCTCATTCGAGACAACTGTCAGTTTTGTTTATTACGATTGACACTTTGGATAACAGTTCTGGTTAAAATACTTCATATTTTATTGTGTGGTTACAGGATTAAAGTGACACGTTCCTTAATTCTGATTGACACTTTACTTCAGTGTGATTGACACTCTCATTCGAGACAATTGACACTTTTGTTTATTACGATTGACACTTTGGGTAACATTTCTGGTTATTGTGCTTCATATTTTATTATGTGATTACTGCATTAAAGTGATACATTCTTTAATTTTGACCGACACTTTACTTCACTGTGATTGACATTGTGATATAAATGACACTTTTGTTCGTTGCAATTGACATACTATGAGGATTTGACACTCTCTTTTGAGACAATTGACACTTTTGTTTATTACGATTGACACTTTAGGTAATATTTCTAGTTATTCTACTTAATATTTTATTGTGTGATTACTGGACTAAAGTGACACTTTTCTTAATTCTGATTGACACTTTACTTCAGTGTGATTGACAATTGAGATAAATAACACTTTTGTGCATTGCAATTGACACTTTTTTCATAAACAAATAACATTTTTTTTCGAAACAAAATGCAATTTTTTCAATAAATAATTGATAGTCAATAAATGATACAAATGACACTTTATTCAAATACAAATGACACTTTTGTTTGTTACGATTGACACTTTGAGATAAATAACACTTTTATTCGTTGTAATTGACAAATTTATTCATTACAAATGACTGTCGGAATGTGACATTTTTGTTTAAAACAAATGATACTTATGTCAATGATGGTAAAATAACGTCCTAAACAAAAATGACACCTTTTTTTTCTGAAATAAATGATATTCGACAAATGACACTATTGTTCATGACAAATGATACATTTCTATATTAGAAATGACACGTCTTCCCTTATCAAAAAAATTCAAAAAAAATAAAAAAAATAAAAGCTTTTGTTTAGAACAAACGACACTTTTGTTCACAACGAATGTCACGCCCGTTGTTGGTCCCGAGAGTAACGTTCAGGTGTAGAGGGGGGTGAATACACCTGAAAACTGATTTCTCAACTTAAAACGCGAACAGTCCTTTTCAGGAGAGTGTCGTACTGAACGAGTTCAGCAGACCAGATAAGCTGTTCTGAATCGCGTAGCAGAGTGACTGACTTTACTGAGGCCTGCTAGCTAACTAGAGTCAGAATTCAGTACCGTTCAGATAGAGTTCAGGAGTGCGGAAATGTGTAGGCCCAAATGCAGTTGAGTTAGGAAAACGTTTTTATCAAAACAGTTTCAGTAGATAAGTGCAGTCGATTAAGTTTGCTGAAACTCAGTTGAATGATTTTAAAGATATTTTCAGTATGCACAGTAAATCAATGCAACAGTAAATAAAGAACACATAACACGGGCAATTTTTAAAGTGGTTCGGATCCAACAATCCTACGTCCACTGTCCCGAAAGATCTGGAAGCTATGTATTATACTAAGATAGTCTCAGTCGGTTTGTACACTGGACAAACACTGGTCTTGAGATTTATACTGAGCAAGTCTCAATTTACAGGGTATCAAACTAAGTGTTTGAAAAACTCTCCAACAGTGAAGGAGTCCTTTACAATAAGGATCAGTTCGACTATGAACTCCTTCGTCTAAGCTATAGATATGAACAGCTGAGCTTAGGTTAGAGGGATAGGGAATGAGAAAGTGGCTTCTATAGCGACGAACGGCTAAGTATAAACTTTGGGTTCGTGTTCAGTCGCTTGGATACTAGAGGCTGTATGATTCTAATTCAGCTTGGTTCCCTATGAACATATATGTAGTCTTTCGCCGGAGATTATATCTTCAAACTTCTTGCGGAAGACTTAAGGCGTTTATGAGTTGCTCTTTGAATGCTCTGTGTATTCTTCAATTCTAGGTCTCGTTCGCTCGTGAGCTTCAATTTTATTTTATCCCTCTATTTATAGAGCAGAGATTAAGATAGATCCGTTGGAGACGACGATCCTTTGTCTCTCTCTTTTGGGTAGCTAACGGCTCTTTCAAAGTATGGTTGCAGTGTCCTTTCCCTCCATTTCTGGAAAGTTGTTGACTTGCAGCTTTAACATATATAGGACAGGTGGCTGCTTGTCATTGGTCGAGGTTCAGGAAAGTGGTTGAGACAGAACAGACTTCAAGGAGATCTGAAATCTGACTTCTCTCTTCCTCGTATTGAGTCTGCTGATTTGACTTTTAGAGAATCTGACAGTCAGAAGACTGTCTAGCCGTTGTTGAGTCTGATCTCTTATTCGGTAGCATGCTCCTGCTGAGTTTGGCTCTACTGAAGATCAGCTCTGAGTTCAGTGACTACTCCTGCTGAGTTCAGTTCCACTGACTCCTTTCAGCATACTGCTCCTGCTGAGTCTAGTATCACTGAGTCTTCTACTTCTGGTACTGAGGCAGGTAATCTACTAAGCGCCTGAACCAGATGCAGAGTGTCTACTGAGTCTGAAACCTCAGAGACAGGACAAACAGGTTACAACTAAATGGTTCATCAGTCAAGATAGGGTTTTGGGGTCTTCAAATCTTCAGTAAGTATTTAGAGCACAGGGCTACTAAGTTAGTTCCTCAATGATTGTGAGAAGACTGAATCATCTCCCAACATTTTCCCCCTATTTGATGATGCCAAAACCTAACACTATGACTTATCAGAAACAGAGCTCCTTACAAATATTACAAGTAGGATCAATGGAGTTGTTCTTCAAGTCCTAGACTACTGAGGGAATCAGGGAAGAAATATCAAGACCTATACAGAATCTAATCAGCATTTTCCCCCTTTCTAACAACATATTCCCCCAACTATGCAATCTATCAGAATCTAGCTAAGCAAAAACTGACAACATATAAGAACAGTGAGTGTGTGAGTCAGTAATCACTTCAGTGATTCTGAGTGTTAAGCATAAAAACAAACAAGGTCATTTAGACAATAAGGAATTCTCAGGGCCAATAACAGAGATGTTTTATAGATTTGAAAAGTTCAGTACAGTTACATCGTCTGCTACACTAAGAAGAACAGAAAGAAGATACAGAGAAACACAGAAGCTAATAGTCATCTGAACCGCTTATTCCTGTCTTTGAAGTCCTTTGATTGGGTTTTAGGAAGAGGCAGTTCATACATTCGGTAGGTGACCTTCCTCAGCTTCAGTATCTCAGCGAAGTCAGCTGGATCTTCTTCATCTAAGAATTTGGCTTCAGCAGCATCCTTGACTTCCTTCTCAATGACCCCATAGTGAATAGAGCCGTCTAGTTTCAGTGGGGGTGTCATGATTCTGGGAGCAGGTACTCTGACATCTACCTTATCTTTGACAGCCTTCTGAACTCTGGCGAACATCTCTATGTCGGCCCTTATGAGCCATTCAGCAAAGGCTACAGACTTGTGCTTCTCAGCCCAGTACCTCAAGAAATAATTCCGCTTAATGAATTCAGCTTTCAGCGTCTCCCACCTTTGAGTTACTTCCCACGGCATCCACTCATCAACTCTCGGCCATCTATGAATCTTGAGATCAATGGGCTTCCTGAACCTTCTGTAACGGTATGGAATGTCAGCTTTCTCAGGAATCCTCTGACTCGCTTCTTGTTTAGCTTTCAGCCTTAGAGCTTCAAGGTCTGCTAATCTTAGCCTTTCTCGAGTTGCTTCATTCTGTCTAGCTTCTTCTCCTCTATACAAGTACCTCTCCATTTGAGCCCATATTTCTTGCATTTCCAGATCTTGTTCCTTAGAAGGGACATAGGAGGGTTTGTGAGGCTCTTCTTCTGAATCAGCAGGTGTGGTAGATTTTTCTTTCGAAGTGCCCTACTGTCCAGTAGTCTGCTGTTGTTGCTGCTCCTTCTCCTTTTCCTTGTCTGCCTCATCACTGAGTTTGAGCGTTCTAGGAGGCAGCCTAGGTCCAGTCTTCTTACCTCCTGCTGGAGCCTTTGTCTTGCCTTTAGCAGGCTTCTTTTTAGGCTTATTAGCAGCTTCAGCTTCAGCAATTTCCCTTGCTAACTTCTCGTCAGCAGCTATCTGAGCTTCCTCCTCCGGAGTAATATACCTCCTGGGTCCTTTCTTCTTGGGAGGGGTAGGAAGCGTCATGACTTTCTTGCCTTTCCCGGCAACTGGAGAAGGTAGAGGAACCTCTTCCTCTTCTGACTCGTCAGCGTACTCAGCAACCTCTTTGATAATGTCAGAGGGTGTTTGGGTTGCCTGAGTACCTACTTCCTTGGGTCCTGAGCCGCTTGGGCCGGTCTCAGCAGACACTACATCGCCCGTTGCTGAGATACCCTGGGCCTCGCCACTCTGAGTAGAGGGTCCAGTGGGAGCAGATATCTGAGTTTGAGTTGCCCCTGCTACTGACCTTGATCTTTTTGGTGCTTTCAGTACCAGTTCCTTGCCTTCAGGAATCTTCCCTTTTCCTTCTTTTCCTTCTCTTTCCCCCTTTTTGGTATCAGCAAATCGGCTCGGGGGAGGAACTGATACCTTTCTGTCCAGACTCTTGTAAGCTTCTGCAAGATCGTCTAAGGCATTCTGCAGCTTGGTCAGCTTCTCGTGCAGCTCATTCCTCTCCTCAGTAAGCTGAGTACTGTATTTCTTATGGGAGGTGTTTGCTTCTGTCTGGAACTCTTTCAGCTGGTTTTCCACTCTCTCTTCAATCACCTTCTGAATTGATTGGAATCTGAGATCTGCGGCTTGAGAGATGGAGGAGATAGATTCAGTATGTGCTGTTTGTGCGGCCTTATAGTCTGCTAGAAGTTGAGCTTGGCCAGCCTGAATCGTCTTCAGCTGTTCATCGAAGTCGGCTCTCTGTGCGGCAAGTGCGTTGTTCAGAATGTTTGAGAAATCAGGGACTGAAGATGTTTGAATAACAGTTCTGAGTCCCTTGAGTTCAGCACTTTGAGCCTCAGTGGTTTGCCTCCACGTCTTGTGGATGGTGCGGGCGAGTAGACGGTTCTGAGTACCTTGATTCCTCAGTGCCCTGGCCACTGACTTCGAGTGTCGGCTTCTCGGGCTGGGCGCTACTTCAAAGGCATACTCAAGTAGCAGCTGAGATGGTTCAACTACCTTTGAAGTACCAGCCGCCAACTGACCTGGACCAAGGATGCTGAGCGGCGGTTCAGCAGTGGATGTTGGAGCATCCTTGTCCAGTTGAGATCCCTCATCAGGCTTCTTAGGGCCTGAATTAAAGGGTGGGTCCTGACCGTCGGGGTCAGACCCATCTGAGGGTGTTGATGCTGAGACTGGTTGTCTGTCGTTCAGCATAGAGAGCATCGCAGCCCTCAGATCGTCAAGAGTGTCGAGGTTGGATGGCTCTGAGTAGCCAATCTTCCCCCTAATTATCAGCTCCTCCTCATGGAGTTGTTCGCAGGACTGGTGGACGATAAGGCGCTTCAGATTGTGCCACTCCTGGAACCGGATCAGCATGTGGAGCCTAGCCTGCCTTACTAATAAGACCAAGTCGCTGTGGGCGACTATCTCCGGGATCCGTTCAGCTATCTCTCGGGAGGCTCGTGATTTGAGAGCTGAGGCCTCCATCCCGATTGATTCTGATTTTGAAGCTGTCTCCGAGACTTCTACTTCAATTGGATACGGCTGCTTCTCAGCAGCTGGAATGCTGTTGAGTGGTGGAACATCCAAGGGGCTGTCCAATGTTTCCACAGATTCAGCTTGGACCCCTTGGTCCACTGTTTGACCACGTTCAGTGGAGACTGCCTTCTCCACTGATGGTGTCTTCTCGGATGACTCAGGTTCATCCCTCAACTGCAAAGGAGGCTCAGCAACCACTGCCTCCGGCACGACCTCACTGACTTTCTTCAGCCTCTTGGTTCGGTGTTTTAGGAGTAGAATTGGGAGGGGACCTCTTCTTGGTTGGAGTAGAAGTCTTCTAAGTCCCGGACTTAGGATCAGCGGGCCCTGATCCGATCTGCTGAAGGGCCGCTGCCCTGTTCTGGAATCGGACCTTCTTCTGATTGAAGTACTGCTTGTCAGCGAAGGTAATGTTGTCCGATCCGAAGAAATATTAGATCTTCATAGATAACTTCAGTCCATACAATAGCTTTCCTTTGACGCTCAAACGCATGGCTGTCTTGTCGAACTTAGCTGATTGCATCATGAATTCTCTGAGGAAGAATTCAGTCCAGTTGATTTTAGCTCTGTCGTGTATGGCCATCATAAGCTGGATTTTTGGCCTTGACACTTGATCGAAGGAGCCGGCCTGACTCGTCAGAAGCTAAGTCACAACGTAGGCCAAAGCTCTATATTGTGGGAGCATGGCATTCTTTGGAAATACGGCTCTGAAGGTTGTCGGCTTCCCACAGAACTCTGTCAGGTATTCATCCATCAAATCATCTTTGTGTGCTACTGTGGTGAATCCTTCATTGGGCAGGTTGAAGCTTTTCTGGAGTGCTTCTCTGATGGACATCTGCTTGACTTCAATATCAGTGCGAGAGGGGTCGCCTACTGAGTGAACGACGAAGCGGCAGCGAATATCTCCATCTATAGATTCTGAGTTCAGGTAGAGCTCAGCAATCTGGCGCGGAAGGAAGAACGTTGGCTTCCTCGTCAGGAAACCTTCAAGCCCGATCTCTCGAAGGGCGTAGAAGATTTCTTCCATGTAGTCGAGGTCGCAAGCGTCGAACTCCATCACTGGTTCGCACCAGACCCGATTTCTCAAGGATCTCTTGCATATCGGCAGGAGCATACACAATATTTCTTGTCATATTCTGTAATCTGCAAACACAGTAGATCAGTATCCAATAAAGTACAAGAAAAATAAACGTAAAAGATACTGAGTGATCATTGAAATATACCAAAGATTTTCTGAGAAGTGTTGAAAGATGAGTTTTGTAAAGGATTAGGAGATATCTCAGAAAATCTAGGGTTCAAAAGATATTTGCAGAGTAGAAATGGTGGTTTCAAACATTTGAACGTATATATATATATATCTTAAGGAAGATAAACAGTTAATTATCTGCGGTTCAGTTTGAACATGCTTTTTGAGATGGACGGCCAGGATTAGATTTTATAAAATAGGCAATGATCAAATTATCTGCCTAAGTCAAAATACAGTTGTATTTAGCAAAAGAAGTAACTTGATACGACATGCATTTAATGCGTTGCAGAGTTCAGCATACTTTTACATAGAATGTCGTGTATTTAATGTAAACCGTTAATGTTAAATGACATTTTCTAAGGCATTGAATACTAAGCTGAATCTGAGTCATAAATGCACAGAACTATTCTATTGGCTACTAAGTAGAGATACGCAAACCTGTTAGCTGAACATCGTAGTCAGCTGATACCTCGTGTAGATGGTTGCTGAGTCTCTACGTACTGATTTTACTCGGTACTGAGAGTGAACATTCCCCCTTACTTAATGCTCCTCTCCTGAATCCACTTACTGACTGGAGTCAGTATGGTCCAGCAGACCTAGCTCTACTGAAAGTTCTCTAAATCTGGCTTCAGCTAGAGGCTTGGTCAGTATATCAGCCCTTTGATGGTCAGTATGGATCTTTTCCATCCTGATATCCTTCTTTTCGACATGATCGCGAATGAAGTGGTGTCTGATGTCCACGTGTTGCATCTCGTATGAAGTACATGATTCTGAGTGATTGCAATTGCACTGGTACTGTCGCAGAAGATCGTCACTTCATTCTGAATGACGTCATAGTCGCGTAGCTGCTGTCTCAGCCAAAGGATTTGGCCTAGCAACTTCCGGCAGCCATGTATTCAGCTTCAGTAGTTAACGTTGCTACTGAGTGTTGTTTCTTTGAAAACCATGAGATCAGCTTACTGCCAAGGAACTGACACGTTCCAGAAGTTGACTTTCGGTCAATTTTACATCCTGCATAGTCAGCATAAGAATAACCAGTTAGTTCAATATTATCATCAGCTGGATACCATAAACCCATGTCAGGTGTTCCTCTGAGATAGCGGAGAATCTTCTTTGCTGAGTCCATGTGACTCTGCTTCGGATTCGCCTGAAATCGAGCGCAGACACCTACAGCATAAGTTATGTCAAGATGAGTAGCTGTTAAGTATAATAAAGAACCAATAATAGCACGAAATTCAGTTTGGTCTACTGATACTCCCTCTTTATCAAGAACAATTTTCATGTTCGTGTTCATCGGGATCTTGATTGGTTTGCCGGATGTGCAACCGAATTTCTTGATGAGGTCTCGAGTGTATTTGCCTTGATTGATGAACGTTCCCTTCTCAGATTGTTTGACTTGAAATCCAAGGAAATAGTTCATCTCTCCCATCATTGACATCTCGAACTTGTCCTTCATCATTTTCTCAAACTGCTGACACATGAGGACGTTCTTCGAGCCAAAGATGATGTCATCTACGTAGATCTGCACAAGTAAAATGTCGTCTTCCAGACGAATGTTGAATAATGTGTGGTCTACTACGCCCTTCTGAAAACCTTTCTGAAGAAGAAACTTAGACAGGGTATCGTACCAAGCCCTGGGTGCTTATTTTAACCCATACAGAGCCTTTCTGAGTCTATAAACCTAATGTCCCTGCTGAAAGTCGGGAGGCTGTTCTACATAGACTTCTTCTTTCAGTACGCCATTCAGGAATGCAGACTTCACATCCATTTGATAGACTCTGAATCTCTGATGTGTTGCGTAGGCTAGGAATAGTCTGATTGCCTCCAATCTTGCAACTAGAGCGAATGTTTCGTCGAAATCTATTCCTTCAGCTTGACAGTAGCCTTTTGCCACGAGCCTTGCTTTGTTCCTTACTATAACGTTGTTTTCATCTCGCTTGTTCTTGAAGACCTATTTGGTTCCGATCACATGTTGATGCCGGGGTCTGTCAACAAGCTCCCAAACCTCGTTTCTCGTGAACTGATTCAGCTCCTCCTGCATAGCTATGATCTAGTCAGCGTCCTTAAGTGCATCTTCAATTGACTGAGGTTCTTCAGTAGACAAGAAGCAGGAATATAAGGCGCTTTCTCCCTGACAGAATCTGGATCTTGTCTTTACTCTTGCTGAAGGATCTCCAATAATCAAATCAGAAGTGTGAGCGTCCAGCCACGATCTACGATGTTTCAACTCTTCATCTGAGATTTGTTCAACACAGATAGTAGGTGAGTTAGACAATTCAGTTGTACTATTCTGAGATTGAAGCAATTCAGTTACAAGAGTGTGATCTACTGAGTCACCAGGTTCAGGGGCATTTAGCTTAGGAACATCATTAGTTCCCCCTGAATTATCGTCCTCAGTAGAGGTCTCAGTTACCACTTGGGTTTCTTCATCGACCTGAGTTACCTAGGAATGACTCTGTTCAGTAGAGTCAATCTGTTCAGCTACTTCTGCTGCTGGCTGAGATTTAGTAGACTTGTCTTCAGTTTCTTCATCTGAATCATCATCCCAACATAGCTGGATCTTTTCAACTTTATCTTTTAAGCTCAGATCTGTAGCTGCTTACTGATGTCCTCAGATTCAGGTTTAGAGTTTCTGCTCCTGTCTTCAGTAGCAAACTTATTAAAAACAACATGAGGGCTTTCCTCCACGCAAAGGGTCCGATAGTTAAAGACTCTGAAGGCTTTGCTGACCCGGGAGTATCCTAAGAAGACTCCCTGATCTGACTTGCTATCAAAAGTCTTCAGCTGATCTTTCCATTATTGTGGATAAAGCATGAACACCCAAAACTATGGAAATAGGATAAAGAAGGCTTCATACCGTTCCATAATTCATATGGTGTCTTCTTATGCTGCTTTGTCAGTAGATATCTATTCTGAGTATAACATGCAGTATCAGTAGCTTCTGCCCAGAATTTGGTTGGGAGTCCTGAGTCTGCGAGCAGGGTTCTTGCTGCTTCTTTGAGTGTTCGATTTTTTCTCTCAGCAACCCCATTTTGTTGAGGCGTGCGCGTGGCAGACGTCTCATGCTCTATGCCTTCTACTTTCCAGAACTCCTCTACCATAAAATTCAGGAACTCAGTTCCTCTGTCTGAACGTATCTTGATGATCTGGGTGTTCTTTTCGACACTGAGCTTTTTCAAAAGCATTGGTAACTCTATTTTGAAGTCAGACTTGTTGGCAATAAATATGACCCATGTGTAGCGCGAGTAGTCATCAATGACAACTAATGAATACTTCTTACCTCTGATCGTCACCGGAGAGACTGGACCGAACAAATCCATATGTAGCAGCTGAAGGATTCCATCAGTGGAAGGAGATGGAACAGGCGGATTTTGATTCCTTGTTTGTTTTCCCTTCAGACATGCTTCACACTGAGTGTCTTTGCTGAATACTTCATTCGGCAGTCCTCTTGCTAGAGTGTTTCTAGCTAATTTGTTGAGCATCTTGAAATTGAGATGGCTGAGTCTTTTGTGCCAGAGTCATCCCGTTCTGTTGTCATTCTTCGCCAACAAACAAGCTTCAGGTTCAGCTGAGTTCCAGTCAGCTATATAGATATTCTTTTTGCGCGAACCTGACAACACTGTTTTCCCTATAGATTTATCAATGACATCACAAAAACTAGCGTAAAAAATCACTCTATTCGAGTTCTCACAAAATTGACTAACAGAGAGAAGATTATGCTGAAGTCCTTCAACATATGATACTATTGGAACTGTTGCGGTTCCAATGCTGAGTGTTCCATAACCTCTGGTATAGCCTTTTGCGTTGTCTCCAAACTCGATTCGGGGTCCTTCTTCAGTAGTATAATTCTTCAGTAGGTCCTTTTGGTATGTCATGTGTCTTGAGTATCCGCTGTCCACATACCAAGGGTCCTTTTGCACCTGCAAAACAAAATTATATCCAGGTACCCTTTTTTTATTTTGGGTCCTTAGATGTTACTTTTGGAAACCCAAATCTGTCTTATGACCCTGGTGGTCTCAGACAGTTTCTTTCCACTTTTGTCAACATATTTGACCACTGGACTGGTCGATGCTGACTTCTGAGGCTTTTCAGGTTCAGGAGTCCTGATCTTCTGAGTGGGTAGACTGCTAACCTTTGCCTTCTGTACGGCTTTCTTCTTCTTCTCCGGGCCTTTGGATCCTCTCCTGACTATAGGATCATAGTAATATGACCCATGCTGAGCTGGATGAGTCAGCTGTGGAGGTCCATACTGATCAGCCCATTTTGCTTTGATGGTTCCTCCTTGATTGAACTGGGGTGATTTGGTGCTGATCTTCTTGTTAGAGTGCTGATAACTGGGATGAGGTGCCTTCATCTTCTGTTTGTTCTTGGCTAGGGGGTTCGGTATCTCTGCATTGATGGTCTCCCCTTGAACAAACCTATCAGCTAGCCGATTTTCTGAGCGTACGGGGGCAGATGAGGAGGCTCCATGGCTGAATCCAAGTCCCTCCTTACAGTGCTTGGGCTTGTTGCTTGCTAGCATTGCTTCAAGCTTCTTTTCAGCGCCCATGTATCGCTCTATCATCAGGTTCCTCCAGACATCATCACTTTTCTTCAGCAATTCATGCTCAGTCTGAAGTCTTGACAACTCTTGCTCCAGTAGACTCAGTTCAGTATCTTTCAGAGTCAAGTCATTGGTCAGTACTGAGATCTGATTTTCTTAATGCTGAGACTTGGCCATGAGAGAGTTAATCTCCTCCCTGAGTCTCAACACAAGTCCTTCTGACTCAATAGCAACCTGACTCTCCTGAGAAAGTCTCTCATTCTCCACTTTCAGGGTATCCAACTCCTGAAGAGTCTTACTGAGCTGCAGACTCATTTGAATCTGCTCGTCGAGTAGTTCTTCGTATGCAATCGCGACGTCCAGATTCTCATCCGCACCTGAAATAGTGTCATGTGTGCAGTGTGAAGAGGAGTTAAATGGTGCATGAGAATTTACCTCATCCTCTTCTCCTGCTATGAGACACTTTTCAGCATCTTCTTCAGCTTCAAGCTCTATGGCCATGAAAGTTGCTTCATCGTCTGATGAATCCATGAAGGAGTCGACTTCATCTGAGTCGTCTGAGAGTTCACCATCAATATATGCTTGTTACTTCTTGATGAACTTCTCCCTTCTGGCTTTGCGTCTTTGCTCTTTCAAGACGATCGAGCTCGGGACGACCATCATCGATAGTGTCCTGGCTACTTGCAGTTATAGCAGGTTGTGTCTCTTTCTTCTTTGCTTTCACTGTTGACCATTGATGCATTGTTGGCAAAGATGGAGTTTTTTGGATGAATAATGAAGAGGATTTGAAGCCGGATGTTGAAGAAATCGCGTTTCGGAGCTCATGTAACGAGGCAGTTGGAAAATTGCGTGGCAGGCGGATCTAACGATCTTAGAATCCGATCTCCACCGTCCACATCGTAGTTCTATGTGTTAGGAACATTGTGGAAAAATTTTGTGGCGATCCAACGGCTAACGAAGGAGATATTGCGTTTTTCCCAAAACACGACAGTGCAGAAAAACTGCTCGGCCGGATTTGTTAAGGACCGCGGTCCGCATTTGTGCGGGACCGCGGTCCGATGCGTTCTGACTCAAAAATCAGAATTCCATGGAGTCAGACCGCGGTCCGCGTCATAACAGCCCAAAACCTGATTTTTCGGCCCGAAACCTATATAAACCCTTCCGGACTTCTTTCCTTCGTACCACACACCATATTTTCGACCTTTTCCAGCCCCCAAAGCAGAGAAACACCCAAGGCATCCCTCCGTTGAAGATTCAAGACGAAGATTGAAGACCACAACCCGAGAACCAAGCGCGATGATCAATCCGCTAGATTCTAGGTTGTGTTATTCCTTCTCAGTTTTGTTTAGGGCTTTTAATACTTGAATTCTATGGATTATTTTTGCATCTTTTGTGATTGTTTTCCTATGAATATGAGTGGCTAAATCCCATTGTGTGGGGGTTTAGCAGGATCTATGTTTTTGATGAATTGATTCAAACCCTAGTTTTTCAATGAATGAATTATTTTGTTTCTTAATTGTTGAGCCTTCTTTTGATTTCTCTATGATTCTTTAATGTGATTGGCCATCATCTTAGATAATTATAGAGAATATAGGTAATAGATAATACGGCGCATCATACTCGGCTATTTATTTAGACCTGCAATTAAGTGTCTAGATTGTCACCATTGGTTTGGGATAGTTTAGATGGTTCCTTAAATCCTTGAGCATGATACGATCCTTAGGTTCATGATATGATCACTTGATTGACCCTTAGGATTATAAGTTAGAGATCTCCCGCCATCATACGGAATCCCTAGAGCCTTAGTGGATGAACCAACAAAATAAACTCATAAATGCTAGCTAGAGAATAGGAATGAATCGATCATCTTAGGCATAGTGATTGCTAAACCTTCGCACTCTTCATCAATCTTGAAACCACACCCATTAATCCACTTTGCTTCGCTTTTACTTGTTTTCTTACTTTCTTGCTATTTTAATTCCGTAGTTTTAAATAAATCAAACCCAGTTTAGGACCAAGTAGATAGCGAAATAATTAGGATAATTAGAACCCAGCTGAGTCCTTGTGAGATCGACCTCGGGAGTTGCTAGATTAGTACTATACCGATTCGTGCACTTGCGAGAATTATAATTTGTTCATCAAGTTTTTGGCGCCGTTGTCGGGGACTCAGTCATTTTGATTATTCTTTTTACTAGCTGTTTATTTGTTTAGATTTTATTTTTTACGTTGGTTACTATTTCTTCTTTTCTTTACTGTGTCGAGTCTTACTCTTGAGTTTTCTGTAGGTTTATGCACGGTAGAAGGTCGCAAAATCCAGAACTTGCGCCTTTTATCGATAACATACACAGAGTAGGGACTCGAGTTACGAGGAAAGAACAGGAAGACAAAATTGAAATGGAGCGAATTGAGAATAATCCTGAACCAGAGAGGTTGCAGGGAGACTACACAAGGCCGATACTTGGAGCCAATACCACTTGCATCGTCCTAGAAGAGACCGCAAGGAATTATGATTTGAAGCCCATCTACTACCATATGCTACCATCTTTCTACGGGCTAGCAACTGAAGATCCTCTTGCTCATATGAGGGAGTTCTATGCTACACTGGGGACTATTCCTCTCAGCGGGCTCACTACTGATCAATTGGGAAGACGATTGTTTCCCTACACTCTGAAAAATAAAGCCATGAATTGGTTGCAAACACTGCCTCCTAATTCTTTGAGGACAATGGAGGACGTGTTCAAAGCATTCACGGAGCGATACTACTCCCGAAGCAAGAGTCACGAGTTGAGGCAGCAGATTGCTACTTTCTCCCAATTTGACAATGAGACATACCATGAAGCTTGGGATAGATTCAAGGGACTCCTCATCCAATGTCCACATCATAATTACTAGATTGCGATGCTGAATGAGTTCTTCTACAATGGACTGCTCTTACCGTGTCAGATTATGGTTGACAACATGGCTCCCGGAGGCATTCTTGCACTGACCCCAAGTGCATTGCATGAGCTTTTTGAGACATTGAAGGCTCGTTCAGTATTAAGAAGTCAGAGCGTGAGACAACGTGGAACCCAGGATGTGCGGGCTGCCTATGCGGATGATACTCTTAAGGAGCTTCAACTGCTTAGACAAGAAATCAAGGAGCTCAAGCAGAGACAAGTGCAAGCCCCAAAGATTGGCGAGGTCTGTACCATTTGTGATGATCCACAACACTCAACCGCCCAATGCCAGTTTAATATCATCCACAATCAATTTCAAGAGGAAGAAGCTAATTGGGGACAAGGCCTAAGACACCAAGAATGGGAAGAAAGAAGGCAATATCAAAGGCCGCAGCAAAATTTTGTCCATAAGCAGCAAGTGTACAATCCTAACTACAAGAGTTACCAGGATTATGGAGGGAGGAATGCCATTCCGCAGCAGAACTTTGGAGGCACATCATCTTCTCGCCCTCAGCCAAAGATTGAGGGCACTGACAAGAATTCTATTGCTATCTTGCAAGACACCTTAAACTCCTTTATGAGAGTTCTAAGGAGCAAATGGAGACCCTTACCACTTCTGTCAGGAACGTGGAAGCCAATTCCAACAATTTGGGAACTCAACTTGGCCAACTAGCACGGGAAGTCGCTTTGCTTAAAATGCAACAAGGGAAACTACCCGGACAAACTGAAGAGGCGAGGTCCATTACTATTTTGCTTGGTGATGATTCGGAGAAGGCTAAAGAGAAAATCGACAAAGTTGCTATGACTATTGTTGATGAAAGGACAAGAGATGAGGAGAAGAAGCCTATTGTTCGGACTCATTTGCATAAAGTTGTGAATCCATACAAGCCCCCACCTCCTTTTCCAGGACGCCTCAAGGTTAACAAACAAGAAGAACAGTTTGGATCCTTGTTCAATATACTCTCTAAACTGAAGATCAATCTGCCGCTCTTAGACCTCGTCAAGAGTATTCCAAGGCAATCCAAATTCTTCAAGGAGCTCATCACCAACAAAAAGGATTATGAGCGAAGTGCAAATCTTCCTACACTTGAATCAAGGAGTGTTGTAGTTGATATATCGGCTTTGCCGCCCAAGTTAGCCGATCCTGGAAGATTCGACATCACTATCTCTATGGGCAAGGATAGAGTTACACGAGCTATGCTAGATCTTGGAGCTGGTATCAACCTCATGCCCTAGTCTGTCTACAAAACGTTGGGAGTTAACAATTTAAAGCCTACACCTATGAGGCTTCAATTTGCTGATAACTCGGTGAAGACCCCAATGGGAATTGTTGAAGATTTGTTGGTAAAGGTAGACAGGTTTATTGTTCCTGTTGACTTTATTGTTCTTGATGCAGATGATACTTCTCGAGGGCTAAGTGACCAGCTTATACTCCTAGGGAGGCCATTTATGGCAACTACTAGGACTTGTGTTGATGTACCATCACGAACTGTGAGGATGAAAGTCTTGGGGGAGATTACAGAATTCAAAGCACTAGCTCCAACCACATTGGAAAGTAATGCCTCAATTGATGAAGTTAACTTTGTGCAGCCTACATATGATGTAGTGAAGGATTCTGATGGTACAGAGGGATTAGGAATAGACATATTATTCAATGAGGAGTCAACTGATGTTGGTGTTCCGAACTTGGATGAATGTGTTGAAGATCAAAAAGTAATGTTCCCGAAGAAAACAATCTATGTCAGACGCACTAAAGCTGCTTGTGGGAAGAGCACGCTGGGTAAAACACTATATCCTGGTCTTAAAGTTCTTTTATATGACAATGGTTCTAGAGTTTTTCCAGGATACCCAAGTTCTACATTCTCCGGACCATTTCATGTGGTGGATGTTTTATCGCATGGTGTGGTGAAGTTGATGAATCCACGAACCAAAACACATTTCAAGGTGAAGGATGTTTGTGGAGCATCATCAAAGGAGGCGTTCGACAAGGCTGTAGTCGGGCGTCCAAAGTCGCCAAGTTTCTAATCTGATTCAGCAAAGTCGAGCCAACGACTCTAACCAATAGCGCTTCGTGGGAGGCAACCCACGTTTGTGAGTTTTTCTAGTTTTCTTAGTTAGATTTTTCTTGCTTTCCATTAAAAAAAATCTGAGGAGGAAAAGTTACATATATGCTTCACCTATTGATTTTTAATGCATAATAAGCTATATCAGAGTAGTAGGGGAGCTGATACGGTCGGGATTAACTTTTGGTCTGAGCCTACAGATCAAGCTTCGCATATGTAGATCAATCGGACATCACCTAGGTATCAGGGAAGATTCGTTTACCCAATTTTCTTTATTTCACTCTATTTTCGTGCTAGGGACTAGCTCGTAGATAGGTTTGGGGGGGTATGTAGAATCTTGAACCCTATTGATTTGGTTTGTATAATTATGATTCTTATGATTCTCAATGTACTTGATATTTGAATTACTATGACTTATGTTATTTGATGTTTATGCATTTCTTGCCTTAAAATTTTTTCATTGCTGAAGCATTGTTGAATTAAATTTGAGCATGATAAAATTTTCGGACATGTAGGATGTGAAAGTATGGTAGTCCAAAAACCTTTGGTGAGAATTTGAGCCTATTGTGAACTGACGAAATCCTATGTCGGTCTCAATTTCTTTTATGTGTGATACTCGCTTTAGGGAGAACATTTAGAACTTGCTTTGAGTCTGTTTGAAGTTTATTGAACACTTTTCGTATATGGCATTGATATGATCTTAGGCACTATCTCGTTCTTTAGCCAGAGCCAAATATGAATCCTACCTTGAACATCAACCTAGTAAGCCCCTTTGAGCTTAATATATCCTTTTTATTCATGTATCTCCACTTAAATTGCCTAGCCTATCTAGCCTTAACCGAGGATCTAGTAGAGTTGTTAGTGCTGTGGGAGGAAATGGAGGCTTGTGAGGATTTGGTGATCAAGGGACAAATATTTGCTAAAATGTGAGATTGGTGTAAATTGATTTTGATTATATCCAGCCTGGTACCGAACTTGATGACACCGTGTTATATTGAAATCTTTATCTAATTATTGGTAGAGAGTTGGCAGGTAAATAATTGGAAAGAATATGGGAGACTTTTACATGTACTCCTAACTTCGATTGAAAGAGGTTTATTGATGACATATGTTAGAGAAGGGAGGTGTTGAAAAAAAAATTAAAAAAAAATGAAGAGGTGAAAAGAAAAAGGGAGGAAATTGAAAAGGGGAGTATATTTTGAAGAAGAAAAAAAGATGAGAACTGGGGTGACTTGATTTGTTTGGTTATGGGTGATTCAAAGGTGGTTGGTCTTAGAGGTTTATTTTGATAAACCATCATTTGGTTGCTCTACTAGATCCCTTGATTGTTCATACATTATGAGTCACTTTTCCTATATATGTTCCCTACCTTTTTATTACATGCCTTAGCCCCATTACAACCAAAGAAAGACCTTTGTGATCTTTGCCATGAATTGTGTTCATTATGAGTAGAATTAGACAATCTGCAAGCTTATGAAGACGCTCTCCTAGGGTTGAGTTTGAGTGATGATTTTACCCTTATACACTTGAGTGTTTGAGTGATACAGATTTCTGGAGAGGGACTACTCTACTTCAATGTTCTATTTTGTTTTGAAGGTGGCATCAAACTTGAATGATTTTCTCATGCTAATGATGTGTTCTTCTAAAAAACTAAATTAGGCTTGAATTGTTATGCTCATCTTTTGATATTTAGTCATAGTCTTTCTTTTATCTTGTTTCTTTGCTTGAGGACAAGCAAAAACTTAGGTTTGGGGGGATTTGATGAGTGGTTTTTATACCATCTCATCATGTTCTTTTTAAGCTTGTTTACATCGTTTTCTATTCATTTTTAGCTTTTGTTTTGCTTGGAATCGCATACTTTCGATGTTTTTGGTTTTGTAGGTTTCTCACGCGTTTTGAGCTTATTTGGTGGTATTTGACACTAAAATGTAAGAAACCATGACCATTGATGCATTGTTGGCAAAGATGGAGTTGTTTGGATGAAGAATGAAGAGGATTTGAAGCCGGATGTTGAAGAAATCGCGTTTCGGAGCTCATGTAACGAGGCAGTTGGAAAATTGCGTGGCAGGCGGATCTAACGATCTTAGAATCTGATCTCCACCGTCCACATCGTAGTTCTATGTGTTAGGAACATTGTGGCAAATGTAAGAAACCATGACCATTGATGAGTGGTTTTTATACCATCTCATCAACTGTCTTTTGACTGAGCTGAGTCATCCTGTTTCCTCCATTCAGAAGTATGTGAGTCAGGAGTGCGCTTGGGTGTATATTCAGTCTTACCCTTAGAGTCTCTGACGACTCTCGAGAGCTTTTTGCGCCTCTCCTTCTCCTTCTGATACTTCACGGCAAGCAGCACGTACTTCTTGGCTAAAATTCCTTCTTGTATGTCGTTGAGTGAAGGTTCAGCCTTGCTAGACGCCGGAGCTCCTGGGCTGACTGATGCTTTAAAAGCATGGTCGACTTGGGTATCAGCTTCAGCTCGCTACTTCCTTTGAGGTAAACCAAACTCGAACTCCTCCGCTTTAAGTTCTGAAAAGATATGGTCAGGAGTAACAATATCTAAATCAGAATTACGCAATAAAGTAGCGAAGGGAGTCTAGTGACCGCCTGGCAGTACCCTCAAGATTTTGAGATTCATCTCTCGGTTGGAGAATGACTTTCCCAGCCCGTTGATAGAGTTCATCAAATCCGTGAATCTGACGTTGAGATCTTCAATGGAGTCACCAGGCATAAGAGACAATCTCTCCAGCTTCTGAAGTTCTAGCCTAGTTTGTTCGCTTTGATCTTCTGAGTCCCCCGACTCAGTAGCGCTAGAGCATCCCAGAGTTCTTTCGCGGACTTGCAGTCCTGAACTCTTCCGAGATAAGAATCGCTCAGAGTGGTCAGTATGGCGTTTCTGGCGACGCGGTCTAAGTTGTGAAGCTTCTTCTCCTCAGGGGTGAAGAGACTTCTGTCTTTGGGGATCTTTTTCCCGGTCACCATTCCTCCTCCTTGTGCTGGGTCCTGAGCTACGACGCTATCGACCATAGGAACGATAGGTCCGTCCTCTAGAACCTCTGTCATGTTGTTGTGGAGGGAGGTCAGATGTGCCTCCATTCTGACCCGTCATACACCGTAGTTCTCTACTGACAACATTGGTACCATTCTGATTCCTGACATATCAGACATAATGAATAATGATATGAATGAAGAATGATATGAAGTGAAAACGTTTTCCGGATCCGTTCAAGTAGACCAGTTTCAGAATAATAGCAAGAGTCTTACAAAACTCCTGCTCTGATACTAATTGTTGGTCCCGAGAGTAACGTTCAGGTGTAGAGGGGGGCGTGAATACACCTGAAAACCGATTTCTCAACTTAAAATGCGAACAGCCCTTTTCAGAAGAGTGTCGTACTGAACGAGTTCATCAGACCAGATAAGCTGTTCTGAATCGCGTGGCAGAGTGACTGACTTTACTGAGGCCACGCTTAGGCGACTAGAGTCGAATTCGCATGCGTTCAGATAGAGTTCAGGAGTGCGGGAATGTGTAGGCCCAAATTCAGTTGAGTTAGGAAAATGTTTTTATCAAAACAGTTTTAGTAGATAAGTGCAGTCGATTAAGTTTGTTGAAACTCAGTTGAATGATTTTAAAAATATTTTCATTATGCACAGTAAATCAATGAAACAGTAAATAAAGAACACATAACACAGGCAATTTTTAAAGTGGTTCGGATCCAACAATCCTACGTCCACTGTCCCGAAAGATCAGGAAGCTATGTATTATACTGAGATAGTCTCAGTCGGTTTGTACACTGGACAAAAACTGGTCTTGAGATTTATACTGAGCAAGTCTCAATTTACATGGTATCAAACTAAGTGTTTGAAAAACTCTCCAACGGTGAAGGAGTCCTTTACTATAAGGATCAGTTCGACTATGAACTCCTTCGTCTAAGCTATAGATATGAACAGCTGAGCTTAGGTTAGAGGGATAGGGAACGAGAAAGTGGCTTCTAGAGCGACGAACGGCTAAGTATAAACTTTGGGTTCGTGTTCAATCGCTTGGATATTAGAGGCTGTATGATTCTGATTCAGCTTGGTTCCCTATGAGCAGATATGTAGTCTTTCGCCGGAGATTATCTCTTCAAACTTCTTGCGGAAGACTTAAGACATTTATGAGTTGCTCTTTGAATACTCTGTGTATTCTTCAATTCTAGGTCTCGTTCGCTCGTGAGCTTCAATTTGATTTTATCCCTCTATTTATAGAGCAGAGATTAGGATAGATCTGTTGGAGATGACGATCATTTGTCTCTCTCTTTTGGGTAGCTAACGGCTCTTTCAAAGTATGGTTGCAGTGTCCTTTCCCTCCATTTCTGGAAAGTTGTTGACTTGCAGCTTTAACAGATATAGGACATGTGGCTGCTTGTCATTGGTCGAGGTTCGGGAAAGTGGTTGAGACAGAACAGACTTCAAGGAGATCTGAAATCTGACTTCTCTCTTCCTCGTATTGAGTCTGCTGATTTGACTTTTAGAGAATCTGACAGTCAGAAGACTGTCTAGCCGTTGCTGAGTCTGATCTCTTATTCAGTAGCATGCTCCTGTTGAGTTGGCTCTACTGAAGATCAGCTCTGAGTTCAGTGACTACTCCTGCTGAGTTCAGTTCCACTGACTCCTTTCAGCATACTGCTCCTGCTCAGTATCACTGAGTTTTCTACTTCTGGTACTGAGGCAGGTAATCTACTGAGCGCTTGAACCAGATGCAGAGTGTCTACTGAGTCTGAAACCTCAGAGACAGAACAAACAGGTTACAACTGAATGGTTCATCAGTCAAGATAGGGTTTTGAGATCTTCAAGTCTTCAGTAAGTATTCAGAGCACAGGGCTACTGAGTTAGTTCCTCAATGATTGTGAGAAGACTGAATCATCTCCCAACACCCGTCCTTCCTTACAATAAGTGGATAAAATACGAAAAATAATAATAGAAAATAATAAAAAAAAATTGGAATAATCATGACGTCAGCAGTCAAACGCGGGTCAAAGCGGATCAAAATTGGATAATTAGATCATGTTGCATGTACAACATAATGCACACAAGTTTTTTTCAGGTTAAAATAACATTTGGATAATTATTATAGATCTGAAACTATGATATTTGTCTTAGGGCTCACTAAGTAAATACTGGTTCTATTAATAATAAAAACACAATTTTTAAATTTCGGTAAATTTGGAATGAGTTTTTGTTCTTATACCAGTTTTTGTTCTTATACCAAATATATAGTCTTTGATTCTTAGTCTAAATGATCATTCTCCAGCACTTTTACAGTCTTTACAACTAAAACAATTTAAATCTGACTTGGAATATTTGTTTTCTTCTAATTCAAGGGACTAATTGTCACTTCCACACGCAAGAATAAGTTTACCTAATCACGCCTTTATTTAAACATCCTGCATTTGTTTTCTTGCTAAAATTTGTTATTTTTTGTCTCATAATTTGGATCTCTATTACATTAGAGCGATGTTTACTGAAAATTCATGTTGAGTTATCTAATCATATATTCCCTCCGTCCCGTTTGAAGCGACACATTCGGAGCGGTAATTAAGAAAATGGATGATAAAGTATGAGAGGAGAATAAACGATAAAATAAGAGAGAGAAGATGAGTGATAGGGTGAGAGGATAGATGATAAAGTGGAGGATAATATAATAAAATAGGAAAGAGAAATAATAAAGAAACGATAAAGTAGAAGAGAAAATTGAAAAAGTAAAAGAGATAAATGATAAAGTATAAGAGAATTTGTAATTGTTTATTTCCTTTTTACGAAACGTATCATTTCAAATGGAACATCCTAAAAAAGAAAACTTATTGCTTTATGCAATGCAACAATGAGGTGAGATTTATACCCAACTAATCCTTTCGCCGTCACTCGTAATCATTAATAATGGAATATAGTTAACAGCAACTGATATGTCCTCAAATCATTTATTGCCACCCAAATTTATCTTATATAATAATTAACATTGTTTCACATGTCACACATGTATGACGATGTTACACCAATTATTTCCAATTATGGTACCAAAGTAATGAGACCAAGCTGAGCCAAGGATACCCAGATCTATTTGAATTCAGTTCGGTAATTTTGTATGCATAATGCATTAACATTAATGGGGCATCCGTACTTATTTTTGTGAACCACATTTATTAAAGTTGTCTCGTCCATCCAGACATACGCACATATATCTCAAATAAATTAGCGATTTCATGTGGCCACAAATTTCCTTTTCAATTTATGAACTCCACACTTGTATACATTATGTTTTACTTACGAGCGAAATCCACAATCACTAATTAAATATGGTAAAGCATCACTATTTTTTCATAAATCTACCTTGTGGGGCTCAAACTTGTGCATTTGTTCGCAATATAATGCACACTATTAATAATAATAAAAGTTCAGTGTTTGCGGGATATCTTATAAAATTAGAGATTTTATCCTTTAATTCACACTAAGAATCTTTTATTTCACTTTTGATGTCTTGATATATGTTCCACCAATAATGTAGTGACATGTGTATTTTTACCATAATTGCATGTGTTAAAATTGAGTTAATTATTTTACTTAATATTTTTTTTGAATAAAATGTAGGAATTGAGACACCAAAAGTGAGGGTGAGAAAAACTAACATAAATGGATAATATACCGACATTATTAACATCAAACATAACAAGTAAATTGTCCGTTTAAAACCCCTCTCTCAATTTAGATTTCACTAGCATTGAATTCGAACTCAAAATCGAGCTACAAAATAAATAAAATATAATCGAGTAGAAAGTATTCGGACAGCTCATTAGCAATTAGTATATCAAACTCCCCCTTGCTCTTAAAGCCACTCAATCTCCCACCACATGCCCCAACACCCACATTTTCCAAGCTTCCTCCATTTGCGCCTTCTCTTCAGCAAAATGCAGCTCCGCCTCGCCGCCGCGGTGGTTCTATCTCTCTCCCTCCTCCTCCTCCTCCCATCATCCACCGACGCCCACAATATCACCCACATTCTCGAAAAACACCCGGAGTTCTCCACCTTCAACCACTACTTAACCGTCACGCAGCTCTCCCCCGAGATTAACCGCCGCGAGACAATCACCGTCTGCGCCGTAGACAACGCCGGAATGTCGGATCTACTGTCCAAGCACCTCACTCTCGGCGCCATCAAGAATGTGCTCTCCCTCCACGTCCTCCTCGACTACTTCGACGCCAAGAAGCTCCACCAGATCACCGACGGCACCGCTCTCGCGGCCACCATGTTTCCAGGCCACCGGCTCCGCCCCAGGCTCCGCCGGATTCGTCAATATAACCGACCTCAAGGGCGGCAAGGTCGGATTCGGACCCCAGGACAATGGCGGCGTTGTTTCCGCCACTTTCGTCAAGTCCGTCGAGGCCATTCCTTACAACATCTCCGTCATTCAGATCTCCTCCATTCTTCCGTCGCCCGAAGCGGAGGCTCCGGCGCCGGGGCCGAGCCAGATGAACATCACGGCGCTGATGTCGAAGCACGGTTGCAAAGTGTTCGCCGAGACGCTGCTGGCTAATGCGGCGGAGCAGACGTTTGAGGACAATGTGCAGAGCGGATTGACCGTCTTCTGCCCCGGCGACGACGCCATGAAGAGCTTTCTCCCCAAATTCAAAAACCTAACCTCCGCGGAGAAACAATCCCTCCTCGAATACCACGGAATCCCGATTTACCAGTCGATGGATGGACTCAAATCGAGCAACGGACTGACCAACACTTTGGCCACCGACGGCGCCAGCAAGTTTGACTTCGATGTGCAGAACGACGGCACCGACGTGACGATTGTGACGAAGATCGTGACGGCGAAAATCGTCAACACGTTGGTTGATGAGCAGCCGCTGGCTATCTACGAAGTGGATAAGGTTTTGAGGCCGAAGGAGTTGTTCAAAGGAGCTCTTTCTCCGGCTCCGGCACCCGCTCCCGAGGCTAACTCACCAAAGCCGTCCAAGAAGAAGCATAAGTCGCCGCCAGCACCGGCTGCGCCTTCTGATTCTCCGGCGGATGCTCCAGGTGGCGATGTGGCGGACCAGACTACCGATACCGACAGCGCCGCTGGATTTAACGGTGGAAGATTCGGTGCGATAATATTTACTGTCTGCTTCGCATTTCTTCAACTGTAGATTTGTATTTTCTTTTTTTTTTTTCGAGTATGCTGCTTTTTGTTTAGTTTTAATTTTTATTTAAATTTTGAGAGATAATTACGGCCCGATGGCCATTTAATTTATTTTTGTTTTGAATTTTGTAAGAATTCTTAGGGTGCCTTCCCATATTTTGCTTAAAATGTATTGTCCGTTATTTTTAAATATTTTTGTTTAGTTGCAATATGGTTGATTTATTTGAATTGAGCTTGGAGTCAAAGGCCAATTAAGGTTCCTTTGACTTGCTCTTATAAATAGGGAACAAAGCGGCAACTTGTTCACACTTGTTTTTCTAGTTTTGTGTGCCGTAAAGTGTGAATCCGAGTGAAATATCATTGAGAGCCTTCTAGTGTCTCTGTCTATCCGGAGTTGAGAGTTTGGGCACGAGAACAGTCCAGAAGATTTTTTCTGTATCGAGTCAAGAAGATTGTATACTAAGACGATCCCGATGTATAATTTCCCACATTAGAGTCTTAAAGAAGGGAACCTGGACCTTGTTATTCAACAGAAGTCTCAGAACTTATTCAGTTGCAAGTGGATTTTCAAAAGGAAGATAGAGGCTGCAGGGAAACGAGAACGAGGTAATGTTCAAGGCAAGGTCGGTGGCAAGGGGTTCACACAAAGGCAGAGTATTGATTTTAATGATGTTTTTAGTACTGTTGGGGAGCATTGTTCAGTTAGGGTTATATTAGCATTGGCAGGTTGGCAGCTCAAAATGACTTAGAACTGCTACAACTTGATGTTCAAACTACATTCTTACATGGAGTTTTAGAAGAGACCATCCACATGAATCAGTTTGTTTGATGTTAGAACACAAAGATAAGTTTGTTTGCTTAAGAAGTCCTTATATAGTCTGAAGCAAGTCCTAGGCAATGGAGTAAGAAATTTGATGAGAAAATGATGGAGTTTGTTATTCTAGATCAAAGTATGACAATTGTGTTGACTTGAAAATGGAAGGGAATTTAGTGTTGGTATATCTTTTGTTTTATGTGGATGATATATATTGATTGTTATTAGGAACAAAGCTGAAATCCAGAATCTGAAACAAGATCTGAATCTAGGTTTAATGTAAAGGATTTGGGAGATGCAAGAAGGATCCTTGGAATGGATATTATAAGGAGGGATAAAGGACAACTATGGTTAACTCAACTAAGCTATTTACAGAAAGGTCTTGAGGAGATTTCACATGTATGAAGCTAGAGATATATCTATTCCTTTTCAGCTAAGCACTTTAACTTAATTATCTGAGGAGATAGAAAGCTAATACATAAGATTCCTTATATAAATGTGGTAGGCAGTATTATGCATACCATGGTATGCACAAGACCATACTTAGTTCATCTTATCTCTGTTGCTAGTAGATTTATAGAAGATCCCGAAAAGTATCAATTGGGAAGCTTTGAAGTTTATTCTCAAATATCATAAAGGCAGTCCAGTGTTAGGTATTAAGTTTGAGAGAACCATACTAAGTCTTTAGATAGTCAATCTTCATACGTCACTAAGCATTATTTTACTGAATCCGAGCAGCAACTGAAAACTAACAAATCTAATCTACTAAGCTTTCTAACATGCTAAGTTCAACTAAACTGAATCAACTATTATATTATGTAGGTTCATCAATCATCTAGGGTTTTGGAAGCATATAAATCATTACCCCAACAAGCACCCACAACCCACCACTCACCTGTTGGTTAGTAAAAAACTGGTTAGAAGATAATTTTCTAAAAAAAATAACTGGCGTGTATGGATTGTAGTGGGCAGGTTGTAGGGGCGGTCTGTCGAGGCCTGTCGGGCATTGCGCGTCAGCCGTCGAGACCGTACGGGCGGATGCCGAGGCCGTACGGGCGTGGCGCGGCAGCCGCCGAGGCGTGCGGGGCGGGGCCGCCGAGGCCTACCGGGCATCGCGCGCCCGGCCCGCCGAGGCCGTGCGGGCGAAGCCGCCGAGACCGTGCGGGCGAAGCCGCCGAGCCGCGTGCGGGCGTGGCGCGGCAGGCCGCCAAGGCGTGCGGGCGGGCCGGCAAGGCGGGCGGCGGGCTTCGGCAGCCGCCGAGGCCGTGCGGGCGTGGCGCGGCAGGCTGCCGAGGTGTGCGGGCGGGCTGCCGAGTTATGGTTCTAGGGAGATCCTCCCTTCAAAAGAGATACGAGAACCGATCCTAAGCGTCGATCCATCCTAATCTAATGGCCAAGATTAAACCCTTTAATCTTTAAAAAAAATGTAGAAAGGGTGTTTTGGGCAAACCCAAATGTTTCATTTGAAAGGGTTTGGGATTGGGCGGACAAACTAATTTCTTTTGCTTCATCCTCATTTTTTTCGTTCCGCTTTTTTCTCCTCGCGAAAACCCTCCACAGCATCTCTCTTTTTCTACTTCCTTTGTAGAAATTGGAGAAGACTCGTCCGTAATCGACGAATTAAGAGATATGTTTCATCTTTTCTGTTGTTATTTTTGTTTACCCATGGATGAAATTGTGATTTTGAAAAGAAACGGTTTGTGTAAACCGTCGGTATTTTGTGGGAAAATTTTGCAAATCCTTCGATTATGTTTGCGCGCCGATATTTCGTTGTTGAAGAGGAAGTAAACTCGTTCGAAAACGGATTAGGTATATTAATTGTTAGGTGAAGAAATTTTATGGCGGATTTACTTCTGATTTAGGTTTTTTTCTGGTTTTGGGTACGATTACTGGTTTTTTCTGGTTTTGAGTACGATTCTGGTTTTTAAACATAGATCTATGATTTTTAACCTTAGATCTATGGGTTTTATCCCTAGATCTGTGATTTGTTTTCGATTCTTGTTAATCTTGATGTGTTTTTCGATCTGTTTCTAGAGATATACACCGAGTTCCGCATTATTGCTATGTTTGGAATGCATTTCGTGATTCTTGCCCTTTTTGGAAAAATATGCATACGTAGCAGTAATATTCATAAATTTGTAGAAGGGTGTGCATAATTTAGATGTTATATATGCTTGAAAAAATGAATACATTGTGAGTATGTGACGGACTGCGTTTCATTTTGGGGTTCGAAGTAATATGCATGAATTTGTAGAATAGTATACAGGAATTAGACATTATATATGCATGAAAATGAATGCATTGTGATGTGACGACTGCGTTTCATTTTAGGGTTCGAAGTAATATGCGTGAATTTGTTGAGTCATATGTATGAAAATGAATGCATTGTGAAGCATATGACGGACTGCATTTCATATTGTATTCGAAGTAATATGAATGAATTTGTAGAATGGTATGCATGGATGAGATGCTATATATGCATTAGAATGAGTGTATTGTGAAGCATGTCACGGACTGTGTTTCATATTACTTCGAAGTAATAAGCATGAATTTGTATAATGGTATGCATGGATGAGAGGTTATATATGCATTAAAATGAGTGCATTGTGAAGCATGTGATGATGCGTTTCATATTGAGTTCGAAGTAATATGCATAAATTTGTTCGATGGTATACATTAAAATGTGAGTAAGTATGCATGAAAATGAGTGGCGATTTGCATTAATCTGTAAATTGTCATTATTGAATCTCAATTTTCTTTTTCTTTTTGCAGGAGACATTCAAAGGTGATGGAAAGCCTAGGAGACTTCCATCCATAAAAATCTGCATAAATTCACCTAGAATATAATATACATAAACAGATAATCAGAAAATAGGAAAACACAAAAATCGAATAAAACAAACGAAATGAGCAAAATTGCCCAAGAACAATGAACGCTCATCCAAAATCAATCTTTATGCGTACACATCAGATTCATTCTAAGAAAAGAAACGATCGGGGTCAAGAGAAACATTTGATTGTAACGACTCTGTCATTCCGATTCGGACATGCATGAAAAGTTCACAAGATGAGCATAAACACATAACATCATGAGCATAAAGGTGTAAAAGTCAAAACATGGCAGCGAAAATGGGTGGAGAGAGAAAATATGAAGTTGAATTAAAAGAAGATAAGTTTACAAAAATACCCTTAATGAATTAGATTTTCTCATTTTTTTGATTTATTTTTAAATGCTACCTAATGAAAAATGACGGCCATAGATCAACGAAATGGGTGGACGAGATCGGTTCTCATATCTCTTTTGAAATTAGGATCTCATTTGATCTATTTCATATATATATATATATATATATATATATATATATATATATATATATATATATATATATATATAGGGTATGGTTCTAGGGAGATCCTCCCTTCAAAAGAGATATGAGAACCAATCCTAAGCGTCGATCGGTCCTAATCTAATGGCCAAGATCAACCCCTTCTATCTTTTAAAAAAAATAGTGGAAAGGGTGTTTTGGGTATAGAAAAATATTTTAATTTGAAATGGGGTATAGGAAGTGGGCGGGCAAAAAGTGTCTCCATTTTGGTTTCTCCATTTTGTTCCTCCGTCAGTTTTTGGTTTCTCCATTTTGTGCGAAAGTGGAGACTTTCTCTCAGAAACGGCGCACGACCTCAACAGAACCGATTTCTTCCAAAACTTCCGTCCATTATCAACGAGATAGGAGTTATATTTCATTCCTCCATTCTTTATTGTCATTTCCATTCGCTGAAATTCCGGATTTGCAGACACAAGCTTTCTGAAAAATCGTTGTTTTGGGTAGCGATTTTGTTGAAAATTGACTTCAAATCCCCTTAATCGACGAATTTTGAGGTATGTTTCGTGTTTTCGGTTGTTAATTAAGTTTACCCATGGATGATTTTGTGTTTTAGAAGAGAAATTTTGGGTGTAACCGAAAACCTTTTGAAACCGAAAATTGTAGAAGTTGGGGAAATCTGTAGGGATAAGGACTGTAGAAATTCGATAATTATTTGGATTTAGGTTTTTCGTTCTTGTTTTGTAAGCGCCTTTTGTTACCTTGTTTTCGTTGTAAAATAGATGCTCATGGGAATGTTATTGGTTTGTTGATTTAGCTTTTGGCAAAAGACTTTCGATTAAGTTAACTATGACTGAATCTATGCTGGGAAATGGTTTGTTTGATCTTCTGAAAAATGTGTTTCCAGTGTATGAATAAATTTTATTCTGTGTATGCATAAATTATGAATTGTATAAGCACGGAAATACATGTTTCAGACATATCTGGTGATACTGTTGCAGGCCAAGTTAGTTTGGTCTTCTAGAAAATCTGTTTCCATGATATGCATAAACTTTATTCTCTGTAAGCATAAAATATACATTGCAAAAGCACGAAAATATATGTTCAAGACATAGTTGGTGATACAATTGCGAGGCCGGAGTTAGTTTGATCTTCGGAAAATGTGTTTCCGGGGTATGTATAAACTTTAATGCGTGTATGCATAAATTATGAATTGCATAAGCACGAAAATACATGTTTCGGACATATCCGGTGATATCTTGTTGCGAGGCCGAGTTAGTTTGGTCTTCTAGAAAATCTGTTTCCATGATATGCATAAACTTTATTACGTGTAAGCATAAAATATAAATTGCATAAGCACAAAAATATATGTTCAAGACATAGTTGGTGATACGATTGCGGAGCCATGTTAGTTTGATCTTCCGGAAAATGTGTTTCCAAGGTTAGCATAAACTTTAATCTGTGTATGCATAAATTATGAATTGCATAAGCACAAAAATACATGTTTCAGACATATCCGGTGATACTGTTGCAGGCCAGGTTAGTTTGGTCTTCTGGAAAATCTGTTTCCATGATGTGCATAAACTTTATTCTGTGTAAGCATAAAATATAAATTACATAAGCACGGAAATATATGTTCAAGACATAGTTGGTGATACAGTTGCAGGCCAGGTTAGTTTGATCTTCTGGAAAATATGTTTCCAGGGTATGCATAAACTTTTATCTGTGTATGCATAAATTATGAATTGCATAAGCACGAAAATATATGTTTCAATTTACATATTTAGAACCCCTTCATGTATATTATATATAAGTAGTTATTGCATATGCAGTTTAAAAATTATGCACACCGAATTATATATACATGCTTATAGAATTCATGACATTTAACTTGGAATTCAAAAATTTTAAGGGGGGCTCTGATAACGAGGAAGATGAGGCAGACACCCATTCTGAAAATAAGGGTGAAGGGAGTTCAAAGGCGGCGGTACAATATATATACGACGCTTATTAAATGTTCATCTTAACATTGACAAATTATTTCGGTATTATGCTGATGATTTTGAATATCTAGGTTACAAGCTGAATGTCTTGCCGGAATAAATCCTCAATGAAAAGTGCAAAGGCCAAAAAATGAAGGAGACGGTTGAACAAGAGGCGGTTGGTCATGCCGATGAGAATGAACTTGATTCTAAAGAATGTGTGAAAGAAATGCTTGATAGTTAGAATGTTGGGTTGTGCGACTCTTTGGTTGGGACAAATTTGGGATGAAAAACTTAGAACTTATTTTTGTGCTTATGTTTTTTAAGGATACAGTAGTTGAAGAAATTTAGTCGAACACTTCTTTTGGTGTATTAAAGTATTATAAATTATGCATATATAACTTGTTTTTTATGCAAATCAAAAATGGGGACTATGCAGATATATAAACACACATGTACATTAAAAAGGCATATGCAAAAAAAATACATATCATAAGCATGAAAATACAATACGGTATGCATGAAATATAAAACCTTTAACATAATCAGTACGATAAAGGTTAAACATGAGAAATACAATAGATATGCATGAAAGTCATAAAACACATGCATTAAATCTTTTCGTGAAATCAGTGTTTTTTTTTTAATGACACCGGAATCTTATCCGAAACTTTCAGCATGATGTGCCACATACAAAAGCGATGACGTGTTTCGGGCATAACATTCTCCATGGCAATCTTCACGGAAGGATCCTGATCGGTTATTAGTAACTTCGGACAACCGCCCATGCAAGTTTTGAATGTGTTAAGTAACCAAGAATATGACTCCACTGTCTCTGAGGACAACAAACCCGTTGCAAATGTAATACACTTGTCGTGGTTGTCGAGGCCGGTGAAGGGAACAAAAATCATGACGTAGCTGCATAAAAAAAATTGAAATTGAAATTCCTTAGTTTGCATAAAATCTATTTTGTATAAGCATCATTGAAAGGAATCATGAGCATGAAATCAGTAAAAGACTTTTCTATATTCTATGAATGTGTATGATTACGTGCATAAAAGATATGAACAATGTGCATAAATAAAACATTTCGTATGCATAAAACTATCAGTGCGAACAATAAGAATTTGAAAAACCATACTAACTCCTATCAGCTACATAGAAAAACACATACCTATTGGTTGAATAAGTTGCATCCATTGATAACGAATCTCCAAAAATCTTGTAATTGCCAATACATATATCATCAGTCAAAATACACGCTTCAATTTGTCCCCTCCGTCCGTAAAATATTCGTAAAAGAAATTCGGGTTCCTATCACGAGCTTCCTTCATTTTATCCAACATCATTTGTGCATCCGCACCCTCAACACATACACGAAGATCACGGTGGAAATTTTTAAAATCTACTCCATCACAACCGATGTTCTCATAACTGCCAACCAACTCACTAAACATTCTATATGACCTCACCGCACAAACCTCCGTAGTCTCTATAGAAAGTTTCGACCTCATCAAGAGTAACAAATTTCCGTCCAACATACGGTTTCAATTCGGCCGCGCAATCAGGAATGTAAATGGATTCATCGGATTCAAGAGACACAACCGATCGTAACGGTTCAGCCATTCAACAAACTGCATGCATGAATATTACACAGTATCAGCATAAACTAACAAATACATATGCATGCACATTGTATTTACGTATGCATAAATTATAATAGTGAATCTGCAATAGAAAAACAATACTTAATCGATACATACATCTCATAAATCAAGTACAGAAACCCTAATCACTTGGAAAAACGACTTCTACCCTATAATTCCAGAAATCTCTACGAAAAAACTCTGAAATGAAATCGAGATTCAAGAATTTGAACCCAACAAATCATTCCACAAATATTGAACTACAATTTTTCGAAAACCATAAGTAATTCTTACCTTCGCAGCAAAATGCGTAAAAAAACAAAAAATGTGCAGAAATCAATCTTCAAAATCGGCAATAATCGGGATAAATCGACAAGGAAAACGATCTTAAATCACTCAAGAAACATAAAACTTCGAAACCCATGAGAAATAATCGACTTCCAAGTGTTCGATTTGAAGACAAACTTTCGGCATTGCTCGTGAGTATTGAACACCGAAAATGCAGAGAGAGAAAATGCAGAATGAAAAATAGCCGAAAACACATCTAGGGAAAAGAAAAAGGGAAGATTACATATTTTCCCTTAATGAGGCTAATTATTCCTTTTTTTATTTAAATTTAAATGCTTTTTGGGAATAAAATGAGAGCCTTAGATTTGCGAAATGGAGGGACGAGATCGGTTCTCGTATCTCTTTTGAGATTTGGATCTCATAGATCCATTTCCTAAATATATATATATATATATATATATATATATATATATATATATGTATATGTGTATGTATAAATGATAAGTAGATACCTAAAATTTACGAATTTACAAGTTGTTGTATGCACTCACTGTAAGTAACACTTGTGCACAACTTCTAGTTTTATCTTCTGCGTATTGTTTACGAATCGAGATCTTTTCACGATAATGACCTTCGATTTAAAGATCCCAAAACCTTTGCTGAGTGATGAACCAATATAATGTAATAGATGTATAGCTTAGTTGAGCTCAGCTTATTAGGAGCTCAGTAGGCTAGATAGACTTCAGTAGCTGTTGTTAGTTTTAGTAGATTATTTTTCTCAATAGTTGCTAGACTCAGTTGTTTGAAGACTCAGTAGGATTCAACTGAATCTATTGAATGGGTGTTGTGACTCAGCACCGAAGGATCGACCTATATGCTGAATCTTTCAGAGAATATGAGTAGAGGAACACTTAGTAAATATCCGAGATATCGGAGGAAGTCAACTTAGCATCGGCCTTAGAATTTGAGCAAGCATCACCTACCAATCAACCTTGACCAATGAAGAGCTGCCAACACTGTACTTGTCTTGACAAAAAGTTGCTCAAGTTGAAAAATAGAGAATATCTACAGGGACATTCAAATGAAGATGGTCGTTTTTCTTGTCGCTTTTGACACATAGCTAGGTCCCCTCCAACGGATCTATTCATGGGTCAAGACTATAAATAGAGGTTGATCTTCTAGCATTGAAGAAACAACCGGGAACAAAAATCATTCAAGCAATCAAAGCATACGAAGCGAAGAACTCTCAAACCGTAGAAATTTGATATAGTTCTTCACTCTAGAGTAACTAGGTTCCCATTCTCTATATTCTAAGCCTTCATTGTTAAATCATAAGCTTAGATATCGAAGGAGTTCATCTTCGAACTATTCTTATTGTAAGAGTTCCTTCACAGTTGGAGAAAATCTCAAACCTTGTGTTTGAAACCTTGTAAAGTTACTAAAACTATAACTAGTGTTTTATCCAGTGCATGGATCCACTGAGACTTGCTTAGTACAATCTCAAGACCTTCTGGTAATTTAGGATGTGGATGTAGGATCTTAAGTATCCAAACCACTTTAAAAACTATGTGTCGCTTTACTATTTTATTAATTACTTTTTCACCCTGTACTCAAAAATTATTTTGAAATATCATAACTATGATTTTCAGTAAAACTGATAAGAGAAGCACAAGTATAAACTGAAACTGTTTTTAAGTAACAAATATTTTTCAGAAGAGATGATTAAAATCGGAACTACACTATTCCACACAACTTCTTGTACTGAATAGCCTTTCAACTTACTTAAGTCTGTGAACAGTATTCAATAGCTTGAAACACTCTGCCCATGCGATCAGATAGCTTACTTGGCGAGCTGAATTATTCAGCAAGCAAATTCAGCATAATACTGACTTTCACATTGAGTTATAAGTGGGACTCTGGTCTATTCAACCCCCCCACAAGACTCGTCTCTGGACCAACAATTGGTATTAGAGATTATGGTTGCCGGAAGAAGTTGTACACAAATCCTCTTGCTTCGACAACAACTGCGAAATTATGATACCAATCAAGATGAAGTGTCAATCTACTGCGACAAAACCAGTACTATTGAAATCACTCAAAATCCAGTTCTCCATACGAGATGCAAGCACGTGGATATTAGACATCACTTCATCAGCGATCATGTCGAGAAGAAGGATATAAGGAATTAAGGATGGAGAAAATCCATACCAATAAGCAGAGGGCTAATATACTGACCAACCCTCTAGCTGAAACCAAATTCAGAGAACTTTCACTAGAACTAGGTCTTCTGGACCCTACTCATCCGATTCAAGAATGAGATTCGAAAGTATTCAAGAAGGGGGAACTTAAATATTGAACTCACTTATTACCGATTATGTGGTATCGCCTAACTACTATATTCGGCTAACATGTTTGCGTATAAAACCCAAGACTTAATCTTCGATACATGCATCACATTTATTTCCCGCCATTAATTCATAAAGGAAGTCATTAATAAAATCGTTTTCATTAATATTTCATATACTGACTGTGGCACAATTAATGCATGTCCTCTCACCTTACCGTTATAAGCTTTAGATACATAGGTTTAGATTATAGGCGGCACAGTAATCATTACTGCTTATAATATAGAATCTTGACCTTCTAAAATAAAGCAAGATTAAATCTGAACAGTCTACTGAAACCGCTTCACGTTCGAATCTTACTTAAAAGGATTTTGATCAAATCATAACGATTTTCCGCCATTTTCGTACCTTGAGCATTCTGCAATTCTCATCTACATACAGATTTCAACATCATTCTAGCACTAAGAGTACGGTACAAGTCCTAATCCTCGAAACTAACTTACTCTATTTTCAAGTGCTAACACTCTTATTTCAATTCCACGAGTTCAAAATGTCGAAGTATACAGATGAAGTGGTCATCGTTCCGCCAGAGACCAACAAGATCATCAACAATCGCATGTGGTTCGAATCAGTCATGGACTTCTACAAGTCTGACTTGGACTATATGGAGCCTATTGATGAGGCGCTAACAGCTTCTTGATTGGAGACCTTCCTCACGAGATAACATCTCTATTGTCTCCCTCGTCAGGTCGTCGGGTTCTTTTTCAACCTCCGTTACGACGACGACGAAGATGTGGAGATTACTTCTTTCACTTATCAGATGGAAGAAGGTCCTCACAACTGGCAACCAAAAGTGGCCATCCTTCAACTGAAAGACCGCCTTCGCGAGAGTTTTAAACTACCCAAGAAAGGTATCCCTCCCATCATCTACAATAGAGTAAAAGTTAACTGGGTTAACTTCTTTTACAACGAGTTCAGAACTCAGGCACAGAAGTTCATAGAGGATAAGGATGGTGTTAGGAGACTTACCTTTGCTGGAAAGCCTCTTCATGGAAGCAGAGTCTCGATTATGGTTACGAGACTCTCGCTTAGGAAATACATCGCATACGGGACTTTAAGTATTTTGACAAGAAGCTCATCAAGTTTCAAACCGAGCTGCGTTTGAAAAATCCATAGGTCGTGGTGCTACTTATCTGAAGCAATAAGCACCTGAAACATCGCAAAGACACAACCAAAAACATCTAAGAAGAGGAGACTAGCAAAGAAGGCTGGTACTCCACCACCTCCTATCGAACATGTAGAGATTATGGATCAGACTCTAGAAAGGAGGATGTCACACTGAAAGACAAGGTGAAGAGAATTAGTTCTGAAGAGACTCAGTCAGAACAAATAATCAGAACTCAGGAGATTCCTTCGGTTGACATCTCAGAAGATCTACCGTTTGCGGTTCAGAACGCAAAGAACAGAGCCGGGGAGGAAGTACCTAATCTCATTCTGGAGATTGCAGATCGCCCTGATTTGATTGACATAGCCTGCAGGGCAAGAACTCAAACGCTCCTCATATTCCTTGATTGGGATGACCTCGATGAGACGATCAAACTCATAATCGTGCCTACACTAACTGCAGAAGAGAAACTACTTAGATCTGAGATAAGGTATGGCGAGTCCTTACACATTATGTTTATGAATGACCTAAGGACGACAATGTTGCTTCTGCTGAACATAACACAAGGAACAATATCACAAGTCCGAACTCAGCAACATGATATTGCTGATGATGAAGTTGATCACGATTCAGCACCCAAGGATGCAGACCCGGGAAAATTTGCTGAGGGGGACTCTTCCAAAGCTTCGAGTGATCATGATGATGCTCCACCACCTCCTCCATCTGCTGCCGTCACTGCTACTACAACTTTTTTGATCCATCACAGCTGATCACATCGACTGAGCTAAGACTAGCTAGTTCTCGCTATCAGGCCAAGCCACTAAAAGAACTTTCAGCAAAAAGTTTCAACAAAGGCCTTGATAAGCAAGGAGAGAGAAATAGATTACTGAACAAAGATGTTCACATTAAGCGGTTTAAGTACACTATGGTGCAGACTGAGAGGTTGGATGCTCTCACTGCTGAAGTAAAGAGGATCCGTGAGACTCCCTCTCCTGATATTGAGTCAATCCATAAGACAGCCTTAGAGGCTCAGAAAATAGACCTCACAACACAGTTTCAGCACACTCTCGAGACCCAAGCTAAATCACTCTCGGAGAAACTATCTGGAGCCTTTCAGGCAATGCTGAAGACTGCTGCAGATATGAACACATTAGCTGTTGAACGCGTCTCTCAATTGATCAACCAACAAGCTTCAGCACTAAATACAATCAGAGATTCCTTACACCTGCCCACTAACTTCCTCCAGAGGCACAAGAATGATACATATTCGCTTCTCAAAGTCATGCGACAAGACTAGGAACGCGAATGGGGGTCATACTCAGGGGGAATCTACGACTTTAAGGTAGAATTCGACACTGTAAAGAATCAATTTGATGCCCTCAACCGCAAAGTCACTACCCTCATCTCTCTCCCGCGCAAATTTGATGTCAAAAAGGGGGAAGGGGAAGTGAAATAAGAAGAGGATCTAACTATGATTCCTGGTCTCTCTAATAGAGTAGGGAAGGGGATGCAAAGGAAAGACCAATTGCTACTGATCTGACTATAAGAGAAAGGGAAGCTACTGAAGATCCCGAAGCTGCTGAAGGATCAAGAGGAGAAGGATTCCGTTTACAACCGAAGAAGGATTTTCAAATGGGCGGACAATGTGGGAGTGCGTTTATGTATTATTTTGTGTGATTTTATAATTCAATTAAGCAAGTTACCTTAGATTAATCAATATTTATGATACTTATTATTAGTAGTTTATTTCTTTATTATTATTTATATATGTATGTATTTCTATATATATATAGAGAGAGAGAGAGAGAAAATATAGAAAATGATAATATTGTAAAATGTTAAAATTAATTGATCACTTCTTATAGGGGGGGGGGGGGGAATATTATTGAATACCTAATAGTATTACAATATAAAATATATATGATAGTAAGTATTAATGTGTAATTTCAATTGCAGTATATACCTTTTTCAAAAAATATTACTAATTTATTTGTAGATGTTTCTTAGTTTCATTTCTATTCTCTTGATGGTCTCCCATTGTGAATACGATACGTGTTACAATCTGGTTTATCACCGAACTAATGATTTGTTTCTATAATTTTTTTTTTTTTACTTAAGTAACTATATTAAAATTCGTATAATGAGTATTTGTTAGCCAGAGTGACCATTTTTATTATTTATTTAGAGTTGGGTTGTATAAAATGAAGATATTTGTATATTAATTTAGGTGGACAACGTTCACCTTAATATTTGAATATTAATTTAAGTCGAGGATCTTTAATTGTGATAATAGAAGCTAAAAGTTAATCGAATTGCTAATGTTTTTGTTTTGTAGATGTACTACAATATCTTATTTTTGTTGATCACTGCAGCTCAACCAGCTATGACAGTTGTTGCTAAGAAGTCTTGGACAGACCTTGCCGATGAAGCTGAGCCAATAATATGTTTGTTTAATTTATATATAAATATTTGAATGTTGATTAATATTCTGCAAAAATTAAAAATATAATAAATTAATAATAATAAAGATTGCTAATAGAAGTGACAGTATTAATAATAGCTAATTATTCATTGTTACTTTTTTTTAAATCACTCATTTGTATTCACAATCTAGGCGTGTGAAGTATGAATATTTATTCGTGATCGCTCATCGTATTTGTAACGGGTCTTGATCTAGTATTTATAATAAATTCGAAAATGGATTCGTTTATAAGGGACTGATTGGTTTACCAGCAAATCCAACTCAATTGTTTCGTTCCACTAATTGAGTGTTTAGAGTAACTGAAGCTTATTGATAAATGTTGAAAGCTGCTGATTTGAGAATTTATAGGTGTTTGGAAATAAATGCTGAAAAACTGCTGAAAGAGGGAAAAATAATGTTCGAAAAACTGCTAGCTTATTTTAAGTTTTTAAATAAAATATTTATTTTACCCTCAATGTTATTTAATAATTATAAATATTATTAATTTTTATATTATATAAATTTATAATATATCATATTAACATAAACATATCATACTATTATATTTTAAATATTATTTATTTGCTTAAAATCCATTTTATATAATTTTAATAATTACGTAGTTAAGAAATAATTATTATTAATTGAAAAAAAATATTAATTTAAAATTCAAAATTTTCAGAACCCACTATTTTAATTAATATAAATTTAATTTTAATAATAATTATTTCATTAAACTTGAAGAATTTATAAATAATAAATATTTATATAATTTTTTATCAAATTACTAACGAGTATTAAAATATAATTATAATTAAATTTGTAACTAAGAAAAATATTAATTTTAAAATTAATGATTTTTTGACAATTATAGATATATTTAAAGGATAAAATAGTTCAATAAATTAGATAAGTTGTAAGTTTATTGGTGAAAGTTAAAAGTTATAGCAGCTTCTCTATCTTGACTATATTTGGTAGGGAATTTCTGCTGAAAGCTGGACGTTCCAAACACTCCAGCTGCAGCTGAAAGTTGTTCCAAACACCACCTAAGTTTTGAACTAACTATAACTGTCACGGACAACTATTTTCTTGAAGTTGTGGATTCAAATGCAGCAGAATATTTATACATACCGAACTATATTTGAGCCAAAGGTCCAATTTTATCCATCTTCTTCACTCCAACACCTGCCTCGTCTGGAGCAGCTTTTTGTGTGTCATCCAGGAGTAGGGAATAACGGAATCCACAACTTCAAAATGATTGTTTCGAGCAGCTTTCTGTGTATCAGAGTGTAATTCACCTGAAAATGATTGTTTAAAACTCCACTAGTTATATCACATATTATCTTCTTGGGATTAACGGAATCCACAACTTTACTTACTGGTGACTCAAGTAGATCTCAAAAGCCGAGCTGCAAAGGCTCCATCAAGCGAGTCTTTGACAGGATTAGAGCTATAGAATCCGTCTTTGGTAGCAAAATGGGAAGACACGTATTTGTCTACCGGATCTACACAGAATTCCTGCACACAGAAGCAATCAGATTCTCTATTTTGCTTAAAACAGTTTTATCCCATAAGATAGTTTAGTTGAATAATATAGCATATGTAACTTGTAAATAGCAAGCTAAATGCTTTTATGACGGCCAAGGTCTCATGTATCCAACACACACTTTTTGTTGCTGGCAATGGGACGAGCATTTATATCTGAAAGATGAAGTAACTACCGCGCACCCGCCTTCAGAATTCATATGAAGTTGCATCAACTTATACAGAAGCAACATTATTGTACCCAATAAACGTGAACATCTCAGATACTTACTGGATGTCTCAGAAGAAAAGCAGCTATTCTTTCTTCATTCTCTATAGGGTCGATGGAACAGGTGCTATATATTAGTGCTCCACCAGGCTTTACCAAGCTGTAGATACAAAGCAAATTACCATAGAAGTATAACAAGATTAGCATTTTGAAATAACATTGAAGTTTGACAGCTAATTGTACATTAAAAAAGCCAATCTTGATGACTGATATCCGATGCTCCAGTAAGGAAAAACTAGATGCATGTGAAAAGGTAGCTGAAGGTGTTTAGCACGCACAAAAAGTGTCAATCACTGACTGCACTATCGCTATAACTGCAGAAATGGACCAAAACATATCTATTGATCGTATTTTACAGTTAGATATCGCATGCAGGGAACTTCTGCTATCTTTATCTTTAGTTTTTAAAAATTGTTTACATAATTATCTTATTTCTTATGTGATCTTTTCAGAGTCAGTTACACTAGGTTAAGGTTATCAGTTAGGAGCAGATTTTCTGCTAGCATGAAGATTTTATCCTTGGGGCAGGAGGAAATTCAGGGCTTTGTCCTTGGGGCAGGATTTTCCTGTTAAGTTTGTTTCTTTTTCGTCTTACAGTTGTTAGAGACGTGGTGTATCGACGAAGGAAGAGGAAGAACGGGATCAAGGACAAGGCATCGAGCTTGGAGACATCGGAAGTGGAGGGCACGCAAGGATGCATGGATTCATGTTCGTGCATGGAGTTAGAGACGTGCATGGATGGAACTATCTAATTAGGGTTTAATATTTATTTTTGGTTTTTGAATAATAGCCCATGTATAGGGCTGGCCGAATATAGGCCAAGTTTCCTTTATTTCATAGTTTCCTTAATTTCATAAGTTGTTTTAGTATATAATAAGGTGGAGGGGATAGAGATAGATTATCTAGGGTTTTGATATTCTTGATCTAGGAACGGCGCTCGTCGCTTGGCCGAAGAATTAATTCTTCGTGGGACTCGGTTTGAGTATTATTTACTTTTCGTTATTGAACTTTATTTCTATTATTCTTCAATTTGTTAGAGTAAAGGGATACGAAGAACATCGAATCCTTCAGCAAGTCCTTCAGCAAATCGAGAATTGAAGCCATCGAATCCTTTATAGTCGATAACTCCCCAGTCAAACGCACATCCATAGCTTTCAATCCCTTCTCCAACGCATCAATTCGGATTCCATAGTCTTGTCGCGTATTTGACATCCGGTCGGACCAATTTGTTAGAGTAAAGGGATACGAAGAACAAATTGAAGAATAATAGAAATAAAGTTCAATAACGAAAAGTAAATAATACTCAAACCGAGTCCCACGAAGAATTAATTCTTCGGCCAAGCGACGAGCGCCGTTCCTAGATCAAGAATATCAAAACCCTAGATAATCTATCTCTATCCCCTCCACCTTATTATATACTAAAACAACTTATGAAATTAAGGAAACTATGAAATAAAGGAAACTTGGCCTATATTCGGCCAGCCCTATACATGGGCTATTATTCAAAAACCAAAAATAAATATTAAACCCTAATTAGATAGTTCCATCCATGCACGTCTCTAACTCCATGCACGAACATGAATCCATGCATCCTTGCGTGCCCTCCACTTCCGATGTCTCCAAGCTCGATGCCTTGTCCTTGATCCCGTTCTTCCTCTTCCTTCGTCGATACACCACGTCTCTAACAATTCCTTCCTCCTTCCAAACAGCCTTGTCCTCAAGGCTGAGATTCGAAAACTGACTCCATAACTCGGATACATCCAACCAAGTTGCGTCATCCATTGATTTGCCGTGCCACTGTACCAACACTTTGCGCACTCGGTTATCGCCTCTCCATACTCATCGATCTCGTAAAATCCACTCCGGGTAAAATTCGGATCCACCGCCCATAACTCCTCGCAAGTTAACCTCGAGTTCATAGTTGCCGAGAACCGCCGCACCATTTCCAGTTTAAATCCGGACCATCCCATGGTCGGACCGGTCGTCCGTACCCATTGAAACCACGGTAGAGCGTCACCTTCCATCGCCACAAGTGCCACATCCAGCCTTTACTCGCCTCGGTGTATTAAGCAGTGGAAATATTGCTCCACGCGTGTGAGCCAACCCCTCCGCGCCGTTTCGTCAAACATGGGTAATGAAACCGCGCGCCCCGCACGAGTTACTTGTCGAACCGCGCCGCTTTAGGAGCGGCGCATCGCGGATCGTCCGCCGATTGATGCCCCTCCAAATTAGGGTTCGAGGGAGACCCCCGCCGTGAACCCTCGCCCGATTTATTTTTCTCCGCCAACAAGTCCTTCAAAGAAATCGAGAATTGAAGCCATCGAATCCTTTATAGTCGATAACTCCCCAGTCAAACGCACATCCATAGCTTTCAATCCCTTCTCCAACGCATCAATTCGCGATTCCATAGTCTGTTGTCGCGTATTTGACATCCGGCAGGTCGGACCAATTTGTTAGAGTAAAGGGATACGAAGAACAAATTGAAGAATAATAGAAATAAAGTTCAATAACGAAAAGTAAATAATACTCAAACCGAGTCCCACGAAGAATTAATTCTTCGGCCAAGCCGACGCGCCGTTCCTAGATCAAGAATATCAAAACCCTTGATAATCTATCTCTATCCCCTCCACCTTATTATATACTAAAACAACTTATGAAATTAAGGAAACTATGAAATAAAGGAAACTTGGCCTATATTCGGCCAGCCCTATACATGGGCTATTATTCAAAAACCAAAAATAAATATTAAACCCTAATTAGATAGTTCCATCCATGCACGTCTCTAACTCCATGCACGAACATGAATCCATGCATCCTTGCGTGCCCTCCACTTCCGATGTCTCCAAGCTCGATGCCTTGTCCTTGATCCCGTTCTTCCTCTTCCTTCGTCGATACACCACGTCTCTAACAACAGTTCATTTCAATTTATTATTTTCTCAGCTTTGCCTTTCCATAAATCTTTTATTCTATCAACATGCAGCACATAGCCAGTTAAAGAAGTGCAAGCTACTGCTCGACTCACTTAGAAGCTGAATCAAGAAGTTCATCTTGCAAATTTTTAAGTTCTTCCATGTCTTCAAGTCTCCTATTCCAGCGCAAATCGGCTCTCTGTATTAACGAAAATGAATAAATTATTAGCATAGATGGACCAGGAGCACGAAAGAAAAAAGAAACACAGAGACAAAGAAAGAATAAAATAAGTCCTACATAAAAGAGATATTAAAATCCCTTCAGGGATAAAGGTTATAATGTTTGAATGATATACCTTAGATAGAACACCCAATCCGGAACAAGGAGCATCCAACAAAACTTTATCAGCTTTCAAGTTATTACTGTCCTGGAATAATGAACATAAGAAATTACTGATTAATATTTTTCCTTGAAAATACTGTTACTTATGTAATGCATGAATGCCCCTTACAAGTGCACGAAGATCAGCATGAATGGTTGTGATAACTTGATAGAGTTCGTGTAACTGAGCTGTCTCTTTAAGGATTCTCAATCGGCCTTTGTTTACGTCAACTGCGCATATGCTACCTGACACGAGATGGTTTTTGATTGTCACCAGAATGTCATTACTGGAACAAATAACTTTAACTTGACTGAAATTGCATAATATTTTGCAATGATATTATACCATTTGTTGTACCAATAAAAGCCACTTTGAACTTAGGTTTGACATAAGAGCAAGACTAGTTATAACAAAATGATTATCATATATTAACATTAGCACGTGATATTAGCAACCAAAACTTCATGCTTTTTGCTCAGTACAAATTTCTTCTATGTTCTGAAATCATATTCTAAGAAATCAGTTGCCACATTCTGCATATGGTACATTCGTACCTTGGCCATTCAGACATGAGGCCATGAAAAGAGTTTTTCCCCCTGGAGCTGCACAACAGTCGATAATACTCTCACCAGGTTTTGGATCAACTACTCTAACCGCCAATCCTGCACCAAAAGATTGTGTTGCGCAACCCATAAGAATTAAAGTAATTGTGGCATGAAACAGTAGAGAAAGAAGATTGTGTACGATTCACAAGTCCCAAATGAGACTAATGTGCTCTGGTTTTCTCACATTGGCTAAAGATTATGTGTCCCATGTGCCCAGCAGAATATAAGACTTTGTAAGGGAACAAAGAGAATTTTTGTGTAAAAGTACACTTTTCCCAATAGAGACGATAATAGAAACTACAAGAAGATAGGCTAGTTCTATGGCAATCGAAGTCCATTATGTGTAAATATGTTGGCATTCAAATGAAGTTTTTCTGTGATATCAAGATCACCTGCACTCTCATCCTGGACTGAACAGAAACCATTTTTCAGCAATCCAGCTTGTATGACAACCTGAAAGAAATAATTGTGGAATATTCAGGACTAGAACATAAATTTTACCACGTGTCACCAAATTTTAGTGGAGAACACACAATGACAGAACATTGATGAGGTTCTTCACTTCTATTTAAACAGTAATTTAGATAATCAAAATTTTAAATGGAAGATGTCGTGGATAATGTAGAAAATCTGTTACCTGCATCCCTGTTCTTATTCTGACAAAATCATCCAAGTGCTGAGAAAGTTCATATGGAACCTAAAGTTGATGACAAGAGGAAATAGTTAAAAAGTTATTGAATACTGACACGCTAATGAATTCCTATTCTTTTGCTAGGCATACCTAAATACATAAATATGCAAAAATCCAAATAATAACGCGCTGCAATATTTTCAGGCCCTCAAAACAACTAATATTAATTTTCACTATGTATCTCAACTGCTTGTCCATGTCAGTCAGTGACTGTGTCTATGAGAAATGATTATAACAACCTTTAAATTTTCAAGTTCTCCAACGAGATCTGACCTGGTGAAGCCTTTACATGTGTTTGCTCTGAAATTATCACGAGATACGGTGAGTTAAGGTAGACATATGCTTTTAGAAAGAAAAAAGACGGAGAAGGTTTTCACAGGGGAAATGGAAACCTGATGCTGAAGCAAGGATCAGTGTTATTCCAGGTCATTAACTTGATAGCTTCATCAATACCAAGGTGATTAATCCATCGTCTCACCATCCACTAGATAACAAGTAAATGACAGTTCTCACAAGTGAGTTTCAAGTTCTGGAAGAATCCTAAATTCTTTTAGAATATACATGAATTGAATCAGTTACGAAAGCTAAACATGTATTCCTTCTACCAATTTGTGTTCATAACCTCTATATTTAAACTTACAACAGGATGAGAATGAATGATGGCCAAAGCACGTGCTTGTTGCCTGTCATCACCATCCACTTTTGGTTCAGGGAGCGAGTTCTTCTCCTGTAAACATTCAAAAGAAAGGAAAGTCACAAGAAGAGTATCATAGCTAACTCCATGAAATAACAGAGGGTTGACCTTAAGCAAGACTAGCTTCCTCAAAAGCGCATTAACCATATTGCCAGCACCAACTCTTAGTGCAGCTTTTGCAAGCTTCACATTCTGTTGTACTCAAATAAGAGAAAGATAAATAAGAGAGAGAAAAAGAGCGTCAAGCATCATAAAGCAATAATAGTTATCATGTGTATCTACCGAAAGCTGTTAAGAATTGTATATATGGCAAGTCAGTGATAGAGAAGGAATATCATATTTCATCAGGAAAATAAAACTCGAGTCTGAAACCATAGCGCCCATATACCTCATCAACAACCGCATATGGAGGCATTTCAAGCTTTAGGATCTCATAAAATCCAATTTGAAGAATCTGAAAAGAATATGTGTAAGCTGAAAGCTGAAAGCAATCAAAAACAAACTGTACCAGTCCTGGGTACGTCTGTTCCATTAAATTCTGAACTTGAAAATATGAATTGTGTTGTGCTAGGGACAAACTATCACATTACATAAACCAAATTCCAAAACAAACATAGCGCTGTCAGCTAACTACCTGTAGAAGAAGAGGTTCCATACTTCTGAAAGTGTTTTCATCGTGACACAGTGAAAGAATCAAATAATCAAGATATCTTTTCCAACGGGTGGTACCCCCAACAATTTCTGTAACCTACAAATCCAGTCTTGACGTTTATCAACCTCTCGTGATTTAATTAGAACAAGAAATACAAGAGATAAGTGAGAGGAAAACCAGTCGAAGATCTCTATCATCTAGTAAGCGAGTTCGGAATCCAAGAGTTCTATCAACATATCCCATCTCATTATCCCCTGAGCCCTTGCCTTGCTCATTCAACAGGTCAGCAAAAGCACCACCAAGCTCAATCCGCATCAATCTCACAGCAGACACTATTTAGGGAAGTAAATCAAGAAACACTGTAAATTCTCACTAATTTAGCATACTTCCCTAGAAAAATTAGCATTACTGGAATGTAAGAAGTACTATAAGTCTATAACAAGTGTATGAGCCAGTTGCAAAAGATGCTTTTCAATGTGTAGTAATTGGGTCATCCATTATTTATAACACCGTTAAATGGTGCATATAGAAGTTACACCTACCCTGATCACATGTGATTGACATTCATGCATGTTTATAGCTAAACACAGTAGTAGATTAATCAAATGAAATACTTTAATCAAGAAAAGCATTCACGAATTATCCAAGCCAGGATCATAATGCGTCTAATTACATAGTACATATATATAGTATGATGTTAACATACCAGCTCTATGAGGCGATACTTCCAATTTCAGCTTCTGAGCTTCGCCTGCGCCTAAAAAGAAATGATTCCGTGCATGACATCATTGCCATTTTGACCTCAGATAGAAAGATTGGAAGAGAAAAAGAGAGCAGATAGCAGACCTACTCTAGTTCCAGTTTTTGAAGTTTGTAGACGACTTGCAACTGCAATACCATAAGATTTCACCAAAGAACAAAATTCCTAAACGGAAACTTCAAATCGAAGTCGAAGTTTTACCCGAGTTGATTCTGTAGTCATGCTTGACCACAGCTACAGAGGCAAAAGAGACGACAGCAGAATTCACGATTCTCGTAGACGCTCAACTCAAAACTGTATAGCTGTTAATGGAGAAGGGAGAGCACACTGCCTCCATATCTCTGGCTGGCTAGAGAGAGAAAGCGACGATATCTCATTCATTTTTGTTCCGTTTATTCAGCATAAAACGTGTTGTTAATTTCAAGAAGCGCTATACTACATATTTATTTGGTTTGAAATGGCATGTTTTACAAGATTTTCATATATAATTGAACAAATTAAAAACTATTTAACAGTATTATAAATTCTGTCCAGTTTCTCTTGAATGTTTACAGTAATTCTGCTGATTCAATGGAGTGGGGGAGATTCAAAAGAAAGAAAGTTAAGGCACGCAGATTTCCATATCTCAAAGCTTTTTGCAAGAAAGAATGCGGCTGTTGAGAGCAAAACTTTCTCTGATCAAACTCAACGGCTGCTTTAATCTTCTCCTCACAATCACAGATCTAAGTATTCTTCCTCCACTTTTGCGTTCGGTGTATCCCGGGAAACTCAACGATTGCTTTAATCTTCTCCTCACAATCACATATCTAGGTATTCTTCCTCCACTTTTGTGTTCGTTGTACCCTATCATTTCACGATTTCTCCCTAAGATTTTTCTTATCTGCTTCTTCGTTGTTTTGATCGTTTTGTTTACGGTTTTCTGTGTTGATTTCATAGATTGATTGCGGATTTCGCGTTAGATCTTGGTCGTCTTCTTCATTGGGAATGTAGACTTCGTCTTTTGGCGGTGCAGAGGTAGTCTGTTATTAGCAGATGATCTTTAATTTTTTTTCTTTTTCTTGGTTTATTGGGTCCTGAATACTTACTTATCTTAGTTATCTATTGACTTCGTCTTCTGATCGGACTTCTTCTGCTCGAATTTTCTTTAAGCTTAATCTTTATGTATTTCATTTATTTATTCGAAGCCTATCTTTGCTTTTTTGTTTGCTCTTTTTTTAACTTAATTATGTGTTCTTTCTGCAGGACATGAAACCTCGGCTATTTTCTTCTAGCGGATTATTCTTCTGTCCATATACTCAAAAGTCTCAAATATTCTTTGATCTCGATCTTTATGTATTGTTGTGGTTTATTGTTTATTTTCTTTTCTGTGTGCTCTTTTTTTCCTGATATGTGTTCTTCCTGAAGGAAATGAAACTTCGGATATTGTCTGCTAGCGGTTTATTGTTCCTGTTCGTGTACTTCAATCTGTTTTGATCTGCATATTTATGTATCATGTCGTGGTTTATGCAGATCTGCATCTTTTTGGACCACTATTTAATTAAGTGTTCGAAATTGCTGTTTAAGGTTAGAATCCAGGCTTGTTCTGTTTGAGGTGTTGTTCAAGATTTATTTGCATGCACAGAGTGGACGGTTTTATCTTTTCAATTGATGGAATTAATTTGTTAGTCGACATGAACTGCGTATTAGAGATTTATATTTCAGGGTTATAGTTTTTCGTGGCAACGCTATTGAAGATGAGTTCGAATTATTTTTCGGATTGCGAGGAACAGTTTGTTTTACTTTCTGTTGTTTAAAATTTTGTTCGAATATTGATGTCTTCTTCTTCTAAACGTTTCTGCTTATAAATGTTGTATGACGGTTGTTTAGATTGTGGGGTTTTTTGAGATAGATACCAACACCTTTACTGTTGTGCTCACTGACTTCCATTTTACAACAAAGGCTCGGTTGGTGAATTGTTATACTTGTGGATTTGCTTTTCTTTTTAATTCTTTTTGTAATTTCTTTTCAGATGCATGACATTCTTGCTAATGTTGTTAAAGCAAACAACTTGGGAATGCAACATTCTGTGGTTTTGCATGGTACAGGTTGCAGAATGGAGGTGCTGCTTTCGAAGGAATTGGTGTGTGGTTGCAGAATGGATTGTCTGAATTCTTTGATGCTCGTGGATTGCGAATTGGAGATGTTTGTATTTTCTCTCTTTAATTATTTCAGATATCTTTCGATGTAATTCATCTTCGTGTTGATTGTAAACCTAGATCTTAATGTATAATTTTGTTATTCCTGGGTGCATTTGACGTTGTGAATAGTTTGGATCGTTTTTATTGTTCTTTTTTTGTGAAACGATATGGATTTACATTAAAAAAAAGTCCTTTTATTGTTGAACCGTAAGTTTGTTGATTTTTTTTTGTATGATCTATGTATTACCTATTTGGCGCAATTTTTTTACTTTAGTAAATTAGCACGCATACTTTGTAATCTTTATAGTTGAATTTAACTTTTAGTCCTCGGATGCTGGAGATGTTGGAACTGTTAGATTATATAAATATAATCATACATGTATAAATATGTAAATGTGAGCTTATTATTATTGAAGAATAAGGGTCTTATTTATAGGATACAAAAGATGAAGGAAACTACTAAAACTTAGATGTGGGACAAAATGTAAGTAATAGAAACTATGCTCTTAACAATTCTAACATCCTCCCTCAAACTTGTGATGGTGACGTGAGTAACATCGAGAGTTTGCCAAGAAAGAACCGGTGACGCTGGAGGGTGTGGGCATTTGTAAAGAAATCTGCAAGTTGCATTGATGATGAGACAAATGGTAAGGAAAGAGTGCCTTTCTCGAGATGATAACGGGTAATATGATAATCGATCTCGATATGTTTGGTCCGTTCATGAAAAACAGTATTGTGTGCAATATGAATAGCACTCTTATTATCGCAATACATCGGTGTCGGATCACTGCAAGAGACGCCCATATCAGCTAACAACCATCGTAACCACACAATCTCACAGGTAGTAGAAGCCATAGCACGATACTCCGCCTCAGTGGATGAGCGAGAAACAACATCTTGTTTCTTGCTTTTCCATGAAATAAGTGAATCTCCTATGAAAACACAATATCCAGTAGTGGATTTACGATCAGTTTGATCAGTTGCCCAGTCTACATCAGAAAATGCACAAAGCTCCAAAGACGAGGAAGATGAAAACAAGAGACTTTGATAAAGTGTTCCCCTCAGATAGCGAAGGATACGAATGACTGCAGCCCAAGGAATAGATGTAGGAGCACAAACAAACTGACTGACAATGTGAACCGCATATGCAATATCAGGACGTGTAATGGTGAGGTAAATCAAGCTACCCACAATAGACCTATACAAAGTAGGGTCAGAAAGAGGTTCTCCATCAGTAGGGGCGTAATGTACATTGACCTCAAGAGGAGAATCAGCATTACGTGTATCTGTAAGACGAGCCTGCTCAATTATATCCTTAGTATACTTAGACTGAGAAAGTAGATATCCCTTCTCAGAATAAGCAACCTCAATACCCAAAAAGTAGCGAAGATGACCCCAAATCTTTCATTTCGAACCGGCTAGATAAGGTATCCTTCAAGGCTGAAATACCGTGAGCATCATCACCGTAATGATCATATCGTCAACATATAACAAGAGTATAATATAACCCGCAGGGGATTTTTCGACAAATAAAGTCGAATCATTGGTGCTCCGGGTAAAACCAAGCGACAACACAACAATGGAGAATTTATCGAACCAAGCTCGTGGAGCTTGTTTGAGACCATACTGAGCTTTCTTAAGTTTGCACACTTGCCCCGGTAGGTGAGAAACACCCGGTGGCGGACACATATAAACTTCCTCTTTGAGATCACCATTCAAGAATGCATTCTTAACATCCATCCGCAAAATTGGCCAACGACGGACGAAGCCACCGCAATAAGAACTCGGACAGTGGTCATTTTAGCAACAGTGCAAAGGTTTCCTCATAATCCATGCCATACTCTTGAGCGAAACCTTTAGCCACCAAGCGTGCTTTGTATCGCTCAATGGAACAATCGGACCGAAGTTTTTATTTTGTACACCCATCGACAACCAATAACCTTCTTACCGTAAGGTGGAAAGATCAAATCCCAAGTATCGGTCTTACTCAAAGCGGATAATTCTTCCTTCATAGCCTCTTGCCAAAGAGGATCCCGGCTGCCTCGAGTAGGAAGTTGGCTCACAAACGGAATCAATTTTGACTAGAAATGATGCAAATGATGGAGAATAACAAGAGTAATCAAAATCGAAACACAGGTGGATCGACGTGCTCGTCCAGGGTAGCGAGGTGAATCCGGGATCAACAATCACATGTGGTGGATTGGGATCATCAATCACAAGATGATCATGAGCAGCCATAGGAGGGATTATGGTATCTATGTTATCGGACACCGCAAGAGATGTTAGGAGAAGCAACAGTGTATGCATAATATCGGGAATCGAGTCGGTCTTTGAAAGGATCAATTCGAAGAAGATCGTCTCTTGACATGTCATGTGAGATGGGTGGGATGGAAAAGAAAGGAACATGCTCAATAAAGGAAACATTTCGAGAAACATACAATTTTCTCGAAATAGGGTCATAACAACGATAACCTTTCTGCCCAATCCCATACCCAAGAAAAACACAGATAGCAACACGAGAGGATAATTTAGTACGTTCAACATGTGGACGGAGGACAAAACAAGTTGAGCCAAACACCCTCAAATGAGAATACAGTGGACTATGACCAAAAAGCCTAGCATATGGAGAAATTCCCGGAATTATGTGAAATTGGAATTCTATTGATAAGATAAACGAGATGTGAGTACGGCCTCCCCCAAAATTCACTAGGAACACTTGCTGACAAAAGCATAGATCTAGCAGTCTCCACAATATGTCTATGTTTTCGTTCAGCTACCCCATTTTGCTGTGGAGTATCAGTACAAGAAGATTGATGTATAGTACCATCAGCTTTGAAAATTCTAGAAAGATCACCACTAGTATATTCACCCCCTAAATCAGCACGAAAACATTTAATAACGGCAGAGTGTTGAGTTTTCACATAAGCTTGAAATTCAAAGATAAGTATGAACAAGATCAGAACGACGCTTAAGTAAGTAAACCCAACAGTAACGAGTGTAATCATCAATAAAAGAAACATAATATCTGGAGCCGCCTTTAGTAGAAACAGGAGCCGGTCCCCAAACATCAGAATGAACTAAATCAAAAGGTGCAGAGGAAGTGGAAGCACTCATATTAAAAGGCAAAGCAGAAAATTTCCCAAGTTTACAACCACTACAAGCAGATATATCATCTGAGGGTAAATCACCTAGGAGACCAGATGTACACATAAAACGAAGGCGAGAGGCCGATACATGTCCAAGTCTAGAGTGCCATAAATAAAATTTAGAAGAAGAAGCGAATCAAATGAAAAGTAGATAAATTGACAAGGCGTGGTTGCAAGCATGAGTGCTAAGATGCGGTTACGTCTAAAAACATAGAGACCTTTCCCTTTCCTATGCCCTGTCCCAATCACTTTCTTGGATTGAAGATCCCGCACAAAACAAGAATCGGGAAAAAGGCCAACAAAACATCCCGGAATCACATATTTGACCCAGCCAAGAAGCAAGATTCATATGTAACTTAGGAATACAATACACATCGGATAGGGATATAGTAGGGGTATGCACAGTACCAATGCCAGTTAATGGCATAGGTGTGCCATCAGCAAGAATAACCGTGGTGGATGGAGGTTTACCGGACATAGATATGAAATTGGAAGGATTAGGGGACATGTGATTTCCTGCTCCGCAGTCCAATATCCGAGGAGGAAGAAGTGATACCACGATCCAATGGACGGTGATGAGGCACAAGGAACAGAGAGAGCCTCGAGGCCGATTGGAGTTCGATATTGCTTGGAAGGAGAGGAACTGGCTGGAATTGTTGAGCCAACAAATCGGACTCGAGTTTCCAATAGCTTCGGAGCCGGATTGATTCGGGGGATGGGACCAAGGTCTGCCCGAGTAGGTGGATGAGAGTAATGCTTCGCTCGCCCACCGTGGTGCTCGATTTGTAGGTTTATAACCTTGTGCTCGTGGGCCGTGGAGGCTTCCAACCGGATCCTTTCCGCAACTCGGACATTGGTTTTTCCAATGCCCGGTTGTTTGCGTAGTTGCAATTTCCAACGAGAGGAGGTTTTGTGGCTGATGAGTAGGCAGAGCAAAGATCGGGACAAATGGGAGAAACTGCCAAGACGGATGTGGAAGCAGAATGCTCCCCCTTGAGAGTCTTCAAACAAGTTTCTTCGGCCATGAGTTCATTTACCACATCTTCGACAGAAGGCAGCGGTTTACGGTGCAGTAGTCCCGAACGACCGTTATCAAATTCTGGACGAAGACCCATAAGAAGTTGTACAAGACGGTCTTCATCCCTACACTTGATATAAACATCACATGCTTTCAACTCAGCATTCTCGTCAATGCTAATTTATCCCAAAGAGTTGTCATTGCACAAAAATAATCCTGGATCCCCAAATCCTTCTGTACTAATGCACGAATTTCAGATTGCAACTTATATTTAACCGCAAAGTTATTTTGCACAAACAACCTTGACAAGTAATCCCAAATATTTTTTGCAGTTGTAAATTTTGCTAGTTGAACCCCAATCCTTTGTTCAACAGAATTATTAATCCAAGTGATAATCTTTGAATTATTTGTCTCCCAAATACAAAATAATTCATCAAATTTTTCAACTCCTTTCTTAGGACATACATATTTGCCACTAACATAATCCCATAGTCCCTTACCCTTCAAAAAATTAGTCATTACATAACTCCAATAACTAAAATTTTTCCCATCAAGACGAACACCAATTGACTGCAACGAGTCATCACCACCAACCATTGTACAAAAATAATTAAGCACAAATACAAGAAAATTGGAAGCAGCGGAAAACCTGAATGACGACTAGCAAGACGACTGTCGACACGAAGAACAATTTAGAGCTTCCCCAGCAACTCTTCGCGAAACCAACTTTTCACAGAAATAAATCTGCTAAGCTCAAAATTTTGAACTCCAAAAAATTTACTAGCTCTGATACCATGTTAGATTATATAAATATAATCATACATGTATAAACATGTAAATGTGAGCTTATTATTATTGAAGAATAAGGGTCCTATTTATAGGATACAAAAGATGAAGGAAACTACTAAAACTTAGATGTGGGACAAAATGTAAGTAATAGAAACTATGCTCTTAACAATTCTAACGAGAACGACATTCATAAGTGTCGTCTAAAATTAGTAGCGTGAAACTTTGTAATATTTTAATTAAATGTATCTTCTAATTCGCGATTGAAAAAAAAATTGTGGTTGTTGCAAGGTAAGCGTCGTCTTGCTAACCTTCTCTTATGTAGGATTGTATGTTGTTTTGCTTGGGATTTATTTTCGATTCCAATATTTGAATGATTAATTGTTTTTAACTGTACTTATGTAGGTGACATATTGTGTTGTAAATTTTGCTACTAATTTATGTTGGCTATGTTTTTTATATCGATACTTTGAAATTGACGATTATACTTGAATCCTTAGCTGTCAGTTGGTTTTATCGATTTGCGAATTGTAATATATACAAAAATTAAAAAAAATTATAAAACAATTATTCCATTACAAAAAAGCAAAGATAATACAAACTTTATGTGTTTTTTTCTTAGAACATCGTCACAGGAAATAAAAAAAATAATTCCGTAAAAAAAAACTAAAATTATTCCATTATTAATTAATATGCTTCCTTTATTCAAAATGTAGTCATTATTTTCTTGGAACATCGGCGCAACTCGCAGGATATAGGGTATCGATGGAGCGATCATTTTTTTCTTTTGGGGATTCTATTCTCGTGTATAGAAGTGTGGTTATAGGGGGTGGGACTGATAATTCCGAGGCTAATAGTTTTTGCTTCTTCGGTTTGTTTTGTTGATTAGGTTTGTAAGTATCGCCTGTATATCGTTCGAATATGAAGTGGATTGTTTGCTTCCCTTTCAGACATGCTTCACAATTTTTATGTATCTTGAATACTTCGTTGGGCAGTCCTTTGACTTCAGCATCACGTGCTAGCTTGTTCATTGTCTTGAAGTTCAGATGACTCAGTCGTCTGTGCTGCAGCCATGTTGTTTTGTCATCTGACCTCGTGTGTACTAGCAGGCAAGCTTCAGGTTCGGCGATATTCCATTCAGCATAGTATATGTTTCTTCTCCGCAACCCTGATAACACATTTTCTCATATATATTTATCAAGAACATCACAAAAACCTGCGTCAAAAGTCACTTTATTGGAGTTATCACATAATTGACTAACAGAAAGGAGATTATGTAGAAGTCCTTCAACATAAGATACCATAGGAACTATTGTAGTTCCTATTTTCAGTGTGTCGTATCCCCTTGTGTAGCCTTTGGAGTTGTCACCGAACTCAATTCTGGCTCCATCTTGCTGAACGTAGTCGGTGAGTAGGCTCTTTTGATGTGTCATATGTCTTGAGCATCCAATGTCGACAATCCAAGGGTCTTGTAGCACCTGCAAAACAAAAATAGATTCAGGTACCCTTTGGGTTCAGCTTGGGTCCTTAATGGTTAGATTTGAGGATCCAAACTTGTCTGACAACCCTGATGGCTTCAGACTTCTTCTTTCCCTTGTTGTCAGTAGTCTGCTCCACTGAACTTGGAGTAGCTGACTTCTTTGTCTTCTGAGGTTCAGCTTTCTTCTTCTTCTGAACCTTAGGGCTTTTGACTCTTGGCTCATAGTAGTACGATCCGTACTGAGCTGGATGAGTTAGTTGTTGGTGGCCATACTGTTCAGCCCACCTGACTTTCTTGGTTTCTCTTGAGTTTGCTCCTGGTGTCTCAGGGCTAGAACCGTGGGTCGCCTTCTTGTTGCTAGACTGAGGTGCTTGAATCTTCTGCTTGTTCTTTGTCTGAGGGGATGTAAATTCTGCATGTTGAGTTACCCATTGGACAAACCTATCAGTCATCTTGGTGGAACTCTTCTATCATAAAGTGGAGGTTTCACATGTATAACCAAGTCCTTCTTTGGTGGCATGTGGTCTTTATGCTCGTAATAGCTTCTCCAACTTCTCCTTTGCTCCAATGTATTGATCTATCATCAAGGTTCTCCACACCTCATCACTCTTTCTTAGAGCTTCATACTCTGTTTTGGCATGTGTGAGAGTTTCCTTAAGATTAGCAATTTCAGTCTCTTTCTTAGAGATGTCTTTGGACAACACTGAAATCTGTGCTTCTTGGTCTTGAGACTTAGTCATCAGAGAGTTAATCTCTTCCTTCAGTCTCAGAACAAGTCCTTCAGACTCAGTGGAGTCCTGACTTCTCTTTGAAAGTCTCTAATTCTCTCGCTTTCGAGATATCTATCTCCCGAATTGTCATGCCGAACTCGCCGGCTCATCCGGATTTGCTCTTCAAGCATATCTTCGTACGCAAGAACCACATCCGGCGGTTCTCCCGCACTGAGCTTGTGTCGTGTGCAAGGTGAAGAGGGGCATATAATAGGTCGAATTTACCTCGGCCTCTTCTCCGGCCATTAGACACGGTTCATCATCTTCTATCTCGATTGCCATAAATGCGGCATCGTCATCGGACGATTCCATAAACAGTTCCTCATCGCTTGAGCAATCGAACAACTCTCCAGCTATGTAGGCTTGCCTCTTCTTTACGAACTTATCGCATCGGGCTTGCCTTTCAGCTCTTTCAACAGCTGAGAGTTCAGGACATTCGTACTGGAAGTGTCTTGACTTTTTGCAGTTGTAACATACTGAGGTTCTGCCGTCCCTTCTAGATGTTTCTTTTTGTTCCACGGGGGCAGCTTCAGTATTCCTGCATTCAGGTAGAGATTTAGTTTCAGTTTTCGTGAGATTATGATCTCTCTTACCTTGATACTTTTGGGAAGCCCTTTTCATCTTCCTTCTGAACATTTCTTTCTCCGTCTGGTATTTCACAGCGAGAAGAGTATATTTCTCGACCAAGTTATGCTGCAGTAGGTATGGTCACTGAGCTTCCGGTGACCGGCTTGTTCCCGAGGGACTTGCTCCGGGAGTGCTAGCTGATGCCTTATAAGCATGATCTATTTGCACTTCAGCTTCAGCACTGGGGGTGTTCGAGAGGTTGAATTCGAAAATACATAATCAGGAGTAAAAGAATTCAAGTTAGATCTCCTCATACACGTAGCAAAAGAATACCACTTGGGCTCGCCGAGAGCCCTTAGAATCTTTGTGTTGGTCTCCTTGTTGCTGAACGTTTTCCCCAGTCCGTTGATGATGTTGATCTGATTTGTGAATCGAGCACTGAAATCATCTATGGACTCCCTAGGAAGCATAGCGGATGCCTCGAGTTTATGCAGGTCTAACTCCAGTTTGTTTTCTTTGATCTGTGGAGTTCCTTGGCTCAGCACAACGAGAAAATCCCATAGCTCCTTTGCAGTCTTGCAGTCATGTACTATTCCGAGATATGAGTCACTGAGTGTCATCAGTATTGCGTTACGAGCAACTCGATCGAGGTTGTGCAGTTTCTTCTCTTCAGGAGTGAAGAGGCTTTTGTCCTTCGCGACCTTCGGACCGGTTCGGGCACCTTCTGCTCCATCCAATGCAAGTACGATTGAGTCGATCATCGGAACAATAGGTCCTTTCTCCAGGACGTTGGTCATGCTGTCGTGCAGCGAGGTCAAATGTGCCTCCATCCTCACTCGCCATATCGCATAGTTCTATGTTGAGAACATGGGTACCGTCCTAATCCCTAAAATATCAGCCATTGAAAGATAGGATATAGGATGTAATGAAGAGATGCAAGATGCAATGAAAACGAGTTTTCTAGGATCTTCGTTCGAGATAGACCAGTTTCAGAAAACAATGATCGGTTAAGAACACTGCGCTCTGATACCAATTGTTGGTCCTGAGACGTGGTTCAGGTGTAGGGGGGGTGAATACACCTGAATACAAATTCGTTTCTCAAACGCGAAAGTCAGCACTAGCTAAGTTTGCTACTGAACTAAGTCAGACAACCAAATATACTTTCAGGTCGCGTGGGCAAGAAATTCTTCTACTGAGTTCAGCTCTACTAACTTGAGTCAGTCGAACAGTCGTTCAGTATTAGAGTTGTGTGCGAAAGTGTAAGCCCTATTAAACGTCTCGGTTAGAAAAACCGATTTTATGCAGAGTTTGATGAAATACAGTTTTAATGCAATATGATCAATGAAATAAAACAATAAATCAACACAGCAGATTTTTAAAGTGGTTCGGACACACTAGGTCCTACGTCCACTGTCCTGACCAAAGCAGGATACTTGTTATATTTATACTGAGCAAGTCTCAGTGATCTGTCTCAGGACAGATACAACTTGAAGCTTATACTAAGCAAGTTCTCAGTGATCCGTTCGCATGAGAGATTCTCTACTTATAATCATAGTGACTTTTACAACTAAGAGGAAGTTCTTTCAATAAGAACAGTTTCATAATGATGTGAGCTTCCTCGAGGTTTCTAAGCTATAGATATTACAATAAGGCTTGCTTAGATAAGAGAAGGGGAACAAGGATAACTCTAAGTGATGAATCGATTGAGAGTGTTAAAAGTTTTGTGCATAGATAGCTTGGGTTCCCGGTGGTGTCTCTACATGAAGACTTCTCTTATATAGTCGTCGATGATGAATAGATCTGTTGGAGGGAGGTCTAGCCACGTGTCAAAACGACAAGGGAAACGGCTCCTTAATTTTGAACGTTGATGAGTAGGTGCACTGTAGAGATTCGCCTCTTTTTCAGTCTGGGAACAGCTTTTGTCAGAAAAGATAACTCGATGTCGGCTCCTTATTGGTCGAGGTAGATTGGTAGGTGAGACTTGTCAAACATCAAGGTTGACTTCCTCTGAATCCTCGGACCTTCAACTAAAGTGACTTCCTACTGACGTTCTTCTGAGTATAAGTGCATGGGCACGAATTCCTGTGCATAGTCAGTTGGTGGTCGGCTGAACTCTAGCCTACTGAGTTCCTAACAACTGAACTCAAACTAAGCTATTACAGAACGAAGATACATCATTCAGCTAGGGGTTTTGGGATCTTCAAATCTATATATGTGACATACTGAATTCTTATCCCATCAAGTTGCTTGAATACTGAGGATTCTTTCGTTGTTTGTAGGGTATAGCTAAGTGGTCTGCGGATATGAATATGAATCCTTTTGATGTTGAAGAAATAACACACGATATATTGTTGCGGCTCCACTGCGAATGCTATACGACCCACTTGAAACGTGTTTCCAAACACTGGTTGGTGTTGTTAAGTAGTCCGCATTTGGTTAGAGTTCAGTTGCAGCGAACTGTAGGACTCCACGGTTTATTTTTGCAGGATCGGTTTCAGACTTGGAGGCGTGGTCCTGAAGTTAGGAGTGTGGGTTATATACCGTTTGGTGAGAGTGATCGGGATCTACGTAGTGAAGTGATTCATTTTTTTGGCGAAGATGTAACGTTGATGTCCTCAAATTCTCGGTGTTGTTTGTTGTAGGAGTTGTTATCGCCAGGAAGATCATCCGGCCCAAAAATGGTGGCCCATTCGGTGGGCCACCAATCACGCCCGCCACGCGTGCATTAGTGGCCCACCTTTTTAAAACTAAAATATTTTTTTATTGCTAACATGACCCACCAATGCACGCGTGGCATGGCGTGATTGGTGGGCCACCGAATGGGACACCAATTTTGGGCCAGAAGATCCGGATTGGTTGTTATCCTATATCCTCTGCAAAGATTTATATATGCAACCCCCTAAGTTACAAATATTCCCAGATTGATTGGCCAGAAAATGTTGACAGTGATGTAAACTTTGCAGTTGCTATTCAATGGGAGGGGACTGCAGGAAATTTGCGGTCCGATGTTATGTTGGTTGTTGTTATTAATACTTATACTGGTGATGGTAGTATGCCTTTACTCACGTTTAACATATATTCTATGAGGTGCCATCAGTGGGTTAGATCTAACGTGCTTCAACACGTATGTAATCATGTTAAAAGAGGAGGGGCGGTTCAGGTCGGTAGCATTATATACTGGTAAACTGAGTCTTGGGATGTTCTACTTTATGATTTTGTGCATGATCTCCCAAGCTTGATTTCTGGTCCAATAGAAAACAATCGAATAAGTCTTTGCTTTCCTATGATTTGCCTTGGTGTGAAAAGTGGTTGTCTTGCGTGTGTGTCTGTTTCTCAATATGGTTTGGAGCAGTGGTTGTTGGCTGATGCAATGAGTCCGACGTGGGTTTGGGAATATGGTATAAGTCTTAGTTCGATATCGGATAACAGTTTGTATGATTTGGGTGTGTTTACATCGGTTCCTATGATGGAACCGTTAGCTTACGAGGATGGATTCGTGTTCCTTCGTATTTCAAAGTCTATTTATTCTTTCTCATTTTCTTCGAATGAGCTTCGAAGAGTATGTGTGGGATGCGTAGATGGGGAATGCGTACACGGGAGGATTATACATCTGTTGTTCAAACTTATAAGATGAGTTTAGTGCCGGTTTCTGATTAAACATTAGGTTTACTTAAGTTTTTATGTTGTATTGTACTGAAAATCCTGGTTATTTGGTTTTTCCAACTGTTGGGCTGGGCTGCATGCCTTTAGTCCGTTTGATATATATATATATATATATTTTTTTATTGTGGATATGCTGGGCTGCGCCCTTTTATTCTGTTTTTGCTGGGCTGCGGTCTTTTGGTCAGCTTATGTGAATATTAATGAATGTTGTGAGTTTTGATATTGTACTTAGTCTTTTTTTTTTCTTTTTCTTTTCTGCACCGCTCAACATTAGATTAATTAAGGAAGTTCACGCACAGCTCCGATCCTTCAAAAGTGGGGCAGAAGATCCTTAACCGGTTCACAAGCCTCTACTTTCGTGTTCTTTCTTCATGTAATTTAATAGATTTGATAATTTAGAGTCATATTGCAATTGGGTGTGATCTACTCCTAATATGGATTTCTTGCGGTATTGTGCAATTATGCTTTTAATTTGATGAAAATAAAAATGTTGAAGTTCATTTACTAAGCAACTTCATATTCTAATGTTACATTTGTTAGGATAATCAATTTATATAAGTTTAATAGAAGGGAAAATTATTAACCTTTTGATTTTCGTGAAATTTAAAAACATTCGCCCTAGTCGGAGTATAATGCGATCGAATTATTATCGTGAATTAAAAAAAAAATAGTAATAATAATTTCTATAAAAAGAATAATTAATTTTACAAATACCTAAATTTGTGCTTTATCGATATTTTTCACAATTGGTTTTTCACCGGAAAAATGGCATGCAGTTATTGCATAAAAATGGGGCTCCAAAGACGCAGTTGATATTTATATGTACTGTTATGTTATGCCGAGGAATAATAAATAAAATATAAAATAAAATCAGCCTACTATTATATTATTATATATTTATTGCTTTATATTCCACCATATTTTTCACCCTATATATAGAGAGCATAACCGAGTGATTTTCCCCTTTTTTATCCTCTACAAACTCTATGCGATCACCAATTGCTCAGAAAAACCCTTTTTTCGAAAACCCTAGGAATTCACGTTCTCCGTTTGCTGTAGATACACACAATCGGCTACCTCTCTTATTTAGATTCTGCATCCTCTTCCCCGAAATTCATCGGATTTCAGCCCTCTGATCTTCGGGTTAGCCCATTATTCACTTGACTTCTCACACCCCGTTGATCGCTTTGATTATTTGCCGATTATCGGAGTTGTTGAACCGCTAGGGTAATTGATTTAGCGGATTACGTAATAAATCGGGCAATGATCGCATTTGGTTGATCGTAAAACATGAAGTTGAAGCGAAGGAGGGCGCTTGAAGTGGTCAGTGGACATTATGCTTTGTGCTCCTATCAATTTATTTATTTTATCGAAATACTTACTACTGACGCTTCTTAGGGTTAGTTTTTATTTCAATGTTGTTACCATGAGTAATATTCAATGAATCGGAATAAAATTCCTAAATTCCGAATGCAATTGGTAGGATATTTATTTTATCTGAATATCAGTGTACGAAGCTTAATCTCTTTGTCCAACTCTGGCTAGGAAACACACATCTTTGCAGGTTGGATTCGTCAAACGTTAGGTTTATCTGTCTTCTTTATTGCAAAAGTCTTCAGCAGTTTCTCTGGAAAACTGACATGTGCTTGCCTTGGGTAGTCTAATTAAATGTTCAAGTTTTGACTAGGAGCTCTTTCTTTTCTACTCGTAAAAGATGTTACATACTACATTTTTCTTTATCAAATTGATTTAACTTTTCCTATAGTGATCAGCTTTATCAAACAAAATTGGTTATCAGTTTCTCTAATTTCTAAGCCGTCTAAGGAAAATAAATGGCCAAAAAGTCTCCAACTTTTTCTCCTTTCAGCTTCAACTATTCCCTAAAGATGGGATTTCCCACTTTCCTCCTCGTGTTGTTTACTGTTCCATCCTCGCAAGGTTGATGTTACGTAATGAAACCTTTTTTTATACTCCCTCCGTCCCGTTATTTGTGGCTCAATTGGTTTCGGCACGGGAATTAAGAGAGTAGATGATAAAGTATGAGAGAGGGGTAGATGATAAAGTATGAGAGAGAAAATGAGTAAATATAATGAGAGAGTATGAGAGAAATGATGATAAAGTAGGAGAGAGAATGTAATAAAGTAGGAGATAGAATGTAATAAAGTAGGAGATATGATAATAATTTTTTACCAAATTAGGAAAGTGGCCACAAATAACGGGACACCCTTTTCGGGAAAGTGAGCCACAAATAGCGGGACGGAGGGAGTACCTTTTATTGGAGTGTAATATGGCCAAAGATCTGGGGAAAAGGAATGTTTTGTTTATTGACACAGCATATGAGTTGCATAACTAGGTAATTGATCCCCTGGATTACTGTAGTTACAGGGAGAGAGGTAAGCTGAGATATTTTCTCCAGCTTCCTATTTTGGGATTTTAAATATCATGTTTTCCCAATGTTTTATTATTTTTACCTTTCGCTTTATGTAATACACTTATATGATTTATTTCCACTTATAATATGACTTCAATGAACTTTCTGAATAATTGGGAATGATGGATCTTCCTTCTTTTGTTTGTCTGTAGCCATTGAAGATTAAATCCTTCATCAACAATGTAATTGCTATACCCCTGGAGAAGATAGAAGAACCGCTTAAAGGTTTTTCTTGGGAGTTTGATAAGGTGCATCATCCCTTACAAGCTACATTTTGTTTACTCCGTTCGTTTTTTATGCTAATTTGCCTATATCCAGGGAGATTTTCATCACTGGGTCGACTTGTTTAATCACTTCGACACCTTTTTTGAGAAATTCATTAAACCAAGGAAGGATTTGCAACTTGAGGACAACTTTTTAGGATATGACCTGCCTTTCCCACGGGATGCTGTTCTTCAGATTCTTCGCGTCATAAGAGTGATATTGGAGAACTGCACTAATAAGCATTTCTACAGCTCTTATGAGGTATAAGTCCTTACCTTGATGTCCTGAATCATTTTTTGTTTTTGTACTATCACTTTGTCCCAGTTTCGGTACTAGCTTGTGCAATTGGTTTAGCAGTTTGTTTCCTTAAGAAAGATTATTCAACTATACAGTAAGATAAAAGTTGGGTTTTCCGTTGAAATCACCTGATTTTTGTTAATTTCTAATCAAGATAGTATGATTTGACCACAAAGTTGTTTAGATTTTTCAGGTATTCTCCTAGTGCGTGTCAGATGGATCTGAAAACTGATTTCACTCCAAGGACCCTTATTTTCTTTTAGTTGTACAGTACTCTGTACTCCCTCCGTTTCACTAATCAAGTCCCATTGCTTTTGGGCACGGAAATTTAGAAAGTGGGTGGAAAAGAAAATGTGTGGTGAAATTATAAAGTGGTGGGGTCCGTTTGTTTAGAGTGGTTGTGGTCCACTCATTTATTTCCATTTATAGAATTTGACTTGTTTAGTGAGACGCCCCGAAATAGAAAATGAGACTTGATTAGTGAAACAGAGGGAGTACTTTGCAAGTTTATAGCAAGCGAACACAACCAGTAGATTTTTGGCTGGCTTGCACATGAATTTAGGGGTATATGTGTAATGAAGACTATATTAGAGTCCTTGCCTGGCCAACTTAAAGCATGTCTTAGGCATAATATATGGTACATGGTGAACTTTTATATCTGAAATTTGACCATCAGATTTGTTTTGTTGAGGTTTCATAGTTTTACTGTTTAGAGGCAGTTAACCAGAATAGGGGGAGGGGGTTGAAGGGGAACGAGATATCAAGTTTGGACAACCAAATCATAACAAGGAGATTGTTCGTAAGTCCTAATACCCGCATAGGATGTAGTTGTCCATGGTTCTCATGTGTCAACCAGTGGCCACCCAGTGTGAAAAAGAGGAATAAAAGTGAAGCATACTTATTTGTCTTAATCCCAGTTGATAGCAGCAGCAAATAAACCGTTGACAATTGTGATACCCTAAATTGTTGGATAAGAAATTAAGAATAATTAAATTGTGTTGTCCATCAAGGAGTTTTTGCACTTTCGGTAAACTTCTTGATCAAAGTAATTTTAGACTTGTGTATTTTATGTATTGCTATTGCGTGTGCAATCTGATTTAGTATTTTGATTAAAGCTCTTCAGTTAATAAAGTATAATTCAATTGTTAAAGGGTATTTGCAAAAACTTCTGCTTTTCAAGAAGAGTTAGGTTAGAAACTTATGGAGATGTTGCTTAAAGAAAAAGTATGTATTGATTGAAATAAGAAAATTATGGAGAAGTTTCACACGTAGCAAGAGTAAGTGTTTTTTTATGTTTTTAACTTTTATTATTATTTGTTTCTACATTCCCATTTTTTCTAACGAAGTCTCCTTTGCTGAATTCAGTGGGTTTCTGATTCTTTTTTCATTGTTTGATGTTTAAATATCCTTATTTTCTTTTTGCCTTATTTATCCCTTTATTTTTATTGGTGCAGCATCACTTGTCATCTCTGCTTGCTTCCACGGATGCAGATATTGTGGAAGCTTGCCTGCAGACATTGGCTGCATTTTTGAAGAAATCCATTGGAAAGTACATTATAAGGGATGCTTCTCTGAATTCAAGATTATTTTCTTTTGCCCAGGGTTGGGGGGCAAAGAAGAAGGTCTTGGTTTGATTCCGTGTGCTTTACATAATATATCTGACCCCATTGCTCTTGAGTTGGGCAGCACTCTGCATTTTGAATTTTATTCTGTGAATGAAGCTTCGCTAGAACCCACTTCAATAGAACAACCAACGAAGGGGTTACAAATTATACACATGCCTGATGTCAATACAAGAAAAGAGTCTGATCTTGAACTTCTGAATAAGTTAGTTGTAGAAAACAAAGTTCCCCATAACTTGAGATTTTCTCTTTTGACAAGGTTGCGGTTTGCTAGGGCTTTCTGCTCCCTAGAAGCAAGGCAGCAATATACTTGTATCCGCCTCTATGCCTTTGTAGTTCTTGTCCAAGCATGTAGTGATACGGATGATCTGGTTTCTTTCTTCAATGCTGAACCAGAGTTCATCAATGAATTGGTTACTATGTTAAGCTATGAAGATGCAGTTCCAGAAAAGATTCGAATTTTATGTCTTCTTTCCTTGGTTGCGCTTTGTCAAGATAGGTCACGTCAGCCTACTGTACTTACAGCTGTAACATCTGGCGGTCACCGTGGGATTCTCTCTAGACTTATGCAGAAGGCAATTGGTTCAGTTGTTAATAATTCATCAAAGTGGTCTGTTGTTTTTGCTGAGGCTCTGTTGTCTCTAGTTACAGTTTTGGTCTCATCATCATCAGGTTGCTCTGCCATGCGCGAAGCAGGATTTATCCCTACTCTTCTACCTTTACTAAAAGATACCGACCCTCAGCATTTGCATTTGGTTAGTACAGCAGTACATGTTTTGGAAGCCTTTATGGATTACAGCAATCCAGCTGCTGCTCTTTTTCGAGATTTGGGTGGTCTAGATGATACCATATCACGCCTAATGGTAGAAGTCTCCCATGTTGAAAATGGTATAAAGCAGCAAAGTACTTCTGCATACCTTGAAAGTTCGGAGTATGGTGGTTCTGAGATACCTACAGCTTCCGAGCTTGACAATCTGCAGCCTCTTTACTCTGAGGCATTGGTTTCCTATCACCGCCGGTTGTTGATGAAAGCCTTATTGCGTGCTATATCACTGGGAACTTATGCTCCTGGGACAACAGCTCGTATGTACAGCACCGAAGAGAGCTTGTTACCACATTGCTTATGCATAATATTCAAAAGAGCAAAGGATTTTGGCGGGGGTGTCTTTTCACTTGCAGCTACTGTGATGAGTGATGTAATTCACAAAGATCCTACCTGCTTTTTCTGTCCTAGAAGCAGCCGGTCTTCCTTCTGCCTTCATGGATGCCATAATGGATGGTGTTCTTTGCTCGGCTGAGGCCATTACTTGTATACCACAGTGTCTCGATGCATTGTGTTTGAACAACAATGGTCTTCAGGCTGTGAAAGAATGCAATGCTTTGAGATGCTTTATAAAGGTCTTTACTTCCAAACAGTACCTGCGAGCTCTTGCTGCTGATACTTCAGGTTCCTTATCGAGTGGTCTGGATGAACTAATGCGCCATGCTTCCTCATTGCGTGGACCAGGAGTGGACATGCTGATTGAGATATTGACAAAAATTGCAAAAATTGGATCTGGGCTTGACCTAGCATCTCCATCTACAGAATATCCAAGCACCTCTGAACCTATTCCTATGGAAACTGAACCTGAGAATAAAGATGAGGTTTTGGTCGGTGACAGAGACTCATGCAAGCCTGGAAGTTCTGAGCAGTCACCAGATTCAGTTACTGATGCATCACTATACAGTGTAGAATCGTTTTTGCCTGATTGTATAAGCAATGCTGCTCGCCTTCTTGAAACAATTCTTCAAAATTCTGATACTTGCCGTATTTTTGTTGAGAAGAAGGGAATTGAGTGTGTCCTGCAACTGTTTTCTTTGCCTCTCATGCCTCCTTCAGTATCCATTGGTCAAAGCATAGCAGTTGCGTTCAAAAACTTCTCTGCTCAGCATTCTGCTTCCCTTGCTCGCGCAGTTTGTTCTTTCCTAAGAGAACATTTGAAATCAACAGATGAACTTTTGAGTTCGATTAAGGGATCCCAACTTGTTCAGCTGGATGTTTCTCAGAGAGTAAAGATCTTGAAGGGCCTCTCCACCTTGGAAGGAATCCTGTCTCTTTCTAATTCTTTGTTAAAGGGGGCAACTACAATTGTTTCTGAACTGGGTTCTGCAGATGCAGATGTATTGAAAGACCTTGGGAAGGCTTACAGGGAAATTTTGTGGCAAGTTTCTTTGTGTTGTGAGTTGAAGATGGAGGATAAACTGAATGTTGATGCGGAGCCTGAAAGTTCAGATAGAGGTCCGTCTACTGTGGTTGGAAGGGAGAGTGACGATGATGCTAATATACCATCTATTAGATATATGAATCCTGTTTCTGTCAGAAATAGTTCTCACCCGCAATGGGGAGTTGAACGTGACTTCATATCTGTGGTCCGCTCAAGTGAAGTTTTCAGTCGCCGCAGTCGACATAGTTTGGCTCGTCTTCGTGGTGGAAGGACTGGGAGGCATTTGGAAGCCTTGCAGATAGATTCTGAAGCTGGAGGAAGTAGTAGTGAGGTTCAGCCACATGGAATGAAGAAGAAGAGTCCAGAAGTACTGGTTTTAGATAACCTTAATAAGCTTGCTTCAACAGTTAGATCTTTCTTCACAGCACTTGTAAAAGGTTTTACTTTACCAAATCGTCGGAGGACTGAAACAGGATCTTTAGGTTCAGCTTCAAAAAATATTGGAAGTGCCCTAGCGAAGGTTTTTCTCGAGGCACTGGGTTTTCCTGATCCTAACTATGGTGTTGATGTCTCATTGTCTGTCAAGTGTCGCTATCTTGGAAAGGTTGTTGATGACATGGTCGCTCTTACATATGATAATAGGCGGCGAACTTGTTACACTGCTATGATCAACAAATTTTACGTTCATGGGACATTCAAGGAGCTTCTTACAACATTTCAAGCAACAAGTCAGTTGTTGTTGGATGTTTCTTATTCTATTTCCTCATCAGGTGGCGAACATGAAAAGAGTGGTGATGGGAGTAAACTGTCTCAGAGTTCATGGCTTCTTGATACGTTGCAGAGTTATTGTCTTGAGCTCGAGTATTTTGTGAATTCTGGGTTACTGTTATCGTCAACCTCATCATCCCAGGCTCAGCTGCTTGTTCAGTCCGATTCTTTATCCATAGGATTGTTCCCTGTTCCTAGAGACCCAGAATCATTTGTACGCATGTTGCAGGCTCAAGTTTTGGATGTGATACTTCCTGTCTGGAACCATCCAATGTTTCCCAATTGTATTCCCGGTTTCATTACTTCCATCATTTCCCTACTCACTCATGTGTATAATGGTGTTAGTGATGCAAAAACAAAACCGTAATGGATTACCTGGAACAACAAACCAACGTTTCATGCCGCCGCCTCCGGATGAAGCAACAATTGCTACCATTGTTGAGATGGGATTTTCTAGAGCAAGGGCTGAGGAGGCGCTGAGACGAGTGGAAACAAATAGTGTTGAGATGGCAATGGAATGGTTGGTTAGTCATGCCGAAGATCCTGTGCAGGAGGATAATGAACTAGCTCGTGCCCTGGCTTTATCCCTTGGAAAATCGACAGAAACACCTAAAGTTGATGGAGCTGATAAGTCTCCTGATGCCTTGGCTGAAGAGGCGAAGGCAAAAACCACCTCCTATGGATGATATCCTTGCTGTGGCAATGAAATTGTTTCAGGGTTGTGATTCAATGGCTTTCCCATTGACAGATTTACTGGGGACTCTTTGCAGCAGGAACAAGGGGGGAAGATCGTTCCAAAGTAATTTCTTATCTTGTTCAGCAACTAAAGCTGTGCCCACTCGACTTCTCCAAGGACAGTTGTGCATTGGGTATGATTTCACATACTTTAGCATTACTTCTTTCAGAAGATGGAACTACTCGGGAAATTGCAGCACAAAATGGGGTTGTCTCCATTGCAGTTGAGATCTTGATGAATTTTATGGAGAGGACAGAGGCATCAAAAGAGCTCCTTGTCCCTAAATGCATCAGTGCTTTACTTCTTATCTTGGATGACTTGATGCAGTCAAGGCCTAAGATATCTGGTGGTGCTGATGAGGGAACAGTTCCAGGATCCTTATCTGGTTTTTCAGCAAATCAAGCACCATCTGAAACAATTAAGGAAAAACCAGTGCCTGCTGATGCATGCGAAGATGAATCTGCTAAGGAGGGTTCTGTATTTGAAAAACTTCTTGGGAAACCAACAGGTTATTTGACAACGGAAGAGAGTCGTAGAGTACTTGGAATTGCTTGTGACCTCATAAAGAGACACGTATCCCCTATTATTATGCAGGCTGTTCTTCAATTATGTGCTCGCTTGACAAAATCACACGCTCTGGCTGTGCAATTCCTTGAATGTGGTGGTATGGTTGCCCTATTTGGCCTGCCAAGAAGTTGCTTCTTCCCTGGGTATGATACCTTAGCTTCTGCTATTGTTCGGCATCTTCTTGAAGATCCTCAGACACTACAAACAGCTATGGAATTGGAAATACGCCAAACACTGAGTGGAAGCAGGCATGGAGGGCGTGTATTGGCTAGAACATTTTTGACATCTATGGCACCTGTCATATCTAGAGACCCAGAGGTCTTTATGAGGGCAGTAGCTGCAGTTTGTCAGTTGGAGTCGTCAGCAGGGAGGTGCATTATCATGCTATCTAAAGACAAAGATAAAGATAAAAAAGTTTCTGGGTCTGAGACTGGAGTATCTACAAATGAATGTGTAAGACTAACTGAAAATAAGGCACAAGATGCTAGTAAGTGCTCCAAATCCCACAAAAAGGTTTCAGCAAATCTTACTCAAGTGATTGATTATCTACTCGAGATTGTGTCGACTTGTCCTTCGTACCATGAGGTTGATTACTGTGGAGGGAATGCCAGTGCTATGGAAGTAGATGAACCAACTAACAAAGTGAAGGGCAAATCTAAGGTTGATGAAACAATAAAGATAGGAGCTGACAATGTGTCGGATAAATCGGCTGCCCTTGCTAAAGTAACATTTGTTCTCAAGTTATTGAGTGATATCATGCTCATGTATGTTCATGTTGTTGGAGTAATCTTGAGAAGAGATCTGGAAATGTGCCAACAGCGTGCATCTAGTCATTTTGAATATCCTGGACACGGAGGCATAGTTCATCATGTTCTGCATCGTCTTCTTCCCCTAGCAATAGACAAGTCTGCTGGCCCTGATGAATGGAGAGACAAGCTCTCTGAAAAAGCTTCATGGTTTTTGGTTGTATTGGCTGGCCGCTCTAGCGAGGGAAGGAGAAGGGGTTGTGAATGAGCTTGTGAAAGCATTGTCTTCATTTAAAAATGTAGAGAGCAATTCTTCTAGTAGCAGCTTATTACCTGATAAGAAAGTCTTTGCATTCGTTGATTTTGTATATTCCATCCTGTCAAAGAATTCTTCATCGGGCAACTTACCCGGTTCTGGAAGTTCTCCTGACATTGCCAAAAGTATGATAGATGGAGGTATTGTACATTGCCTCTCAGGCATTCTTCAAGTAATTGACTTGGACCACCCTGATGCACCAAAAGTTGTGAACCTCATACTCAAGTCTTTGGAGAGTCTGACAAGGGCTGCAAATGCTAGTGAACATGTCTCCAGGGCCGACACACTGAATAAGAAAAAGGTAAATGGTTCAATTGGAAGGTCCGATACAGTAGGTGTTGCCGCCACAGCATCTCAACAATTACTAGCTGCTGAAAATAGAAGTCCTGACCACTTACTTACCGGGAATACTGGTTCTGAGGCTGTGCCAGCAGATAATTCTCAGAATGATGGTAATCAAATTGCAAATTCAAACCAGTTTGAGGGACAAGATATGGGGATTGTGGGTCCAACTTCTGATACACCTTTGGGTCTTGGGGATGATTATATGCGGGAGGATATGGAGGAAAGGGGTACCTTACCCAATGGTGAACAAATCGAAATGTCTTTTCATGTAGAAAACAGAGTAGATGATGATATGAATGAGGAAGAGGATGACATGGGTGATGATGGCGAGGATGATGATGATGGAGAAGATGAGGATGAAGATATAGCTGAAGATGGCACTGGTCTAATGTCCTTGGCTGATACAGATGTGGAAGACCATGATGATACTGGTTTGGGAGATGAATACAATGATGATATGGTTGATGAAGAAGATGATGATTTCGATGAGAACCGTGTCATTGAGGTTAGATGGAGAGAAGCCCTTGATGGGTTAGATCATTTGCAGGTTCTTGGACAACCTGGAGCAGGGGAGGGCTAATTGATGTGTCAGCTGAAGCCTTTGAAAGTGTAAATGTTGATGACTTCTTTGGAATTCGTAGGTCATTTGGCTTTGAGCGCCGTCGTCAGGCCAATAGAACTTCCAATGAGAGGTCAGTTACAGAAGGGAATGGTCTTCAGCATCCTCTCCTTTCAAGGCCATCAAATTCTGGTGATTTGGTTTCAATGTGGTCATCTGCTGGGAGTTCATCCCGGGATACAGAAGGCCTTTCTGCTGGTAACCTTGATCTAGCCCATTTTTATATGTTTGATGCTCCTGTTCTTCCATATGACAATGCGCCAACTAATCTATTTGGTGATCGGCTGGGTGGTTCTGCACCACCCCAACTAGCTGATTTTTCTGTTGGTTTAGAGTCCTTGCGTGGGTCAGTTCGGAGAGGGCCAGGTGATGGTCGCTGGACTGATGACGGCCAACCCCAAGGTGGTGGTCAAGCTGCAGTAATTGCTCAAGCAGTTGAAGAGCAGTTCATTTTGCAATTAAGCAATATTGATCATGCTCAAAATGCTTCTGAAAGGATTTCACAGAACCTAGGATTGCCAGAAATGCAGCAGGGTGATCCTGTTCTGACCACTGATAATCATCTGGAAGTAGAGGTCAGTGAAACTGATTCTCAACTTAATATTAATCACCATTTTAACAATAACCACCTAGATAAGCAACTAACACAACTTCTATTGTTACAGGATGTAAACCCAGAGGTTTCTGCTGAACCGACAGGCGATAGCCATCAAGTGATAGAAGGTCTAGCGAGGGAGATTGGTAATGATAGCATGGAAACTGAGGAAGGAAATGATATTGACACAGAACCGCTGGGGACGACTTCAGGTTCTGTTGCTCATGATGGGGTGGCTGTTGATAGCACTTCAAATGGTCTTGTAAACTCCTGCAGTATGCCATCTGAGGCTGAGGGTTCTGATAGATCCTCTGGACCAAATGGCCAGTCTAGTTGTCATGCACAGTCGGTCTCTGAAGCTGATATGACTAGTCTAGGCAATCATGCTACATCCGGTCCAGAAAGTGCAGATGTTGATATGAGTGTTACTGATGCAGAAATTGATCAGGTGGATTCAGGATTCCCGCTATCTGGTCCTAATCTAGAGGAATCATCAGCACAGCAAAATAGTGTGGTGGCCCAAGATGCAGGTCGGATGGATGAAAGTAGTTTGAATGGTGAGGCTTCCGATGCTAATGGTATAGACCCGACATTTTTGGAGGCACTTCCAGAAGATCTACGCGCTGAGGTTCTTGCATCTCAGCAAGCTCAGTCTGCTCCAGCACCTACTTATGCACCTTCTAGAGTTGAAGACATTGATCCAGAGTTTTTAGCTGCTCTTCCTCCGGATATTCAAGCTGAAGTTCTTGCACAACAACGAGTGCAAAGAATTGCACAGCAATCAGAAGGACAACCAGTTGACATGGACAATGCTTCAATTATTGCCACTTTTCCAGCTGATCTACGTGAAGAGGTCTGTTTTTATTTTTATTTTTTTATATTTTTAATTCCAAACCTTGTAAATCTTAATTTTGTTCTGTTAATTTACTTCTGTGGTTTGTGTCTGCTAGGTGCTTTTGACATCTTCAGAGGCTTTGTTATCTGCATTGCCGTCTCCGTTACTTGCTGAAGCACAAATGCTTAGAGACAGGGCAATGAGTCACTACCATGCTCGCAGCTTGTTTGGAAGTAGCCAGAGACTAAATACTAGGGGAAATAGATTTGGTTTTGATAGACAGACAGTTATGGACAGGGGTGTTGGAGTCAATATTGGAAGGACGGCATCTTCAGTTGCTGTGAACTTGAAGTTGAATGAACTTGAGGGAGAACCACTTTTGGATGCTAATGGCTTGAAAGCATTAATCCGACTATTAAGACTGGCCCAGGTAATGATACTACTGAATAATATAGTAAAGAAATGACTAGACCCTAATTCAACCTCTGTGAATGTTTGTGTTGTGTCACTTTATGCAACATGGAATATGATAATTTTTTGAAATATCCGAATACCTAAGAGTGATAGTGGAGCTAAACTGTTTCTGTATTTTTATGCTTTTTAGCCTCTTGGGAAGGGTCTACTGCAGAGGCTTTTGTTGAACTTGTGCGCGCACAATGATACAAGAGCAACACTTGTCCGGCTTCTGCTTGATATGATAATGCCTGAGACCGTGGGCACCATTGGTGCATTAACTTCAATAAATACACAGAGGCTTTATGGATGTCAGTCTGATGTTGTTTATGGCCGATCTCAATTATGTGATGGTACATCTTGTTTTCCCCTACTTTACTGGTGATAGAAAATTATCTTTATCTCTTGGATCTCACAAGGATGGTTCTACTTTATTCAGGTGTTCCTCCACTTGTATTGCGAAGGGTACTTGAGATTCTGACCTATCTGGCTACAAATCATTCTGGTGTAGCCAATCTTCTTTTCCACTTTGAGGGCACAAATATTCCAGATTTTGCATATAAAAACCAGTCAGACGGAAGAAGTTTAAAAGGTAAGGATAAAATGATTGCAGGACAGCATTATACATGCACTTCTGCAAGCTCGGAGAACAAGAATGTCCCATTGATATTGCTTCTCAGACTCTTAAATGAATCACTGTTCTTACGTAGTATGGCACACCTTGAGCAGGTCTGTTTTATCATGTCTAGTTCACTTTGAAAAGTTTATGTCATGATCAGTTTGCTCTAGTAATGCGTTTGTTGTTGCTTACTGGAAGGTCATGGGTCTAGTCCAAGTGGTGGTGTATGCTGCAGCGGCAAAAGTAGATATTCAGTCTAGTACTGAAGAAAGAGCACCTCCTGCGGAAACCCCTCCTGGAAATGAAACCACCAGTGATACTCATAAAGATGCTCGTGTATTGCAAGTGGAATCTAATCAACTAGACCAAAGTGCCAGTGCTTGGAACAGAAAATCAGATGGTCAGAAGAGCATCAGGACTTATGATATTTTCCTACTGATGCCTCATTCAGATCTGCGTAATCTATGTGGTCTTCTTGGACATGAAGGGTATTATTTTCACTATATGATTATTTGTTATTTCTTCTTTTTGATTTTTATGAAACTTATGGCTTTCCTGCAACAATATGTGCTAGCATGTCATTCAAGAGTTATTTTGTCTTCGTGATCTGCAATCTCTATTTGTTTTTGCTGTAATTGACAATAATATAACAATGCCAGATCATTGATTGTATCTTTTGTGAGTCAGGCTTTCTGACAAAGTTTACACGCTGGCTGGTGACGTGCTGAAGAAATTGGCCTCTGTTGCTGCTGCTCACCGCAAACTTTTTGTTGTGGAGCTTTCAGAGTTAGCCCAAAGGTTGAGCAGCTCAGCTGTCAATGAACTTGTTACACTTAGAGATACGCACATGCTCGGTTTGAGTGCTGGATCCATGGCCGGGGCAGCTGTTCTTCGGGTTTTGCAGATTCTCAGCTCGCTCACTTCTGTTAGCAGTGATGGTGACAAAGCCAAAGCGGATAATGACAGTGATAAGGATAAAGTGAACAATGACGAACAGGAAGAGCATGCTACAATGTGGAAGTTAAATGTGGCATTGGAGCCGTTGTGGGATGAACTAAGCGAATGTATTAGTAAAATGGAAACAGAGTTGAATCAGAGCTCCAACTCTTCAGTTGTCTCAAACATTACCATGGGGGAACAGATACAGGGTTCTTCTTCAGCTTCTCCTCCTCTCCCTCCTGGAACTCAGAGACTCCTGCCTTTCATCGAGGGGTTTTTCGTTCTGTGTCAAAAATTGCAGGCTGATAATTCAATATTACAGCAAGATCATTACGATGTGACGGCAAGGGAAGTGAAAGAGACTGCTGGGAGTTCAGTTCCAGTATCTGTTAAAAGTGTGGATTCTTACAGAATAATTGATGGATCTGTCACATTTGTAAGGTTTGCTGAGAAGCACCGTCGCCTTCTTAATGCTTTTGTGAGGCAGAATCCTGGTTTACTGGAAAAATCACTCTCAATGCTGCTTAAAGCTCCTCGACTGATTGATTTTGACAACAAAAGGGCTTATTTTCGATCAAGGATACGGCAGCAGCATGACCAACACCTCTCAGGTCCTCTGCGTATAAGTGTTAGACGTGCATACATTCTAGAGGATTCGTATAATCAACTTCGCATGCGACCAAGTCAAGACCTTAAGGGAAGGTTGAATGTTCATTTTCAAGGTGAAGAGGGTATTGATGCTGGTGGCTTGAGTAGGGAATGGTATCAATTGCTATCAAGGGTCATCTTTGACAAAGGAGCTTTACTTTTCACTACTGTTGGAAACAATGCAACTTTTCAGCCGAACCCAAATTCTGTATATCAAACTGAACATCTCTCTTACTTCAGATTTGTTGGCCGAGTGGTAATTGTCTGGAGGACCTTTTTCTTGATCATGGGTTTTTTTTAACTATTCATCTTTCTGCTTACTAGCATCATTATGCCATGTTTTTATAGGTAGCAAAGGCACTGTTTGATGGGCAACTGCTTGATGTATATTTTACTCGGTCCTTCTACAAGCATATCCTCGGCGTGAAGGTGACTTATCATGATATTGAGGCTGTTGATCCTGATTACTATAAAAATTTGAAATGGATGCTTGAGGTGAGCGTTAGTAAGAATTAAATCACTAAATTTGTCTTGAACTCGTAAATAGTTCCTAAAGTGCTTTGGCTCTTCTGTCTATGCAGAATGATGTGAATGACATACCTGATCTGACATTTAGCATGGATGCAGATGAAGAAAAACACATCCTTTATGAAAAAACTGAGGTAGAGGATTAGCCTTTTTAGCTGTCTCTCATTTGTGATATTTCCCCCTTGTATCTAGATTATAGAGCATGCTAAATTATTTGAGATCATCAAAGGATTCTGAACTTAACTCTATAATCGTAATTGTTAAGGTTACTGATTATGAGCTCAAACCGGGAGGAAGAAATATTAGAGTGACAGAGGAGACGAAGCATGAATATGTAGACCTTGTTGCTGATCATATTTTGACCAATGCCATTCGACCTCAAATAAATTCATTCCTTGATGGTTTCAATGAATTAGTACCCCGGGAACTTATATCTATTTTCAATGACAAGGAGCTCGAATTATTGATTAGTGGTCTTCCAGAGATTGATTGTAAGTTGGCAAGCCTTATCTACTTTGTCAAACAATTAGCTTCATTTATTTATGATGAAACATCTTAACAATTTAGACGTCTTTTCAGTGGTTGATCTGAAGGCCAACACCGAGTATACTGGTTACACAGCAGCAGCTAATGTTGTTCAATGGTTTTGGGAGGTTGTTGAGGGATTCAACAAGGAAGATATGGCAAGATTACTCCAATTTGTAACAGGAACTTCAAAGGTGATTCACCTGACACTTTTTTTTAACATGAAAATTCTGCATCAAAGTTGGAATTCATCATGTGTTTTCTGTGATTTCGGTGGTGTTGTGGTAGTTCTTTTTTGGACTGTTATCTGGTCCTGAAGTAGTCAGTAATGGCTCCCTCCTTTTGAGTAATCTTGGTTGTCCCTTCTTTTTAGTTTTCACTTCTCTTAAAATGCTTTACATTTGGTATCTGGTCGCATATTGGTGTCGATGGCATTATTTGAATCCACCCCCATTTGTTTTGTAGGCATGTGCTACAGATTGTTGCAATGTATTTATTGAGGGTTCTGTTATGTTTCTTGGTGGTTATCCTCTTTTAATAAATGTCTTTTTTTCGCTCTTTATTCATTACTATGCTGGCTGAGTTTTTATTTGTACAGTTTACAATGGATATATACTGATTGACTACTGGGAGATATTGGACCATCTTCCGTTAATGTTTCTGGATGACTAATTGATAGTGTTGGTTTATCAGGTTCCTTTAGAAGGTTTTAAGGCACTGCAAGGCATATCGGGTCCACAGAAGTTTCAGGTTCATAAAGCATATGGAGCGCCTGAGAGACTTCCATCAGCTCATACCTGGTAAATTTTTCTATTTAGTGAAATGGTTATAGGCATTGAATTGAAGATTGTATTGTAATTATAAATGTTTCTGTACACTGATTGATGTCTATGGCCTCACCAGCTTTAACCAATTGGACCTTCCCGAGTACTCGTCAAAGGAACAGCTTCAGGAACGTTTATTGCTAGCAATCCACGAAGCTAGTGAGGGATTTGGGTTTGGTTAAATCATGATGAGTTAATGCAGTTCTAGCCGATTGCATGTAAGTTAATTTCTTGCTAAAATAATTGGTGCTCAATTTCCCATCCACGCTCTTTGCTATAGAAATTTGTTGAGATTCAGACTTGCATTAATCATATTATGTTTGCAGTCATGAGTGTGAATGTGGATCCGATAAAGGTCGTTTTCGGTGGCAGAGCTAATTTCTTTTGCTTGTTGCCTGAAAGCAAGGAAGTGGTTTGGTATGTATGGGTCTAATTCTGTAGTATATGCGCGAGCAGACATGGGAGGAGGAATTCGGTGGGAGACACCCCTCTTTTTTTGCATGCTCCTTATTTTTCCATCTAGTGGTACAATAACATAATAGTGTGAGTGATCATAATTGCTAGATTCTGCCTTTTAACATTGTACAGGTTTTTCTTGTTTATGAAAATATCATTCAAACATTTTTCTTTTTATATATTCCTTTTAGCTGTTTATAAACAATTTCGAGCTGGCAATGCAAGTTAGTAAAACCGTTTGAGTTCGGTAATTCAATTCGATTTTCGATTTTTCAGATTTATAAATTTTGATTTCTGGTTTGGAGAAAATACATGTTCAATCTGCTTCCTCAACCCGATCATGGAAGCTTTTGGTAATTCGATCAAACGAAACATGATAATTGAAGGCAACAACCAAATTGGCCAATGAGAGAAGAATTGTTATTATTATTTGTATCGACATGACTACATGCGTATATATCAAAAAAAAATATTAATATTCGTATTCCCTTTTCCCATATTTTCTTTATTTTTATTTTATGATTTATTTGTAAAAAGACTGTATTTTGTAGTAGTATACAAATACTCAAATGGAGTATTATACTAATTCCAGTAACCTTATTATTAGCTATATGTATATGTGCTGCAAAAACGTGTATATATACGTATCAGTCTATTTACTCGGACGACTAAACCCATTTCTATCTACCTTTATCTCTCTCTCTCTCTACAATTCATTGCTCAGCTCATTTCTCTGCTTTGGAATATCTCTAGCTGAGGATTCATGTCGGTATGCAATCGAAATTCTTTTACGGTTCTTGTTCATTTAGGGGTTATGTGTTGATTGGATTTCAGTCGGATTGTGGTCCTTTCTTTGCATCGCCAGACTTTTTTTATTTTGCTTCCAATTTCGTGCGCTTTGATTGATCGCTTTCTTTGATTGATCGCTTTGTATGGGGCTACGGTTCCGGGAGTTGGGTGAATTTTACTGTTATTTCTTTAAATTTGGTTGTTTACTATTGCGATTGGATTTTGATTTTTGTTTATTATCGGATTTTGATGTACCTTAAATCCTTTACTTATGGCGTTCTTCGAGTGACTGAAAGAAGGAACTCTTCGCTATTAATAGTTGCAGCTTTTGACTTACTATAATCTGATAAAGGAAACATAATCGTCAGAATAAAAATAATGGAATTTAACTACTGGGCTTATATTCAACTGATTAATTTTTAAATGAGAAATCTGATCGTTGGATTTGGTTATAAATGTTATTTCACTTTGATCAGTGAGTTTTTTGGTATTTTATTCTGTTTCAGTTGTCTGGCTTAGTATTTATTATTTCACTTTTGATTTGCAAACTTTTGAATATATTTCCAATTCAGCCAATCATTTTTCTTCGTATTAGAGTTGTCTACTATTTAGTAGGTTATGCTCTATGCAAGACTACTGGTACAGTGCATCCAAGTAAAAATGGCTCTACTATTACTTCTGCTTCCCTTGCAACCAACATTTTGGATTTCAACACACGTTAATGGTGTTCTTATGTCCTTTGCTATATGAGTGTATTTCATTGGTCTGTTTGGTTTGACTGTCATTTATAGTAACAGTGTAATCCCTTCCTCCATTAAATGACCCCCTTCTCCTAAGTCTTTTGATGTCAGTTGGAATATGAATATTGTCTTCTGAGGGTGATTATGGGTATGTTTTAGTCATGCCAGCCTTATAATTACATTTAGGGGAAGCTTGACAATTACAACGTAATGAGAATCCAAATGAGTAGAGTATGAAAATGAGTGGAAAAGGTGGGTTTCATCCCCCCTCCCCCATGTTTTTTGTGTGTGGGGGTGGGTGGGATGGTCCATTGCCCACTTTTTGAGTGTGGAAGTGCTTGCGGGAGAATCATTCGTCCTACTAAGCAATCCTGTTTTCTAAAGACCCCTAACAATCACCCCATTTGTTTTGTAATATCTGCTAGACTGTTACTTTGGTTAGAGTCTGTGTATATGCAGTTCTTATTATATCCCATATTTATTTTGTTTTCTGCCAATGTGGTAAGTTTATACACAATGAGTATTAAGAAATGCCACTTGGAGCTATTCAGTAGTTAGAAAGACTAAGTTATATTTGCTAAATGTCTGTCATGTGAAATGAGGCTGAAACTACACTTCATACAGTCATACTATAGGGAATGGTAGTAGCATGATTGACTTTCGAATTATCTCATTGGTTATTTGCTCAGTTTTGCAATATGCATTCAGATTTTGCTCAGCTCTTAATTCATTTTATCTCGGAAACTTTTTCGAAGTTAGGAGTTGAATGGATGGATGATTACAAGAAGGCGAATCTTTTGTTGCTTGTAAAGTTCATATAAGAATATGCATCATTTTAACATACCTCACCAAGTTGAACCAACTTCTGATTGTACCTTGTTGTCTATAAACCGATACTTTTATTCTTTTCAAGGAATGCTTATTATGTGACATGGCATGCTTAAGCATTTAGCAGAATACGGCTTTCTTGTCTAAGTGATCTTGTATTACGACTTTATGGTTCCTTGTTTTCTTCACGTCATCCAAATTATTCTTGTAACTTTGTTGTCTACATCTGTGTATGGTTTTTTACATCGTATTTGTAGGCATATTCTGTCTGTAGAACAGTCTGCCAAAAAGTCGGGAGTAGTTATAATCAGTGTGCTAGAAATTTAGGTAATGCATTTCTCAACAAGTTTTTTTTTTTTAATCTGCAGGAGAAGGGGCGGCCGTTGCCAAAGTTTGGTGAATGGGATGTTAATGATCCTGCTTCAGCAGAGGGATTTACTGTAATATTTAACAAGGCCCGTGATGAGAAAAAGACAGGTGGAAATCCAGATTCTCCTACAAATGTGGATACAAATACAAATTATGGAGCAGAACCTATAAAACCTAAGGGTGTAAGTTGCTCTTCATGTCAATAAAGTTATCTTAAAGTTTGGGCATGTTTGCTGGTAAATATATAATAATATCCTTTCATTTTGTGGCTGTAGCAGTGTTGCTTGTGAATTCTTCAGGCTTCATCTTTGTCTGTCTAGTTATTTATAGTTTAGTATGTGATTGGGATGTGATTTTTTGTGGTCTGAAACTGATATGTGTAACTTGTTTGAGTTGCAGAAAAAATGGTTTTGCTGCATGCAGAGCCCAAGCGCACATTCTTGACCATGTGTAGACCTAAAATGTAGAGTGCATATTTCATAACTTGATATAAACAGATTGTGTGTTCTGTTGTGGATCATGACTACGCTTCTTGTTTTGTGCTCTTTCTCACATGTAAATTCCTCTCAAATAGACTCCACATTTCTCCAATTAATATTTTTATTTTATATTCTCTGACTTAGACAAAATCAGTACTTACAGAGAATGATAGTCAATATTTTAGCAAAAACAGCACAATTAATTTCCTGAAAAGTATGAGCTAAATGGGGCTTTTATATAAGTTTACTGAGTTTTGCACAAGTACAACATCAAACTCTAGATGCTCCAAGCTTTCTCTCAAATAAGCGGCGCAACACGTAGACTTGCAAGCCGCTGGCTAAAACTAGAGCAGCTGATTCAAACAATGCTTTATGAATCGCACTTTTGCTCATTCTCTCATTCACTGGAACCCAAAATTAAAAAAAACACATACATGATTCATATATATATATATATATTGGACACAAAAAATATATAATGATAGACATATAAACAGATTACCTATAGCCTGACGATCAGTTTGAGCCTCTAGCCAGTGCTGCTCGAACTGAATATTATACAAAGCTTCCTCTAGTTTCCCGATATGCTCAAAAAGAGGTTTGAAATGCTTACGCTCCCAAACTAAATATCCCAAATGATATTACTGGAGAGAGTGCGTGTGTGTGACAGAGAACAAGAGAGAGAGAGAAACATAAATCACCATCTTTAGCATGCTCATCATGGTACAAGAAATGGCCAGCATGTACATCAAAATCTATAGTTTCATGGTAAGGGGACTTATTAGTGAAACAAAACCGGTGGACTCCTTGATGATAAGCCACAAACTCGTGTTTATCACTTGTCTTGTCGCGAATGTCATGGATCTGTTCGCCATTTGGGCCCTTAACCTGGTAATTTTGTGATGTTCATCATTTCAGGATTTTTTAGCTTCTAATATCAAATAGTCCAAGGATTAATAGAATCAAAGAATTTAATAAGAGATATACCACAAGGTCCACGCCATCTTCACTGTAATGCCATGATCCCTCAGATTTGATCACCACAAATGAGAAATGAACGGTGTTCCCATACTCCACCTTATGAGAGAAGCACTCCTCTCTATCTATCACAAATCTAATACCAAAAGCTCCTCCTAAACTGCCTAAAATTACCATTAGTGTCACTGCTGCAATTGGAAGCCCCATCTGCAACCCAATTCCAAAAATTTATCAACGGAACAAGGGAAGGAGAAAAGAGAGAGAGATAGAGAAGAGTTTTTAATTTAACAAACTAGATTTTATGAGAAAGAAGAAGTTGCATCATATATACATATTTCTATTTCCTCTTATCTTTTACATACATGTTGCAAGTCAAAACATCCGGCCTAGAATTTTTTGAAAAATAAGGGTTGAGATTTGATCATGGTGTTTGAAGTCTACTCGGTAACAAGAGACCAGAGTTAACTATTCAAATGCATGACGATAAAAAACTCCATCATAATCCTAAGATTTAGGTGATAAATTTCTAGAGGAAAATTCCCTATTCCTATGATCCTCTAGATTAAAATGCATAACCTATTTAAAATTCTAGTTTATGACTAAGTACAAGATTGACATGCTTATCTATAATCCACAACGCCACCTTCATCTATCTGCACAACTGAGGTTTTTATTAAAAATAAAGGAAGAAATAAACTGTTTCTAGATATTGGTTAATAATATGAATTATAGTTTGTTATACACCGTCATGTAATTAATTAGACGACAAAAAAAATATAAACCATAAAATTGGTATAAAAGCTCTGCAAAAAAAATTCAGAAATCTCCATATATTGACCATAATAACATCCAAATGGATCCGTTTCTGCCTGGCTGGCTTACTACTGACTCAAAATATTGGAAAATGTAATGTTTATTTCTCTATCAAAAGAATTTGACAACTTAAGAAATTCCGAAAAAATAAATTTCGGGATCCCAAAATCAATCAACCAAACTTCTAACTAATGGGTATAGCAGATGATAAACGAAAAAAGAACAGTCTGGTAGGAAGGTCAAAATCGCTCCTTCCCGAATTCATAATAAGTCTATTCCAGCCAAACTCAATAAAATCCAGTGAAGCTAAAATATCGATCGCATAAATTCAAAAAAAAAAGATCAAAATTGATTGCAATTATTGGAAAATAGAAAGGAGAACAAAATTCGACGGGATAGAGTCGGACTTTTGCGGGAAACTAAAACGCACCTTGTAAATTGGAATGACGTAAATTTACGCGAGGTTTTGGAGCAAAGACTCTTCTCTTTTGGAAGTGTAGATGGTGGACTTTGTCTCCCTGTGTGTATTGTGTATAATGCTGAAGCGGGGTCATTACCTATGACATGGTTTTGCCAACTACAGCCAATGAAAGATTGACACGTATGCTTATTATTTATGTTTAATATCTTTACTAGCACTTTTTTATTCCGCGCTCATAATCTTACCCAATATATTAATTAATTTAATTAATTATTCATTTGATTCATTTTATAATTTTTAACATAATCGAAAACTATATTTATATAAATAGTTAAATAAATATATCTTTATCATTATACATATTTTCGATTTAGTTTTTATGACATTTGAATGTGTTGGGAGTAGAGGTGACAAAATGGGCGGGCGGGCGGGCCGGCCCGGGCCTTGAGGTTTATCGGGCCAACTTAATTTTTAGGCCCGGTACGTTACAGGGCCTTGATTTATGAAGTCTAACCCGACCTCGGGCTTTCGGACTAGCGGGGTGTCTAGTCCATTAATTTTTTTAATATTTTTCGTTATTTATTAAATATATATTCATTGTATAAAAATAAATTAATATGTATAATTTAAATTAAATATGTTAATGTTGAATAAAGTATAAATTATGAAATAATTAAACAAATTAAATAGATCATATTATAGATTTATGTGCAAATAAATATCAAGATTCAAAATCGTATACAAATAAACAACACAAAAATTCAAACTAAAACAATAAACAACTTAAAATCGTCAAGTTTCAACATATATTAATTGCATTTTGAATCTTTAGTTGATAAGTTTTTATCTCCCATCATTTTTTCATTTATATTTATATATTAATATTAATATTTTCTAACAATTATATTTTTTTTGGAGACTTTTTAGCCCCCAAAACCCGAGCTTTTTTAGCCCAAAGTCCATAAAGCCCATGCTTTTTTAGGCGGACTTTTTAGACCTAACACACCTCCGGGCTTCTAATTCCAGAGTCCAATCCAACTCTTTTTTCGGGTACCCTGGGTCAGCCCACCGAATCGGGTCATTTTGCCGGCTCTAGTTGTGAGTTGGACATATGTGTTGAGACTTTTCTACAATCGCTTTTGTAATTGTAATAGATACTTTATTATACAAAAAGTATTAAGTCATGTGTAAATATTATGCAGTATATAAATTATGATAGAAATAGATTTAATTTTTTGGCAAATTAAAATAAATGGTCCTAAACATTTTTTATTGTCAAATTAGTTCTCAGGAGATTAGATTTTGGTTTATTGGTCATTCCATCAATTTTCCATCGGAAAGTTTTGTGGAAGAATCAATTTGGCTAAAAACTTAAATTGGAAATCAATTTGATCAAAAATCAAATATTTAGAATACTTCTTTACGCACAACATTTACATCAGTAGATTTTTAAAGTAATTATTATTTTTTTAAAAAGTAGTACCCAATTCTCAAAAGTATCAAAGTATTTCCCAATCTCCTCTCACTTTATTTAAACAAATAACCAATTTACTAAGTAAAAAAGTCAATATGTACAAATTATTATTGAAAGTATCTTTTCTCAATTTTGATGGATCACTATGAAAGATAATATCTCATTTCCTAGTTGATAATTTTATTTAAAAAAATGAAAAGTAACTTGTGGAAGAATGTCTGAAATAAAACTTACTCCTATTTATTAAAGAATAATTTCAACAACAGGACAATATTTTAAAGAGTATCGCTAATAATAATATTGGAGTAATTAGAAAGAATTATAAAAATAAAATAGAACTATTGATAAGTACTGAAATAACTTATGTCAGAAAGCAAGCAGTAATGCAATCACAACATTTATAGTGGTTCGAAGATAACTCCTGTTGGATATGAGTCAGTAGATGATACTCAGCTGTTGTTCGGTTAAAAGAAAATTGGGGGAAATCATAGTAGTACTATGGAATTGAAGATCCCAAAACCTAGCTGATATCAGTAGATTAGTGTGTCGTTAGGATTAGGCGATGTATAGGTTAGACTTGATGTATTGATTATTATTTTTGTCTAAGTCCTGTACGGGGTAATTGTTGAACCGATCTTCCGTCGAAGATACTTTTGGGAACCCCATGTCATCGTGTAATCGTTTGTGTTCTTCGATCAAGCGTGATCTTCCACTCGTCGAAGACAGTGACAAATCATCGGAGAAGACTACTCCCACTGATAGTCATCGGCGGAAGAACATAAACAAGCACAGCACCTTCGCAGCCGCCACCGACCTACTCGGAAGATGCCGTGTCGGCCGACTCGACCAAGAAGACAGAGACTTTTCGCCCATCAGTATCCTACGGAAAGCGACCCAGCTATTCAAGTCTTTTCGAAAAGTTCGGCGAGAAGACATACGAGGTTGTTGAACGGTCAACTCGACATTCTCACCAACTACAAACCTCGACCAATGAGAAGCCGACAACGCTTACCTACTCTACACAAAGTAAAGTTCGCTCTCATGAACAGTGCATTAACCGCCCTCGCCGCAACAAGTTTGAATTATGGCCGTTTTCTTTGGAAGCTTGTGACACGTGGCATCGTCGTCTCCAACGGACATATGCCATAACTCACAACTATAAATAGAGAAGTTTTTGAAGCTCCGAGTAACGGAATTTCGAAGGGACAAGCTCAAGTTCATAAACGCTCTAGAACACTCAAAGATCATCCAGGAGGAAAACTTGCGTACTTAGAAGATTTCTCGGTTTTTCTCTCAGAGTTCTTACATCCCTTTCTTCTCTGACTAAGCTCATTGTCATATTTATAGCTTAGATTCGAAGGAGTTCACATTTAGTGAATTGTTCTTATTGTAAGAACTCCTTCTCGGTTGGAGAAAATTCCCTTCCCTTTCGGACTTAGGTTTGGATTGTAAAGTTGCTAAGGACTATAACTTAGAGGGAACCGTCCAAATGCGACAGTATCCCCGCCGAGGCTTGCTCGAGAATAATCAACAAGTTCTCCCGCCTTGTTCGGGACCGTGGACGTAGGATCTTGCGTATCCGAACCACGTTAAATCGCTTGTGTTCTTTTACTGTTTTATTGCATAGCATTCAACTGACTTGAAAATCATAAGCTTGCATAAAACGTATTTTATAAAGCGCACAACCAAAAGATTTAACTTGCTAAAATGTGTTTTCAAAAGAGACGAATTCTGGGCCCCACACTTTCCGCACAACAGTCTCCGACTGATTCTCAAAGTACTGGCAACAATCAGTAGGAGAGAGCTCAGTAGCTGACTCACTCTGTCCCGCGATCGAAGGCTTATTAGATTTCATGGGACCTTTCCCTAGCTGGTTCGGAAATCTCTACATACTCTTAGTTGTGGATTACGTGTCCAAGTGGATTGAAGCCAAAGCTACTCGCTCTAATGATTCCAAGGTAGTTGTTGGATTTCTTAACTCTAATATTTTTAGCCGGTATGGTGTTCCTCGAGCCATAATAAGTGATAATGGTACTCATTTCTACAATCGTACCGTTGAAGCTTTGATGAAGAAATACGGATGTCAACATCGTCTATCTACTCCGTATCATCCCCAAACAAATGGCCAAGCTGAAGTATCCAATAGGGAGATAAAGCATGTTTTGGAGAAAATGGTTAATCCGTCTCGCAATGATTGGAGTACACGCTTGGAGGATGCTCTTTGGGCGTACAGAACTGCATACAAGACCCCTATTGGTATGTCCTCTTATCGTTTGATCTTCGGGAAAATGTGTCACTTACCCGTTGAGCTCGAGCATAAGGTATTTTGGGCCGTGAAAAGAATGAATATGAACTTGCTCAAGTGTGAGGAGGAATGTAATTATCATTTGAAAAAATTTGAAGAGCTTAGACTTGAAGCTTATGATGCCTCTATGTGGTATAAAGATCGCACGAAAGCTTAGCATGATCGTAATCTGAGATCTAAACAGTTTGAAGTTGGACAATTGGTACTCTTATATCAATCTAAACTTCATCTCATGCCTCAGAATCTTTGTTCGAGATGGATAGGGCCAAGCAGAGCAGTTGATCTGGAAGATCCCGCGACTAAGTCAGTTTTCGTGGTGAATGGCCATCGGCTGAAGCTCTATCATCACTTGCATCAATTGAAGACAGTGGACGAGGTTCCATTGTATCTCCCAACATACACTTGTTGATCCTGGAAGTGTCGAGCCTGCGACTCTAAATCAAGGCGCTTGTGGGAGGCACCCCACACGTATCATTTATCTTATTTTATTTTTCGCATTTTATTTCTTAGTCTAGCTTTATTTGCAGTTTTTCATATATAGTCTTTTGTGTTGGTTTCTTGTGCTTACTATTTTATGTAGGAGATCTAGATATTTGTGGAAGAAAATCATAACTTAGGAAGGAAGTATCAAGATTTATGCTATATAAAGAAGGAGTTTGAAGAAGGAAATTGCCTAAGTATGGGTTGAGGACCTAATTGCAAAACACTTCAAATTTTTGTGGTCCAATTTACACAAAAGTTGAAGTGTGAGGATATTGAAGTAAGACAGAGGTGTATTTGCGCACAAATAGAAATTTGGGGACTCAATTGCGAACCCTCAGAAAGTTGAGCTTTAAGATCGAATCAAAGGGGGGAGTTCCCATAACTGTTCCCGCGCTACAATCTCTCTCCACTCTCTTCAAAATCGTCTTCAACCAAGCTACTCATCATCTCTTACCTTCTACATCATCTTCCATCACATCCATGGATCATAGGAAGCAAAAGATGACCGCCTCAGCTGCGACGAAGTCGGTATTGCTGATTTCTCCTTCGTCCCAACCGACGGCTCGCCAACAACGAGCAAGTCGGCGGAAACGACCCACTCCTCCTCCGCTGGTTCAAGAAGTTGTACCTACTCACGAAGAAGTTTCGCCGGTCGTGGTAGAAGTGGTTGTTGAAGCTGAAGTTGCCACTGACACAACTCCCGAGGCACCGCCACCGGCACATGCAACGCTTACTTCACCGGAAGTGCCAAAAACCCCATCTCCATCTCCATCTCCATCTCCATCTCAAGTTCCGGAGGAAGCCCCTATTATTACTACTCCCTTTATTTCGCCACATTCGTCGCCGGCTAGGGTTTCCACTCCGCCACCAGAAAAGTCAGCCAGTCCTGAAGAACAACCCGTTCCGGAGTCTCTGCCGCCTCAATCACCGACTCCAGTATCCCCTGTCCCAAAATCTTCCACTGTCGCTGCCAAGCGCACGATCGCAACCTGAGCCGCACTTGTGGGTGGCACGATACGAGAGGATGGTACACTTCACATTCCATGGGTGTGACTGATCGTAGATGGCGTGTATCCTTTGGACAAGGAAGATGAAGATTACGTTCCGGAAGCTGATTGCCCAATTGATATGTTGTTAGATGCCGAAGACCAAACCCTATTTCACCGATATGCCACAACCGAAGAAGATATCTTCAATTCCGAGCTGGCCAAAGACAGTTACGACAACATATTCGTAATTCGAATCTTGAATGAGGAAGATCGTCTCCGCCTTCGCCACTTCGATGAGGAAGAGTTGGCCATGAAATGTGAAAAGAGGCAATTTCGGACTTGCAAGTCAGGTACGTTCGTTGATGTTAAGGTCTTGAGTCATTTAGGTATCCATGCTGAGTTCTTTGAGTATGTTCGTATCATTGGTTGGAGTTGGTTGCTTGCCCCTCATCATTTCACTTTGCCGCAAGATATACCTTTAGAGTTTTTCATTTCATTTCATTTCGTTGATGCCGGTAATGTGAACGATGACTGCATTGCTTTCCGTTTGGGTGGACATGAGTTTCATACTTGTTTGTTGGATTGGAACATGAGATTGGGATTGTTGGATTATGCTGATTATTGTGATGATGTGTTGATTCATATTTACGTGGTTTGCCTGAGATGAATTCAGCTTATATAGGTCCTAGGGATGCATGAAAATTACTTGCTCCGTCTGATCCGAATGAATTTTTTGCCTCACGATCTGCCATTTATCACATTGGCAACCCTGTTCTTCGTTTGTGCCATTACTTCATTGCTTATAGTTTGACTGGCACTACTACGGGTTTTTCTAAAGTGAGTGCTACGGAGTTGTATTTTCTATGGTGTATGCATATAGGGACTAAACTTGATTTAGGGTATTGGATAGCTCATTGTTTGGAGAACATTGCTGCTAGGCCGAATCGGCACCATACTCTATGTCATTTGCTTGCTACTTTCTTTGTTCGCAACTTTGCTTTGATATCCCGTGTACCACTGTCTATGTGTGATCCCCCTGCTACGATGAGCCTTAGTCGGTTAAGGTCAGCCAAGCTGACTTATGTTGGAACTGACGAACTGGACAAGTTCTTTAGGCCGGGACCTGGTGTCCCGAGCTATTCTGTGGGTGCAGGGCAGGAGGAGGAGCAAGACAGGCTTGGCTGGATAGAGGCACGGTTGGAGAAACTTGAGGAGAAGTTGGATGAATTTCATAAGACAGTGATAGCTCTCTTGGACGAGCTGAAGAACCGGTGATACCATTCCCCCAGTCAATTTTTTTTTTTTTTAATTTTATGTCTTCGTTTTGATTTTTGTTTGTGTCTTTGTGTTTGTTTCCTCTGCATGCTTCTATGTTTCTTTTAATTGCTCGAGGGCGAGCAAGGTTGAAGTGTGAGGAGGTTGTTTTAGGTTTGTGTCCTTCGTCCAAGGTCGAAGCATGCTAGGTTTTCATGATGTTGATGTGATTTTATGATAAATCTGCCCAGATTTTTGCATGCTTTCATTGACTAAATTCTGCATGATTGGAGTGTATTTTCTCTTTCTATAGAGGATTTTGTATGTGGCTTGGGATGAGAAAATTTAAGCATGTTAAAACTGAATATTTTTAAACCCCATGACTAAAGAGAGATTTGAGTCTTTAAAGTGGGACACTTCCAGCTATTTTCTTGAGAGTGATGTGTTGCAAAGTTTCCATAGCTTGTCGTCATGTGTGATATATGATAGGTGGCAAATTAGGGTTAACTAATTTGAGCTTTTTAATTCTTTCAATTCCTACCTTTGCTCAGCCCCTAGTTAGCCACTTTGAAGCATTGACTTATTTTTTTTCATGAGTTATTCAAAGAAGCCAAGTCTTTCAAAGCCTTTCTCTTGACCCTATGTATGCATATGTTTGTTGTGGTAATTCATAATTTGAGGCAATTTTTTGAAGAGATTTTATGAGAATTGTTGGAAATAGTTGTTGAACTGATATCCCCGAGAGTTATGTTGTTTTGCATTCTGAACTCTGATGGCGGTCAGTTTGGCCATGCAGAGTGTTGTACTGAAAACAAGAAAATAGAAGGGGGCTAAAAAAAAGTTGAAGGTGCAGAAAAGAAAAAAAAGAGAGAGAGAAGAGGAAGAAAAAGAAAAAAAGAATAACACCTGAAGAAAGAAAGGGAATGATGAAGTTCGAATGTTTATATTTTACCTTGCCCAAGTTGAATGTGAAAAAATCCATCTGTGTTGAATTGTTTATCTCTTGTACTTATTATCTGCTTGCCTGAATCAATGCCTTAGTAAATAGCATGCTGCATACTTGTGTTTAATTTTCAGAAGCTTAGGACCCCTAGGATTCCCTACCATGTCATATATTTGAATAAGTCATTAAGCCCGATTACATCCAGGAGAAATGTCTTTTTGAGTTGCTAGATTGACCACTTGCTATTGTAACTGCGTGACTATATGTTTTTATGAGCGGCTTACCTAGACTAGATTAGAGAGAGATGAGTGACTCGGTGAGCAAGTTCAGTTATGCTTATGTTTTGACCAAGCTGATATCTGAATCCATGGTTTGAAAATTATGTTGCTTGACTTGGTTGATGAAGGTTTTGACTGCATTGCATGTTTGAAAAGAAATCATGGATGTTTCATGACTGCTTGGTATGCTTCAGTCTTGAGTCTGTTAGGTTAGAGTTTGTTTGTTTTATTTCTTTTCTTTGAATTTGAGTCTCGTGTCTTAGTGTTTTTATTTCTATCCTTGAGTTTGTTTTGAGTCTTGGGGAATGGTGATTCGAGTAGTAGTATTATTTTTCTCACTCCATACATGAGGGCAAGTACAATTCAAGTGTGAGGATATTTGATGAGTCGATTTTATACTCCTCGAATTCACCTAGTTCTGACGCTCATAATGTCCAAGTTAATGTTGTTTTGTGCCCAGAAATGCATATTTCCAACAGGTTTATGATCTGATGATGATGTGGCGGTTCGGATTTAAAAAGGAGTTATTTGGCACGTTTTGGAGATAAAAGGGGCTTGGATTGAGAAGGAAAGATTTGCTAAAGATTTGGAAGCTTGAAGATATATTAGGGCCGAATTATATTTGGAGAAGGAGTCTTGAAGATCAAGATTTACATGAGATATGCCCTAGATATTCTTTCATTTGGAGGATAAGCTTCAAGATCTATATAAAGGGGTGGAATCGAGACGCTAGAGAGGACATCCTTACAACACTTTCTCATCCTTTTAGTTTCGTTCTCCACCACTTCCGATCTTAGTCCTGTAGTTTAGGTTTTAGATTCAGCATCAAGAACATTAAACACTTTTATTTGCTTTCTTTAGTTTCAGCTTTTACTTTCAATTTCGACTTTAGTTTTCAGCATTAGAAGAATTCATATTTCAGTTTCAGATTTTTCAGTTTAAATTCGAGCTTTCGTTTAGTTCATGGTTTCTGTATTCTTTAAGATTTTGACACTTTAATTTATGTTGCATGCTTATTTACTTTTGCACTTTAATTTCTGTTCTGATCATGTTCGTTAAGTTTTGCTTGTCCAAGTTAATCATGCGTAGCTAAATCTTTTTAGGGCTTCGGCGAGAGTGACAGGTATGAGATACAAACTTTGTGAGATCTAATTGGACGTAGTAATTAAAGACTAGGGTTTCGACTTAATTCTTATGTCGGAGACTTGCCAACTGGCTGCTTGTCATTAGTCGAGGTACATAAAGTGGTTGAGACACTTGCAGACTTCAAGGATGATACTCAAGCTGATTTTTCTCAGATGTACGACCTCGGACAACTCTACTGGAATGACATTGAAGTCCACTGTCAGTTAAGCAACTGGCAGGCCGTTGCTGAGTCTAACCCATAGGTTCAGTAGTATACTCCTGCTGAGTTCAACTCTACTGAAGGCCAAGACTCTGAGTTCAGTAAACTGCTCCTGCTGAGTCCAGTTCTACTGACTCCTGAACACCTTCCAGTATGTTGTTCCTACTGAGTCCAGTCATACTGAATCTTCACTTCATGGCACTGCGGCGGGTAGTCTACTGAGGGACAGGAGACGGAACTACTGAGCTGGACCATGCTAAAGACGAGTCTACTGAGTCTGCAAAACTCAAAGACAAAGATGTTAACTTTTACAAGGGAATGGTTCACTAATCAACATAGGGTTTTGGGATCCGCCAAATCACTAATCAACTAATCTACTGTTGAATCATCTCCGAACACTGCAAGTCAACCGCTTTCTGCAAGGAAGCGGACTCTACAGAATTCAAAGAAAAGAAGTCGTTTGCTACATATATAGAGTAACACGTGGACTATTCGTCTCCAACGGATCTATTCACGCTCACTACTATAAATAGAGGGAAGGTCGTGATCTTTCAAGTCGCGCTACACGATCATACAAGCGACCATACGGGAACTCAAGCATTCAAACGAATCAAAGCTCTATAACACTTATAGTTTATTCAAGTGAAGAACACGAACCCAGAGTGTTTAATCCTCTTTGTTCTTCGCTCTAGAAGTCTTTCTCGTTCCCACCCTCTAACCTAAGCTCAACTGTAATGTCAATAGCTTAGACCGAAGGAATTCAGTTATTGAACTGTTCTTAATTGTTAAGAACTCCTTCATCGTTGGAGATACATTCAAACATTATCGTTTGACCCTGTAAACTGAGACTTACTCAGTATAATCACAAGTTACAGTTTGTCCTGCATACAAACTAACTGAGACTAACTCAGTATAATAAAATAGTGTTCTGTTTTGTTCATGATCAGTGGACGTAGGATCTTGTGTATTCGAACCACTTTGAAATTGTTGTGTCGTTTTAATTGTTGCATTGATTAACTGCTCATACTGAAAACATCTTCAAATCATACAACTGCTATTTTAGTAAAAGCTAAAACGTTGCATTAATATACTGAAAGGCTTTAATAAACAAACGTTTTCAATACAAACTGAATTGGGACTACACATTTCGCACGTTACTGAACTGTTGTTAAACGCTCATGAATTCTGACTCCTGTCAGCTAGCAGAGCTCAGCACTCTCAGTCTCTCTGTCCACGCGATCAAGAGCAGCTTGTCTGGTCTACTGAATTCATTCAGTAGACATCTTCCGTCTTACGGACTGTTCGCGTTTTGAGTTTGAGAAAAATGTTTTCAGGTATATTCACCCCCCATCTATTCCTGAATGTTTGACTCGGGACCAACAATATGTCCAGCGTACAGATCGACTGAGACTTGCTCAGTATAAGTAATCAAGAACTCCTGTTTTGTTCAGGACAGTGGATGTAGGATCCAGCGTATCCGAACCACTTTAAGAACTACTTGTGTTGTTTTACTGTTGCATTGGTTAACTGTTCATACTGCATAAAACCGACTTTAAAATAACATTTAACATAAAACGTGTTTTCAACCGAGACGGAATTTATTTTGGGCCTACAATCCGTACCACATCTTAAACTGAACTATTGTTCACTGACTGAAGTCAGTAGATAGAACTCAGTAGATAGATACTCTACCCACGCGATCTAGAAAGTTAATTTGGTCAACTAACTCGTTCAGTAACACAATTTAGTAGATACTGACTTTCGCGTTTGAGCTTAAATTTGCACTGAGGTGTATTCAACCCCCCCCCTCCCCACCCACCCACCCACCCACCCATACACACATACATAAAGGCTCGTCTCTGGACCAACACGCTAGAGTTGGAGCTACAAAAGTTCGAAGCCTTTTTTATGATTCCCGGAGCGTCAATTGATGATTTCAGCATCAAATTTACTAATCAAATCAACATCATCAACGGACTCGGGGAAACCTTCAGCAATAATGAGACAAATACCAAAATTTTAAGGGCTCTTACTAGGCATAAGTGGTATTCCTTTGGTACATGTTTGCGAAGAACTCACTTAAGCTCTGTTTTCCTGACTATATCTTTTCATAATTAAACGCGGATGAGTTTGAGTTCAACCTTCCACATACTCCCAGTGCTGATACTGATATGCCAATGGATCATGCATATAAGACAACAGTCAGCACACCTGGAGCAAGTCCATCAGTCACTAGTCAATCAGCTGGAGCTCACTGACAACCCAACCGCGATAATCTAGCTGAGAAATATGTTCTCCTTGCAGTAAAGTATCAAAAGGAGAAGGACAATCCCTTACATTTACATTCCGGTAATGAATATATGCCTTGCATATCTCCGACAGAGCATTGACAATACGATGATTGATTATTCTCAATACGATGAATATGCTCGATTTTGACACTTTTTTAGAAGAGAAAAATGATAAGTGACTCTATTTCTTTTCAATTATATAACAAATTCGGTGCCGATGGGTTGCCGAAGGCCTGATTTTAGTCATTTTCTGCGGAGAAAACAAACTGGTACATGAATTATTGATATGTGTGGATGGTTCCAATGGGGTGCCGAAGCAGTGTCGGTGGTTATCACCACCCGCATTTAATAGGCGATCTGCCTCAAACAAAATTCGGGACCGTTACCATCGGCACCCCAAAAAACAGATTATGTGTCATTGTGTTTTATCTGCAGAAAATGACTGAAATCAGGCTATCTCAGTGAAGATTGACGAAAAGTTTTACCTTTTGGCTATTTGGTTTCTTTCATTTTTTGCTGTCGAAAGTCCTCATTCTTTGAGATTTTGGTGGCTGATTGCTATTGGGATCAAGAAAGGACAACCCCCATTTTCAAGGTTAAGTCCTAATTAGTTTGAGAGAGATGGTGTTGATAACAGAAGAAATGATCAAAGAATTTCAAGCCCAGTTGCATAATAACTTGCAGAATGTACATAATGGTTATCAAAGGGAGAGTTTGGTGAGGTTTCTAAAAGCAAGGGAAGGGAATGTGTTTGTTGCACTACTCTTTATCCTTTTAAAATGAGTTAATTTCTGTTATTAAGTATTCCTCTGAAATTTTCAGCTTATTGACTGTTTAGAGTGGAGGATACAGAATGACATTGATGACGTACTAAAGGTGAGTTTTGGTAAAGCACAGTGTAGTAGTTCGTGTCTGGACCTTTTTCAAACAATATGTAACTGTGCAGAAACCAATTTACCCTACAGATCTGGATTCTCAGTGTCTTAGTATCTAAACAATAGTAATTGATAGTTTTACTATTAATGTCTGAATGCTAACATAAATTGTTTTGCCAATTGGGGCATCCTGTCCTTGCTGTTGGTGTCAGGATCAGCACATATGACAAAGCTTCAGTAAGATTGTCTACGACTTAATGATATTCAGATGAGAATCAACATTGTCAAGTTTTCTACTTAATAGCCTTCTGCATCCAAGAAATATGAACGGTATGTTGGAACGGGTGCAAAGGTTCTGGACATGACTGGTCTAATTCAAACTCAAGGTAATATCTTCACAATCAAAAATGGGACATATGATCTTCTGGCATATCTTCATTGTCAAAGTTGGATGTACTTGTGTTGGTCGCAGTTGTCTGCAACATATTTTCATCATGTTGGAAGGTTAGTTTAGACAGGAATTCTTGATACGTTGTCATGATCAAATGGGTCCTTCTGAAAGAAAGTTCAACTTCTTCGTGGCTGTGGAAGAGATGAGTTATTGAAGGTTGGCATTGTAGTCTCAAGCTAGTATGTGGAGTTAAGTTTGACTCATTTTCTTGCAGATTATGGATTATGAATCCCTCCCACACTTCTGTAAGAAAGAAGAATATGGAATGAAATTCAGATATTGTGCTTCAAATGCATATTTCTTTATTACTCCACCTCACCCCTGCTATAACCTAGTGAAAAGAAGAGCCCGCTATGCAAGGGAGAATGTCTGAATTTCACCTAACCTTTTGTTTTGTTTAATGTACATTGTTTTATTCATAAAGCATTTTTATTTTTTTATGTTCTGCTTATGTTTTTTGGAATATACAATCCTAAATTTATTCTTTAAGATTGCAGGAAACTACATATACAACCATTTCCCAAGTGGGGACTAGGCAGGGGCTTAAAAACCCAGCATCCATACTGCGTCCCTGCAACCTTTTTTTTTTTTCTCTAAGTAAAATGTTCAGAAAATCTTACCATCACAAGAATTATATGTAACCACTTCTTATATCATACAACATAAGCAAATAGTACCAGGAATTCAGCCTAACTGCCTGTAGCACTTGTAGGTAAATCCAACTGATATAGCAGCCATTATTACAGCAAGTGCAGCATATGTATCTTCACGCTCCCAGCTTTCGTACCACGTAGGCATAGAGCATACTTTACGAGGACCGATCCCTTTGCCACTATTATTTCGTGGGACTTGTTTCTTGGAGCTCTTCTTCATTTCAGTGGCAAAGTTTGCTGCAACCTGAGGGTTTTCTTCTCTTTTCTCTTGTAACAAGGGGTTCTGACAGCAAGAGAAGCCTCCATCGACCTGACAACAACCCGTGCCTCCCAATTGAGATGCACACGTACTAGCACTTTCTTCATTTGTTTGTGTAGACTCCTTTATGCTCCTATCCATACTTGATTGCCCATGAAGCCTGAACCTTATTTCCTGTGTTTTCTTCTGGTCTTCTTCAGATAAACCCATCTGTCCCCTGTAACAGACGAATAATTTCCAGATTAAGTGAAGGAAAAATGTCTACAAGCAGAAGACAGACAACTCTAGAGCCACCAGAAGCTATAGAAACAAACCAAGTTCTACACATCCATCCATGTAAACCATTTGTGATCACCTGAAATGGCTCAAGAAATCGACTAATATTGCAAAGCCTCAGAGAACTTGAGTTCCTATTTCCTTATCTACAGAGTTCTTTATGGACTTTATGATATATAATCAAGTTTCGAGAACAAAACAATTTAAAGGTTTCCTGCCTCGATCATTAGCTTGTCCAGTCTCCACCCTCCAGTTATCCTGGCTTTTCTCGCACAGCAAGATAAGTGGCTTTTCTTACCTAAAATTGATTCTAAGTCATTAATTAATTTTCAATGATGTTCAGGTATATCAGCCAATAGTATATTTTTTATCTTTTCCTTAGGAAGAGGAATTCACTAGTCCAGCTTCTTGCAGTATCTTATATGACACCAGGCAGCTATTTTGAGTGATAAAATAAAGTCATATAGAGCACATTAACATGTTCTAACATTTGACGGAACTACATTTAATACGAACACAAACTTAAAGCATAGCATTGAATGGGCATCTTAAGTACATAGAAAATGAAGGAAAATACCTCCACAGGAAATCTACAATTTCACCTTTACCGATATGCTGCTCAAGCAAAAGAGGCACATCTTCAGGCATAACGTATCCATACCTGCAGCATAGTTTTCATGTTAAAGCGGGTACTTACAGGTTGGGTCAATTCAGTAACAGATGCATGTTGGCATGCTCCTGTTTGTAAGAGTGTTGATAACTTCTCATAAGAAGGCGATCAACTACATAAATCATTTCACTGACCAATGCCCTGTGACTTCTTTTTTCATATTTGGTCCAAAAATTATGGCATTCCCTGCATACTTATGACCCCCAATGTGAGAGCAGGGGCTAACAGACACTTTGCCTTGTAGACCGCGTGACTCTATCTCAGTTTTAAATTTGCTAATGACAGATGGTCCACAGACACCACAGCGTCGGTCCCTTGACCCATGGCAACATACAAAGATGTACCAGCCCCTCAGAGGTTCTGGACTTCCAGGCAACCATTCACCATTTTTCACAAGCACCTCCTCAACAAACGTGTCAACATCAAAATGTGTTAATCTCCTGAAAGTTTACTTGGTATTAGATCGAGCTATGGAAATCAAAGATACTAAAGGGTCGTTGAAGTATTCAAAGATGATTTTTATCTTTAACCTGTATCTGATCATATCTGGAAAGATTAACACATCACCATTTGATGTCTCAATTCCATCATGCCCCTCACATATTGTTAAGCGTGTCTGACAAGAAAGGTAAAATAGAAGGATAATGAGTAATAGCACAACCATTTCCATCAAAAGGGCCTGAAAAACATTATCAATGAAAAATGTGCTATAGTACAACTGCACAAGTACTCACAGAATATAAGGACCTAAGTTCCACATACCATAATAATTCAAAGCTAGTAACCCTACTGCATTGCACTTCAGAAACCACAACACCACTATAAAAGTCTGAGAGGTGGAATTGATAGTTCCACAATGTGTAGGGAGACGACTAATGTACTAAGTAGGGCTCCCCTTGCCTATGAAACTATCAAGGCAAGATGTATAAAAGGTAGCGGGATATGAATAAACACTTTATAACTTTTTTTGTCATAGTTATTACAAATGCTTACAAAATACTGACATTGTCTATACTACAGGATCCTAACATAAAAGACAAAATCAAAGAAAGGTAACTCATGTTCAAACATAAAGAGCTAACGACATACTATGCACTACAAAGAAAACTAAGCAAAATCCCGAAGTATATCTTGAATATCAGTTAATTAGATATATATAAAAAAAAGCTTGAAATCAGGCAGTGGAACATAAGAATTTCATTTTAGGGGATAATGAATAATATTTCACGGTACTCCCAAAGCCAGAACGAAAATGCAGGCCTTGATCAATGTCACAAACTCGAGAGAACAGAATTACTTGCAAAACTAGAATACTAGAATAATCTGTCATAGTAGAAAAACAATATCCAACGCCCAGCATGATGCATAACCGAGATTGCAGGTTCCAACAATACTAAAAAAGCAACTGCACAAAATTTTTGAGATCCATGAACTACATTCAGCTAAAGAAAAGGAAAATCTAAAACCCTAGTACCTGTCTGAGCATGTCCGGGTTTCTGGCAGCCAAAGTGGCGGCAAGCAGCCGAGGTAGGCGATCGAATTCTGCCGCCTCAATTCGGGGCGGCCACACCTGAGGGTTCTTGTAGCAAAGGAAGACGTGGCGGTCATAGAGCTCGACCGTCCCCACGTGTGGACCCTGCCTGAAGTCTGGTCGGGAGAATCCGTAGTCGGCGTCGTTAACAAAGGAAGCGTCGTAAGTCCCTCCGAGTATGCCGTCGTTCTGGAAGCTGCCGGAAGCGCTGCCGATCTGGGGGCCGTCGAGCAGGTAGCTGTCGCCCTCGGAGACAGCGATGGGAGAGGACTGGTGGTGTCCACTCAACAGCAACATAGGGTCGTCGCGATTGCCGGCCATCAGTGGCTTCGACATTACCTTCCTTGCTGCTCAATTTCGATTCTCTCTTGCAGCCTTTACCTATTCCTCTTACCGTAAAACCTCCGTAATTTAATACTCGATAAATTAATAACATTTCTAAGATAATACTCCCTCCGTCCCAGCTCATGTGACAAAATTGTTTCGGGCACGAGAATTAAGAAGGTGGAAGATAAAGTATGAGAGAAGTTTATGATAAAGTAAGAAAGAAGATGAGTGAGATTGTAATAGAGTAATTGATAAAATAGGAAAGAGAAATAATAAAATAAGAGAGATAAATGATTAAAGTAGAAAAGAGAAATGAAAAAGTATCAGAGAGAATTGATAAAGTATGAGAAAATTTATGAATTTTTTTTAATTATTTCCATTTTTGGAAGTGTGTCACTTGAGACGGGACGCCCGAAATGGAAAGTGCGTCACTTGTAGCGGGACGGATGGAGTATTATTTTTCTCCAATTCCGAATCGGGCCAGTATAAAAAATTATCAAATTTGATAAGATAATAATTTTTAAAGTCGGATTAAAGTCTCAATCCTATAATATAGTAATTTGGTTCGCAGCTTGGAATCGGATTCAAGTTCAGAATTATTCCCTCCAATTTTGGAATAGGTTGATTCATTTCAATATTTTTTTTTGGATTCGTTGTTCATATTCAAGATCATTAATATACATATATTTCGCATAAATTTTTAATTTTACCCTTAACTTATATAAAATATTAAAAAATAAAAACAAAAATGAATAAATCTAAAAAATGACAAAAATGAGATTATAAAAAATTAATAATAAAGATGAAAAACCAAGAAATACAAATGAAGAATAAAATAATGGAGTAAAGAAAAAAACGAAAGAATGAAAAAAAGGAAAGAATGAAAAAAAAAGTAAACAAATAATGAAAAAATTAAAAAAAATATTTTTTTTAAAATGGTATGGAATTAAATTTGGGATTTGAAGTAAAAAATATCAAATAGTAGGGATTGATTATTCCTAAATTCTTGGATATCATTACAAAATCTGAATCTGATACTCTTAATCCAAATACCATATATATGCTTCATACTAATTTTTGATTCGGAACCTGTTGGATATTAGATTCAGTATGATAAGATTTGAAGATCTCAAAACCCCTAGTTGAATGATAAGTCTTATAATGTAATACTCCCTCCGTCCCGCTATTTGTGGCTCACTTTTCTGAAAGGGGTGTCCCATTATTTGTGCCCACTTTCCTAATTTGGTAAAAAATTACTCATACTCTATCATCTTCTCTCTCCTACTTTATTACATTATCTCTCATACTTTATCATCTTTCTCTCATACTCTCTCATTATCTTACTCATCTTCTCTCTCATACTTTATCATCTACTCTCTCTCTCATACTTTATCATCTACTCTCTTAATTCCCGTGCCGAAACCAATTGAGCCATAAATAACGGGACTGAGGGAGTAGCTTAGTTGAGTTCAGCATGTTAGGAACTCAGTAGGCTAGCTAAGAGTTCAGTAGCTGATAGGTTCAGCAGAACATACTTTGTCAGCTGGAAGGACTCAACTCTGAGGAACTCATTTGGGTATTCATGAACCTACTGAATCTGCAAAGAAATTCGAGTCAAGCACTAAATATTCAAAAGAATGTCGTCAGTAGAAGACAACTCAGTAAAAGGTCCGAGGAATCAGAGGAAGTCAACTCGGTATGCTCTTGGAGTTTGAACAAACCTCACCTACTCTCTAACCTGGACCAATGAAGAGCTGCCAGTACTGCACCAGCTCTGCCATAAAGCTGCTCCCTAGACTGAAAAGGAGGAAATCCCTACAATGACATTCAAATTAAAGATGGTCGTTTTTCTTGTCGTATTCGACACGTGTCTAGGCCTCTTCCAACGGATCTATTCATGGGTCGAGACTATAAATAGAGAAGAGTCTTCATGTAAAGAAAAAAATGGAACAGGGAACCAAAGCATTCAAGCATACAAACTCTCTAGCCTCAAAAAGCTTAACACAACGAAGAACTCATACACTGATAGATCTTTTTTAGTTCTTCACTTTAGAGATTCATTGTTCTCATTCTCTATTCTAAGCAACATATTATAATATCATAAGCTTAGAAAATTCGAAGGAGTTCCGCTTATTGAACTGTTCTCAGTGTAAGAACTCCTTCTTAGTTAGAGAAAATTAATCAAAACTCGTGTTTGAACTTGTAAAGTCACTTAGACTATAACTAGATAATTTGTCCAGCGTACAGATCGACTGAGACTTGCTCAGTATAAGTAATCAAGAACTCCTGCTTTGTTCAAGACAGTGGACATAGGATCCAGCATATCCGAACCACTTTAAAAACTTCTTGTGTTGTTTTATGTTGCTTTGGATAACTGTTCATACTGCATAAAACTGACTTCAAAATAGCACTTAGCATAAAACGTGTTTTCAACCTAGAAGAAATTTATTTTGGGCCTACACTTCCGCACCACATCTTAAACCGAACTATTGTTCACTGACTAAAGACAGTAGATAGAAGTCAGTAGACAAATACTCTGCCCACGAGATCTAGAAACCTAATTTGGCCAACTGACTCGTTCAGTAGCACAATTCAGTAGATACTGACTTTCGCGTTTGAGCTTAAATTTGCACTCAGGTGTATTCATGCCCCCCCCCCCCCTCTACACTTGAAGGCTCGTCTTTGGACTAACTATTGGTATCAAAGCCGTGTTCTTCTGATCATCGGTTTTTGCACTTGCATAACTTTCATAGCATTATATACCATATCTTCAATATATCTGATATTTCAAGTATAAGGACAATACCCATGTTCTTAGTAGAAAACTATGCGGTATGGCGTGTAATAATGGAGGCACACTTATCGTCGTTGCATGACAGATGTCTTGGAGAAAGGACCTGTTGGTCCCCAGATAAACGTTCAGGTGTAGAGGGGGGGGGGGTGAATACACCTGAAAACACTTTCTCAACTTAAAACGCGAACAGTCCCTTTTAGGAAGATGTCGTACTCAACAGGTTCAATAAACCAAATAAGCTGTTCTGAATCGCATGGCATAGTGAATGACTTCACTGAGGCCTGCTAGTTGACTTAAGTCAGAATTCATTACTGTTCAACTGAAGTTCAGTAGAGTGCGGAAATGTGTAGGCCCAAATTCAGTTGAGTTAGAAAACGTTTTTAAGAAAACTATTTCAGTATATTAGTGCAATCTTTTAAGATTTGCAGAAACACAGTTGAATGATTTTGAAAGATATTTTCAATATGAACATTAATCAATGCAACAGTAAAAACAGAGCACACAGAACACAAGCAATTTTAAAGTGGTTTGGATCCAACAATCCTACGTCCTCTGTCCCGAAAAGATTAGGAGGCTATTTTATTATACTGAGTTAGTCTCAGTCGGTTTGTGCACTAGACAAACACTGGTATTGAGATTTATACTGAGCAAGTCTCAGTTTACAAGGTATCAAACTTAAGTGTTTGACAAACTCTCCAACTATGAAGGAGTCTTTTACAATAAGGATTAGTTCAAGGATGAACTCCTTCATTCTAAGCTATAGATATGGTCTGCTGAGCTTAGGTTAGAGGGAAGGGAACGAGAAGTGGCTTCTAGAGCGACGAACGGTTAAGTATAAACTCTGGGTTCGTATTTAGTCGCTTGAATACTAGAGGCTTATGATCTGATTCAGCTCGGTTCCCTTTGAGCAAGTATGTCGCCTTTCGCTTGGAATATCTCTTTGAAGTTCTTGCGGAAAGCTTAAGTCGATTCTGAGTTGCTCGTGAATGCTCGTGTGTTCTTCATTTTCTAGTTGTTAGCTTCAATTTGAAATCTTCCCTCTATTTATAGAGCATAGACATTGATAGATCCGTTGGAGACGACGATCCATGTGTCTCTCTCTTTAGGGTAGCTAACGGCTCTTTCAAAGTATGGTGACAGAGTCCTTTCCCTCAATTTCTGGAAAGTTGTTGACTTGCAGCATTAATCAGAAAGTAGACAGCTGACAGCTTGTCATTGGTCGAGGCTGAAGAAACTAGATGAGACAAACAGACTTCAAGGTAGATGTGAAGCTGACTTCTCTATACATCGTATGACTCTGCTGATTTAACTTAAGAGATTTCCTAACAGTCAGAAGACTGTCTGGCCGTTGCTGAGTCTGATCTATGTTCAGTAGCATACTCCTGCTGAGTTCAGCTCTACTGAAGATCAACTCTGAGTTCAGTGAATTATTCCTGCTGAGTTCAATTCCACTGACTCCTTTAAGTATACTGCTCCTGCTCTGTCCAGTCATACTGAGTCTTCTTCTTATGGTACTGAAGCTGATAGTCTGCTGAAGAACCAGCGGACAGAACTGAACGCCTGAACCATGTCGAAGGGTGTCTACTGAGTCTGAAACTCTCAGAGAGAATAAACAAATACAACTGAATGGTTCATCAGTCTAAGTAGGGTTTTGAGATCTTCAAATCTATCGAACACTAAAGCTACCGAATAATTTTCCAACAATTTCCCCATATTTGATGATGCCAAAACCTAACACTACAAACTGTCGAAACAAAGTCCTTACAAATATTACAAGTCGAATCAGTGGAGTTGTTCTTCAAATTCTAGACTACTGAGGGAGTTCAGGGGAGAAATATCAGAACCTATACAGAAATCTAACAGCAATTTCCCCCTTTCTAACAACAATTTCCCCCAAATAATCTTATACAATCAAGATCTATCAAGCTAAGTAAAAACAGACAGACACAAATATATATATTCAGTGAGTGTGTGAGTCAGTAATCACTTAGGTGATTCTGAGTGTTAAGCATAAACAACAAGGCCATGAAGACAATAAGGTATTGTCAGGGCCGAACAACAATGATGTTTTATATATCAGAAGATTAAGTACAGTACATCAACTTGCTATTCTAGAGAAAAGAAAACAAAGATACAAGAAGCTATCAGCTATTTCCTGAACTGCTGGATCTGCTCTTTAAAATCTCTAGACTTCTCTTCAGGCAGCGGCAATCCATACATTCTGAATGTATCTCTTCTCAGCTTTTGTATCAGCACCATGTCAGCAGGATGAGTCTCATCAAGATCTTTGGCTTGAACATTGTAGATGTGAAGCTGAAGAAAGTAGGTGAGACAAACAGACTTCAAGGTAGATGTGAAGCTGACTTCTCTATACCTCGTATAACTCTGCTGATTTAACTTAAGAGATTTCCTAACAGTCAGAAGACTGTCTGGCCGTTGCTGAGTCTGATCTATGTTCAGTAGCATACTCTTGCTGAATTCAGCTCTACTGAAGATCAACTCTGAGTTCAGTGAACTATTCCTGCTGAGTTCAATTCCACTGACTCCTTTCAGTATACTGCTCCTGCTCTGTCCAGTCATACCGAGTCATCTTCTTATGGTACTGAAGCTGATAGTCTGCTGAAGAACCAGCAGATATAACTGAACGCCTGAACCATGTCGAAGGGTGTCTACTGAGTCTGAAACTCTCAGAGACAGAATAAACAAATACAACTGAATGGTTCATCAGTCTAAGTAGGGTTTTGGGATCTTCAAATCTACTGAACACTAGGCCACTGAATCATCTTCCAACAATTTCCCCATATTTGATGATGCCAAAACCTAACACTACAAACTGTCAGAAACAAACTCCTTACAAATATTACAAGTAGAATCAGTGGAGTTGTTCTTCAAATTCTAGACTACTGAGGGAGTTAAGGGGAGAAATATCAGAACCTATACAGAAATCTAACAGCAATTTCCCCCCTTTCTAACAACAATTTCCCCCAAATAATCTTATACAATCAAGATCTATCAAGCTAAGTAAAAACAGACAGACACAAATATATATATTCAGTGAGTGTGTGAGTCAGTAATCACTTAGGTGATTCTGAGTGTTAAACATAAACAACAAGGCCATGAAGACAATAAGGTATTGTCAGGGCCGAACAACAATGATGTTTTATATATCAGAAGATTAAGTACAATACATCAACTTGCTATTCTAGAGAAAAGAAAACAAAGATACAAGAAGCTATCAGCTATTTCCTGAACTGTTGGATCCGCTCTTTAAAATCTCTAGACTTCTCTTCAGGCAGCGACAATCCATACATTCTGAATGTATCTCTTCTCAGCTTTTGTATCAGCACCATGTCAGTAGGATGAGTCTCATCAAGATCTTTGGCTTGAACTGCACTTCTGACCTCTCCTTCAATAACACCAATATGTAAAGATCCATCGAAGCTTCAGTGGAGGGGGGCAGAGGTCTAGGAGCCGGGACTCGACATCTATCTTCTCGGTTAGGGCCTTTTGAACTCTTGCATATATCTCTGGATCGCTCTTCAGAAGCCACTGAGGAAAAGCTATCGCCTTATGCATCTCAGGCCAGTATCTCCAAATGTAGTACCTCTTAATGAAATTTGCTTTGAGTGTCTTCCACCTCTGAGTTCGCTCCCATGGCATCCATGTATCGATTCTGGGCCACCGGTGAATTTTGAGATCAGTAGGCTTCCTGAGTCTTCTGTATTTGTAGGGAATCTCAGCCTTCTCAGGAACCCTTTCTCTTGCCTCTTTCTCATCTTTGAGCCTTAGAGCTTCTAGGTCAGCAAGTCTGAGTCTTTCTCTTGCTTCACTTATCTGTCTGGCTTCAGCTCCTCTGTCTAGATACCTTTCCATCTGACCCCATATCTCTTTCATTTCTTGCTCTTGAGCTTTGGAAGGTGAAGGATAATTGAGGGTTAGAAACCGATACCTTCCTCCTTCGTATGCTGTCGCGGCTTTGCTTGTTGCTCCTCTTTCTTCCTCTGGGTGGTCAGAGAACTGAAGAAAATAAATTATCGTCTCTCTCTCTTACTCGCGTGCGTGCGTGAGTTTTATGAATGAGTGTAATCTGTTTCTGAACAGAATACTAATATATATAGGCTTCAAAAGCCAATATAATATTAATATATTTGTAGCTCATTAATTTAATTATATTTCTAATGGGCTTCCACATAACCAGCCCATAATATAATTAATTAATTTACTGGACAACTAATATTTATCAATTAATTGGCCCAGCAAATTAATTCCAGATAAATAATATTATTAAATAATGTAAAAATACATTAATCTATTAATAATGATTTCTGAGAGACAATAAATAACTAGGCACCTAATTGGGCCAAATCAGGGATCCAATACAAGAAATAAAGCTGGGCCTCAAATTAATTAATTATCCATGCTCAGCCCAGAGCAAAATTAATTAATAAACACAGATTCATTCCACTAGAGAATCCGTGCTGACTTACCCCTTTATCCCAAATTGAGCAAGGGCTTGTATTTTAGACTTAATTGATCTATGTATTTAAGATAGAAATATCCGTTAATTAATTAAGCTCACTGACAGCTTAAATTAATTAACATCTTATATTCCTGAGTAGTACCACTCAACCTTATTAACACACCTGAACTTAATCAACCGGCCGGGTTTAGTATGCTAATCCTTTCAGGTTCCTCAGGGGATATTATCAACCCATTTTACTAGGATACGACTGCAAGATACAGACAACCAGCCTGAGCCACAAATAACTACTAGCACCCAAGATACGTAGATCCGGTCGCGATGACGTTCACCATAGTAGGTCAAAGTGATAGATAGCCAAATGCACTCAGCTGAAGTCTTACCAAGCTTAAGACCAGCTAAGTCACCGAGATCTTGGTTCTCCACTAAGGTCAGTTAGGAGAACACATATCACTGTGATCTGTCAATACATCACCTTAAGTGTACCAGTAAAGACAAGCAGCTAAGACAAGCCACTTTTTATCTAAACTGCAGCTTAAACCGACAACTTATCCTTAAGTTGTCTCAACTGTGATAACTTGTTTATATCTTGTCGGTTCAACCAATTTGTGTTGTCTTCTGTGATACCCGACACACCACACAAATCTAACTTTTATACAAGATAAAGGATAACATGTGCAAATATACATATTTATCAGATAGGAGAATAAAATAGTGGTAAGGACAAAAACACATTGTATACAAGCATAAAAAGTGCTTCTAGTATACAAAATCCCAACAATTCTCCCACTTATACTAAAGCAAACTTTTAGTATACAATGTGTCAGTTCTAGGTACAAACTAGTATTTAGCTGCATATCCTATCTATCACTCCTCTTCTCCCACTTAGACAAAAGTTTCTGTAGTCCTAAGTGGGGGGCATCTCTACCAGTCCTAAGCCACGAACATGCTTCTCGTAAGCCGGAATTGGTAAGCTCTTTGTGAATGGATCAGTTAGGTTGTCTTCAGTTCCGATCTTTTCTATGAGTACGTCGCCTCGATTTACGAATTCTCGTATAATGTGGTACTTCCTGTCTATGTGTTTAGACGCCTTGCGAGATCTAGGTTCCTTAGAATTTGCCACTGCACCCGCATTATCACAATAAATCGTGATTGCCTTAGGCAAATTCTGAACAATATCAAGATCTTGGAGAAAATTCTTAAGCCAAACTGCCTCTTTTGAGGCTTCTGAAGCAGCCACATACTCTGCTTCCATGGTTGAGTCCGCAATGCATTTCTGCTTTGCACTCCTCCGTGAAATGGCTCCACCTCCCAAGGTAAACACATAACCCGAGGTCGACTTCTTCTCGTCTCTGTCAGCCTGGAAATCCGCGTAAGTATAACCCAAAGGCACTAGACTGTCTGACTGGTAAACAATTCTATAATCTCTAGTCCGTTTAAGGTACTTGAGAATATTTTTGACCGCAGTCCAGTGCGCTTGTCCAGGATTAGATTGATATCTTGAGACCATGCCTACAACATATGAGATATCTGGTCTCGTACAAAGCATTGCATACATGAGACTACCGACAGCGGAAGCATATGGTACTAGTCTTATACTTTCTATCTCTTCAGGCGTTTTAGGGCACTGATTCTTGGGTAGAAAAATGTCATATCTGAAAGGTACCGAACCTCTCTTGGCATTTTGCATGCTGAAACGAGCAATAACAGTATCAATGTAGGATGCTTGTGATAAGCTTAACATCCTTTTCTGGCGATCTCGTATAACCTTGATCCCAAGGATGTAAGCAGCTTCACCTAAGTCCTTCATTTGAAACTGCTCGGATAACCATGTCTTTACGTCTGATAACACTTCAACATTGTTGCCAATGAGAAGGATGTCATCTACGTAAAGTGCAAGAAACACCACTGTTCCATTAACACAGATGCGGTACACGCACACCTCGTTAGGACATGATACAAAACCATAGGATTTGACTACCTCGTCAAAACGCTGGTGCCATAACCGGGAAGCTTGCTTAAGTCCATAAATAGACTTCTTAAGCTTCCAAACTAGATACTCTTTGCCCTCCTTCACATAACCATCTGGTTGTTTCATATAGATGTCTCTACCTTTTTCAAGGTGCCCATTTAAGAATGCAGTCTTGACATCCATTTGCCAGATCTCTAGGTTCATGTGAGCTGCTATGGCATGGAGAATCCTAATAGACTTGATCATTGCTACAGGCGAGAAGGTCTCTTCGTAATCGATACCTTCTTTCTGGGTAAAACCCTTTGCCACTAGCCTGGCCTTAAATGCCATGATCTCTCCATTCGATCCTCTCTTTCTTTTGTATACCCACTTACTACCAATAGCCTTGCAACCCTCAGGTAGTTCAGTGATCTCGTATACATCCATATCAGTTATGGACTTAAATTCTGAGTCCATGGCGATTCTCCATGAATCTGCATCTACATCTCCCACTGCTTCGTTGTAAGTCCAGGGATCCACGGTATCTTGTTCATCTGCCGGGAGATAGTCAGAAGTCTCCCCAGTGAACATATACCGATCAGGTGTAAATATCACCCTCCCACTACGTCGAAGAGTGTCAGGAGTTGTGTTAATAGATTGTGCAGTTGCTTGTGGAGCTCTATCTTGCACAACTGGCTCTGTGAGTGGATCTCGATCACCTTGTAATTCCTCAAGGATGATCTCGACTCGAGACTTATGATTACTAATATAATCCTCCTCTAAGAACCGAGCGTTGGTGCTAACCACGATCTTCTGTTCTTTAGGATCATAAAAATAACCACCATTTGTTTCCTTCGGATATCCTATGAACAACATAACCTCTGAACGTGAATCCAACTTGTCGGCCTGTTTATTCAACACATAAGCAGGACACCCCCAAATATTTATGTGGTGCATACTGGGCTTGTGCCCGCTCCACAACTCGACTGGAGTCGTGTTAACCGACTTGGATGGCACACGGTTCAGCAAGTATGCTGCAGTCTCTAGGGGCATATCCCCAAAAGGAAACTCGGCAAAGTTGCATAACTCATCATGGACCGAACCATCTCTAGGAGAGTTCGGTTCCTTCTCTCGACACACCATTCCCGCCGAGGCGTGCCCGATCTTTGTCGGTTGGGATGTAATCCCACATTCTGTCAAGTAGTCCTTGAACTCATTGGATAGGTATTCCCCACCACGATCAGATCGCAAGTGTTTTGATTTCTTTACCTAACTTCTTCTCCACTTCTGCCTTGAATTCCTTAAAGGTTTCAAAGCAATCCGACTTGTGGCGAAGAAGGTAAACATATCCATACCTCGAGTAATCATCAGTAAATGTGACGAAATACTCATACCCTCCACGAGCTTGTGTAGACATAGGTCCACACAAGTCAGAATGTATCAAACTTAATGCTTCTGTGGCTCTATAGCCCTTTGCCTTAAAAGGCCTAGTCACCATCTTACCTTCCAAACATGATTCGCAAGTTGGAAATGGTTCAACTTGGAGAGACTCCAATGATCTATATTTCACCAACCTTTGGATCCTATTTAGATTGATGTGACCTAGTCTTAAGTGCCATAGATAAGGTTGGTTTACGTTAGAAGATTATTTCCTCTTCTTAGGATTTAATGATGAGGAAGCAACATTAACAGATGTACATGGATTAGACGTAATAGTATATAGAGATCCATTTAAAGTCCCATTGCAGATAGGATCTCTCCCTTTTGAAATCGAAATTTGATCATAAAAAACAGATCTATAACCATCCACAATAAAAAGTTTTGAAATGGAAATAATGTTTTTCCTAAACTCAGGCACCAATAAAACATCTCTTAATACTAAACTAGAGTCTAAAACAGATAAATGTAAATCTCCTATGGCAATAGCTGGAACTCGCGATCCATTGCACATGGAAACCACCACCTTGCCATCAGCCAAAACCCTTTTCTGCAGAAACCCCTGCAAGGTGTAACAAACATGATCAGTTGCTCCGGAATCTACTACCCATTCATGGGTAGATGCGGAAACAAGCACAGTTTCAGTTACTAAGGCGATGCGTGTACCTTTCTGTTTTGCCTGGAAGTCGGGACATTCAGTCTTCCAACGTCCAACCTTACCACACTTGAAACACTTCCCTTTAGGTTTTTGAACCCCTGTAGTGGGTGCTAACTTCGTGCTACCACTATTCTTCTTGACATTGGTAGCCTTCTTGCCCTTTTTTTGGAATCTACCCTTCGGAGGGTTCGTTCACGATTTGGGTTCCTTTACCTTTAGTATGACCCATGATTCATTCTACAATAATTAACTCACTTGAAAGTTCATTCAGAGTGAAGTCTTTCCTTGACATCACTACATTTAGGCGGAAATTCTCATATGACTTAGGTAGTGAATGTAGAATGACGTCTATCTTGATGCCAAGATCCAAGACACCACCAACCTTTGCAAGCCGATCTAGCAGCTCGATCATTTAGAAAACATGATCCTGCACGGATGCACCTTCAGCCATTTTGCAGGTAGTAACCTGCCTCAGAAGATGAAATCTTTGAGATCTGTCGGTCTCACCGAACTTTTCAGCCATGGAATCCCATATCACTCCCGCATGAGGCGTGTTTTCATACTGTGAAGCAAGAGAATCAACCATAGTGGATAGAATGACAAAACGAGTCTTGTCATTATCCTCTATCCACTTTTCAGATTCCCTTATCTGCTCCTCAGTCGCCTCTTCTTCGGGGAGTTCAGGTTCAGGGGTACTGAGAACATACAAGATGTTCTCATTTTGGAACATTATGTAAGGTTTCTCCTCCACTCTTTAAAATTGTCAATACCCTTTAAGGGTCGGCTCATAAGACCATTAACAACAGCTTGAACAGACATATCTGAAAAATAATTAAAATAAAGCATGTAAGGAAAAATTATTTGCACATAATTCGTAATTAACGATCATTGTAACCTTTTGAAAAAACAATGATCTTAAAAACCTCGAACGGCTCTAGGAATTCCACTAGCAAGCCACGTAGGTGGACGTTTACTAGCGTAACCCTAAACAAGCTATTTACCTAGCTCTTTAATTCCAATCCACGTCTAAGTTCTTAAGACGAATGAAATTAATAGTTCGATATTCTGGATCATGTCACTATTAAAACACGGGAAGGGACTTCGAGGGAAGTGAATTGTACATGCGGTGACATCTAAGCATTGACCATTAATTTGATCAAAATAGAATCAAATTCTCAAAATTAACATACTTAGTAGAACCATGCCGCATTCAATTTGAGCTAATTAGCCATCCTATTTAATTATTATCTTCTAGAGTGCTCGTGTTTACTAGGCACGTAAGCCACGCAGGTAGACGTTTACGGCTTCGCTCCCACTACTCAATAATAATCAAATATTGTTTTTGGAAAACTCATCTCACAAAACTTGTAGCTCAAAGATGCAAGCAAGTCACGCAGGTGGACGTTTACTCACATAATTTTATTACTTTTGTGTAGAGTCCAATTAATGGAGGTCCAATTAAGTGTTTAATATCCAAATTAATGGAATCTAATTAAACATTTAATTTAATGTTGCTTAGTCTTTTTAATCAAAAGGCTTGTTACGAATCATGCATATCCACATAATTCCTAAAGCATGAAATTTCTAACCGCACATAATAAAACGAGTTCGCGAAAAATAAAACATGCTTTAATAACGACATAAATCCTATTTACATGCTTTTCTAAGCGCAATTAATCACATAATCGCATGCTAAAGCATAATAAAAATAAATACGCAAATAGGAAATTTAAAGTCGTTATCGGGCTTTAAAATACGTAATCCCTAACTATTACATTGCCCGATCAAAATACAGCTCTTCGATCTTCAAAATCTTCGAATTTGAAAACTGCATCGAAAACTGTCATCGCCACGTCATCAGGGGTCTGCCACGTGGCAGACACATGGACAGTGAGTCAGCAAGGGCTGACGTGGCGCGCCACGTCAGCGCGCCACGTCAACTTCGTCTTCTTCAAGAAATCACGCCGCCACCGCCGGAAAAACGCCGTTCCGGTCTGTTCCTTCGCCTCGCCGACGTCTGGCGAGGCTACGCCGCCAATATAGCGGCCTGAAGCCCGCCGCCGCGCCGGAAATCGTTGCTGGAAAAAACCAGCGCGCGGCAGTGTTCGTGCGCGCACCGCCGCGCATCCCACGCCCGTCCTCCGACCTCCTCCGCCGTCTAAAAATCTCCCCGACGTCACCCAGACATCGGATCGCAGCAAAAATGCCGCGTGGAGGCGCCGCCGTGAAGGTTTCTGCGCGATAAATCGCGCCTCCGCCGCCGCCACCTTCGCCGCCCAAACTCTCCCTTTCCGAGCCGCGATTCGATCAATTAAAAGAGGGGAAACGTAATTGGAACACTCACGACCACCGGGTAATGGATTCCGGCCGAGATTAGTTCCTCAATTTCCCGAATTTCAAACGATTCGCCGGAATGAATTCATAACGAACAGCCAACTTCAGACGTCAATTCCGATCGCATCCGGGATCGGATGATCCCATACGACCTATCGACACGAATCTCGGAAGATGAGAATTCCATAGGTTCAAGCCGATCATTGATCAGACATCGGAAGTGCCGGGAATCTCCGCCGCAAGATACGGCGGAACCCTAGAAAACTAGGGTTTTCACTGCAAAAATCAGATTCTTCTTCGTCTCGTTTTTCATGCCTCCCGGACCAATTACAGTACAAAAATAGTACAATCACATTACAAATAGGTCCTATAATCTACTCGTGGATTTTCTCACGAGAAAAATGTTACAACGGGGTCAAAACAGTGGCTCGCAGGCCGCCCCAAACACGAAAATAGCCCGATAACGACGAAATAAAACCTAATCATACATCTAACAACAACAATCAGAGCCTAAACTAGGCTCTGATACCAATTGAAGGATAATTGAGGGTTAGAAACTAATACATTCCTCCTTCGTATGCTGTCGCGGCTTTGATTGTTGCTCCTTTGTTAGATCTTCTGATCGTGTCCCGGCCTTTTTCTTTCTCTGGGTGCTCAGAGAACTGAAGAAAATAAATTATCGTCCCTCTCTCTTACTAGCGTGCGTGCATGAGTTTTATGAATGAGTATAATTTGTTTCTGAACAGAATACTAATATATATCGGCTTCAAAAGCCAATATAATATTAATATATTTGTAGCTCATTAATTTAATTATATTTATAATGGGCTTCCACATAACCAGCCCATAATATAATTAATTAATTTACTGGGCTACTAATATTTATTAATTAATTGGCCCAGCCAATTAATTCCAGATAAATAACATTATTAAATAATGTAAAAATACATTAATCTATTAATAATGATTTCTGAGAGACAATAAATAACTAGACAACTAATTGGGCCAGATCAGAGATCCAATACAAGAAATAAAGCTGAGCCTCAAATTAATTAATTATCCATGCTCAGCCCATAGCAAAATTAATTAATAAACACAAATTCATTCCACTAGAGAATCCGTGCTGACTTACCCCTTTATCCCAAATTGAGCAAGGGCTTGTATTTTAGACTTAATCGATCTCCGTATTTAAGATAGAAATATCCATTAATTAATTAAGCTCACTGACAGCTGAAATTAATTAACATCTTATATTCCTGAGTAGTACCACTTGACCTTATTAACACACCTGAACTTAATCAACCGGCCGGGTTTAGGGTGCTAATCCTTTCGAGTTCCTCAGGGGATATTATCTACCCATTTTACTAGGATACGACTGCAAGATACAGACAACCAGCCTGAGCCACAAATAACTACTAGCACCCAAGATACGTAGATCCGATCGCGATGACGTTCACCATAGTAGGTCAAAGTGATAGATAGCCGAATGCACTCGCTGAAGTCTTACCAAGCTTAAGACCAGCTAAGTCACCGAGATCTTGGTTCTCCACTAAGGTCAGTTAGGAGAACACATCTCACTGTGATCCGTCAATACACCACCTTAAGTGTACCAGTAAAGACAAGCAGCTAAGACAAGCCACTTCTTATCTAAACTGCAGCTTAAACCGACAACTTATCGTTAAGTTGTCTCAGCTGTGATAATTGTTTATATCTTGTCAGTTCAACCAATTTGTGTTGTCTTCTGTGATACCCGACACACCACACAAATCTAACTTTTATACAAGATGAAGAATAACATGTGCAAATATACATATTTATCAGATAGGAGAATAAAATAGTGGTAAGGACAAAAACATATTGTATACAAGCATAAAAAGTGCTTACCGTATACAAAATCCTAACAGAAGGGGCATATGATGGAATATGCTCTTGTTATTCTTCTGAATCAGCAGGTGTTGGTGATTTAGACTTAGATCCACCCTACTGACTAGACTGCTGTTGCTGCTGTTGCTTTTTTTCTTTCTCTTTGTTAGCTTCGTCGCTGATCTTCAGTTTTCTAGGGGGTTGCCCCGTACCAGACTTCCTTCCCCCTTGAACCTTGGTTTTGCCTTTGGCAGGCGCTTTCTTTGGCTTTTTAGCAGCCTCTGCCTCGGCTATCTCCGTTGCAAGCTTTTCATCAGCTGCAATCTGAGCTTCTTCCTCAGGAGATATGAACCTTCTGGTTCCTTTCTTAGGTGGAGTAGGGAGTTTCAGAATTTTCTTCCCTTTCCCCGGCACTGGAGGAGGTAGAGGAGTTTCCTCCTCATCTGAGTCCTCCTCAGCGTATTCAGCAGCCTCCTTAATAATTTCGCTGGGAGTCTGGGTGGCTGAATCTTTAGGTCCTGAGCCACTTGGGCCGGTCTCAGCAAGCACTACAGCTCCTGCTGCTGAGACACCCTGGGCCTGACCTTGATCTTGGGGATCAGTGGGAGCAGATTACTGAGTCTGAGTTACTTCCTTAACTGACCTGATTCCCCTTGGTGCCTTAGGTATCCTTTCCCTTTCCCCCTTTTTGGCATCAGCAAATGGGCCGAGGGTAGGAACCTGCACCTTCTGATTCAGACTGGTGTATGATGAGGCCAGCTTATCCAAGCTATCCTGCAGTTTCACGAGTCTTTCGTGGAGTTCATTCCTCTCATCAGTAAGCTCTTCTCCATACTTCTTATGGGAATTCTCCACCACAGTCTGAATCGTTTGCAACTTCAGATCCATCTTATCTTCCATAGTCTTCTGAATATTCTGGAGTCTGAGCTCTGCGGCCTGACTCGTGGAAGATATAGATTCAGCGTGAGCTGACTGGGCTGCCTGATATTCTTCAAGAAGTTTTGTCTGTGTAGCTTCCAACAACTTTTGTTGCCTTTCAAACTCGGCTCTCTGAGTGGCTAAGGCATTTGTCAGAATTGTAGAGAAGTCCGGAGCTGGAGTTGTCTGAATAGATGTGTGGAGCTCCTTAATCTCCTCACTCTAAGCCTGAGTGGACTGCTTCCACGTCTTGTGGACAACTCGGGCAAGAAGTCGGTTCTGAGCATCCTGACTTCTGACTGCCCTTGCCACAGTCTTAGAGCGTCGGCTTCTCGGGCTGGGCGCTACCTCAAAAGCAGACCCCAGCAACAGCTGTACTGGGTCCGCGGACAGTGAGGTACGAGCCGCCGACTGACCTAGTGGGAGGATGCTGAGTGGGATTTCAGCAGTTGTCGTAGGTGGGGCATCCTCGTCCAGTTGAGATCCCTCAACAGGCTTCTCAGGGACTGAATCATGGGGCGGGTCCTGATCATCGGGATCAGACCTATCTGAGGGAGCGGCTGCTGAAGTTGGAAGTCTGTCTTTCAGCAGGGCTAGCATAGCCGCCCTCAGGTCGTCCAAAGAGCACAGATCCGCAGGCTCGGAGTAGCCTATCTTCTCGCGGATCAGTAGCTCCTCCTCATGGAGTTGTTCGCAGGAGTGGTGTTGGATGAGTCTGTTCAGTGTAGACCACGCCTGGAACCTGATCAGAATATGTAGCCTGGCCTGTTTAGCCAAAGTGACTAAGTCGGAGTGGGTGGCTATCTCAGGGATGGCTTCTGAGACTTCTCGGGAGGCTCTGGATTGAAGAGCTGAGGCCTCCATCCCGATGGTCTCTGATTCTGATGCTGTCTCCGAATCCTCAATCTCTATCGGAGACGGCTCTTTCTCAGCAGACGGAATGCTGCTGAGAGGTGGAATGTCCAAGGGGGTTTGAGCAGTAGGAGTGACAGGTTCAGCTTCTGCCCCTTGTTCCACTTCCTCTCCCTGTTCAGTGGAGACGGCCTTCTCCATTGAGACAGTCTTTTCTGAAGACTCTGCTTCATCTCTAAGTTGCAGGGGAGGTACAATCACAGCCTCAGTGACCGTCTTCTGCTTCTTGGTCGGTGTTTTCTGAGCTGTTTTGGGAGGTGACCTCTTCTTGGAAGGAGTAGAGGTCTTCTGAGAGCCTTTCTTGGGCTCAGCAGGCCCTGAGCCGATCTGCTGAAGGGCTGCTGCCCTGCTCTGGAACCTCACCTTTTTCGGGTTGAAGTACCCTTTGTCATCATATATAGCATTGTCAGCACCACAAAGGTCTTCAATCATGACCGATAGCTTCATCTTGTATAGAATCTTTCCTTTGACAGCTAGGCAGTTCGAAGTCTTGTCGAATTTAGCTGCCTGGGTCATGAATTCCTTCAGAAAGAATTCAGTCCAGTTAATCTTTGAATGGTCATATATGGCCATCATCATCTGAATCTTCGGCCTGGATACTTGGTCGAATGACCCAGCCTGACTAGTCAATATTTGTGTGACTATGTAGGCTAATGCCTTGTACTGAGGTAGCATGGCATTCTTCGGGAAGGCGGCCCTGAACGTCGTAAGCTTCCCATAGAAAATCTCTAGATATTCATCCATGATATCGTCCTTGTATCCGACTGTGCTGAACCCAGTGCTCGAGCGGGATCAGCGATGTGATGAATGACGAATTGCCTCGGATATCGCCGTCAACTGACTCTAAACTGAGATCTGTCGCGGAAGGAAGTACGAAGGCTTCCTTGAGAGGAAGGATTCCAGCCCTGAAGCCTCAGCGCGTCGAAGATTTCCTCCATGAAATCCAGTTCACACACGTCGAATTCCATAATCGGCTCACACCACATGCGGTCTTTCTCGAGGATTTCTTGCAAATTAACCGGAGTGATGACTGATCCTGTCATGATTTAATCTGCAAAAGAAAGTATCAGTATCGAAGAAAGAATATTATCTAGAAACATATACGATACTGAATAAGCATGAAAATTTACCGAAGTATTTTCTGAGAGGTTTTAAGAGATGTTTGCAAAGGAGTGAATGCTTTTCTCAGAAAATTTCTAGGGTAAAAGTTGCAGAGTAAAATGGAGGTTTTCTAACTTTGAACGTGTTTTATATATGATCAAGAAGATGAACAGTTATTAATCCACGGTTCAATTTAAATCTGCTTTATGAGATGGACGACTAGGATTTAATGTTATAAAATAGGCAATGATCAACTTAGTCGCCTAAGTCAAATTACAGTTGTATATAGCCAAAGAAGTAACTTGATTAGACATGCATTTAATGCGCCGCAGAGTTCAGCATACTTAGGGTACCTCCAATAGGAGGTTTGAAATCACTAAAAAGTTGAGTTTGAAAGCAGGTAACGTTGGAGTGGGTTTGAATGTGATTAGGTGGCAGAGTCAACTCTTTATTTAAAGAGTTGGCTTTCTCCATGCAAGTACTGTACATGTCTGACATCATTTACTCAGCTATTTAATGCGTTGGATCAGCTATTTAATTTATGCGTTGGATGAAAAGGAAATGTTGAGCAAAACATGGCATCAGCCATTATTTATTCTGCATAATAAATTGGAACGTTGAGCAAAATTGAATGTTGAGCAAAATTGAATGTTTAACGTTACAAATTCGAACGTTACAAATTGGAACGTTAGATATTATAACGGTAAAAAAAATCCCTATATATACTTAGTTTCATGTAAAAAATCATATCACACATTTCCAATTTTTACATTCCAAAAAATTTAAGAGCTCAATACTCTCTCTCCAGAAATGGCCGGAAATTCTAATTCTCAAAATTCGGATTCTCAAAAATCTCACTCGTCCCATAGTCCCAACCCACAATACTATCAACAATTTTCTCAATATCCTCAATTTCCACAATTTCCACCACTTACACCACATTCTCAATTTCCACCACAATATCATCAATTTTCACAATATGGAATGCCACTGAATTCCGGAAGCTCTTTTTTTGGTTCGCAACAAGTACCATTTCAATATTCGGGTTCTCAATTTCCACAATATTCTTCACTAGCGGGGGTAGAACATACTAGCCTTGTCGATGAAGATGAAGATGATCATGTCCAGGAAATTACTCCACCCCCTAAAAAGGGTAGGACGTTTTGGTCACATGATGAGGAGACATGTGTAGCTAAATTTTGGTGCACCGTGAGCACCGATGCAAGAGTTGGCAATCAACAAAAAACGAAGGTATTTTGGAAAAAAGTGGCGGCATATTACAACGATCATAGGCCGACCGGTACTACTAACCGGCTACCCGAAGCTGTAAATCGGCTTATTATCGTGTCATTCCTGATGTAAATTTGTTTTCGCAATGGTATAATAATTTCTTTAATCATCGGGCAAGTGAGCAAAGCGACGAAGACGTCTTAGAGGCTGTGCAAGCTAAGTGGCGCAGCCAGCACTCGAACAAAGAGTTCAAGTACCTCCATGTATGGAAGGTAATGGCATTGGCAGAAAATGGAACCCTGAAGCAATGGTTAGTAGTGCTCGCAAGAAGTCAAAAACATCCGAATCGGGTAGTCATACCTCTGAAGATGCACAGTCAACTCGAACACGTCCAATGGGACAGCAGAAGGCTAAAGCCAAAGCCAAAGCCAAAGCACATGCTAGTCAGGTTGATTCAGTCAGATGGGATCAATTACAAGAAATACACAACGAAAAGATGAAACAAAAGAATGTGGAAATTGAGCAAAAACAAGGAAATGCAGCAAAAAGATATGGAGCTTCAACTACGAGAATGAGATTATTGCAACCAGGATACAAGTAACTTCAATGATGCAATGCTTTTCAACTTTGCCAAAATGTCGAATGAGATCAAACAAAGACGCGGGTGGTTGTAATCTAGACATGGATGACTGTGTACTATTTAATTTATTTTCCTGTGCTCATGTTATGTTTTTCAATGAAGGCTCGATACGATGCCATCGGGTTGTAATAGCTTAGGGTACAATTATTGTTATTTTCCTTTTATCTGCAAGAAAAGATGTAGAACGAGCATTCGGAGTGCTTCAATCCCGTTGGACAATAATTCGAGGTCCTGGAAGATCTTATTTCAAAGAAGATTTGACCGCAATAATTTATGCGTGTATTATTATGCACAACATGATCATTGAGAATGAAGGGACGGAAGCTGCGGTTACTTGGTCTGATGAAGATACACCTCCTCCGCCCGACATAACCATGGGTTCAAATAATGGATATGCAGATTACATTCAAAATTATGATAATTTGACTGATAAGGCAGCTCATTTTCGCCTTCAAGCAGACTTGACGGAGCATATTTGGCAGCAATACGCATCAATGTAGTTTTTTTATGTATTTTATCAAATTTAATTGTGTTTTTTAGTTTTATTTATGTAATTTCTTGTTAACCATGTTTTTTTAAATTTAATTATATAATTTCGGTTTTTAAAATTAATTATAATTAAATTTTATATGAATTAAAAAATAAATTTAATTATTATTATTATTATTAATATGATGAATAAAAAATTGTGAGTATAATATATATAAAGATAAATATAGATATATTGATAAATAGTTGTGTGTGTATGTAGTGGGACCCATAAAAAAGTTGAGTTGATAGGTTTATGATTGGAGTAAAAAATATTAAAAAGTTGGTGGGTTTGAAAAGCTGACGTGTCAAGTGAAAAGTTGGGAATGTGGGTTTAGGGTTGGAGTTACCCTTAACATAGAATGTCGTGTATTAAATGTAAACGGTTATATTAAATGACATTTTCTAAGGCATTGAATACGAAGCTGAATCTGAATCATTAATGCACAAAATATTTCATTGGCTACTGAGTAGAGATACGCAAACCTGTCAGCTAAACATTGTAGTCAGCTGATACCTCGTGTAGATGGTTGCTTCGAGTCTCTATATACTGAATACGTTCGGTACGAGAGTGAACATTCCCCCTTGCTGAATGCTCCTCTCCTGAATCCACTTACTGACTGGAGTCAGTAGGGTCCAGCAGACCTAGCTCTACTGAAAGTTCTCTTAATCTGGCTTCAGCTAGAGGCTTGGTCAGAATATCTGCACTTTGATGGTCAGTATGGATCTTCTCCATCCTGATATCCTTCTTTTCGACATGATCACGAATGAAGTGGTGACAGATGTCCACGTAGCTGCTGTCTCAGCCTAAGTATGAAGTACAGGGTTCTGAGTGATTGCAATCGCACTGGAGCTGTCGTAGAAGATCGGTACTTCATTCTGAATGACATCATAGTCACGTAGCTGCTGTCTCAGCCTAAGGATTTGGGCGCAGCAACTTCCGGCAGCCATGTATTCAGCTTCAGTAGTTGACGTCGCTACTGAAAGTTGTTTCTTTGAAAACCATGAAATCAGCTTACTACCAAGGAATTGACAAGTTCCAGAAGTTGACTTTCGGTCAATCCTACATCCTGCATAGTCAGCATCAGAATAATCAGTTAGTTCAATATTATCTTCTGCTGGATACCGTAAGCTCAGGTCAGGTGTTCCTCTGAGATAGCGGAGAATCTTCTTTGCCGAGTCAATGTGGCTATGCTTAGGATTCACCTGAAATCGAGCGCAGACACCTACAACATGTGTTATGTCAGGTCGAGTAGCAGTTAGATATAATAATGAACCAAAAATAACACGAAATTCAGTATGGTCTACAGATAATCCCTCTTTATCAAGATCAATTTTCATATTCGTGTTCATCGGGATCTTGATTGGTTTGCCGGATGTGCAACCGAACTTCTTGATGAGGTATCGAGTGTATTTGCCTTGATTGATGAATGTTCCCTTCTCAGATTGTTTGACTTGAAAACCAAGGAAATAATTCATCTCTCCCATCATCGACATTTCGAACTTATCCTTCATCATTTTCTCAAACCGCTGACACATGATGATGTTCTTTGATCCGAATATTATGTCATCTACGTAGATCTGCACAAGTAAGATGTCGTCTTCCAGTCGAATGCTGAATAATGTGCGGTCTATTGTGCCCTTCTGAAAACCTTTCTGAAGAAGAAACTCAGACAGGGTATCGTACCAAGCCCTAGGTGCTTGTTTTAACCCATATACAGAGACTTTCTGAGTCTGTAGACCTGATGTCCCTGCTGAAAGCCGGGAGGCTGTTCTACATAGACTTCTTCTTTCAGTACGCCGTTCAGGAATGCAGACTTCACATCCATTTGATAAACTCTGAATCGCTGATGTGTTGCGTAGGCTAGGAATAGTCTGATTGCCTCCAATCTTGCAACTGGATCGAAAGTTTCGTCGAAATCTATTCATTCGGCTTGACAGTAGCCTTTTTCAACGAGTCTCTCTTTGTTCCTTACTATAACGTTGTTTTCATCTCGCTTGTTCTTGAAGACCATTTAGTTTCAATCACATGTTGATGTCGGGGTCTATCAACAAGCACCCATACTTCGTTTCTCGTGAACTAGTTCAGCTCCTTCTGCATAGCTATGATCCAATCAGCATCCTTGAGTGCGTCCTCAACTGACTGAGGTTCTTCGAGAGACAAGAAGCAAGAATATAATGCGCTTTCTCCCTGACAGAATCTGGATCTTGTCTTTACACTAGCTGAAGGGTCTCCAATAATCAAGTCAGAAGTGTGAGCGTCCAGCCACGATCGACGATGTTTCAACTCTTCATCTGAAATTTGTTCAACACAGATAGTAGGTGAGTTAGGCATTTTAGTTGTACTATTCTGAGATTGAAGTAATTCAATTACTAGAGTTGGGTCTACTGAGTCACCAGGTTCAGGGGCATTCAGCTCAGGAACTTCATTTGTTCCCCCTGAATTATTATCCTCAGTAGAGGTCTCGGTTACCACTTGGGTTTCTTCATCGACCCGAGTTACACGGGTTGACTACGTTCGGAAGAGTCAATCTCGTTCGGCTACTTTCCGCTCTTGGCCGAGATTCGATGGTCATATCTTCAATTTCCTCTTCTGAATCATCATCCCAACACAGCTGGATCTTTTCACCTTTATCTTTTAGGCTCAGATCCTGTAGCTGCTTGCTGATGTCCTCAGATTCTGATTTTGAGTTCCCTGCTCCCGTCTTCAGTAGCAAACTCATTAAAAGCAACATGATGGCTTTCCTCCACGCAAAGGGTCCGGTAGTTAAAAACTCTGAAGGCTTTGCTGACCCGGGAGTATCCTAAGAAGACTCCCTGGTCTGACTTGCTATCAAAAGTCTTTAACTGGTCCTTCCCATTATTGTGGATAAAGCACGAACACCAAAATATGGAAATAAGATATGAAAGGCTTCCTTCCGTTCCATAGTTCATATGGTGTCTTCTTATGCTGCTTAGTCAGTAGAGATCTGTTCTGAGTGTAACATGCAGTGTCAGTTGCTTACGCCCGAGAATTTGGTTGGAAGTCCCGAGTCCTGCGAGCGGGGTTCTTCTTTGCTTCTTTGAGTGTTCTATTCTTCTTTCAGCAATCCCATTTTGTTGAGGCGTGCGCGCGGCAGACGTCTCATGCTCTATGCCTTCAGTTTTTCAGAACTCCTCCACCATCGAATTCAGGAACTCAGTTCCTCTGTCGTAATGTATCTTTATAATCTTGGTGTTCTTCTCGACACTGAGCTTTTTCAGAAGCATAGGCAACTCTGTTTTGAAGTCAGACTTGTTGGCAATAAATATAACCCATGTGTAGCGCGAGTAGTCATCAATGACCACTAAAGCATACTTTTTGCCTCTGATCGTCATTGGAGAGACTGTACCGAATAAATCCATATGTAGCAGCTGAAGGATTCCATTAGTGGAAGGCGATGGAACAAGTGGATTTTGCTTCTTTGTTTACTTTTCCTTCAGGCATGCTTCACATTGAATGTCTTTGCTGAATACTTCATTCGACAGTCCTCTCGCTAGAGCGTTTATGGCAAGCTTGTTGAGTGTCTTGAAGTTGAGATGGCTGAGTCTTCTGTGCCAGAGCCACCCCGTTCTATTGTCGTTCTTCGCCAACAAACAAGTTTCAGATTCAGATGAGTTCCAGTCAGCTACGTAGATATTCTTTTTGCGCGAACCTGATAACACTGTTTTCCTTGTAGATTTATCAATAACATCACAAAAACCATCGTAAAAAATCACTCTATTCGAGTTATCACAAAATTGACTAACAGAGAGACGATTATGTTGAAGTCCTTCAACATATGATACTCTTGGAACTGTAGCAGTTCCAATGCTGAGTGTTCCATAACCTCTTGTATAGCCTTTTGCGTTGTCTCCAAACTCGATTCTGGGTCCTTCTTCAGTAGTATAATTCTTCAGTAGATCCTTCTGGTATGTCATATGTCTTGAGCATCTGATGTCCACATACCAAGGGTCCTTGTGCACCTGCAAAACAGAATTATATTTAGGTACCCTTTATTTTTGATTTTGGGTCCTTAGATGTTAGTTTTGGAAACCCAAATCTGTCTCACGACCCTGGTGGTTTCAGACAGTTTATTTCCACTCCGATCAACATACTTGACCACTGGACTAGTCGATGCTGACTTCTAAGGCTTCACAGGTTCAGGAGTCCTAATCTTCTGAATTGGTGGACTGCTGACCTTTACCTTCTGAACAACTTTCTTCTTCCTTTTCTGACTTTTAGGTCCTCTCCTGACTATAGGATCATAGTAATATGACCCATACTGAGCTGGATGTGTCAGCTGTGGAGGTCCATATTGATCAGCCCATTTGACTCTGCTGGTTCCCCCTTGACTGAACTGGGGTGATTTAGAGCTAATCTTCTTGTCAGAATGCTGATAGCTGGGATGAGGTGTCTTCATCTTCTGTTTGTTCTTTGCTAGGGGGTTCATGATCTCAGCATTGATAGTCTCCCCTTAAACAAATCTATCAGCTAGCTGGTTCTCTGAGCGTACGGGGGCAGATGAGGAGGCTCCATGACTGAATCCAAGTCCCTCCTTGCAATGCTTAGGCTTGTTGCTGGCGAGCATTGCCTCAAGCTTCTTTTCAGCGCCCATGTACCGCTCTGTCATCAGATTCCTCCAGACATCATCACTTTTCTTAAGCGTTCCATGCTCGGTCTGAAGTCATGACAACTCTTGCTTCAGTAGACTCAGTTCAGTATCCTTCTGTGTCAAGTCATTGGTCAGTACTAACATCTGATCTTCTTGATGCTGAGAATTGGCCATCAGAGATTTAATCTCCTCCATGAGTCTCAACACAAGTCCTTCTGACTCAGTAGCAACCTGACTCTCCTAAGAAAGTCTCTGATTCTCCACTTTCAAGGTATCCAACTCTTGAAGAGTCTTACTGAGCTGCAGGCTCATCTGAATCTGCTCGTTTAATAATTCTTCATAGGCGATCGAGACGTCCAGATTCTCATCTGCACCTGAAATAGTATCGTGTGTGCAGTGTGAAGAGGAGTTAAATGGAGCGAGAGTTTACCTCATCCTCTTCTCCCCGCCATGAGATACTTTTCAAGAATCTTCTTCAAGCTCTACGACCATGAATGCCGCTTCATCATCGATGAATCCATGAAGGAGTCGACTTCATCTGAGTCGTCTGAGAGTTCACCAGCAATATATGCTTGACGCTTCTTGATGAACTTCTCCCTTTGAGCTTTGCGTGCTGCTCTCTCAGCAGTACTGAGCTCATGACAGTCACATTGATAGTGTCCTGGCTTCTTGCAGTTGTAGCAGGTGGTGACTCTATCTTCTTTGCTCTTGCTGTCTTTCGACTGAGCTGAGTCTTCTTGTTTCCTGCAATCATAAGTGTGCAATTCAGGAGTGATCTTGGGTGTATATTCAGACTTACCCTTAGATTCTCTGACGACTCTAGAGAGTTTTCTGCGCCTCTCCTTCTCCTTCTGATACTTCACAGCAAGCAGTGCGTATTTCTTAGCTAGGTTTTCTTCTTGTAGGTCACTAAGTGAAGGTTCTGTCTTGCTAGACGCGGGAGCCGCTGTACTGACTGATGCTTTGAAAGCATGGTCGATTTGAGTGTCAGCTTCAGCTCGCTGCTTCCTTTAGGGTAGGCCAAACTCGAACTCCTCAGCTTTTAATTCTCTGTCATGCTGTCGTGGAGGGAGGTCAGATGTGCTTCCATTCTGACTCGCCATACCCCGTAGTTCTCTACTGAGAACATGGGTACCATCCTGATTCCTGACATATCAGACATTGAAAATTGTGATATGAATGAAGAATGATATGCAGTGAAAATGTTTTCTTGATCCGTTCAAGTAGACCAGTTTCAAAAAACAAGAGTCTTAGAGAACTGCTCTGATACCATTTGTTGGTCCCGAGATAAACGTTCAGGTGTAGAGGGGGGGGTGAATACACCTGAAAACACTTTCTCAACTTAAAACGCGAACAGTCCCTTTCAGGAAGATGTCGTGCGATCGAACGTGTTCGATAGACCAAATAAGCTGTTCTGGAATCGCGTGGCGAGTGACTGACTTCACTGAGGCCTGTTAGGCGGACTTAAGTCGAATTCAGTATCGTTCAGCTGAAGTTCAGTAGAGTGCGGAAATGTGTAGGCCCAAATTCAGTTGAGTTAGAAAACGTTTTTAAGAAAACTGTTTTAGTATATTAGTGCAATCTTTTAAGCTTTGCTGAAACACAGTTGAATGATTTTGAAAAATATTTTCAGTATGAACAGTAATCAATGCAACAAGAAAAAAACGAGCACACGTAACACAAGCAATTTTAAAGTGGTTCGGATCCAACAATCCTACGTCAACTGTCATGAAAATGATCCTCAGGTGTAAATTCCTACAACTGGTATCAGATCTCGATTTTTATACGTAGCTCTGCGTTCTTTTTAATTCGTAGTAGCATGCATAGGGCGATTGTATGTATGATTTAATTTCTTGTCCGTCGTCGTCAAGTTTGTGTTTATGAGACGACCTGTGTGCCACTTGTTTTGATCCCAATTTTTGTAATCTTGTGAGAAAAATCCACGAGTAGATTATGACCAATGTGAATATTATGTAAGTGTTTCGATTATGTAATTGGTTTTGCGGATTAGTTCGTTGTTGGCGATGAGAGCACGAAGATTGGACGGTCAAAAACCTTTATTTTTCCGATTTTGACTGGAGCAATTGAGCTCGACCGGAGCTACCCATCGAAATCGGACAACGGCTGGAGGGAGGCGGAGGTGAGCCGCAGCTCGTGGTGGCGAGCTGGGCGGCATTCGGCGGTTGGCGGCGGCGCGAGCGCTGCCCCGCAAACTGCCTTCACAAAAGTTTGGGAAGCCAAGATTGCAGATCTTGACGTCGCAGACTGCCTTCACAAAAGTTTCGGCCTTCCGAAGGAAGGGATTTCTCCGATTGGCTAAAGGAGACTTCAATCAATATATATCTTTCCCAATTCAGTGGGCTGAAAGATATCATATGCAAAGCAACGTTCCCAAAGAATAGGTTGCTCCTTGAATACGAGGGGCTTAGCATATATTGTTAACCATATCCTCATAAGCCTCGTTGGATCTTTTGACCAATTATCCAGGGTCATGATCCAAATTATGATGGCTATCATGGATGGAGTCCAGGTGAACTGGACTGAGTTCTTTGTGACTGAGTTCAAGGCTCAGTTCTAGAAGTTCGTGGTAGATGCGAACAAAGTTTCTCTCCAACTGATCCCTAAAGGAATCTACTGTATGGCTGCAAAGGTGTCTATTCTGATCGAGGACTTCTGCCAAGGAAGGGTAGCATTCGCCGACTCGTTCTCATTTGACGAGGAAAAATATCAAGTTTCGGAATGCAAAGCATACCGAGAAGTCTATCAGGCGTGGCAATCACAATAAGCGCTCAGCACCGTCCACTCAGGACCCATACCCACCTCACCAGAAGAAAAAGAAGTTGTTGAAGAAAGCTGAGACAACAGTGATCCCTGAGCATGTATCCATACAGGATTCAGAGTCCAGGAAAGAGGATGTGACTTTGACTGATAAAGTCAAAAGGATACACGCAGAGGTCACCCAGTCAGATATTCCTACTGACTTACCTCAGACTGAGGTCTCCTCTTCAGTACCGACTTCAGTATAGACATCTCAGCTCAGAGCTACTGAAGAAATAGCGGAACAAATTCTCGAGATACTAGATCAGTCAAATCTAGTAGACATGGTAAGGGCTAGGTTCCATATGCGTCTCCGATTCCTTGAATGGGACATCTTAGTGGAGACCATCGACCTCAGGACAGTCCCAGTACTGATGAATGAGGAGCAGACTCTTAAGGAAGAGATTGGCTATGGAGAGCCAGCTGACATCTCCTCGATGGATGATCTTCGTTCAGCAATGCTGATGCTCTTGAGTCTGAAGGGCACAACTGAACATCCTTCTCAGCCCGAGACTCAATATGACTCTGAACACGATGAGTCACTACCCAAGGACGCATACCAGGGAGGACCTGCCGAGGGAAAATCTCCTAGAGATGATGATGATTCACCATCTCCACCGCCTTCATCTAGTGAAATCATCTCATCGCCTTCTACATCTCAGTGCACTGAAAAAATCAGTAAATCCAGCAATCAAGCTACTGAGATAAAGGACGCTTCAGTGGAAACACTCATCAAATGCCTAAAGCGTCAGGGTTACAAGAACCCTCTTCTTGCCAAAAATGTCAATCTAAAATGGAGCCAATCTACTGAGGCTCAAACTCAACAGCTGAGTGACCTGACTCCTGAATTGTTGAGGATCTGTATGCCTATCATTCCTGATACTGATGAGATCCTCTGCAAGGTACTCAAAGCACAGAGGACTGATCTGAATTCTCAATTCCAACAGATTTTGCAGTCTCAGGCCGAAACATTTTCTACGAAGATGGCTGCTGCATTGTCTGATGCCCTCAAGGCCGTCGAAGAGCAAAACAAACTAACCACTGAGAGTGTCTCTCGAGCACTCGTGGAACAAGTTAATGTCAGCCATGCAATTAAGAATGAAGACATTGAGCTAGCTGAGACGTACCTGAAAAGAATGAGGCAGGAAAAGCGAAAGTACTCAAAGTCTCCCAAACTAAACACGACTAATACTGGGACGAGTACACAAAAGCCATCAGGGACGTTGAAGATAAGATTGAGACAATAGGCCTCTCAGTCTCAGGCCTTGCTGAAAAGGTCACTGCCGTATCCACACTCTTCTAGATGATGCCAAAAAGGGGGAAGAAAGTAGAAGGAAACAACTACTGACCCTAGTTAAAGCTGAAGAGGCGGCTGCTGTAGATAAGAGCAAGAGCGAAGAAGTGAAAGGGGAAGGATCAGGAGAACCGACTGAAGAAGCAGTTACTGAAGTGGCTCAGTTTGTTGAGGAGCTAACTGAAGATGAGCCAATATGTTCAGCTGCCAAGGGAAAAGCAATAGCTACTGACAGTCCTCCCAAACATAAAAAGCTCAAATTTCGCTCGCCTGAAGAGCAGATTACTTATGATGAGAAAATGGCCAAAGAAATCCAAGCATTGGAGGAAGGCAAAGCCAAATTCAAGAAGAAAGGCATTCAGATCAGAACTCCAGTGCCTAAGAAATCCAGATCTGCGTGCCTAGACAATCAAGAGCTCAATCTTCCAAATTTAAATCTACTAAAAAAGCGCCTGAAGCTTCTAAGTCTAAGTCAGCTGAATCTAGTGAAGCTGAAGTTGATACTGAAGCAGAGCAGAACATTCCCACCACAAAGCCAACTAAAGAGCAAGAAGCAAAAATGAAAGCTATATGGGATGCCTGTGAAAGAGGCTACTGATGAGGCCCGTCAAATTCAAGCTGCAAAAGAAAGAGTAAGATTAGCAAATCTTGATGCACTCAAGCAGAGAGCTGAGAAGGAAGCTAAGGGGAGAATCCCTGAGAAGGATAGGAGTATCCCAACGACATCCAAATTCTTCAAACGCACAGAGCAAAATAATAATCTCAAGAGGATAACCCATCCAATGACGGACCAATGGGTACCTTGGAAAATCAATCAGAAATGGGAGCATATCAAAATCGACTTCATCAAGAGTTGTTATATCTGGAAAACAATAAGCAAGTCACCAAATCTAGACAAAGCCTTCAAAGAAATCTTGATCTCAGATCCTAAAGTGTACGTAGAAATACTGATCACTCTCGAACAATCAGGACTCACTCTCAAGGCATTTAAATTCAAAATTATCCATCCTTCTTGCACTTTATAAGGGAATATATGCACAAAGGAGATTGAGGATGAGATTTAATTTGCCATGATGAGGAAGAGGCTTGTACAGAACGATCCAGAGGATGCTAAAAAGAATAAGAAGCTGAGGAGCAGAGTCTACTCATCATACGACCTTGATCTACCTGAGAAGAAGTCAGTTGACTTCAAGGCCAGACTGCAGAAGTTCAAGAAGACTAGCTGACTCTCTTCTTTTCTCCTTCTAGTTTAGATAGAATAGAATTTTCAATGTAAATGTAACTTTTCATCATATATGAAATTCTATATCTTTTTGGCCTAAGACAACTACTCATTGTCACATGGCTATTTTTATCTTTCAACACTACTGATCACCTCAGTGATCAGAACACACACTCACCTATTACTTATCTCTTTGTGTGTTTTCCCTTAGTTCTTATTGATATATATTTTTTTATCCCAGTCATAGGGGGAAATTGTGTAGTAAAGGTTTTAGCATCATCAAATAGGGGGAAAATGTTGGGTATGAGATTCAGTATGATAAGATTTGAAGATCCCAAAACCCCTAACTGAATGATGAGCCTTATAATGTAATAGCTTAGTTGAGTTTAGCATGTTAGGAACTCAGTAGACTAGCTAAGAGTTCAGTAGCAGATAGGTTCAGTAGAACATACTTTGTCGGCCGCACGGACTCAGCTCTAAGGAACTTAGTTAGGTATTCATGAACCCACTGAATCTGCAAAGAAATTCGAGTCAATCACTTAATATCTCAGAAGAATGTCGTTAGTAGAAGACAACTCGGTAAAAGGTCCGTGGAATCAAAGGAAGTCAACTAGTATGCTCTTGGAGTTTGAACAAACCTCACCTACTCTCTAACCTCGACCATTGAGGAGATACCAGCATTGTACCTGCTCTGCCATAAAGCTTCTCCCTAGACTGAAAAAGAGGAAATCCCTATAGTGACATTCAAATTAAAGATGGTCGTTTTTCTTGTGGTATTCGGCACGTGTCTAGATCTCTTCTAACGGATCTATTCATGAGTCAAGACTATAAATAGAGAAGAGTCTTCATGTAGAGAAAAAAACGAAAGGATACAAAATCTTTCAAAAAGCTTAACACAGTGAAGAACTCATAAACTGATAGATCTTTTTTAGTTCTCCACTCTAGAGATTCATTGTTCTCATGCTCTATTCTAAGTAACTTATTGTAATATCAGAATCTTAGAAAATTCGAAGGAGTTCCGCTTATTGAACTGTTCTTAGTGTAAGAACTCCTTCTTAGTTGGAGAAAATCAAACCTCGTGTTTGAACTTGTAAAGTCACTAAGAGTATAACTAGAGTATTTGTCCAGCGTACAGATCGACTGAGACTTGCTCAGTATAAGTAATCAAGAACTCCTGCTTTGTTCAGGACATTGGACATAGGATCCAGCGTATCCAAACCACTTTAAAAACTGTTTGTGTTGTTTTACTGTTTCTTTGGATAACTGTTCTTACTGCATAAAACTGACTTTAAAATAGCACTTAGCATAAAACATGTTTTCAACCTAGACGAAATTTATTTTGGGCCTACATTTCCGCACCACATCTTAAACTGAACTACTGTTCACCGACTAAAGACAGTAGATAGAACTCAATAGACAGATACTCTGCCCACGAGATCTAGAAAGCTAATTTGGCCAACTGACTCGTTCAGTAGCACAATTCAGTAGATACTGACTCTCGCGTTTAAGCTTAAATTTGCACTCAGGTGTATTCACGCCCTTCCCCCCCTCTACACCTAAAGGCTCGTCTCTGGACCAACAAAACCCCTTTTACCAAACATCCCCTAGGTACTTCTAACTCACTACCCTTCTGACTCACTACTCGACATTTTATACTCCGTCTCTAGAAGTCTTTTTCTTTCACAATTCTGTACTGCTCAAACACATAAATTTATATCTTAACTATTTTAAAATTTTTATTCAATTATAATATTAAAAAAAACATCAATTACCTCAACTTTACATTAATAGAAATTGGCTGAATTTCCAGTCATTCAAAAAATCATTACTTGAAAATTGTGTCTATTTATTAATAGAATTAAAACTCATAAAATAAATACTTAAATAATTTTTTTTTGAATTTCTTGCGTCTCTGTTCCCTTTGTATATATTCTTCAATTCTTGAAGATGATATCTTTATGTAGTTGTGACCCATGCATAGGACCATGCCACGTGTCACAAGACTCCGAGGAAAACGACCATATAATTTGAATGTCGCTGCAGACGGTGGTTGGCTTTCTGTGCATGAGAGCAGCTTTTGTGTCAGAGCAGGTAAGCTTTGCTTGCTTCTCATTGGTCGAGATATGGCGGTAGGTGAGACTTTTCAGACATCAGTCTTCTAGCTGAGTTGACTTCCTCTGAACCTCGGACACTAAGTGTTCCTCTGCTGACATCCGACTTATAAAGCCAGGCTGTCGATTTCCCTTGTACGATCTACAATTCCTCCTTAAAACATTTATACAACAATTACTCAGTATCAGGGTACTAAATCATCTCCTAACAATTTTCCCCGACCATTGACTCATATCCCTACAATTTCCCCTAATTGATGATGCCAAAACCATTAACCTCTAACAACTGAAAGATTTACAGACGTACTAATAGTTACACAAGGGCACATCAGAAGAAATTAAGTATAGTGAGTGTGTGTTGATCACTTTAGTGATCGGTCATGATAATGAACGACATAGACATCGGACAATGAGTGGTTGTCCGGCCAAGTGAAGTACCGATTTCATTGATAGAGAAATGGGTACATATACATCGGTAATACACTACCAAAAGAAGAAAAGAGAGAAAGGCAAAGACTAAAAGACGGCTGAGTCTACTGCTATTGCGATATGAACTTTTGAATCCTCGATTTGAAGTCAGCAGACTTGGCCTCTGGAAGTTCTAGCCCATAGGATTTGTAGATGGCTTCCCTGAGACGTTTGATATGTGGAAGATCTCCTTTCATATGGGAGGATAGCTCGTTGCGTTCCATGGCTATCTTCACCTCTTTCTCTATCTCTTTTCTGTAGATGTTACCTTCAAGAGTCATGTGGGGGAGTCAGACGTCTGAATGTAGGCACTTTCAGTGACATTCCTTCCTTATGAAGAATCATGATAATCTGAGCACGAAAGTTGGGATCATAATGATACAAGAACTGATCGAACAGTTTGTCCACTGGAACGTCTCCTCGATATCATTACCATACATAGTAGTTTTTTATGAAATCTTCCTTCAGACTCTCCCACTGCTCATACAGGTTCCATGGGATTCACTTGCCAGCGCGACGAAAATGATATTTCCTGAGATGTGGCTTCAGTCCACCGCGTCTGTAGAATTTAGATGTAGTTGGGATCTCTCTGCTCTTAACTGAAACGGCTTCCTTGGCTGCTTTTTCAGTTCTAGCAATTTGCTCTGCCAGTTTAGCCTTTGTCAGTCGATCTCTGGCTTCAGCTGTGAGACTTTCCCTAGTTGTGAAGTCGAGGCCTATCTCAACTGCATCCCATAAGGCTTTCTCTTCAACAATCTGTTCAGGTGTAAGCTTAGGAGCTTTCTTCTTTAGCCTTTCGGATAGTTGCAGGTTGTCAGTATCAGACTCTTCAATAGACTCAGAAGCAGATTTTTCAGTTGACTTCTACTGAGTCCTTTTCGGAGTGGTCTGCTTTTGCTGAACTTTCTTCAGTTGAGCCTGAGTCCTTGATTGCCTTGCCACAGGGGCTTTCGGCTTCCTCTTTTCGTGATCCGGCTGAGCCTGCAACTGTTGAGCCATCAATTCATCATAAGCATGTTGTTCTTCCTTATTCTTGATCTTAGGCGATGCAGGGGGAGAGCTCTCAGTAGATATAGCTTTGCCATGCCTCTTCGGCACAATTGGATCCTTCCCTTCGATGAATTCAGCTATTTCATCAATGTGTGCCTGATCTGAGGATCCTTCACCTGATCCTCCAGCTTGCACTGCCAGCTGCATAATTTGCTCCTGAGGCTCTGCCTGACCTTTAGTAGCCTTTTCCTTCTCCTTTTCTTTGGGGAGAGGGAGATGTGTTTTGGATATAATGTGCTCTCTCCAGATCTCCTCAATCTCTTCCATCACTTCCCCCTTTTTCTCTTCTCCATCCCCCTTTACTTCCCCATCCCCCTTTACTTCCCCCTTTTTGGCATCATCAGTCGGGGTCAATAAGGTCTTGGACAAATGACTACATCATCTCGTAGAGGTAGAGAGAGTTTTTGATTTGGGTGAAGGAGGAGTTGAGGTCCTCGACGGCATCACAATATTTGTCCCAATCCCTTTCGTGATCGAGGTGGATCGCCTTGATCAGGGTATCAGTATGGTCTTTGTGCTGTAGTAGAGATGCGTCTAGTAACCTCATGGAGTCCGATTGGATGAGGTCGAGAGTCGTGGCTTGTTGAGTAAGAGCTTGAGCCACACTAAGTGATGCAGCTCTATTCCTCTCATCCATCGTCTTCTAAACTTCAGCCATTGATGCAGCCAGCTGCTCGGAGAAATGTTTGGATTGAGTTTCAAGCAACTGCTAGCACTGAGTGGCTAAGTCTGTCTTCTGAGCAGCTAGAGCTGTCTCGACGATCTCCTGAATGTTTGGCACGGTCCTAATCCCTGAAATATCAGCCATTAAAAGAAATACAATATAGGATGCAATGAAGAAGAGCAAGATACAGTGAAAACGGGTTTTCTAGGATCTTTGTTCGAGATAGACCAGTTTCAGTTAAGAACACTGTGCTCTGATACCAATTGTTGGTCCTGAGACGTGGTTCAGGTGTAGGGGGGGGGGGGGTGAATACACCTGAATACAAATTTCTTTCTCAAATGCGAAGTCAGCTCTAGCTGAGTTTGCTACTGACTGAGTCAGGCAACCAAATATAATTCAGATCGTGTGGGGAAGAGAATCTTCTACTGAGTTCAGCTCTAGTTGAGTTTGCTACTGACTGAGTTAGGCAGCCAAATATAATTCAGATCGCGTGGGGAAGAGAATCTTCTACTGAGTTCAGCTCTACTGACTTTAGTCAGCCGAACAGTCGTTCAGTATCAGAGTGTGTGCGGAAGTGTAGGCCCTATCAAACGTCTCGGTTAGAAAACACCGGTTTTTATGCTGAGTTTTATGAAGTACAGTTTGAATGCAGTATGAGCAGTTAAGGAAAACAGTAAATCAACACAACAATTTTTAAAGTGGTTCGGACACACTGGGTCCTACGTCCACTGTCCTGACCAAAGCAGGATACTTGTTATATTTATACTGAGCAAGTCTCAGTTGGTCTGTTCACTGGACAGACACGAACCTTGAAGTTTATACTGAGCAAGTTCTCAGTGATCTGTGCGCTGGACATATTATCTACTTATAGTCGTAGTGACTTTTACAGGGGTTCAAACTTGAAGAGTTTGAGTCTTCTCCAACTAAGAGGAAGTTTTTACAGATAAGAGTAGTTTCACAAGGATGTGAACTTCCTCGAGGTTTCTAAGCTAAAGATATTACAATGAGGCTTGCTTAGATAAGAGAAGGGGAACAAAATATAACTCTAAGTGATGAACTAAAAGGGTTCTTCAATGGACGTTAGTTCTTCACTGGATTCTGCGTTGAGATTGCTAAGAGTTTGTGCGTAGATAGCTTGGGTTCCTGGTGTCGTCTCTGCATGGCGACTTCTCTTATTTATAGTCGTCGATGGTGAATAGATCCGTTGGAGGGAGGTCTAGCCACATGTCGAAACGACAAGGAAAACGACTCCTTTAATTTGAACGTTGATGAGTAGGTGCACTGTAGAAATTCTCCTCTTTTTCAGTCTGAGAGCAGCTTTTGTCAGAGCTATAGGTCGCTGTCGGCTCCTTATTGGTCGAGGTAGATGGTTAGGTGAGACTTGTCAAACATTAAGGTTGACTTCCTCTGAATCTTCGGACCTTCAACTGAAGTGATTTTCCTACTGACGTTCTTCTGAGCATTCAGTGCATGGGCACGAATTCCTGAGTAGATTCAGCTGGTGGTCGGCTGTCCAACTGACTTCTTCGATCCTGAGTTCATCGGCTGAGTGCGAGGTCTTCTACTGAATCCTGTAGCTTACTGAACTCTAGCCTACTGAGTTCTAACAACTGAACTCTAGCTATTACAGATACGAAGACATAATATTCATCTAGAGTTTTGGGATCTATCAAATCTATCGATTCATCTACTGAATCTTTATCCCAACAATAACATTCTCGCTTCCTCTATTATTGTTGTTGATGCAAACGAAATTCAAAGGATCAGCTCACGAAATTCAAAGGAAATAACTTTGTTTGATTGGTCACGATGTACGCCGCTGCAACACAATTAATATAAGAGAACCATATGTTGATACCATGCACAACAATTTACGTTAGAAACCAACTCAAGCTTATAACAATATCAATCTTGCAAAATAAATAATAATTGAAAGGATAAAAAGATCAAACGAGTCCGTGAAGAGCTCGCCCCAAATCAAGGCACGTCGCCTTGCCCAAAATTCGTCCAAAAACCAAGATGCCTAGTACTAAGGGTTCTCATCCCTTTTTATAAGGATGGATACCCACAAATCATACCAAAAATAATATAATTAAAATATAGAAATAATAATAAAAAGGGAACGAATATATCTTCTCAAATCTCGAAATCTTTCTTTCCATATCTCGTCAAATCTTCTCAGATCTCGAAATATTTCTTTCCATCTTCCGATCGCTTCACATCAACTTCCACCCCCTCAAAAACAGCCTTGTCCTCAAGGCGGAAATCCGAAAATTGATTGCATAACTCCTCCACCCTAAATTTCACTCCACGGCGACTTTTATTTGCTTGATTCCGCATTCTCCGTATTCGATCTTGCGCCCGTTCTAAATTCACCCGAAATTGCTTCTCAAATTTATCCCGTGACAATACTACGTCCGAGACCACGGCCATGCGGTATTCCTCTGACAAATGCCTCATCCCTCTAGGTGGCGGCCGTCCATAGGCCAACTCAAATCGAGTAGCCACGCGACGAGCCGTGATCGGAGTACGGCGTGGGATAACAAGTCCATACTTTAGCAGTCTATTCACCACCAACTCCGTTCTAGGATTTCTGGAGTTCCGGGAAGCATCCTTGTATACCTTCAAGCTAGAACAAGCCCGTTTCGAGTCCGATTCCTCTGAATTCTTCGACGGGTCGAAGCCAAATGAAAAATATTCGATTAATGGTGCGGATTTATCCGGGTTTTCGCTAGTTGTCTTGATCCCCACGCTCAGTGTTTCCAATTCTTCATCCTTCTCCACATCCACGCTCACTTGCTCCTTTTTTTCTCTTAGATCATTCTTCTCCTGGATCAGCTCACGGGACTCCTCACTGGGTGCAACATATTTGGAGTTTAATCGTCCAATTTGAGAGGTCAAATCCTTAATCATTTGGATCATATTCGAGATAATAGCTGCTTTATCATTTTTAGGCCTATCTGGATCTCGGGCATTCTCCCTCCCCATGAATTGCTCATTGGTCATCATACACTTCGCCTTAGGCCTATCTGGAAACCCCATGAATTGCTCATTGGTCATTATACACTTCGCCATGAATTTGATTACAAATTTCGATCGGCTCCCGTTTGAAATCGTACACCGTCGAGATCCGGCGGGTCGGACCAATTGATGCAAACGAAATTCAAAGAATCGGCTCCACGAAATTCAAAGGAAATAACTTTGTTTGATTGGTCACGATGTACGCCGCTGCAACACAATTAATATAAGAGAACCATATGTTGATACCATGCACAGCAATTTACGTTAGAAACCAACTCAAGCTTATAACAATATCAATCTTGCAAAATAAATAATAATTGAAAGGATAAAAAGATCAAACGAGTCCGTGAAGAGCTCGCCCCAAATCAAGGCACGTCGCCTTGCCCAAAATTCGTCCAAAAACCAAGATGCCTAGTCCTAAGGGTTCTCATCCCTTTTTATAAGGATGGATACCCACAAATCATACCAAAAATAATATAATTAAAATATAGAAATAATAATAAAAAGGGAACGAATATATCTTCTCAAATCTCGAAATCTTTCTTTCCATATCTCGTCAAATCTTCTCAGATCTCGAAATCTTTCTTTCCATCTTCCGATCGCTTCACATCAGTTGTATTCTCTCTCGTTTATAACAAAATGACTATTTTAGTGGAGATATTTAGTATTAATATCCCTTATTGAAACTTGATCTATCCAAGAAAACAGAGAGACGAGAAAGATAATATCTCACGAGTTGGATTGTACGAACTTTATCGATTTCAAAAGGAAATTCAATCAAACAAAATCTAACCCGCGGATATTGAAATTCAAATGTTATAACAAATCAAACAAGCAATTTTTTCATTTGGGCCGAATATATTAAGTAATAGAATCCAGATTTTATGAGTGTATTACAGGAAAGCCGGGTCATATATATATATATATATATATTATAATATATAACTACAGAGTCTGTATTAGAATTCTACCGGAGTCTCTATCGGAGGAGAAGTGACAACCGTTGGATCGCGATGGTGAATACGAGCGTGAGTGTTTCGGCGGCTGACTTGTCGAGTTGGACGTGGAAAGAGGACAAACAATTTGAGGATTCTCTGATTGAATTCGCCGAGGATTCCGCCGATCGATGGGAACTGATGGCGGCGCGGCTGGGAACTAAATCGGCGGCGGATGTCCAACGACACTATACCCTGCTGTTGGAAGACGTGGCAGCGATTGAAGCCGGATGGATCGAGCCTCCCGCATACGATACACTACAATCGGAAACCCAAATGTTCCCTAAATCTGACAAAAAACAATCTGCCGTCCAAAGAAAAGCCGGCAGACCATGGACGGAAGACGAACATAGGTACATATTATTATTACTTTGGAATTGTGGATTCAATTTAATCTATCAATCATACTCGAATTTTATTGTTAACTGTATTTATTAATATTTCATGATTTTGTTTAGGTTTGTATTTATTTATTTCGGTTTGATTTGTTATTAACGTTTGATATTGTATTTATGTGAAAGGTTATTTCTGCTTGGATTGGAAAAATATGGTAAAGGAGACTGGAAAAGCATTTCGAGATATGTGGTGCTTACAAGAAATCCTACACAAGTAGCAAGTCATGCTCAGAAGCACTTCGAGCGCCAAGAGAAGGAAGATCAAAACAAGAAAAGACGAAGCATTTTTGACAGTTCCATTTCTGAGACTAAGTTAACTCATTCATGAGTTTTAGGAAAACATCTGTAAATTCATTTTCTTGACTCTTTAGTTGCCCTATCAATTTAGTAAACTAATTCAAATTTAGTATTGATTTATGACTTCTTGCATATAAACTTTCATTTTCTTGTATTAATTCAATTTACTTGACAAACTACAATTAAGGATCAATACATGAGCTGAGACTGTTAAAGAGTACAGAAACGCCAATGTACAAGTTCTTAATAGTCAAACACTTGAAAGAGTAGAGAAATGCCAAAGTAAGTTCTCAATAGTTAACAAACATCACTTTTGATGCAGGTGTTGCTCAAGGAGTTCGTTTTCTTTTCTAATGGCATCAAGATCTGCTTGTAGCTTGCCCATGTTCATGCTTCTAGCACTAATAGTTGCAAGTTTGGCCTCATAATCAGCAGCATCTCTACGAGTTCTATCAGTGGTGAGGATTGTTTCAGCAATCTGTTCGAAGCTCTCGTGGATATTTGGGAGAAGCTTGTAAGCTTGTCGAGCAACAGGATGCTTTTTGGCTTCCCTGCAAGATGATAATTAGAACTGAAATGAAATATAAGATGTAGAACAGCACATCTGAGAATTATACCTGAAAGTTATTTCATTAACTACTGCATAAGTACGATTGAGGCGTTCTTGGATGGTATTACTCTCCAACTGGAGCTCTCTGGTATCTTTCAGTATGCGATGTATGTCATTCTCCTGTTTCGCGCTGTTCTTTGTAATTTCATTGACCCGCTCAATGTAGGATCTCCTTGGTGCCAGATTCGGCTGTTTCTCAAGATCCTGAGATAGCTTAGAGAATTCCTCTTCCCTTAGTATAAAAAAGGCATATAAATTAGTTGAGAGTTCCTCTTACCTGTCTCTAGCTAGGAACACCAAAACTATGCATTACCCAAGAGATTGTGAGGAAGAGAAAAGAATCTCAGTGGCAGAGACTGTTCCAAGAGTATATTTGAAATTAACCAGCTGGTTTCCAAGGTGACCATAATGGTTTAACAGTATGACAAGCTATAGGCAGACGATGAGTGTGTCACAAACTAATTTAGAGTATAGTGGTTAATTGCAGCCGTATAGGCACTTAAGGAAGTCCAAAACTGGACCAGTTTGGCTCAAATTCATTTATACATCTTCCACGTCTTCAACACTAAGCAAAATCATATGGATATTAATGATCTCATGGTAGGCAAGGAAGGAATAACTATAAAATTTGCTAGGCTATCTTGTTATTTTCTAGTTGCAAAAGGGATGCATAACCATCATTGGAAGTACCTTCTTTTGATCTCAATTAAAGTAGATTCAGTTTCCAACTTCATATTTACAAGCATTCCACTTGCCTCCGGATATAATGAGAAGAGTGACTGCTCAAGATTTCTTTTCTTCTCGTGCAGAGCCATTTCAATAGAATTCCTGCATTGAAAACTCAAGGTAATCCTCTTTGTGGAAAATATGCACCACACTTCTCAGGTTTAATGGTCTATTCACCAAATTTCAAATGATATAAATATATAAGAACAACGAAAACAAAAACAAATCATCAAGAAAAGCCTCGTAAAACTGAAACTCCTAGCGTGGAAGCAATTATATATCGTACCATTCTGACTTCAGTTCCTCAAGCTTATTTCTCTTGGCTTGCATTTGGTCATTGAGCTGTTCAATGTAAAACTCAACGGGCTGTTGGCCATCAAGCACCATTTCTGCAGCCGCTTTTAACAGCTTTAGCTCTTCATGGAGATGCTGCAAATTTGAATATTTTGCTACTGTCAGCTTCTTAAGCACTTGTTGGTTTTATCAGACTCACTAAGTTTCTCAAATATCAATAGCTATAAAATGACCACTTTAACATTATGGAAGATCCAAAAGCCTTTTCTTTAGAGATATGGAAGATCCAAAGCTGACTCAACAAGAATATACACTTAACTTCCTACTGCATCTTCCATAAAACTTTTTTATCAAACTGTAAAATGATTGGATTATTGCCGCCTACTAAATTTTCAGAGGGCCTCTGCATAATATAACCTCTAAGCTTTAAGCTGATCATAAACAAATTCAACTGGCAAAACTCGAACCTGCACCTTAGAGCTCTTCTGATCAAGCCCTTCTGAATAATGACTGGGATTAGTTTCACCAAACTCATCTTGAGAGGAATCAAATGCCAGAGTTGGCAACCTCAGATCTTTCAGTCCATCCAAAGTCTCTTCATATTGCACAGTTCCTCCCTCCTTAGCATAACATTTTTTGTTATATCCATCTCTTAAAGCCGCAGTCTGAGCTCCAGAAGAGTCGGACAGCTTCCCAACCAAGAACCTCACAAGATTATACAAGTCCTCCTCTGATGGGTACAGAAACTGCCTAATTAACATCCATATCACTTCATCATAGAAAATTACATATTAGGGAGAAACAGTATTTCTAAATTGAATGCCTAAACCATTTCAGAATTGAGCTAGTGAATCTTACAGTACTACATGACAATCTTCCCTAAATTAGTCATAATGCGATAGCAAAGTAAAAAAAGAGTAAAAAATGGCAAGGAACGAGTGAAAACCTTGTGGAAACTGAGCTCGGGATCGTAGCCTAACTTATTGAAGGCGTGCGCAAGTTCCGTGCAACTATTGATCCTATCAGACATGGAGTCCTCCGGCAAGCACGGAGGAAACGCCGAAGTAAGAAGGTGGCCGTCGATCAAGCGTAGTGCAGCCGAGCAGAGGGAGAAAAGGGACGGCGGTGTGAGGTCGCCGACGGAGGGGCAACCGAGCGGAATCGGGACGCCCGATCTCGCCAGCGAGTTCAGTAAGATCTCCTCCGAAACTTCCATGAAGCAAAAAGGCGTTTGGATTCTGGCGAATCTTCCACCGCCCGACGTCGTTTCCTTGTTTTCAGTTCTGAGCCTAGCGATTCCCCTTAAATATCTTTTTTTATGAAAGTATATATGGAAGGGTAAGATTTGTATAAATATAAAATTATTAATTAATTCTTAGTAGTAAAAATAATAGTGATCTACTTCAAATCATCTGCAAACGCATAAACATAAAAAAAATCAGAAATGATGGGTGGAATATAATTCACTATAATATTATAAAAGAAACTAGTAGTATTAATTATTCCCTCCGTTCCACTCTATTAGTTCGACTTTCTTTTTAGCGGAGATTAAAAAAAGTTATTTGTTGTGTGTAAAATAGATAAAGTAATGGGTTCACTTGAATATATTATAGTATTATTTTAAGTTAAAAAGGAAAATTGGATTAATGGAGTAAAACAATGAGAGTATATTTGTGGGGAAAATGAAGTAAGTAGTAGTATGTACTTGCAAAAGGTGTGTGGCAACTAAAAGAGCAAGTCATCTACTTCTTGTATAGTTGAGCATAAAAAGCTTGCTGCCTAACCGCCATTCTTCTTCCTCTGCTAAAAAAAAAAACAGAGACTCCTTTGGTCTAATGTTGTTTGAAGCAGTATATAAAACATGTGGAATGCGAGGTAACTCCTCAACATCAACAAATTAGATGAAAATGGAAGCATGCGGAAGACAGAGCGAGATCGAAGAAATGTCGATTCCCCCTCCAGCGATGCAGATGGCAGGGTTTGGCCTGAACATGGAGTTGATGTCGGAATCCTATGAGCGCAACAGGAGCTCAGAAATCGACATACAGGAAGAGACATCAAGCCGGCCCCTCCCCATTTTTCTCAAGGCCAGTTGCATTAGATTGGCGTTTAATTAACTTATTATAATGAGTTGTGTGAAGTTTGGTTTGTTTTTGTTTGCAGTTTGCAGATGTAGAGTTTAGGGTGAAAATTGGGAGTGCGTCGTCCTCTGTGAACCCGGTTAAGGCTGTAATGTCGAAGGTGGCGACGCAGCATGATAACTACAAGCAGATATTGAGCGGTATAACGGGAAGCGTTGGGCCAGGTGAGATCTTAGCTCTGATGGGGCCTTCTGGGAGTGGGAAAACGACTTTGTTGAAGATAATCGGTGGAAGATTGCATGAAAATGTTAGAGGAAGTATTCGGTACAACGGTGTATCATATAGTCCAGCTTTGAAGAGAAGGATTGGTTTTGTGACACAAGATGATGTTCTTTTCCCGCAACTGACGGTGGAGGAGACGCTTGTTTTTGCAGCATTCTTGAGACTTCCAGGCAGAATGAGCCAACGACACAAGTATGAAAGAGTTGAGCTCATTATTAAGGAATTAGGCCTCGAAAGGTTTGTAAAACTGCACAGTTGGTTAATTAAATGTATCAAAGTTGAAGCAATATTAATAATGTTTGCATGCAATGCAGATGCCGCCATACAAGAATTGGTGGTGGGTTGATCAAAGGCGTATCCGGAGGGGAAAGGAAACGAACCAGTATCGGGTACGAGATTCTTGTCGACCCTTCGCTGCTCTTGCTGGACGAACCTACTTCTGGTCTCGACTCCACATCGGCTAATAGGCTGCTCCTCATACTTCAAGGCCTAGCAAAGGTTAGATTTTTAAAATTGATCACTGTGAGATTCTGATTGACTATTTAATTTTGTTTATAAGGCTGGAAGGACTATTATTACAACTATCCATCAGCCATCGAGTCGAATGTTCCACATGTTCGACAAAGTCCTCTTGCTGTCGGAGGGGCATCCAGTCTACAACGGCAGAGCGCGCGACTCCATGGACTACTTTTCGTGTCTGAGATTCGTCCCGGAGATAGCTATGAACCCTGCAGAGTTCTTGCTAGATCTAGCAACCGGACAAGTGAACGACATCAGTGTTCCGGACGAACTGTTTGCATCTCAAGAATCTGCTGATCAGTTTGAAAAAGTTGTGATTAGAGTAAGCACATGTCATGTATTACAATTAACTTTGAAGAAATTAATCTGTGATCCATTAATTATCTGGCCTTGTTGTAGTATCTACAACATAAGTACAAAGAGGAGCTGGAGCCCAAGGAGAAGGAGGAGAATCATAAAGGGACGGAGCGTCTCCAGCTAGTGAAGAAAGAGTGGAGTCTTTCTTGGGTGGAGCAGTTCAGGATAGTGTTCAAGCGGACGTTCAAGGAAAGATGGAGAGATTACTTCGATCAGATTCGACTGATTCAAGCCTTGGGCGTGGCAATCCTCTTAGGCCTTCTGTGGTGGAAATCGAGCACTGAAACTGAAGCTCAACTGAGAGATCAGATCGGGTTGCTCTTCTACATCTGCATCTTCTGGACTTCTTCATCCATATTTGCAGCAGTTTACGTTTTCCCATTCGAGAAGATGTTCTTGGTGAAGGAAAGGAAGGCGGATATGTACAGGTTAAGCGTTTACTACGTGTGCAGCACAATCTGCGATATGATGGCGCATTTATTGTATCCCACTCTCTTCATGTGCATTCTCTACTTCATGGCTGGATTCAAGAGAACTGCCGAGTGCTTCTTCCTCACATTATCCGCCATCCTCTTGATCGTCATCACCAGCCAAGTATGTATTACATATATATATATATATATATATATATATATATATATCTCTTGGACATAAAATTAATTTGCTGTGATTGATTAGGGAGCGGGAGAGCTGTCCGGAGCAGCGGTGATGAGCATCCGAAGGGCCGGCATGATTGCTTCAATGATACTAATGCTGTTCCTTCTGACCGGCGGATATTATGTTCAGGTTTGTTGCAATCTTGATGGGATTTCTAGTTAAGATTGATGGGAGGTAGTTAATTTTGTGTGAAATGATGAAATGCAGCATATTCCCAAGTTTATGCAGTGGCTCAAGTACTTGTCGTTCATGTTCTACGGGTTTAGGCTGCTGATGAAGGTACACTACTCCGGGGATGAGGTGTATGAGTGTGGGAGCAAGGGAGGCTGCCGGAGGCTGCAGAGCTCGCCGTCTTTTGACACTGTCAATTTGAACGGTGGGATGAAGGAGGTTTGGGTTTTGCTCGCAATGGCGCTGGCTTTCCGCCTATCTGCTTATGTATGTCTGCGCAGGAAGATTGCTGCCTACCAGCTCTGAAACACGACTCTTCATTGTTATCTGCTTCTCTTATTTTGTGTTAAATGCGTCTGATTTCACTCAAATCTTCAGTTTGAATGTGTGACATTTTCCTTACAGTTTTAAAAGGTTTATTACAAGAAATTGGACGTGTTGCCACAAATATTTTCTATCTGACTTGCATGACGGGGTTTTCATTTTTTTCATGTATTATTAGTAATCGAAAGCGATTGCATAATAGGACAAATTCAAGTATTATTAGTAGTGAATGAATGTTATTGCAGAATAGTTTGATATCCGAAAAGACAAGTCAGCAACATGGCGGATTCTATTAAGTCAATTCAACATGATTATTAAGTCAATCTCCCTATAATTGCATAATACATGTAATATTATAGCGTAGCATGATTGGAGACAAGTATAATTTATCTTTATAACTGACCCAAAAAAGAGAGATTAATTTCACGATTATAAAATCACACACAAATAATGGCTCCATTTTGCAAAACGAGTGAGGGAACTGAGTCGGGGCGGGTGGAGTGGATTCTTTCCGTGCCGACAACTACTGTGGAAGGAAGTGGTGGCCCCCACGTTGCAGCATGTGTGTGAACTGGATGGAAAAGGGCTTAATTGTCACTCCACTGCACAACTCAAATAACTAATCATTGCCACGCTCAGAATTCCGAAATTTTATTCACTGACAACCACACTTCCCATTATCATCATCATCTTCATATCTGTAGTTCTAATATCTCGAACTGAAAACGACTCTGTTCTCTCCCCACAGAACCCCCCCCACGAGTCCCTTTCTCTCTCTCTCTCTCTCTCTCTCTCTCTCTCTCTCTCTTTCTCTCTCTCTACCAACGAAGGGTTAAAATCTTGGGAAGACTTTTCATGATTCACACTCCAAATCAACCTCTCTCTCTTTCTCCATTTTCTCTCTAACTAGTATGGAGTTGGTTCCATACGATTCAGACTCCAAATCAAAAACGAACAACAGCTTCTCTCCTCCGTGGCAGGAGATGTTCCGATCCGCCTCCATCAGAAAACCCGAGACCAATCCCACGCCTCCGCCTCCGGATGACGACACCAATTCCCTCTCGAGTGACCCTCAGGTACGCCTAGCTCTCTACATATCCATGGCCCACGCCGGCCTCGCCTTCACATTCTTCCTTCTCTACGGCGTCGGCAGACTTCTCGAGAATTTCTTGAGGCCCATCTTGTGGGCCGTGCTCTGTTCGGTCCCTCTGAGAGGCATTCAAGAAGCCCTCCTCGGATTTTGGTCGGAGCCCTTGAAATTAGGCCTTACCGAGACGACTCTTGCTATCCCAGTTGCGATATTCAGAGTTTTCGTTGGAACTCTCGTGGAAGTTAAAGAAGTAGTTGTGCGAGTTGCCCTTAGGAGGAAGAAGGCAGCTACTCCTATGAGAAGGAAAAAGAGTGCGTTTTATAAGCTAGTGAGATGGGTTGCGTCGTTTTGGTTGTTTGTAATGGCCTATGAGGTGATTGGTAGAATGGGATCGATCTCACTTCTTGCATTAGGGTTCATGTTCACCAGTAGTGGTGTGGATTCAACAATGAGTAAAGTTAGTACATTTAGGAGCAACAGTTTCCGTAGGCTCCCGGTGAGTGCATTCTTCACGAGGGCTATATTGAAACGATTGCAGACTTTTGTGGCTATAGGTTTAATCGTTACAATGATAGTTGGTTCCTTGTCTGGCATTATTTTCTTCTCGTATAAGATTGGTTTGGAGGGGAAGGATGCTGTGTATGCACTTAAATCTCACGTTGAAGAGAGTAACTATACCGAGAAGATAGGGGTTAAGAAATGGATGGATGAGAATGACGTGCCTGGCATGGTGGATATGTATTCTACCAAGCTCTACGAAACGGTGTCCGATCAGATAGATTCTTTAGCAATGCAGTATAACATGACTGAAATTGTCCTTGGGATCAAACAGTTTGTGATTACGCCTTCCGGGAACTCCTCTTCCAAGTCCACATCTTTGATGAGCTCTTCTCCCTACACAGACAAGATTTTAAGCCTCAAGAACAGAGTGAGGGAGCGCGAATGGGGGCAAATATATGCAGAATTCGACGCCCTTTTCAGGGAAGTAGCCATCACCCGAGAGGATTTAGTGGAGAAGGCCAAAGGGTTTGCTTCTCAAGGAATGAATGTGATGCAGAGTGTGTTAGTGAGCAGCACCTCTGTTCTAGGTGGGAGTGCTAAGCTTGTGTTCTTGATTGGGAGTTCCATTCTCTCTGGTGCTGCAGGCCTACTCAATTTTGTATCTCAATCAATGGTTTTCTTTTGGGTTTTGTATTATCTTATTACATCGGAGTCCGGTGGTGTTACAGAACAAGTGATGTATATGCTTCCTATTTCATCTTCTGCGAGATGTAGATGTGTTGAAGTGCTGAATAAGGCTATCTCTGGGGTTCTATTGGCAACTGTGGAGATTGCCTTGTATCAGGGATGTATGACTTGGCTTCTCTTCAGATTATTCTCTATACACTTTTTGTACATGTCAACTGTGCTTGCGTTTGTTAGTTGCTAGCTGCCTCTATTTCCCCCTTGGATTTCAACTATTCCGGCGGCGTTGCAGTTGGTGTTGGAGGGCAGATATATATTTGCAGTCATCTTGTCTGTAATCCATCTAGTGCTTATGGAACATGGAACTACAGAAATTCAGGAGGATATTCCTGGTTATAGTGCTTATCTTACTGGTCTCAGCATCATTGGTGGGATGACATTGTTCTCTTCTGCTTTAGAGGTACCTCATACTACTCTTGTCTTTCTCTACATGTACTGCTTTCATCACTTATCGATGTACTTTTGCAGGGAGCAATAATGGGGCCTTTGATTACTACAGTTGTGATTGCTCTGAAGAACTTGTATGTTGAGTTTGTATTGGAAGGACACAAGGACAAAACTGAATAGGAAAATGTTGTTGTGAGCTGCAAAAATCTATCTTCTCAGTTGTGCAGTGGGACATGAGTTCAGAATTGTGTTTTCAACTTGATTGATAATGAATACTTCCACGGTCTCCTTGATGGTCTTACATTTGACATAGGAAGATGTTGAAAAGCTGCATTTACAACAAAATAACTACACAATATAATAGCTATCAAACAAAAACAACACAAAATATATTTCGTTACCTGCAATCCGGATACCAGACATTAACAATTGAGACCAAAAGAATCGTTTCATCGGTCATCACAACATATTGTGTAAAATGGATTAGAGAATTTACTTCATGTATTTTTGGAGAAATTTACGGTGGAAATCACTTCTGATGGTGTCGTTGATGAAGCGCTTAGGAGTCTTAGTCGCCCCACGAGATTGGTTCTTGAAAACCACATCATCATCCCACCTGAGCAAATTGAATAGAGACAAGATTTAACTAGTCAGCAAAAACAAACAAAAGAAGCAAAAAGGCAATCACAAGAGGAGGGATATTTTATAGTACCTTCTCTTCACACTAAAAGAACTTGGATTATTTATCAGAGGGTTTCCAAGCAGCAGTTGCTCTTCTTTAATTTTCAATTCCTCTTCTTGTTTTTCCCGTTCCTACAAGGATAAATAAGCATTAAAATTTCATCAAAACACGACACTTTCCAAAATGAGAAATGAAGTCAAATTGAGAAAAACATTGTCTCAATTACATACTTTGCACTATCCCTGTCCTCACATAAGCGCCGGTAACATGTTTGAATGCCAAATGTTTTGTCCAATTTAACAAATGTAAAAAAAAATGTGGCTTACGTGCTATTTGAATACCTAATTTTTTGCAGCTAATACTATTATATTTTTCTCTTTATATTATTGCTGAAAATCAACAAATGTAAAAAAAAAAAAAAAATGTGGCTTATGTGCTATATGGATTATTACGTGATTAAGATAAAATTATTTTGTAAAGCATTGAAATTATAGGACTTGGAATCATACTTTCCGCGTAGTTAAATCTTTGTCTGCTAGGCACCTTACGTTCTTGAACCGATAACCATCTTTCGGCTAACCCAGGTTCGACCTACACAACACTCTTTGGAGAGGTAAGGATTGTTTACATGAACAAATGAGCCAGGTCCGGATCATCTAGGTCTAGGTCCAACCAGCCGTTCAAAAACGCATGAATTCAATATAGTGGTCCGGGGGCTTTATGGCGCGCGGATTGCGTGTAGTGAAGCCATAAATACGGTCAAGATCGCGAGCAAGCCAACGAGTAAATGCAGGGCCCAAAGGAGGGACAATTTTCAGCATCAGCTCGTCTTTCTTCTCTGGCTTGGCAGGTTTGTTTCCCATTAGTGAACCTAAACAACTCAAGAAACTTGCATCAGAAAGGTGAAAGAAAATCACACAAATCTTGAAAGACTTGATGATAATGTTTTACTCTCCTTTCAGCAGTTTGCAAGGCAATACGACTCGGGACAAAGTTATTTTTGTGGATTAGTCAATAAAGAAGCCAAGCCATGCTTCAAAAGAGAGGCAACTATTGATATGTGACTTTTCTATAGTTCAGAACTAGAGGTAACCTTCTTTTCCAATGAGGCTAGGCATGTTCGTACGCGACTAGTAGAATGGTGGCAGGTTATATAACTTGATCAAAGTAATAAGAGATTTATCTATCAGCATATATATGATTCTTGTTGATTTTTCAACTTGACTGAATTTCTTATCACATAAAACATCTGCATTATGTGATCAATTATCAGAAACCAGTAGAATGCTTATGCATCCACAACACCAACATACAAGTGGAGCTAGGGCTACTAAAACTACAGAGCAAGTAAACGCGAATTTCATATGACAAACCGCGAGGAAATTTAGCAATTACTATGAAGAAGTCTCTAAGTTAGGCTAACATAAGCAGTAAACCACAACTAGGAGGACAGATGCAAGAGTTAATAACAAAGCTGGAGAACTTCTAATTTGCCTCAAACATTCAAATCTTAACTTCGGCCTAGATCGCCTAACTTCAATAGACTTACTTGCATTTCATTATCCAAAGCTCTAAAGAATTTAATGACAGATGAGTGCATTAGATTCTTGGCGAAGTATGACCATTGGCTTCTTGATATATGCCATGACTCCTAATTGAGTTGAATTGGCATGTTACATTTCTTATAATCAATTCAAGAAGCACCAAACTGAAGGGAAAATCATAAACCCTACACAAAACAACCTAGTAAATTGAACGAGTTGGCCAACATAAACAACCACGCTACGCTTTCCCTTTTCAATTACCCAAATATAAACTGCATACAAATCATTCAATTCGAACCCAAATCCACTTCAAGATAGAAAATTGGCATCAAGAACCGAAAGCAAAACAAGGCGCATCAGCAAAGTTGTAAGAACGAAATTTAAGGCTGGACTCTAACAAATAACCGATTTTATTCTTCAATTTGAATGGGGCAAATTCGTAAGAAGATATGGCGAAGAAATTACGATAACATAAATTTCGCAGTCGCTTGAATTACCGGTGATCGAAGATGAAGAGAAGAATGAAGAGTGCTGAAGATTGAGCGGCGAAATTACCTTTGGCCACAATTCTTCCCTTTTTTGTGGTTATTAGAATAAAAAAAAAGTTAAAAGAAATGATAATTTGGTCCCATAATATTGGTTGGTTTGTGATTCTGGTCCACAATTTTTAATGTGCGATTTTAATTGCATATTTGTGTGTCCATTTTGATCGATTCAAGTTTCTTAATTAAGAAGTTCGTCCCCTAATAAAAAGGGGTGTAAAGGTTAGATTGAGTTCAATTTTTCGTGCATTTTAGGAATTGAACCAAATACTTAAAAGTTGTTTGGTAAGGTCGTTCGAAGTGTATTTAAGAGACAGAAGAACAATACTAAACTATTTATAAATTGTTCGGTTTGATTCGGTTCGGTCCATCAGTTCACATGTACTCCCTTCATCCCGCTATTAGCGGCTCATTTCTTTTCAGCACGATTATTAAAAAAGTAGATGATAAAGTATGATCGAAGTAGTTGATAAGGTAAGAGAGAGAAAATGAGTGAGATAATCAGAGAATAGATGATACAGTAAGAGAGATAAGATAAGTGAGATAATAATAAAGTAAAGGCAAGCATCCGGTTGCAGGTGCAACCGAATGCTTAATACTAATGTAAAGTCGTGTGTTATATAGCAACACTGTCGTTGTGGCGCATTCGGTAAGACAATTGGGCTCTTACCCTCTAGATGCGCGTTCGAGTCCTGGCATCATTTTTTTAAATTTTTTTCTTTTATTTTTTTAATTCCAAAAAATTACAAAATTAAGAAACTCAAACACTTACCTCGTTTCTCATCTTTACACTTTGATACCAGATTAAGGTAGCTCTACCGAAAAAGAGATTAAATAAAATTATTGAATTAAATAAAAAATATTATTTTAAATCAGTTCTTACCGAGTGTTGACCGCTAAAATAAATTTTTTCTGTCTTCCCCGCATTATTTTTTAATTCGAATTTGGTAAGAAATTTTATTATGAAAAAAGTATTAATTATTCTGAATGTATCACTTGATCTAAATAAAAATATCATTTCTTATTAACTAATGTATCACTTGTCACAAATCAAAGTATTATTTGCTCTGAATAAAAGTATCACTTGTTCTTAATAAAAGTATCACTTTTCACAAAAAAAGTATCAAATTATTCTGAATATATCACTTGTTCTGAATAATAGTATCACTTGTTATTAATCAAAGTATCACTTGTTATGAATCAAAGTATCAATTGTTCTTGTTGGGAGATGATTCAGTAGTTGATTTGGATGATCCCAAAACCCTATTCTGATTGATGAAACATTCCTTTGTAAAAGTTAACACCTTTGTCTTTGAGTGTTTCAGACTCATTAGACTCGCCTTCAGCATGGTTCCGGCTTAGAAGTTCCGTCTGCTGTTCCTCAGTAGACCATCGGCCGCAGTGCCATGGAGTGAAGATTCAGTATGGCTGGACTCAATAGGAGGAGCCATACTGAAAGGTGTTCAGGAGTCAGTAGAACTGGACTCAGCAGGAGCAGTTTACTGAACTCAAAGTCTTGGCCCTCAGTAGTGCTGGACTCAGCAGGAGCAACATACTGAACCTTTCGGTCAGACTCAACAACGGTATGTCAGCTGCTTTAACTGACAGTGGACTTCAAAGTCATTTCAGTAGAGTTGTCCGAGGTCGTACATCTGAGAAATGTCAGCTTCGTATCAACCTTGAAGTCCGAATAAGTCTCAACCACTTTACGTACGTCGACCAATGACAAGCGGCCGGATGGCAAAGTCTCCGACAAAAAGCTGCAAGTCAACCACTTCCGCAAAGAAAGAGGACTCTACAGAATTCGAAAAAGAAGTCGTTTGCTACCTATAAAGAGTGACATGCGGACAGTTCGTCTCCAACGGATCTATTCACAACTCACATCTATAAATAGAGGGAAGGTCGTGGTCACTCAAGTCGCACTACACGATCATACAAGCGACCTAAGGGAACTCAAGCATTCAATGAACTCAAGCTCTAGAATACTTAGCGAATATTCAAGTGAAGAACACGAACCCAGAGTGATTATTCCTCTTTGTTCTTCACTCTAGAAGCTATTCTCGTTCCCACCCTTTAACCTAAGCTCAACTGTTATATCCATAGCTTAGAACCGAAAGAGTTCATTTATTGAACTGTTCTTAAGTGTTAAGAACTCCTTCATAGTTGGAGATACATTCAAACTTTATGGTTTGACCCTGTAAACTGTGACTTGCTCAGTATAATCACAAGTTATAGTTTGTCCTGCGCACAAACTAACTGAGACTAACTCAGTATAATAAAATAGTGTCCTGCTTTGTTCAGGATCAGTGGACGTAGGATCTTGCGCATCCAAACCACTTTAAAATTATTGTGTCGTTTATATTGTTGCATTGATAACCATTCATACTGAAAATTATCTTTACAAAATCATACAACAGAATTTCAGTAAAAGCTTAAAATGTCGCACTAATATACTGAACTGATTTGATAAACAAACGTTTTCAAAACAAACTGAATTGGGCCTACACATTCCGCACGCTACTGAATAGCTATTGAACGCTACTGAATTCTGACTCTAAGTCAACTAGCAGAGCTCAACACTCTCAGTCACTCTGTCCACGTGATCAAGAGCAGCTTGCTTGGTCTACTGAACTCATTCAGTAGACATCTTCCGTAAATCGGACTGTTCGCGTTTGGGTTTGAGAAAAAGGTTTTCAGGTGTATTCACCCCCCCCCTCTATACCTGAACGTTTGACTCGTGACCAACAGTTCTTGACAAAAGTATCACTTTACGTGAAAAAAGTCCTTTCCCCCTTTTTGGCATCATCAACTGAGCTAGGGGTTGGGACAGGAACAACCTTGTTGGGAGATGATTCAGTCGCTCCACAACTTGTTGGGAGATAGCTCAGCAGCCTAGTGCTCTGAATATTTGCTGAAGATTTGAAGATCCCAAAACCCTACTTTGACTGATGAACAATTCCGTTGTAATCTGTATTGTTCTGTCTCTGAGGTTTCAGACTCAGTAGACACTCTTCATTTGGTTCAGGCGCTCAGTAGATTACCAGCCTCAGTACCAGAAGAAGAAGACTCAGTGATACTGGACTCAGAAGGAGCAGTATACGGAAAGGAGTCAGTGGAACTGAACTCAGCAGGAGTAGTTCACTGAACTCAGAGTTGATCTTCAGTAGAGCTGACTCAGCAGGAGCATGCTATTGAATATAGATCAGACTCAGCAACGGCTGGACAATCTTCTAACTGTCATAATTTACTAAGTCAAATCAGCAGAGTCATACGAGGTATAGAGAAGTCAGCTTCAGATCCACCTTGAAGTCTGTTTATCTCACCTACTTTCTTCAGACTCGACCAATGACGAGCGGCCAGCTGTCTACTTTCTGATTAAAGCTACAAGTCAACAACTTTCCAGAAATGGAGGGAAAGGACTCTGCCACCATATTTGAAAGAGCTGTTAGCTACCCAAAAGAGAGAGACACAAGGATTGTCGTGTCCAACGAATCTATCCTTGCCTCTGCTCTATAAATAGAGGGATACATTCAAAATTGAAGCTCACAAAAAACCTAAAAATCGAAGAACACACGAGCATTCACGAGCAACTCGAAAACGACCTAAGTCTTCCGCAAGAAGTTCAAAGAATAATCTCCGGCGAAAGACAACATACCTGCTCATAGGGAACCAAGTTGAACCCGAGTATAAAGCATCTAGTATCCAAGCGACTAAATACGAACCCAAGTCCATACTTAGCTGTTCGTCGCTCCAAAAGCCACTTTCTCGTTCCCTATCCCTCTAACCTAAGCTCAGCAGATCTTATCCATAGCTTAGACGAAGGAGTTCATATCTGAACTGATCCTTATTGTAAAGGACGCATTCATAGTTGGAGAGTTTGTCAAACGCTTTAGTTTGATCCTTTGTAAACTGAGACTTGCTCAGTATAAATCTCAAGACCAATGTTTGTCCAGTGTACAAACCGACTGAGACTATCTCGGTATAATACACAGCTTCCTGATCTTTTGGGACAGTGGACGTAGGATTGTTGGATCCAAACCACTTTAAAAATTGCCTGTGTTTTGTCTTCTTTTTACTGTTGCATTGATTACTGTGCATACTGAAAACATTTATAAAATCATTCAACTGAGTTTCAGCAAAGCTTAATCGATCGCGCTAACATACTGAAACTGCTTTATTAAAAATGTTTTCTAAACTCAACTGGATTTGGGCCTACACATTTCCGCATTACTGAACTTCAGCTGAACGGTACTGAATTCTGACTCAAGTCAGCTAGCAGGCCTCAGTGAAGTCAGCCACTCTGCCACATGATCTAGAACAACTTATTTGGTCTACTGAACTCATTCAGTACGGCACTCTCCTGAAAAGGACTTTTCGTGTTTAAAGTTGATAAATTATTTTCAGGTGTATTCACCCACCCCCCCTCTACACCGGAACGTTTAATCTCAGGACCAATAATTGGTATCAGAGCAGGAGTTCTCTAAGACTCTTGTTATTCTGAAAATGGTCTACTTGAACGGATCCAGAAAACGTTTTCACTGCATATCATTCTTCATTCATATCATTATCTACTATGTCTGATATGTCAGGAATCAGGATGGTACCCATTTTCTCAGTAGAGAAGTACGAGGTATGGCGAGTCAGAATGGAGGCACATCTGACTTCCCTCCACGACAGCATGACAGAGGCACTGGAGGACGGACCTATCGTCCCAATGGTTGATAGTGTCATAACTCAGGACCTAGCACAAGGAGGAGGAATGGTGACTGGGAAGAAGTCTCTTCACCCCTGAGGAGAAGAAGCTTCACAACTTAGACCGAGTCGCCAAAAACGTCATACTGACCACTCTGAGCGATTCTTACCTTGGGAGAGTTCAGGACTGCAAGTCCGCAAAGGAACTCTGGGATGCTCTAGCGTTACTGAGTTGGGGGACTCAGAAGATCAAAGCCAACAAGCTGGCGCTGGAACTTCAGAAGCTGGAGAGACTGTCTCTCATGCCTGGTGACTCCATTGAAGATCTCAACGTCAGATTCACGGATCTGATGAACTCTATCAACGGGCTGGGAAAGACATTCTCCAACCGAGAGATGAATATCAAGATTTTGAGGTGTTGGGTGATGATTCAATCCTCAGCATGATCATACTTGTGGGAAATGATTCTATCTTCTATACTGAATCACGCTCAGTAGCCTCGTGCTCTGACTGTTGAGAAGATTTGAAGATCCCAAAACCCTATCTGATTGGTGAACCATTCCTTTGTATTCGTATTTGTCTCTGAGGTTTCAGACTCAGTAGACACTCTGCTCTGGTCAAGGCACTCAGTAGCTCATCAGCCTCAGCACCAGTGTAGAAGACTCAGTGAATCTTGGACTCGGCGAGAGCAAGATATGCGAGAGAGTCGGTTGAACCGAACTCGGCGAGGAGTAGTTCACTTGGACTCGAGCTGATTTTCGGTAGACCCTTCTCGTTGTCTATCTATCGAATACAAAATCAGACTCAGCATCGGCTGAAAGTCTTCTGAACTGTCTGAATCTTTTGATAAGCTATCAGTGTTGTCAAGTACGAGGAAGAGAGAAGTCAACTTCAGTTGCCTCGAAGTTTGTTCTGTCTCAACCACCATATCCACCTCGACAAATGACAAGCATACACGTGTCGTCTCACCTACTAAAGCTACAGTCAACATATTTCCGTAAAAGGAGGGAAAGGACACTGTACCTACTACACAAAAGAGCCGTTTGCTACCACAAAAGAGGGAAAAAGAAGAAGATCGTCTCCAACGGATCTATTCTTCTCTCCACTCTATAAATAGAGGGATCATTCAAGATTTGAAGCACACATTAAAAACACACTAACAAAAACAACCAACAACGCACAGAGCATTCAAACGAGCGAAATTAACGACTAAGTCTTCCGCAAGAATCAACCGAGTTATCTCCGGCGAAAGACTACATCCAGCTCAAAAGGAACCAAGCTGAACCGACATAAGCTTCTAGTATCCAAGCGGCCCGACACGAACCTATAGCTAAACCCTCAGATGTTCGTCGCTCTAGATAGCTACATTCTCGTTCCTTATCCCTCTAACCCTAAGCTCACTTGTTATATCTATAGCTTAGACGAAGGAGTTCACATTTGAACCCAATCCTTATTGTATAAGGACTCCTTCATTGTTGGAGAAGTTTGTCAAACACTTAAAGTTTGATAGAATTGTAAACTGGGACTTGCTCAGTATAATCCCCAAGCCACGGCTTTGTCCGAGTGTACAAGGCCGACCGAGACTAACTCGGTATAATAAATAGCCTCCGATCTATCGGGACAGTGGACGTAGGATTGTTGATATCCGAACCACTTTAAAAATATACGTGTCGTTTACTTACTTGTTTCATTGGTTTCTTGTGCATACTGAACATCATATTTAAAATCGATTTAACTATCTCAGTATTCTGAACTTCTTATCTACTGAACTGAGACTTGCATAAAACGTTTTCCTCATTAAAACTGATTTGGGCCTACACAATTCCGCACACTGAACTCTCACTGATTGATACTGAATTCTGACCTAGTCAGTTAGCAGATCTCAGTTGAGTCAGTACTCTTTTAGCCTTTAACACGATTCAGAATAGTTGTCTGGTCTGTTGAACTATTTCAGTACGGCACCTTCCTGAATAGGACTGTTCGTGTTCGAAAGTTGAGAAATTTGGATTCAGGTGTATTCACCCCCCCCCCTCTACACCTGAACTCACTCACGGGACCAACATGAGGGCACTGCCAGACGGTCAATGGACTCCCTTTGCTACTTTACTGATACATTCTGATTTAGATATTGTTACTCCTGACCATATCTTTTCAGAACTTAAGGCTGAGGAGTTCGAGTTTGGTCTACCTCAAAGGAAGCAGCGAGCTGAAGATGACACCCAAGTTGACCATGCCTTCATAGCATCTGTCAGCACAGCAACTCCAACTTCTAGCAAGGCTGAACCTTCACTCAGTGATTTACAAGAAGGAAACCTGGCTAAGAAGTACACGCTGCTTTCCGTGAAGTATCAGAAAGAGAAGGAGAGGCGCAGAAAACTCTCAAGAGTCGTCAGAGACTCCAAGGGTAAGTCTGAGTATACACCAAAGCGCACTCCTCACTCACATACTTCTGAATGCAGGAAACAGGAGGACTCAGCTCAGTCGAAGGACAGCGAGAGCAAAGAAGAGAGAGTCACTACCTGCTACAACTGCAAGAAGCCAGGACACTATCAATATGATTATCCTGAGCTCAGTACTGCTGAGAGAGCAGCACGCAAAGCTTGAAGGGAGAAGTTCATCAAGAAGCGACAAGCATATATAGCTGGTGAACTCTCAGACGACTCAGATGAAGTCGATTCCTTCATGGATTCATCCGACGATGAAGCGACATTCATGGCCGTAGAGCTTGTAGAAGACGCTGAAAAGTGTCTCATGGCAGGAGAAGAGGATGAGGTAAACTCTCACGCTCCATTTAACTCCTCTTCACACTGCACACACGACACTATTTCAGGTGCAGTTGAGAATCTGGACGGCGCAATCGTATATGAAGAACTACTCGACGAGCAGATTCAGATGAGTCTGCAGCTCAGTAAGACTCTTCAGGAGTTGGATACCCTTAAAGTGGAGAATCATCGACTTTCTCAGGAGAGTCAGGTTGCTACTGAGTCAGAAGGACTTGTGTTGAGACTCGGGGAGGAGATAAACTCTCTGATGGCCAAGTCTCAGCATCAAGAAGATCAGATCACAGTACTAACCAATGACTTGACTCAAAAAGATACTAAACTGAGTCTACTGAAGCAAGAGTTGTCAGGACTTCAGACCGAGCATGAACTGCTGAAGAAGAGCGATGATGTCTGGATGAACCTGATGACATAGCGGTACATGGGCGCTGAAAAGAAGCTCGAGGCGATGCTAGCAAGCAACAAGCCTAAGCACTGCAAAGAGGGACTTGGATTCAGCTATGGAGCCTCCTCATCTGCCCCCGTACGCTCAGAAAACCGGCTAGCTGATAGATTTGTTCAAGGGGAGACCATCAACGCAGAGATTCTGAACCCCCTAGCCAAGAACAAACAAAATATGAAGGCACCTCATCCCAGCTATCAGCATTCTGACAAGAAGATCAGTTCCAAATCACCCCAGTTCAGTCAAGGGGGAACCAGCAAAGCTAAGTAGGCTGATCAGTATGGACCTTCGCAGCTGACACATCCAGCTCAATATGGGTCATATTACTATGATCCTATAGTCAGGAGAGGACCTAAGAGTCAGAAGAAAAAGAAGAAAGCCGTACAGAATGCAAAGATCAGCAGTCCACCTAGTCAGAAGATCAGGACTCCAGAACTGGAAGGCCTCGAAGTCAGCATCTACCAGTCCAGTGGTCAAGTATGTTGATCAAAGTGGGAAGAAAGCATGCGAGACCACCAGGGTCGTAAGACAGATCTGGGTTTCCAAAACTAACATCTAAGGACCCAAAATCAAAAATAAAGGGTACCTAAATATAATTCTGTTTTGCAGGTGCACAAGGACCCTTGGTATGTGGACAACGGATGCTCAAGACATATGTTGAAGGACTATACTACTGAAGAAGGACCCTGAATCGAGTTTGGAGACAACGCAAAAGGCTATACCAGAGGCTATGGAACACTCAGCATTGGAAATGCAACAGTTCCAAGAGTATCATATGTTGAAGGACTTCAGCATAATCTTCTCTCTGTTAGTCAATTTTGTGATAACTCAAATAGAGTGATTTTTTACGCTGGTTTCTGTAATGTCATTGATAAATCTACAGGGAAAACATTGTTGTCAGGTTCGCGCAAAAAGAATATCTATGTAGGTCGATCGGAACTCGGTGAACACGAAGCTTGTTTGTTGGCAAAGAACGACAACAGAACGGGGTGGCTCTGGCACAGAAGACTCAGCCATCTCAACTTCAAGACGCTCAACAAGCTAGCTAGAAACACTCTAGCAAGAGGATTGCCGAATGAAGTATTCAGCAAAGACACTCAGTGTGAAGCATGCCTGAAGGGAAAGCAAACAAGGAATCAAAATCCTCATGTTCCATCTCCTTCCACTGATGAAATCCTTCAGCTGCTATATATGGATTTATTCGGTCCAGTCTCTCCGGTGACGATCAGAGGCAAAAAGTATACTTTAGTGGTCATTGATGAATACTCGCGCTACACATGGGTCATATTTATTGCCAACAAGTCTGGCGTCAAAACAGAGTTACCAACGCTTCTGAAAAAGCTCAGTGTCGAGAAGAACACCAAGATCAGCAAGATACATTCAGATAGAGGAACTAAGTTCCTTAATTCGATGGTGGAGGAGTTCTGCAAACCTGAAGGCATAGAGCATGAGACGTCTGCCGCGCGCACGCCTCAACAAAATGGAGTTGCTGAAAGAAAGAATAGAACACTCAAAGAAGCAGCAAGAACTCTGCTCGCAGACTCAAGACTCCTAACCAAATTCTGGGCAGAAGCTACTGACACTGCATGTTACACTCAGAACAGATCTCTACTGACGAAGCAGCATAAGAAGACACCATATGAATTATGGAACGGCAGGAAGCCTTCTTTATCTTATTTCCATATATTTGGGTGTTCGTGCTTTATCCACAATAATGGGAAGGACCAGTTGAAGACTTTTGATAGCAAATCAGACCAGGGAGTCTTCTTAGGATACTCTCGGGTCAGCAAAGCCTTCAGAGTCTTTAACTACCGATCCGTTTGCGTGGAGGAAAGCCCTCATATTGTTTTTAATGAGTTTACTACTGAAGACAGGAGCAGGAACTCTAAACCAGAATCTGAGGACATCAGTAAGCAGCTACAGGATCTGAGCTTAAAAGATACAGTTGAAAAGATCCAGCTGTGTTGGGATGATGATTCAGATGAAGAAACTGAAGATTAGTCTACTGAATCTCAGCCAGCAGCAGAAGTAGTTGAACTGATTGACTCTACCGAACAGAGTCAATCCCATGTAACTCAGGTCGATGACGAAACCCAAGTGGTAACTGAGACCTCTACTGAGAATAATAATTCAGGGGGAACAAATGAAGTTCCTGAGCTAAATGCCCCTGAACCTGGTGACTCAGTAGACCCAGCTCTAGTAACTGAATTGCTTCAATCTCAGAATAGTACAACTGAAATGCCTAACTCACCTACTATCTGTGTTGAACAAATCTCAGATGAGGAGTTGAAACATCGTAGATCGTGGCTGGACGCTCACACTTCTGATTTGATTATTGGAGATCCTTCAGCAAGCGTAAAGACAAGATCCAGATTCTATCAGGGAGAAGGCGCATTATATTCCTGCTTCTTGTCTACTGAAGAACCTCAGTCAGTTGAGGATGCACTTAAGGACGCTGATTGGATCATAGCTATGCAGGAGGAGCTGAATCAGTTCACGAGAAATGAAGTATGGGAGCTTGTTGACAGACCCCGGCATCAACATGTGATTGGAACTAAATGGGTCTTCAAGAACAAGCGAGATGAAAACAACGTTATAGTAAGGAGCAAAGCAAGACTCGTGAAAAAAGGCTACTGTCAAGCTGAAGGAATAGATTTCGATGAAACTTTCGCTCCAGTTGCAAGATTGGAGGCAATTAGACTATTCCTAGCCTACGCAACACATCAGAGATTCAGAGTTTATCAAATGGATTTGAAGTATGCGTTCCTGAACGGCGTGCTGAAAGAAGAAGTCTATGTAGAATAGCCTCCCGGCTTTCAGCAGGGACATCAGGTCTACAGACTCAGAAAGGCTCTGTACGGGTTAAAACAAGCACCTAGGGCTTGGTACGATACCCTATCTGAGTTTCTTCTTCAGAAAAGTTTTCAGAAAGGCACAGTAGACCGCACATTATTCAGCATTCGATTGGAAGACGATATCCTACTTGTGCAGATCTACGTAGATGACATAATCTTCGGATCGAAGAACGTCATCATGTATCAGCAGTTTGAGAAAATGATGAAGGATAAGTTCGAGATGTCAATGATGGGAGAGATGAACTATTTCCTCGGTTTTTAAGTCAAACAATCTAAGAAGGGAACGTTCATCAATCAAGGCAAATACACTCGAGACCTCATCAAGAAGTTCGGTTGCACATCCAGCCAACCAATCAAGATCCCGATGAACACGAACATGAAAACCGATCTTGATAAAGAGGGAGTATCAGTAGACCATACTGAATTTCGTGCTATTATTGGTTCATTGTTATATCTAACAGCTACTCGACCTGACATAACTTGTTGGGTGATGATTCAATCCTCAGCATGATCATACTTATGGGAAATGACTCTTATCTTCTATACTGGATCACGCTCAGTAGCCTCGTGCTCTGAACTATTGAGAAGATTTGAAGATCCCAAAACCCTATCTGATTGGTGAACCATTCCTTTGTATTTGTTTTTGTCTCTGAGGTTTCAGACTCAGTAGACACTCTGCTCTGGTCAAGGCGCTCAATAGCTTATTTGCCTCAGCACCAGTACAGAAGACTCAGTGATACTTGGACTCGGCGGGAGCGATATCGAAAGACTCAGTGATATTGGACTCGGCGGGAGCGATATGCGAGAGAGTCGGTTGAACCGAACTCGGCGAGAGTAGTTCATCGAACTCGAGCGATCCTCGGTAGACTTATCTTCGGCAGTCTATCTACGAATACGAGGTCGGACTCGGCAACGGCGAGATAGTCTTCGGGACCGTCGAGAATCTTTTGAAAGACAATCAGCAGTCATGTACGAGGAAGAGAGAAGTCAGCTTCAGTCTATCTCGAAGTTTGCGCTGTCTCAACCACTACATCCACCTCAACGAATGACAAGCATGCACGTGTCTTCTCACCGCTAAAGGCTGCAGTCAACCTTTTACCTAAAAAGGTGGGAAAGTACACCGTTACCTACACCAAAAGAGCCGTTTGCTACCAAAAAAGAGAGAGAGAGAAGAAGATCGTCTCCAACGGATCTATTTCAATCTCTGCTCTATAAATAGAGGGATCATTCAAGATTTAGAAAGGGGGAATGCGCGCCTAGAACACGAGAAAGCATTCAAACGAGCGAAATTAACGACTAAGTCCTCCGCAAGAAACAACCGAGTTATCTCCGGCGAAAGACTACATCCGGCTCAAAAGGAACCAAGTCGAACCGACATAAGCTTCTAGCATCCAAGCTATTGACACGAACCTATAGCTAAATCCTCAGCTGTTCGTCGCTCTAGATAGCTACATTCTCGTTCCTTATCCCTCTAACCCTAAGCTCACTTGTTATATCCATAGCTTAGACGAAGGAGTTCATATTTGAACCCAATCCTTATTGTATAAGGACTCCTTCACTGTTGGAGAAGTTTGTCAAACACTTTAAGTTTGATAGTGTTGTAAACGAGACTTGGATCGGTATAAAAACCAAGACGCGGCTTTGCCCGGTGTGCAAGGCGACCGAGACTAACTCAGGATAATAAATAGCCTCCTGACACCTTCAGGACAGTGGACGTAGGATTTGAGCGATATCCGAACCACTTTAAAAATCCTGTGTCTCTTACTGCTTTCTTAACTGTTGCATTGATTTTACTATTCATACTTGAACATCATATTTAAATCAATCAAGCTGTCTCAAAGATACCGAACTTTTAAATCTACTGAACTGAGACTTAAAACGTTTTCTCACAAAAATTGATTTGGGCCTACACAATTCCGCACACTGAACTCTCACTGAACGATACTGAATTCTGACCTAGTCAGTTAGCAGATCTCAGCTGAGTCAGTACTCTTTTAGCCTTTTACACGATTCGAAGCAGTATGCAGTGCCTGAACTAGTTCGATGCGGCACCTTCCTGAATAGGACTGTTCATGTTCGAAAGTTGAGAAATCGAATCAGGTGTATTCACCCCCCCCTCTACACCTGACCGAACACTCGAGACCAATAATTGGTATCAGAGCGGGAGTTCTTTGACTCTTGTTATCTTTGAGACCGGTCTATTCGAACGGATCCGAGGGAAAACGTTTTCACTGCATATCACTCTACATTCATATCTATATTCTTCATGGCTGATATGTCAGGTATAAGGATGGTACCCATGTTCTCGGTGGAGAATTATGGAGTATGGCGAGTCAGAATGGAAGCACATCTGACATCCCTCCATGACAGTATGACTGAAGTGCTTGAAGATGGACCTATCGTTCCTATGATTGATAGTGTCGTGACTCAGGACCAAGCTCAAGGAGGAGGAATGGTGACCGGGAAGAAGATTCCCAAAGACAGAAGTCTCTTCACTCCTGAGGAGAAGAAGCTTCACAATCTAGATCGAGTCGCCAGAAATGCTATACTAACCACCCTTAGTGATTCTTATCTTGGCGGGGGTTCGGGAATGCAAGACTGCTAAAGAACTACGGGATGCTCTTGCGCTCTCGAGTCGAGGGACTCGGAAGATTAAAGCCAACAAATTAGCGCCGGAACTCCAAAAGCTGGAAAGCTTGTCTCTCATGCACGGTGACAAAATCGAAGATCCGAACGTCGATTTACCAATCGATGAACTCTATCAATGGGTGGGAAAGACATTCGAAGCAACCGAGAGATGAATCGAAGATTCGAGGGCACCTGCGGACGGACACCTGGACACCTTTTGCCACTCTATTGCGACATTCGACTTAGATGTTGTGTCTCCCGACCATATCTTTTCGAATTACAGGCGAGAGGAGTTTGAGTTCGACAGACCTCAAAGAAAGCAGAGCTGAAGCCGACACAAAAATCGACCATGCTTTCAAAGCATCGGTCGGCCAACATCTCCAAGCAACGAGCAAAACGACGAGTAAGGCGAACCTTCACTCAATGATCTACAAGAAGGAAGCCTCGCTCGAAATATGCACTTGCTCGCCGTAAAGTATCGGAAGGAGAAGGAGCGACGCGAGAAAAGTGACTAAAGCTTATAGGGAAACGAAAGGTAAGTCAAATTATATGTCGAAACACACTCCTCGACTCACAATCTTCGAATGCGAAAGAAAGATGACTCGAGAACCATCAAAGAATAGCGAAAGCAAAGAAGAAAGAGTCATTGCTTGTTACAACCGCAAGAAGCCGGGACATTATCGGTATGATTGTCCCGAGCTCGATAGTCTTGAACACGCAAACACGCAAAGCAAGGAGAGAGAAATTCGCCCGAAGAGACAATCCTACATAGTCGGCGAAATCTCGGACGACTCGAAGAGATCGACTCCTTTATGGATTCATCGATGATGAAGCGGCTTTCATGGCCTTAGAGCATGAAGCGGATGAATCGGTGAAAAGTGCATGATGGCGGGCGAAGAGGATGAGGTAAATTCTCATGAACCACTTAACTCCTCTTCACACCGCACACACGACACTATTTCGAGTGCGAGATGAGAATATGGACGTCGCAACCGCATACGAAGAACCGCTCGACGAACAAATTCATATGAGTCTGCGGCTCAAAGAAGACGCTTCGGGAGTTGGATACCACGAAAGTAGAGAATCGGAGACTTTCTCGGGAGAGTCAGGTTGCTACTGAGGCCGAAGGACTTGTGTTGAGACTCAGGGAGGAAATAAACTCTCTGATGGCGAAGTCTCAGCATCAAGAAGATCGGATTTCAGTTTTGACCAATGACTTGACTCAGAAAGATACTGAACTGAGTCTGCTGAAGCAAGAGATGTCAGGACTTCAGACCGAGCACGACACACTGAAGAAGAGTGATGATGTCTGGAGGAGCTTGATGACTGAGAGGTATATGGGTGCTGAAAAGAAATTAGAGGCTATGCTAGCATGCAATAACCAAAGCACTGCAAGGAAGGACTTGGATTCAGCCAGGGAGCTTCCACATCTGCCCCAGTACACTCAGAAGTACGGCTTGCTGATAGATTTGTTCGAGGGGAGACTATAAACGCAAATATACTGAACCCCTAGCAAAGAACAAACAGAAGATGAAAGCACCTCATCCCACACGTCAGCATTCTGACAAGAAGATCAGTGCCAAGAAACCCCAGCACAGTCAAGGGGGAACCAGCAAATTAAAATTGGCAGATCAGTATGGACCTCCAAAGCGGACACATCCAGCTCAGTATGGGTCATACTATTATGAACCTATAGTCAGAAGAGGCTCCAAATGTCAGAAGAAAAGGAAAGCCACACAGAAGGCTAAGGTCAGCAGTCCACCAACTCAGAAGATCAGGACTCCTGAACCACAGAACCCTCAGAAGTCACCTTTGACCAGTCCAGTGGTCAGATATGTTGACACTAGTGGAAAGAAAATGTCTGAAACCACCAGGGTTGTTAGACAGATTTGGGTTATGAAAACTAACATCTAAGGACCCAAAATCAAAAATAAAGGGTACTGAATATAATTCGTTTTGCGAGGTGCATAAAGACCCATGGTATGTGGACGGCGGATGCTCAAGACACATGACATACCAAAGGAGTCTGGTGAAGAATTATATCACTGAAGAAGGACCCAGAATTGAGTTTGGAGATAATGCCAAAGGCTACACGAGAGGATATGGGACACTCAGTATAGGAACTGCCAAAGTTCCAAGAGTATCATATGTTGAAGGACTTCAGCATAATCTTCTCTCTGTTAGTCAATTTTGTGATAACTCAAATAGAGTGATTTTTGAAGCTGGTTTTACGTGATGTTATTGATAAATCCACGGGGAAAACCAGTGTTATCGGGTTCGCGCGAAAGAACATATATGTGGTGGCCCGGAACTCGACTGAACACGAAGCTTGCTTATTGGCGAAGAATGACAACCGCACGGGGTGGCTATGGCACGAAGACTCGGCCATCTCAACTTTAAGACGCTCAACAAGCTTGCAAGAAACACTCTAGCAAGGGGACCGCCGAATGAAGTATTCAAAGCAAAGACACTCGGTGTGAAGCATGTACGAAGGGAAAGCAAACAAGGAATCAAAATCCTCCGGTTCCATCGCCTTCCACGGATGGAATCCTTCGCTGCTACATATGGATTTGTTCGGTCCAGTCTCCCCGGTGACGATCGGAGGCGAGAAAATATGCATTAGTGGTCATAGATGACTACTCGCGCTACACATGGGTCATATTCATTGCCAACAAGTCGACGTCAAAACAGAGTTACCAACGCTTCGAAAAAGCTCGGTGTCGAAAAGAACATCAAGATCGGAAAAATACGTTCGGACGGAGGAACCGAGTTTCTTAATTCCATGGTAAAGGAGTTACGCAAAGCGAAGGAATAGAGCATGAGACTTCAGCCGCACGCACACCTCGGCGAGAATGGAGTTGCTTGAACGAAAGAACGAGAACTCTAAAAGAGGCAACTAGGACTCTACTCGCCGACTCGGGACTCCCAACCAAATTTCGGGCGGGAAGCTACGATCCGCATGTTATACTCGGAATAGATCTCTACCGACAAAGCAAAGATAAGAGAACACCATATGAACTATGGAACGACAGGAAGCCTTCTCTATCTTATTTCCATATTTTTGGTTGTTCATGCTTTATCCACAATAATGGGAAAGATCGATCAAGACTTTTGATAGCAAGTCGGATCGGGGAGTATTCTTAGGATACTCTCGGGTCAAGCAAAGCTTTCGAGTATTCAACTATCGGACTCTTTGCGTAGAGGAAAGCCCTCATGTTGTCTTTAACGAGTTTGCTACCAAGACGGGAGCAATAACTCAAATTCGAATCGAGGACATCGGTAAGCGGCCTACGGGATCTAAGCTTAAAAGACAAATCCGAAAAGATCCGGCTATGTTGGGATGATGATTCGGGACGAAGAAACCGAAGACAAATCTACCGAATCTCAACCGGTGAGCAAGTAGGCGAGCAGATTGATTCTCCCGAACGGAATCAATCCCGGGTAACTCAGGTCGATGAGGAAACCGTAGAGGTAAGCGAGACCACTACGAGAATAACAACTCGGGGGGGAACGTCTAGTAATGTTCCCGAGCTGAATGCCCCTGAACACGGTGACTCGAGTAGATCATACTCTTGTTCTTGAATTATTTCAATCTCGGAATAGTACAACTGAAATGCCTAACTCACCTACTATCCGTGTTGAACAAATTTCGGATGAAGAGTTAAAACATCGTAGATCGTGGCTAGATGCTCACACTCGCCGATCTTATAATTGGAGATCCTTCGGCACATGTCAAGACAAGATCCGGATTCGTCAAGGAGAAAGCGCATTATTTTCCCTGCTTCTTGTCATCGAAGAACCTCGGAATATTGAGGATGCACTTAAAGATGTTGACTGGATTATTGCTATGCAGGAAGAGCTGAATCAGTTCACGAGAAACGAAGTATGGGAGCTTGTAGACAGACCCCGGCATCAACATGTCATTGGAACCAAATGGGTCTTCAAAAACAAGCGAGATGAAAACAACGTTATAGTCAGGAACAAAGCAAGGCTCGTGGCTAAAGGCTACTGTCAAGCTGAAGGAATAGATTTCGATGAAACCTTCGCTCCAGTTGCAAGATTGGAGGCAATTAGACTATTCCTAGCCTACGCAACACATCAAAGATTCAGAGTTTATCAAATGGATGTGAAGTCTGCGTTCCTGAATGGCGTGCTGAAAGAAGAAGTCTATGTGGAACAACCGCCCGGCTTTCAGCAGGGACATCAAGTATATAGACTCAGAAAAGCTCTGTACGGGTTAAAACAAGCACCCAGGGCTTGGTACGATACCCTGTCTAAGTTTCTTCTTCAGAAAGGTTTTCAGAAAGGCACAGTAGATCGCACTCTATTCAGCATTCGACTGGAAGAAGACTTATTACTTGTGCAGATCTATGTGGATGACATTATCTTCGGATCAAAGAATGTCATCATGTGTCAGCAATTTGAAAAGATGATGAAGGATAAGTTCGAGATGTCAATGATGGGAGAAATGAACTACTTCCTTGGTTTTCAAGTCAAGCAATACGAAAAGGGAACGTTCATCAACCAAGGCAAATACACTCGAGACCTCATCAAAAGATTCGGCCGCACATCCAGGCAAACCTATCAAGATCCCGATGAACACGAATATGAAGATAGATCTTGATAAAGAGGGAGTATCAGTAGACCAAACTGAATACCGTGCTATAATTGGTTCTTTATTATATCTAACATCTACTCGTCCTGACATAACTTATGCTGTAGGTGTCTGTGCTCGATTTCAGGCGAATCCCAAGCAGAGTCATATGGACTCAGCAAAGAAGATTCTCCACTATCTACGAGGAACACCGACATGGGTTTGTGGTATCCGGTGATGATAATATTGAACTAGCTGGTTATTCGATGCCGACTATGCGGGATGTAGAATCGACCGAAAATCAACTTCGAGGAACATGTCGGTTCCTTGGCGGCAAGAAGCGATCTCATGGTTTTCAAAGAAACAAGCACTCGGTGGCCACGTCGACTACCGAAGCCGAATACATGGGCTGCTTGGAAGTTGTTGCGCCCAGATCCTTTGGCTGAGACAGCAGCTGAGAGACTATGACGTCATTCAGAATGAAGTGCCGATTTTCTGCGATAGTACCAGTGCTATTGCAATCACTCAGAATCCTGTTCTTCACACAAGATGCAAGCACGTGGACATCAGACATCACTTCATTCGTGACCATGTCGAAAAGAAGGATATCAGAATGGAAAAGATCCATACTGACAAGCAAAGGGCTGATATACTGACTAAGCCTCTAGCTGAATCCAGATTCAGAGAACTTTCAGTAGAGCTAGGTCTGCTGGACCCTACTTACCCTAGTCAGTAATAAGGTTTCAGGAAAGGAACATTCCGGTGAGGGGGAATGATCACTCTCGATGCGAGTAAGTTCAAGTACATAGAGATTCGAGAAAACCATCTACACGAGGTATCGGTGACTACTATGTTCGCTGACGGGTTTGCGTATCTCTACTCGGTAGTAATTTAATACTACAAGTACTTTGCATTTATGGCAAAGATTCAAGCATGACATTAATATCTTTTGGTTTGTCTTTATTATTAACGACTCACATTTAATGCACGACATTCCATACATAAGCTTTGCCGAACTCGCACGCATTTAATGCATGTCTTTTCACGAGTTACTACTTAGGCTATTTTACAACTGGCTTTGACTTAGGCTTCTTTTGTGATCATTGCCTATTTTTTAACTTCTAATCTTAACCGTCCATATCATAAAGCAAGTTTACATTCAGCCTTCGATCGAAAACCGTTCACCTTCATAGTTTGATATATATATTCGATCATATTTTTGAACCGCCATTAGCATACTTCATAACTTTCAAATTCTGAAAAATCCGAGATCTGCATTCGCAATCCTTACTTGCAATTTCACTCTATCTTATCTCGAATTTTATCCATTGGTATGCTTATATCTGCTAATATATTTGTTATATGTTTCAGTATCGCATTGCACAGCACTGTTCTATCCAAAAATAGTACTGACTCATTTCTTGTCACAGGTACAATGGCGGAAACCAATATCTCTATGATATCTCCAGCAGATATGCAGAACATTTTGGAGAAGGATCGCGTGTGGTGTGAACCCACCATGGACTTCTATTCATGCGATCTGGAGTACATGGACGATGTATTCTCAGCTCTGCGCGAGTCAGGGCTGGAGAAATTTCTGTCTAGGAGGCCTTCGTTCTTCCTCCCGAGACAGGTTGCAGAGATGTACTTGAATTCGGACGCGGTGTGCGGAGACATAATGGCGAGATTCGTTGCCCATTCTATCCAACACGCCACTACGGAGCCGAAGCGAGATGTCCATCAAGGATGCCTTGAAGCGGAGTTTTGATCTACCCTCCGAAGGGATAAGTTCGATCGGGTACGAGACGACCGAGTTGATGAATATCTTACCGTCTTTCCGTGGAAAGCCCACTACATTCGTAGTGCTTTTCCAAAGAACAAACATGTTGCCTCGGTTCGGGGCACTTGCCTATATAGTGACGCAGCCCTCGACAAGCCAAGCGGGGTCGTTTGACCGGGTGTCGAGGCCTAAGATTCGAGATGATGATGGCCATATACGGCCGAGCCGAGATAAATTGGACGGAGTTCTTTCTCCGAGAATTCATGGCTCGAGCCGCTAAGTTCGACAAAGCATCGAACATGCCGAGCGCAAAGGGCAAATTGCTTGTATGGACTCAAACCTGTCCATCATGATCGAAGATTTATGTGGATCCGAGCCTATCACCTACGGTGACAAGGAGTACTTCAATGTGAAGAAGGTCGGATTTCACAACAAGACAGCGGCGCTTCGGCAGATAGGGTCAGGACCCTCAGCAGTCTCTCCAAAATCAAAGTCTCGACGGAGCTACGCCTACAAAGAAAAGAACCCCTCCCGCTACAACTCCTAAGGCACCGGCGAAGAAACTGAAGAAAGCCGTTGAGGTGCCGGCCTACGAGGAGATTCCACAAGTGCCTGTTGAACAAGGCTCCGGAGAAGACTACTCGGCCATGCAGCTGGTTGATGAGTCCGAGGCTTCTGAGAAGACTCAGTCAGTGGAAAAGATTGTTTCCACTGAAAGGAACCAAGGGGATGCTTCTGAAGCTCAGAGCGCAGATATTCAGCGCCTAGACAGCCCCCCTTTCGTCCCTCCACTCAGCTCAGTCCCTCCAACTGAAGAGTAGACTTCACACATAGACTTGGAGTCTAAGACTGCATCTGAAGGTGAATCAATCGGGATGGAAGCGTCAGTGATTATATCCAGAGCATCCCGAGAAATTCTACAACTAGTTCCGGAGCTTGCTGACTACTCAGACTTGTTGCTCATCGCCAAAAACAGCAAGGCTCCACATGTTGCTTGCGACATCGGGAGTGGCCTCGTCTACGACGCCTTGTCCTACACTACTCCCGTCGCCACTGCATGAAGAGGAATTGAAACTGAGAGAGGAGATAGGCTATTCAGAGCCTGAAGACCTCAGCTCAATGGACAATCTGAGGGCTGCAATGCTGGCCATGATTCATGATCGACAGCACGCCTCCGGCCCAGCACCCTCAGATGGGTCAGACCATAACGACCCACCCAGTGATTCAGGCCCTGGAAAGCCTGATGAGGGACATCCACAGGACAAGGATACCCATATCGAAAGCTGCTCCACCACTCGGTATCCTTGGTCCCGAGAAGTCCAAGGCCGGTGCTTCGTCCTCAGCAGAGCCCGCTCAGCTCTTGCTGCAGTCGACCTTCGAAGCAGCGCCCAGCCAGACCGCAAAGAGATCTCGATCAGTGGCAAAAGCCTTAACTGCCCAAGGGATCAAGAATCGAGATCTTGCGAAGGCTATCCATAGGACATGGAAGCAGACTGCTCAAGCCACGTCTAAAGAACTTCAGGGGCTGAAGTCTTCTGTCTCTTCATCAGCCGCCCCTGATGTTTCCGCGCTTATTTCGAAGCGTTGGCTCGGCAAACAAGTCAAATTCGAAGCTCAGCTAAAGATCTTTCAGGAGAGCCAAGCCAAGCTACTTGATGAATTTTTGGCTTCTAAATTGGCTCATACTGACGCTATCACTGAACAATCCGAGGCCACTGAACAGAGACTTGAGAATATCCAACTGGCCTTGGAAGAGAAGATCACTGAAAAGCTGAAAGACTTCAAGGAAGCAGCTAACCTCTCTCACAAGCAGTACAAGGAAAACCTTACCATGGAGAGGAACGAGTTGCATGAGGCTCTGACTAAGCTCCACGATCGTCTCGATGAGCTGTCAACCTCCTACAAAAGTCTGAAGAAGTCGGTCCCTAGTCCCTACCCGGTGATCGGTGATGATGCCAAAAAGGGGGAAAGTGAAGGAAAAAGGGAAGGAAAGAAGAGTACTTGGGAAGGCCGACCCTCACCAAAAGTCCAAAGTCTAAGGGGGAAGCTACACTGAAGTCATCCCAAGACTCAGTCTCGGAAGGGTGAGGCCCAGGGTGTTTCAGCTGCGAGCACAGCTGAAACCGGCCCAAGTGGCTCAGGACCCCCAGCAGACTACTCGAGCAACCCAAACTCCCAAAGATATCATGAAGGAGGTTGCTGAGTACGCCGAACAAAGCGGTGGAGGACTCGGAAGAAGAAGAGGCTCCTCTTCCACCACCGGTTCAAGAAGGCAAGGGCAAACAAAAGCTTAACATTCCAACCCCTCCAAAGCAAAGAGATTAAGATACATATCTGGCGAGGAGGAAGCCCAAATAGGCTGCGGATGAGAAGCCGGCGGAGAAATTGCGAAGCCGAAGCGGCTAACAAGCCAAAGTCTAAGCTCGCCAAAGGAAAGACTAAAGCCCCGGCCGAGAGGAGGAAAGAGAACCGCTAGAGCGCCTCCGAGAAAGCTCATCATAACGAGATGAAGAGGACGAGAGAAAAAGAAAAGGAGCGAGCAGCGAGAACAATGCGAAAGGCGGGGTACATCCAAATCTAGATCTAGTACCCCTGCCGAATCGGAACAAGCTCCTCGAAGCCTCAAGAGCAAGATGCGAAATTGAAGAAATATTTGCTCGAGATGGATAGATATCTCTACGAGAGGAGAGGAAGCTAGACGAGATAGAGGCCGCCGTACGAGAGGATACATTTGGCGGCACCTTGAGGCACTCGGGAAACGCATCGAACAAGAGGCCAGGCCGAGAATTCCTTCGAAAGCCGACATTCCTTATCGATACGAGAAGGTTCAAGAAGCCAAACGATCGAAAACACATAGATGGCCAAGATCGGACGAATGGATGCCTATTCGGTTCAATCGAGAGATGGGAATCGGCCAAGATAGAGTTTATCAAGAGAAATTATTTACGCGATTACGGCTCGAAATGTCTAAGGCCGATGCCTATGTCGAGTGGATGACCATTACGAACCCGATCTTTACCCATATATGCGCAGCAAGAATGCGAAGGGGTAGTAGTCAGAGTTCCTGAAGCAAGGATCATTCCTCCACCCAGAAGACAAGACGACTCAGTACATCTCGGAATGATTGAACAAGAAGTGAAGAACGCTGCGTTGAACAGAGGACTAGAACAAGATGATCCAGCAGACTTCGCCGAATATCTGAAGCTGAGGAAGAACACGTTCAGAATGTATGGAGTCCCACTGCCTGAAGATCAATCCCAAGGTTTCATGAATAGGATTCAGCAGTTTAAGGGTTCTCCCTCTTAGTTCTTCTTTTAGCTTAGCAAGATTTGTAATGTACTGAACTGTTTATTATATATACACAAATCTTCTTTTGGCTCTGACAACTACTTGTTGTCTAAATAGCCGTGTTTGCTTTATGCTTTAACACTCAGAATCACTGAAGTGATTACTGACACACACGTTGATTATTTACTTGTCAGTTTTTGCTCGGTTAGATCTCTGATAGACTAGACTTTCGGAGAGTTATTATTTCTCTTAAGGGAAATTGTTGCATGGGGGAATTATTGTAAAAGGGAAAATTGTTCTGCCCTGTCTCCCTCAGTAGTCTAGCACTTACCAGACAACTCCACTGATTCTACTTGTAATATTTGTAAGGAGCTCTGTTTCTGAGTAAGTTAGTGTTTAGCATAGTTAATAGGACATAGATGATAGGTTTTGGCATCATCAAATAGGGGGAAATTGTTGGGTGATGATTCAATCCTCAGCATGATCATACTTATGGGAAATGAGTCTTATCTTCTATACTGGATCATGCTCAGTAGCCTCGTGCTCTGAACTATTGAGAAGATTTGAAGATCCCAAAACCCTATCTGATTGGTGAACCATTCCTTTGTATTTGTTTTTGTCTCTGAGGTTTCAGACTCAGTAGACACTCTGCTCTGGTCAAGGCGCTCAATAGCTTATTTGCCTCAGCACCAGTACAGAAGACTCAGTGATACTGGACTCAGCAGAGAACGATATCGAAAGACTCAGTGATATTGGACTCGGCGGGAGCAAGATATGCGAGAGAGTCGGTTGAACCCGAACTCGGCGAGAGTAGTTCACTGAACTCAGAGCTGATCCTCAGTAGACTTATCTTCAGCAGTCTATCTACTGAATACGAGGTCAGACTCAGCAACGGCAGATAGTCTTCAGGACTGTCAGAATCTTTTGAAAGACAATCAGCAGTCATGTACGAGGAAGAGAGAAGTCAGCTTCAGTCTATCTCGAAGTTTGCGCTGTCTCAACCACTACATCCACCTCAACGAATGACAAGCATACACGTGTCTTCTCACCTGCTAAAGCTGCAGTCAACCTTTTACCTAAAAAGGTGGGAAAGTACACTGTTACCTACACCAAAAGAGCCGTTTGCTACCAAAAAGAGAGAGAGAGAAGAAGATCGTCTCCAACGGATCTATTTCAATCTCTGCTCTATAAATAGAGGGATCATTCAAGATTTAGAAAGGGGGAATGCGCGCCTAGAACACGAGAAAGCATTCAAACGAGCGAAATTAACGACTAAGTCCTCCGCAAGAAACAACCGAGTTATCTCCGGCGAAAGACTACATCCAGCTCAAAAGGAACCAAGCTGAACCGACATAAGCTTCTAGCATCCAAGCGATTGACACGAACCTATAGCTAAATCCTCAGCTGTTCGTCGCTCTAGATAGCTACATTCTCGTTCCTTATCCCTCTAACCCTAAGCTCACTTGTTATATCCATAGCTTAGACGAAGGAGTTCATATTTGAACCCAATCCTTATTGTATAAGGACTCCTTCACTGTTGGAGAAGTTTGTCAAACACTTTAAGTTTGATAGTGTTGTAACCGAGACTTGGATCGCATATAAAAACCAAGACGCGGCTTTGCCCGGTGTGCAAGCCGACCGAGACTAACTCGGGATAATAAATAGCCTCCCGACACCTTCGGGGACAGTGGACGTAGGATTTGAGCGATATCCAGAACCACTTTAAAAATCCTGTGTCTCTTCTTGCTTTCTTAAGCTGTTGCATTGATTTTACTATTCATACCGAACATCATATTTAAATCAATCAAGCTGTCTCAAGCATACCGAACTTTTAAATCTACCGAACCGAGACTTAAAACGTTTTCTCACAAAAAATTGATTTGGGCCTACACAATTCCGCACACCGAACTCTCACCGAACGATACCGGATTCGACCTAGTCGGTTAGCGAGATCTCGGTGAGTCAGTACTCTTTTAGCCTTTTACACGATTCAGAACAGCTGTCTGGTCTGCTGAACTAGTTCAGTACGGCACCTTCCTGAATAGGACTGTTCATGTTCGAAAGTTGAGAAATCGAATCAGGTGTATTCACCCCCCCCTCTACACCTGACCGAACACTCGGGACCAACATAACTTATGCTGTAGGTGTCTGCGCTCGATTTCAGGCGAATCCTAAGCAGAGTCACATGGACTTAGCAAAGATGATTCTCCGCTATCTCAGAGGAACACCTGACATGGATTTATGGTATCCAGCTGATGATGATATTGAACTAACTGGTTATTCTGATGCTGACTATGCAAGATGTAGAATTGACCGAAAGTCAACTTCTGGAACGTGTCAGTTCCTTGGCAGTAAGCTGATTTCATGGTTTTCAAAGAAACAGCATTCAGTAGCAACATTAACTACTGAAGCTGAATATATGGCTGCCGGAAGTTGCTGCGCCCAAATCCTTTGGCTGAGACAGCAGCTACGCAACTATGATGTTATTCAGAATGAAGTGCCGATCTTCTGCGACAGCACCAGTGCAATTGCTATCACTCAGAACCCAGTACTTTATACGAGATGCAAGCACGTGGACATCAGACACCACTTCATTCGTGATCATGTCGAAAAGAAGGATATCAGGATGGAAAAGATCCATATTGACCACCAAAGGGCAGATATTCTGACCAAGCCTCTAGCTGAAGCCAGATTCAGAGAACTTTCAGTAGAGCTAGGTCTGCTGGACCCTACTGACTCCAGTCAGTAAGTGGATTCAGGAGAGGAGCATTCAGCAAGGGGGAATGTTCACTCTCGGTACTGAGTAAATTCAGTACGTAGAGACTCAGCAACCATCTACACAAGGTATCAGCTGACTATGATGTTCAGCTAACAGGTTTGCGTAGCCAATGAAATATTATGTACATTTATGATTCAGATTCAGCTTCGTATTCAATGCCTTAGAAAATGTCAATTAATATAACGGTTTACATTAAATACACGACATTCTATGTAAAGCATACTGAACTCTGCGGCGCATTAAATGCATGTCTTATCAAGTTACTTCTTTGGCAATTTACAACTGTATTTTGACTTAGGCGGCTAAATTGATCATTACCTATTTTATAACATTAAATCCTAGCCGTCCATCTCAAAAGGCTATTTCAAACTGAACCGTGGATTATTAACTTTTCATCTTCTTTAACATATATAAACACGTTCAAAGTTTAGAAACCGCCATTTTCATTCTGCAATTTCACAACCCTAGTTTTCTAAGAAAAAGCCTTTGTTTCCTTGCAAACTCATTTTCAAATATCTCAGAAAAACATTTGGTAAATCTTTCATGATCATTCAGCATCGTATATGATATCTTTAATATTTTTCGTTTGATACTGATTTCTAGTCTTTACAGATTATTAAATATGGCAGGAAGAGATGTTATCGGACCAGTGAACATGAAGGAGATCCTCGAGAAGGACCGTGTATGGTTCGAGCCGATGATGGAGTTCGACTCCTGCGATCTAGATTTCATGGAGGAAATCTTTGACTCGCTGAGGGCGACTGGATTGGAGAATTTTTTGTCTAGGAAGCCGTCATACTTCCTTCCTCGACAGATAGCTGAGTTATATCTGAACTCAGAGTCAGTAGATGGGGACATCCGATGCAGATTTATCACTCATATTCTTGGAGACCCCGCCCGCGTCATACCTGAAATCAAGATGATGTCTATCAAGGAAGCGCTTCAGCGAAGCTTCCAACTTCCGATCAAAGGCTTCACTACAGTGGGTTACAAGGATGATCTTATGGACGAGTATTTGGAAGTGTTCTGCGGGAAGCCTACAACATTCAGAGCTGCCTTCCCAAAGAACGCTATGCTTACCCAGTATAGAGCTCTTGCATATATAGTGACTCAGATACTGACGAGTCAGGCCGGCTCGTTTGACCAAGTGTCGAGACCGAAGATTCAGCTGATGATGGCCATTCACGATCATGCAAAGATTAACTGGGCTGAATTCTTCCTGAAGGAGTTTATGACTCAGGCTGCGAAGTTCGATCACTCGGACAACTGCCTGTCAGTTAAGGGAAAATTATTATACGGCACGAAGCTATCTTTTATGATAGAGGACCTCTGCGGAGCTGACAATGTTGTATATGCTGACAAGCTGTATTTCAATCCAAAGAAGGTCCGATTCCAGAGCAGGGCAGCGGCCCTTCAGCAGATTAGGTCAGGGCCTACTGATCCCAAGACCGGAGCTCAGATGACCTCCACTCCTACGAAGAAGAGGTCACCTCCCAAGTCTACTCCCAAGATGCCTACCAAGAGACTGAAGAAAGTCAGTGAGGTCGTAACAAAGGTTGTTGCTGAACCACCTCTGCAGCTGAGGGACGAGGCTGAGTCCTTAGAGAAAACTCAGTCAGTGGAGAAGGTCGTCTCCACTGAACGACATGAGACAGTGGACCAAGAGGTCGAAGCTGAATAAATCCCCACTACTGAGAGCCCCTTGGATATTCCTCCACTTAGCAGCATTCTGTCTACTGAGAAGCAACAGTCTCCAATTGAAGTCGAGGATTCTGAGACTGCTTCTGAGTCAGAATCGATTGGGATGGAGGCATCTGCTCTGCAATCAAGAGCCTCCCGAGAGATTGCTGAACATATTCCGGAGATAGCCAGCCACACTGATCTTATCATACTGGCAAGGCAGGCTAGACTCCATACTTTGATCAGGTTCTAGGAGTGGTCTACTCTGATCAAGCTGATCAAACACCACTCCTGCGAACAGCTCCACGAGGAGGAGCTGATGATAAGGAACAAGATTGGCTACTCAGAGCCGTCTGACATCTGTTCCTTAGATGACTTGAGGGCTGTCATGCTTGCCATGCTGAACGATCGACAACCAACCTCAGCAACGGCACCCTCAGATGGGTCTGACCCCGATGGTCAGGACCCACCCCGTGATTCAGGCCCTGAGAAGCCTGATGAGGGAACTCAACTGGACAAGGATGCACCAACCTCTACAGCTGAACCTCCTCTCAAAATCCTTGGACCAGGACAGTCGGAGGCTGGTACCTCGAAGTCAGCAGAACCAGCTCAGCTTCTGCTTGAGTCTGCATTCGAGGTAGCGCCCAGCCCTAAAAGCCGACGATCGAAGTCAGTGGCCAGGGCCCTGAGGAGTCAAGGAACTCAGAACAGACTCCTCGCTCGTGCCGTCCACAAGACGTGGAGGCAGACCACTCAGGCTCAGAGTGCGAAGATCAAGGGGCTCAGAACGACTATTCAAAACACTCCTGCCCCCGACTTCTCAACCATACTAACTGAAGCACTCGCCACTCAACGAGCCAACTTCGAAGAGCAACTGAAGTTGATGGAGGCTGGCCAAGCGAAACTTCTGGAAGACTACAAGGCCGCCCAGTCAGCTCACACTGCATCCATCTCCTCTATCTCTTAGGCCTCCGAGCTCAGAATCCAAACAATTCAGAAGGCTATGGAAGATAAGGTGGATCATAAGTTGCAAAATATTCAGACGGCAGCAGACGCCTCTCACAAGAAGTACAGCGAACAGCTGACTGATGAGAGAAACAAACTGCATGAGAGACTCACAAAGCTGCAGTATGCATTGGATGATCTTTCAGCAGCTTACAAAAGTCTAGATAAGAAGGTACAGGTTCCCACCCCTGAGTTATTTATTGATGCCAAAAAGGGGGAAGGAAAGCTGAAGATAACTGAAGTAAAGGAGAAGGTACTAAGAGTACCAAAAGGAGTGAGGACAGTGGCCGGAGCAATCCAGAGTCAGCAATCTGCTCTCACTGGTCCCTCTACTCAATCAATACAAGGTGAGGCCCAGGGTGTCTCAACAGCAGGAGATGTAGTACCTGCTGAGACCGGCCCAAGTAGCTCAGGACCCAAGGATTCTGCTACTCAAGCAACTCAGACACCCAGTGATATAATCAAGGAAATTACTGAGTATGCAGAGGAGGACTCAGAAGAGGAAGAGGTTCCTCTGCCTCCTCCAGTGCAAGGAAAGGGCAAGAAAGTACTGAAGCTTCCCACTCCTCCCAAGAAGAAAACTAAAAGATACATCACTCCTGAGGAAGAAGTTCAGATAGCTGCAGATGAGAAGCTTGCCAGAGAGATTGCCGAGGTTGAGGCTGCCAACAAGCAAAAGAAAAAGCCAGCCAAAGGCAAGACTAAGGCCCCAGCAGGAGGTAGGAAGCCTGAGATAAGGCCGCCTCCAAGGAAATTAAAGTAGAGTGTGAGGCTGATAAAGAGAAAGAAAAAGAACAACAACAGCAGCAGTAGACATCTGGTCAGCAGGGAACCTCAAAAGAAAAATCCTCTACTCCTGCTGACTCAGAAGAAGAAGAGCATGTACCCTCCTATGTCCCCTCAAAGAAACAAGAGCTAGAAATGCAAGAGATATGGGATTAGATAGAGAGGTATCTAGACAGAGGAGCTGAAGCAAGGCAGATAGAAGCAGCAAGAGAAAGGCTCAGATTGGCAGATCTAGAAGCTCTGAGGCTGAAGGCTGAGAATGAAGCAAGCCAAAGGATTCCTGAGAAAGCATATATTCCTTACAAATATAGAAGACTCAGGAAGCCTACTGACCTTAAGATCCACAGATGGCCCAGAGTTGATGAATGGATGCCATGGGAACGGACACAGAGGTGGGAGTCACTGAAGGCAGACTACATCAAGAGATACTACTCGGAGATATGCGGCCCGAAATGCACAAGTCCATCGCATTTGCTGAATGGCTTCTGAAGACTGACCCAGAGATATTTGCTAGAGTTTAGAAGGCCATAGCAGATAAAATTGATGTCAGGGTCCCAGCTCCAAGGATTATGCCTCCCCCACTAAAGCTTGATGGCTCTGTTCATTATGGGGTGATTGAAAAAGCGATTAAGGATGCTGCCCAAGCAAGACACTTAAATGTAGATGAGCCTGCTGATTTTCCAGAGATACTGAAGCTGAGGAAGATCACTTACAGAATGTATGGACTGCCACTTCCTGAATCAAAATCAAAGGACTTCAAAGACAGGATTCATCAGTTCAGATGATAGATAGCTTCTGTATTTCTTTTCTGTTCTGTTTCTCTTAGAATAGCAGTCTGGATCCAATACAAGAAATAAAGTCGGGTCTCAAATCAATTAATTATCTAAGCTCAGACCAGAGCAAAATCAAGTTTGGCAGGCTGCTGTAAGTTTTCGATAAGATCCTGAATAAGAATATTCTAGAAAATGCATGATTTCCTCGAGAAAAAATTCTAACAATTGATAAAATCAGATAAGTTTTATAGTATGAACCCTCGATTCACGCATTAGTGGATTTTGTTGGAAATTACTCTGTATTTTCTGAAGCCGTCGCTTATCCAGTGTGAGTGAAATTTTGATATGATATTTACATGCATGTCCTTAAGCTTGTGTTGAATTTTAGAATTTTTAGAGTACGTTTGGCCCCATAACTCGTAGCTAAACTATAGTAAGGCAGAAAATGTTATATATAAAACATCAATGTTATTCGGCCCTGACAATTCCTTATTGTCTATATGACCTTGTTTACTTTATGCTTAACACACAGAATCACTCAAGGGATTACTGACTCACACACTCACTGAATATATTTATCTGTCAGTTTTACCTTGGTAGATTCTAGTCTGTTAGATTGCATTGATGGGGGAAAATATTGTTAGAAAGGGAGAAATTGTTGTTAGTTCTTCTGTATAGGTTCTGATATTTCTTCCATGTCTCCCTCAGTAGTCTAGAACTTGAAGAACAACTCCACTGATTCTACTTGTAATACTTGTAAGGAGCTCTATTTCTGATAGTTATAGTGTTAGGTTTTGGCATCATTAAATAGGGGGAAAATGTTGGGAGATGATTCAGTCGCTCCACAACTTGTTGGGAGATAGCTCAGCAACCTAGTGCTTTGAATATTTGCTGAAGATTGGAAGATCCCAAAACCCTACTTTGACTGATGAACCATTCCGTTGTAATCTGTATTGTTCTGTCTCTGAGGTTTCAGAAAGACAATAATAGCAAAACGGATGGAGTATATAGTTTGGATACAGTAGTTGTTAGCCACTAACATACTTTTTTTTATGATGAGAAACCTAAAACCGTTATTTTGAGTGTACATAAGGTAAACCTCGAGATCTTTGGCATTGACCGAACTTCTTTTCACTATGATGCTTTCTTTGTTGTATTAATTTATACATAAGAGTGCATGTAATGGACGTATGCTCTCATTGGGAAAACGTAATTGACACCACTACTACACTCTACAAGTAGAGACGTAGGTACTAGGTGGGTGGGGGGAAGTGCCCCAGTTTTTTGAATATTAACATCCTCTATTACGAACTTTAATAAGGTAAAATACCAAATTATGGTTCTAATAGGTAATTGGCGCGATTCTTGGAAGCCAATATTTTGCGGTATAATTTTTGTTTTGGGTGAGAGAGGTTCTAAATTCAATTTACATCTCTTCCCATTTCATAATCTAATACAGAAATTACTCTCGTTATTGGTTCATATTATCTGACTTGATAATGTATAATGCAGCACAAAAAACTATCAATACTAACAACCATCAACAACATTAAACTTTTACAAATACATTTGCCCTCATGTCCCAAAGTTCTCCCTACGTCAATGTGTACTTCGAGCAAATATGCATGCAGATATATACATACTAAGTTTGTTAATATAAGAATGATGATCTTGAACTCTTAATTACTTTGTGTCAAAGCTCCTTAATAAAACTATACATAAAGAAACAACTCACAAACCATTCAAAAACCAAAACATACAAGCACAGAAAAGATAGTTAAAATTCTCGATTTTTCCCAACTTGCTTGGCCCATATAGATATACCATAAATACCTAATACTAATCACATAACAAATGGCAGAACACGTAAACAGTTGATTCATATTATATAAGAGAGAGCATAGAGTAAAAATACACCCATCTCAAATGCATATCATAAAAAATGGCAGGAGAAGAGCGCTGTTGACAAAAGAATTAGCTGAATTGGAAGGATCGTTGGCCTTGGCAGATGCAGGGGGGAGAGGCTGCGCCTCAGGGGCTCCAACGGGGGACGCGGTCTGGTTGGCGACAACGTGAACATGAAGCTTCATTCCGCCGAGGCAGTGCAACCTGTTGCCACAGACGAAGTACCTGTCGCCCGGGCTAGTCAGGGTGATTGTTGTGTTCCCATTACTACTCGATTGTAGTATGTTGCTCATGTTGCACCCCTTGTAGTTTTCATCACTCACCTCGCTCACTGAATGGTATTGTGAATACTGGAACACTGCACTCAACATTCAGATGCTGACTCACTCTTATATACTACTATGTAAGAGAAGAGAGAGAGAGAGAGAGAGAGAGAGATGGAGGTAGTTAACTTACACAAGGTATCACCAGTAGCAAAAGTCTTGTCATTCGCCCACGAATCAAGGTCGGTGCTGATATCCCAGCCGGAGTTATCGCCTACCACGTGAACACTTGCCGAGCATGTTGAGAGATAGAATAAGAGAAATGTTGTGATCAGAAGCGGCTTACTCCCCATTTTCAAAGCTACAGACACTCATGTGGCTGCTGCTGCTTTTATAAATTTTAATAATCATTGTTGATGCTTCTATAATTAGATCACCTAACATCTTAATTAAAAGCAACTAAAATCCCATTTAATTTAATAGTTAAAATGAATCTGCTAAAAGGGCTATTGCTGACAAGTTTCACATGTAATCCTGGATGTAGGATAAAGGAGAGTTCGTTGGCAGGTGGGCAAGGAGTTGAACTCCTTCCAACCCAAACCTAACATTTGCTTTTTTCACTTACTGAAGAAATCTGGTGCTCTCTATAATTTTATAATTATCTACGACGGCAGTAGCAAGAAAGGGCAAGAGATATATAGTATATATCACATAAAACTTTTCGTCCGCATCTCTCCCTAGTTCCACTATCGATATGGACAGCCATAGTTGACAACAATGTGAATAAAATTCCCACATCAATCATTAGTGTAACAAGATGAAGATAATCAGTTCTCTTAGTTCAGTTCACAAATTCAAAATCAAAGTCAAATAAACGAAGATCAGTTGAGTAATAAACCATACATCACACTAAAATACTACAAAAGTTCCTCAACTTATAATCCATGACCAATTGAGCACCGAAAAGCAATCACCAACGACATTAAGTTCAAAGCAAATATCGGCAGCAGTTTCTCGTCCAGTCTTCATATTGGTTTGATCTTAAAGTGTAGTGAGATAAGAGAGAACACAAAACATTTTAGGTCCTGCAACAGCAAAAGATAACAAAAGGAACATCACTTCACGACTTTGTAATCTAATAAAATGCGCAAAAGCCATCAAATTTTGAAACAAAACCAGGAAATAAACATCAATGATGAATATTAGCGTCACAAATTTCCCCAGACAAACACACGGTGTGGAGTGCAGAAAACTCTTTATTGAAGACTCATAACATTCATATACTAATACAGCAATGAATCATTAGCAAAGTAACTAAACAGAGCATTGGTCGAGTTGCAAATGCACTTACCACCCCACCCCAGCCCTAACCCAGTTGTCCTTTCTTACATTAAATTATAGCTGACGATAATATATTGATCTTCTAATAATTCCTCTGGACACCACTATCTGTAAAGTGATCAGACTAACATCAGGCGTGTCTTCGTTCTTTAAGGGATCAATTTATTCACAGGACAGAGACAAATCGTTAAGACTAACATATAGAATAGAAGTTTTTAAGCAAAGCTACTTAGAATCTGGGATGACCATGTTCACTCACGTTCTCCATAGAATGCAAAATGTATCCGATAAATTCATGCCGATGCTTCATTTATCTTGAGATTCCATATACTAAAAACAAAGAAAATAAAACTACAAGCATCTTTTGTTCTATTCATACACAGAAAACCCAGCTGAATAAATATGAGGATGGCATTTTTGTTACCTTGCCAAACATAACATCTTTATTGCAGACACATCTTTCTTCTATCACCACCATATTAATTAAAAATTTGCCAAACATAACATGTAAAACAATCCAACCCTACAGCTAATATATAGACACCATACATAATACCTGAAGAATGGGAGAACTTTCTCCACTATATCTTTCTGAAGAACTAAAATAACATTTGGTTCAAACAACATCAGACCGTAAATGAAAGAACATACAAGTACTCGCAAACTTGCCAGGGAGAATAGATTAGATTTCCACACCAAAATCATATGAGTTAGAGCAACATTTTGAATGAATCAACCTAAAGAGTGGCCACTGATACACGTCTGAAACCCTAAAACACGCATCCAATATAACAAGTGAAAATTAACATTAACAACAAAAAAATACACAAGAAAATATACCTGAACCAGATAGTAAAAGATTCTTAGACCCTCAGGATCTTTACTAGTCTGAACGTCCATCAGAGAGCCAATCTTGGACGTCGTGAAAGAGATATGTTCATTCCCCATCACAATCTCCAGCTCCTGCCTTCCCACGCGGTCCGGCTCCGGCCAATTGTTGTCGTCTTCCTTCATTATCTGCAACACGAAAAAAAAATCCACAATTAACTCTAAATCCAAAACCCTAACCGCGAACAAAAATGGGGAAATTCAGAAATACGCCGTCACCTCGGAGTAGGCGACGATGCGGCGGCATTCCTTGAGCACGGCCGGGGTGAGGAAGACCTCCTTACGAATCATGGTATCGTTCTTGTAGTTTGAGTTGTTCGCATAACGGAGTTTGCCGTCAGGGCGGAACTCGAATTCAAGGAATTCGTGGCCGAACTTCCCCTTGTGTCCGACGTAGTAACGCAGGTAGAACTCTCCGCTTTCGTCCCCGTCAGCCATTGCTGCTGCTGCTTGGAGGTTATGCGGGAAGAAGAAATGGGAAGGGTTCTACTATAGACATGACTATTTGGTTGGGCGGGCTCCTGTCAATATGGGCCGGTTGAGTGGATCGGGCCGGCATTTGAGTAAAAAATCTCGCTTCTCTATACTTGGCTCTAATAACTTTCATTTTTAAAATTTATAAAAATGCTTTACGTGCATGGTCGTAGTCCAATCTTTTTATTTGTTAAACTAAATATATAATTTTTTAAGTGATGGTCCTAAAACGAGAAATAGGTGTAGGAGGGAATACACCTATGAAAACTTGAGCATGGATTTGTATTTTAGATTTAATTGATCTCCGTATTTAAGATACAAATATCCGTTAATTAAGTAAGTTCACTGACAGCTTAAATTAATTAAACATCTTATTATATTCCTGAGTAGTACCACTCGACCTTATTAACACACCTGAACTTAATCAACCGGCCAGGTTTAGTATGCTAATTCTTACGAGTTCCTTAGAGGATATTATCAACCCATTTGATAGGGATACGATTGCTATATACAGACAACCAGCCTGAGCCTAAATAACTCTAATACCCAAGATACATAGATACAGTTGCGATGACGTTCACCATAATAGGTCAAAGTGACAGCTAGCTAAATACACTCAGCTGAAGTCTTACCAAGATTAAGATCAGCTAAGTTACCGATATCTTGGTTCTCCACTAAGGGCAGTCAGGAAAACACATCTCACTGTGATCCATCAACACACCACCTTAAGTGTACCAGTATAGACAAGCAGCCAAGACAAGCCACTTTTTATCTAAACTACAGCTTAAACCGACAACTTATCCTTAAGTTGTCTCAGTTGCGATAACTGTTTATATCTTATCAGTTCAACCAATTGTGTAGTCTTATGTGATATCCAACACACTAAATAATCTAACTTTTATACAAGATAAATGACAAACATGTGCAAATATATTAAATCCGACAGGAGAATGAATAGTGAAAGGAAAACACATTGTATACAAGCAAAAAAGTTGCTTCTAGTATATAAAATTCCAACAGCTCTTACACCTACAGTATAAGTTATGTCATGTCTACTAGCTTTGAGATATTATAATGAACCAATAATAGCTCTATAGTTAGTAGAGTTCACTGATAATCCCTCCTTGTCAAGATCAGTTTTCAGGTTAGTGTTCATACAATTGTGCAGTCTTCTGTGATCTAGAACACACTACACAATCTAACATTTATACAAGATAAATGACAAACATGCGCAAATATAATTAATCAGATAGGAGAATAAAAACAGTGGAAAGAAAAACACATTGCATACAAGCAAAAAGGTTGCTTCCAGTATACAAAATTCCAACACTTCTCCCACTTATGCTAAAGTAAACTTTTAGAATACAATGTGTCAAACCCAAAATACTAACTAAGTTGTCTATCACTACTTCTCCCACTTATACAAAAGTTTATGCAGTCTTAAGTGGGGGGCATATCACACACTTCTAAGCCACGAACAAGCTTCACGAAAACTTGGATGGGAAGGATCAGCTAGATTATCTTCTGGTCCAATCTTTTCTACCAACACATCACCTTAGTTTATGAAATCTCGTATTATATGGTACTTCATTTCTATGTGTTTAGACGCTTTGTGGGATATGGGTTCCTTTGAATTTGCCACTGCACCCGAATTATCACAGTAAATTGTGATAGTCTTAGGAAAATTAGAAATAATATCAAGATCCAGGAGGAAATTCTTGAGCCAAACTACCTCTTTCGAAGCTTCTAAAGCAGCCACATACTTCCATGGTTGAGTCCGCAATGCATTTCTGCTTTGCACTCCTCCATGAGACGGCTCCACCTCTGTTGGTCCAGAGATGAGCCTTCAGCTGTGTAGGGGGGGGTTAATAAACCTGAGTGCAGTTTCAAACTCAAAAGCAAAAGTCAGTGCTACTAAACTAAATATTGCTACTGAACTAGTCAGTTGGCCAAGTAAGCTTTCTAGATCGCGTGGGCAGAGTATCTATCTATTGAGTCCTATCTACTGACTTATGTCACTAAATAGTAATTCAGTATAAGATGTGTTGTGCGGAAGTGTAGGCTCAAAATATGTCCGTCTCAGTTTGAAAACATGTTTTATGTTGAGTGATTTAAAGTCAGTTTTATGCAGTATGAACAGTTAATCAATGCAACAGCAAATCAACACGCGCATTTTTTTAAGTGGTTCAGATACGCTAGATCCTACGTCCACTATCTTGAACAAAGTAGGAGTTCTTGATTACTTATACTGAGCAAGTCTCAGTCGATCTATGCACTAGACAGATACTCTAGTTATAGTCTTAGTGACTTTACAAGGTTCAAACACGGGGTTTGATATTCTCCAACTAGGAAGGTGTTCTTACAATAAGAACAATTCAAAAAGCTGAACTCCTTCGATTTTTCTAAGCTTATGATATTACAATAAGTCTGCTTAGAATAGAGAAAGGGAACTAATGAATCTCTAGAGTCAAGAACTAAGATGATCTCTCTGTATACGAGTTCTTCGCTTTGATAGGCTTTAAGTTCGCTAGAGTGTTTGTGAGTTTGAATGCTTTGGTTTCATGTTGTTCTTTTCTACATGAAGACTCTTCTCAATTTATAGTCTCGACTCATGAATAGATCCGTTGGAGGGAGTCTAAACACGTGTCAAATACGACAACAAAAACGACCATTTCAATTTGAATGTCACTACATGGATTTCTTCTTTTTTAGTCTAGGAAGCAGCTTTATGGTAAAGCAGGTACAGTGCTGACAGCTTCTCATTGGTTGAGGTTAGAGAGTAGGTGAGGTTTGTTCGAACTCCAAGAGCATGCTAGTTGACTTCCTGTTATTCCTCAGACCTTATTGGTCCACAGACGAGCCTTCAGGTGTAGGGAAGGGAGGGGTGAATACACCTCAATGTAAATTTCAACTCAAACGTGAAAGTCAGTGCTACTGAACTAGTCTACTGAACTTGTCAGTTGGCCAAATAAGCTTTCTAGATCGCGTGGGCAGAGTATCCTTCTACTGAGTCATATCTACTAACTTCAGTCAGTGAACAATAGTTCAGTATCAGATATTGTGTGCGGAAGTGTAGGCCCAAAATATGTTTGTCTCAGTTTGAAAACCCGATTTATGCTGGTTTATTAAAAGTCAATTTTATGTAATATGAACAGTAATCAATGCAACAGTAAAATCGACACAAGCAATTTTTGAAGTGGTTCGGATACACACGATCCTACGCCCACTGTTTTGAACAAAGCAAGAGTTCTTGAATTAGTTTATACTGAGCAAGTCTCAGTTGATCTGTACACTGGACAAATACAGTCTTGTTAGCTTATACTGAGCAAGTCTCAATTAATCTATGCGCTGGACAAATATCTACTTTTACTCGCAGTGATTTTACAGTTTCAAATACAAGGGTTTGATTTTCTCCAATTATGAAGGAGTTCTTACAATAAGAACAGTTCTGGAAGTTGAACTTCTTCGAGTTTTCTAAGCTAAGTATATTTCAATAAGCTCGTTCAGTATAGAGAAAGGGAACTGATGAAACTCTAGAGTGAAGAACTAGAAAGGATCTCTCTGTATGCTTGTTCTTTGCTAGGTTCGACTTTGAGTTTGCTAGAGTGTTTGTTCGCTTGAATGCTTGTGTTCCCATTTTCTTCTATGCATGAAGACTCTTCTCTATTTATAGGAATCTGTAAAGGAATTTAAGCCACGAGCTGAAATCTCAGAAGAATGGAAGTATGAGACAATTCAGTAAAAGGTTTGAGGAATCAAAGGAAGTCAACTCAGCATGCTCTTGGAGTTTGAACAAACCTCACCTACTCGCTAACTTCGACTAATGAGAAGCCGCCAACATTGTACCTACTCTGATACAAAGCTGCTTCCAAGACTGAAAAAGAGGGAATCTCTACAGTATCATTCAAAATGAAGATGGTCATTTTCCTTGTCGTTTTCGATACGTATCTAGACTCCCAAGATTTGAGCGACGTAAATAAGTAGCAAAAGGAAGTTACTTCAGTCGAGGCAACGCTCTCAAGATCTTGGTGTTCATCTCTTTGTTGGTGAACGTCCTCCCTAGTCCGTTGATCACATTGATCTGGTTTGTAAATCTGACGCTTAGCTCGTCAATGGTCTCGTTGGGCTCCATGGCAAAAGTGTCGAACTTTTGAAGCTCTAGCTCGAGCTTGTTCTCCTTAATCTGCGGTGTTCCTTGGCTCAGTTCAGTCAGGGCATCCCAAAGTTCCTTTGTCGTCTTACAATCTTGCACCCTCCCGAGGTGTGAATCGCTGAGCGTAGTCAGGATTGCATTCCGCGCAACTCGGTCGAGATTGTGCAGCTTTTTCTCTTCAGGCGTGAAGGCTGATTTGTCTTTCACAACTTTAGCACCAGTCTGTGCTCCTACACCTCCCACAGCGGCATATTGAACGCTGTCGATCATGGGAATGATATGTTCTGTCTCTAGGACATCAGTCATGCTATCATGCAGCGATATAAGGTGCGCCTCCATTCTCACGCGCCATACCATGTGGTTCTCCACAGAGAACATCGGCACCATCCGTATACCTGACATATCAGACATTATGGGTGAGAGTATAAGGATGTATGAAGAGATGCTTGTGCAGTGAAAAACGTTTTCAGGATCTATTCGAGTAGACCATAGTTTCAGAACCGATGATCAGGAGAACACCGAAGCTCTGATACCAATTGTTGGTCCGGAGATGAGTGTCAGGTGTAGAGGGGGGGGGGTGAATACACCTGAGTACAAGTTCTTTTTCTCAAACGCGAAGGACAACTGAGTTGTAGGTTGCAACTGATGAACAGTGCCAAATAGTAACCTTCTGATCACGGGTCAGAGTGACTCAACTACTGAGTTTCTCCTACTAACCTCAGTCAGTATTTGATTCTCAGTCGGAGAGTTAGTGCGGATAAGTGTGTAGGGCCCGATAGATTTCGTCTCGATTTGAAAACGTGTTTTTCGCAAACCAAATAATTTTGGCTAGTGCACTTTCAAATACGTTTTATTCAAAGTATGAGTTTGTAAGGTAGTTTGAATGCAGTGCAATAAAACAGTATATGACACAAGCGATTTTTAACGTGGTTCGGATACGCAAGATCCTATGTCCACGGTCCTGCTGAACAGGAGGTCTTGTTGATTAATCTGAGCAAGCCTCGGCAAGGTATCTATGTACTGGACAGACCCTTTTAAGTTATAGTCCTTAGCGACTTTACAATCCAAACCGAAGTTTAAAGGGGAGGGGATGTTCTCCAACTAAGAAGGAGTTCTTACAATAAGAACAGTCACGAAATGTGAACTCCTTCGAAGGTTCTAAGCTATGGATATGACAATGGAGCTTAGATAGAGAAGAGGGATCTAAAGAAAGAAAACCTAGAGCGAAGAACTAGAAATATTCTAATGAGCAAGTTCTTCGCTGGATCTTCGTGAAAAAGCTAGAGTGTTTCGAAAGCTTGAGCGTGTAATCCCTTTGATATCCCGTGCGTGGAGCTCGGAAAGGCTTCTCTATTTATAGTTGTGACCCAGGCATTTATCCGTTGGAGGGGACGATACCACGTGTCACAAACGTCCAAGGAAAATGGCCATATGTTCGAAATGTTGTCGCAGAGTAGTTGGTCACTGTGCATGAGAGCAGGTTTAGTTGGTCAGAGCAGGTAGAGCTTAGACCGCTTCTCATTGGTCGAGGTTTGTGGTAGGAGAGACTTGTTAGACATCAGTCTTCATCTGAGTTGACTCTCACTCATCCTCGTATGATCTTCTGCTGACTTTCGAATGATTTTAAAACTCGGGTCGTTTCCTATCGGATACAGTAGATCTGAATCGATCTCTGTCTTCTTCGTCTGAGTCTGCTGATAAAGGATCTTCTACTGAGCGAAGTCAGCTAATGACTCTGAAGGTACTGAGCTTGGTTATGTGTTCTTCTACTGATGTGGGTCGGCTGGTGAGAAATCTTCTACTGATCGAAGTCAGCTGATGACCTTAAAACACGAGCTCTTACAACTGATGACGCGAGGTTCTGTAGAGTAACTTCCTACTGAAGTTCAGACCAACACTTACCCCTTACAGGACTTAGACACAAACGATAATGAAAATACAAATAGTCTAGCCTATTACATCATCTAGTCCTATCGACACTACACTAAGGATACAAGACGGGTTTTGGGATCTTCAATTCCATAGTATCAAATCACTATGATTTCCCCCGAATTTCCGATAAACAGATAAGTCTTATTACAAGAATTACTGATAAAATAATACTAAGTACCCTCTAAGTGGTTATTAAGACCAACCACTGACTCATAACCCAACACTTGGCAAACTGACTAGTTTAGTAGCATCACTCAGTAGCTCCGACTTTCGCGTTTGAGATGAAATCTACACTCAGGTGTATTCACCCCCTACACCTGAAGACTCGTCTCTAGACTAATACAACAATCTTAGCTGCACCATGCATGAAACAGAACTCGTTATGAAGCATATGTATTCGTAAAACAATGAATTTTTGTTATTCTTGGTAAATTGACTGAGTATGTGTTGGGAAATATATAAGTTTGAATGATCCCAAACCCCTATTGATTGGTGAACCAGTATGATATATTTGCTAGGATAGCTTTCAACTGTGTCTGTATAGTCAGGCTGAATAGTTTCTCAGACTAGGTTTTCATGTTGTGATAGTTCAGCTAGTGGAACAAATCGAGGTCAACTACGTCAAGCTGATCTCTACAGGCTGAACTGAACATTAGATCAGGATCTTCATCAGACCGTCTTGATATATTCAAATGAGAAGATCGTACAAGGTACAAGGCGCAGATTTTAAAGAAGATGGTCAACGGAGGAAAATGACATTATTAGAGTCAACCCTGACCAATCTCAGGCTGCCATGTCAGCCCTAGTCAAAGGAGACAGAACAGTACCTCGTATAGAAACTGCAGAAGCGAGCTAAGTGCGACATGTGTCCATACATTTAATGCATCTGAATGTTGTCGACACTGAGCCAAAGGAGAGCTTTAACTCATCAACGGTTATATCCCAAAGCTCGGCTATAAATATGAGAATACCTCACTTCAAGAGGTTACAAAATTATACAAAGCTCAAGCATACTCAAACAAAAGAATCTATCTCATTCATTATACTTATTATTCTCATGCTAGAAATTTCATAGTTGTTCATACTCCAAGTAAACAAGCTTCATCATCATAAGCTTGGAGTTAAAAGTGTCTAACACTCTTATTGTTGAACAACACTTTTCAAGACCCAACCTTAATTTGATAGATTGTTAGAAAGTTGGATAGTTAGATTGATAGTTTGTTGGTTAGATTGATTGATAGTTTGTATTGATCTGTGCTCGTCAGTCTATGATTATCCTTAGTGGATTCCTACTGAGAAAGCAGAAGAGTGGACACAGGATCTTGTGAAACCGAACCACTAAAAAATCTGTGTCTGTCACTGTTTCATTAAACTCAACTTATTGTTCGTTGCATACTAATCAGATTAACTGTTGCATTCAGAAAAACATATTTTCAAAAGGGCCTAACATATTTCCGCATATTCTCTGACTGATCTGAAAAAGCGAAGTTTGACATCAGGTGTAATCCTCCCCCCTCCATACACCTGAAATCGTAACGGGACCAACAATATGCATAACGGGAGTACACTTTATGCATGAATCTTAGTTGCACTATGCATAAACACAACATTTGCGACTAAGAAATTGAATCTCAAATTTTTTTCTTGCAAGGGAAAATTTAATGAGTTTGGATATCCAATAATGTCTAAAAGTACAGCATAACTAAGTATGATAACTAAAAACTTCGTCCGAAGTTGCAAACTTTCATTCAACTTATGGTTTCAATTTATGTGCGCATTCGAGGATGAAAAGAATCATAACTTAACAAGGGACACTACTTCATACTTAACATACATATTTTAATTCTTTCAAAACATTTTCATAGAAAACAATCATTGCAAAACTCATGTTATTTTCATACTCAGCGGAAGTCTTAAATAAAAATTTACTAAGTCTAACATTTCAAAAAGAAATAACAAAAACTTCATAAATTAAAAGAAATAATTTAAATACAATAAATTATCCTCATGACCATCACCACGCATCGACCGAGCCATTTCTTGAAAAATGTTAAAATGATAGGGATGAGTACGACTATTCAGTGGGGAAATGCATTTATCCAAACTTTAGATCATATTAAATATAAGCATGAATAACTAGATCATGTAACATGAACTTGTATTTTGGCCACAGAGACCACTTGAACTTTGTAGTTTGGCCGCATATACCACATGAACTTGTAATTTTGGCCACACATACCACTTTCTTACATGCATGTCGTCAAAACATGAAATACCGAATACAATATATAATAAAGACAAACGTAACATTCCCCACCTTAACCTTGACTTGAAGAAAAATAATGGATATCAATGTTTAAGTCTTGCGCTCGTCCTAAACATGGAAGTTTATCTTAATGACTCATACATAGAATGTCATACATGAATCAACAATTCAAATAATTAATAAATAAACATAAATCAGAATAATCAGGTAATGTAAATTATACATAATATACTTACTAACATGCAATTTTACGGTTTTACATAGTAATAAACTTAGATATATTAAACATAATCTTACTTCTATTGTCATCCGTGTATTCAGTAATTCGGTAATTCATGAAATAAATTAATGAAATCCTAAAAGTTTTGTCCTAAAAATTATAGATCACGAACATGAATAACATAATACATATTCCATCACAATAAAACTTATCATGGTCAAGAACTCATTTAAAACTAACATGAAAACTTTTGTTTTTCAATCTACATACATATTGATAAAAGATCTGGCACATGAAGGAACAAATTAACAAATCAATACTAAAAGTAACCTAAAAATTCTAAATTTTTAACATGAATGACCTAACATATATTAAATCCCATTAAAATTAATCTTAGTCGAAAAACAACATAAAAACACCAAATAATTTTGAACAAATACTTGTCATACTTGTAAAATTCTACAAAAATAATAGAGTATACCAGACATACCTAGAAAGCCTCTCCTGAATTTTCACAATGATATGATGATGAGAAGATGTCTAAATAGTTCTTGAAACAATTTCAAGGTATGCTGACAGCTTTTCGAAAATTCTATGAGATACTCTATTATGATCGACTAAGGGGTATTTATAGGCCTAAAATAGATTATCTAAGATCCCTAATCATAAAAATATCAAATATATTTTATCCATAATTATTTTCGTACTTATACCATTTAGATAGAATTTAATCTATCACCTACCACATAAGGGATTTAATCATAGATAAATTAGGATATGGATAAACACAATTAGATTTTATCCTAAAACATTTATATCACATATACAATGTATATTTCAATAAAACATATTCTAAAATTATCTCCTAATAACATAATGCACATATAAAATACTATATACTTTCATGAATCCTAGCAGATTTAAGAAATCCGAAATAAATAAATATTATTCTTGCCTCATAATTCTAACATGATTTCTATCAAAATAAATTAATAAATAAAAAATGCAATCATAATATGAATATAAATAAACACATTCAAAATCCAAAATAAATTTACAAAAAAAATAATAATTTAATGAAAAATAAGATAGATGCTTTAAATAAAATAATTTAATGAAAAATAAGATAGATGCTTTATGAATATAAATAAACACATTCTAAGGCGCGACTTAGAGAATTAAAAAACTTGATAACATGAATGAATAGATATACAGTGCATTTATATCAAAAATTTCGGGGCGTTACATCATCCAACGACTCGGCCATTCGTGTTCTATTATGCATGAAACGTTATAGAATTCAACACATATTCATAATATAATATGCATTAACAGATAATTAGAAAACATGAAAACAAAAAAGTTGAATAAAACAAACGAAATGAGCAATTTGATAATAAAATCAAATCATCATACACAGCATAACAAATGAAGTAATGATTCAAAAAGCAATTGACAGAAGATCGATTAAGAGAACAAATACCCCTTTATACCATAACAACTGAATGAATGATTAGAAAAATAATTGACGGAAGATCGATTAAGCGAACAAATTGCCCTATCCAATCGTAAATCTAGAAAACGAATCATAGAGGAACACAATAACTCATCCATGAAACAACAATTCCCAAAAAAAAAATCAATTTAAGCAAAAAAACCCTAGTTCATGATGTTTTCCACAAAAAGCGAATGCATAAATGGGTGGAGCCATTCTCTGAGTTGAAATCGACAACGGCGACGGGGTGGATTGAGAAATCGATGACGACGACGGTTGAATTGAAAAGAAAACTTGAGAAGGAATCAAGAATTTCGAACAGCTCCAAAAACGAGTGAATAAGAGAGTTTGAAAGAGAAAATATTTGTTGGAATTTTGTATACTAGAAGCAAATTTTATGCTTGTATACAATGTGTTTTGTCATTTCCAATGTTTTATTCTTCTATCTGATATATATATATATATATATATATATATATATATATATATATATATATATATATATGGAAGAGTTCAATAAGGAACACTAGCTTAATGAAAGAACTAGGAACAAGATCTAACCATTCATTTTATTAAATATATGGTATAGATCAATTATTAAATAAACAATAAAAAGAGAGATTAGATTATATTTAATGTAATAAGGACAAAATTGGTAGGAGGTATTAAATGTGAAAAATATAACATACGTATATCTCTTCAATCTCCCACTCTCTTCATTTTCTCTCTCTCTCTCTCTCTCTCTCTCTCTCTCTCTCTCTCTCTCTCTCTCTCTCTCTCTCTCTCTCTCTCTCTCTCTCTCTCTCTCTCTCTCTCTCTCTCTCTCTCTCTATTTTCTCTTTTCTCTGTTCGACTATCACTATTGTTGCCGCCGCAGGCAGCCTCGTGCTCTCTATCTCTGTTCGGGCATCACCGGCGTCGCTGCCGCCACGAGCATCATCTCTCTCTCTCTCTCGATCTCTGTTCGGACAACACCTGCATCGTCGCTGCCGCAGGCAGTGCAGGATCTGTCGAGATTTGTTCCAGATCTGCGAAAATCCCTTCTAGTCTTCCAGATCTCTCTCGATAGACCAGATCTATAGAGATTTCTTCCAGATCTGTAGGGATCCCTTCCAGATCTACATAGATTTGTCTCCAATCTATTTTTGTAGTACTTTTTATTGAAAAATTATTTTTTTTGACATTAAGCTGCAAATTTTTCGTGTTTATTTGTATGCACTTTTTTAAAAAGTGTATGCACTTTTATTGATAATTTTATGCACTTCGATTAAAATGTGTATGCACTTTCATTGAAAATTATATGCACTTCGATTAAAATATGCACTTTCATCAAAATCTGTATGCACTTTGCTTAAGAATTGTATACACTTTGACTGATTTTTTATCTGATGGTGAAGAAAGAAAAACGAAAAAAGATGATGATGAAGCAATTATGTAATTCATGTTTTTAATTAATGAGTTAAATAAAAATTTAATTTTAATTAATAAAATAAAATACATAAAATGAATAATTAATTTTTATTGTTCAATCGAGAATACAGATAAAATAAAACTGGTTTATATTTTCTCTTAATACAAGTATAAATTTTGGATAATTTATAGTTGATTATTAATTATTTCACAAAAATGAATAATAGAAGATATGTAAAAATAAAATAAAATGAGTAATTTACTTCTATACCCCTTAATGAGTTAAATAAGATATTCAAAGTTTAAAATAGCTCATCTAATCCAAGCCACACATCTCACAAAATGGAAGGCTAGGATGTGTTCCTAGTTCTTTGATTAAGCTAGTGTTCCTTAATGATCCAACTCATATATATATATATATATATATATATATATATATATATATATATATATATATATATATATATATATATATATAAATGTTTAAACATGTGCAATATCTCTCTCTCTCTCTCTCTATATATATATATATATATATATATATATATAGAGAGAGAGAGAGAGAGAGAGAGATATTGCACATGTTTAAACATTTATCTTATATAAGAGTTAGATTGTGTGGTATGTTGTAGATCACAGAAGACTACTCAATTGGTTGAACTAACAAGATATAAACAGTTATCACAGCTGAGACAACGTAAGAATAAGTTGTCGGTTTAAGCTGCAGTTTAGATAAGAAGTGGCTTGTCTTGGCTGCTTGTCTATACTGATACATTGAAGGTGGTGTATTGACGGATCACAGTGAGATGTGTTCTCCTAACTGACCCAAGTGAAGAACCACTAGTGAAGAACCTAGATCTCAGTGACTTAGCTTATCTTAAACTTGGTAAGACATCAGCTGAGTGCATTTAGCTATTATCACTTTGACCTACAATGGTGAACGTCATTGCGACCGGATCTACGTATCTTGGGTGTTAGTAGTTATTTGTGACTCAAGCTGGTTGTATGTATCTTGCAATCGTATCCTTGTAAAATGGGTTAATAATATCTCCTTCGGTTAAACCCGACCGATTGATTAAGTTCCGGTGTGTTAAAAAGGTTACGTCGTACTACACAAGATGTTAATTAATTTAAGATGTCGGTGGGCTTAATTAATTAACGGATATTTCTATCTTAAATATGGGGATCGATTAAGCCTAAAATACAAGCTCATGCTCAAATTGGGATAAAGGAGTAAGTCAACACGGATTCTCTAGTGGAATGAATCTGTGTTTATTAATTGATTTTGCTCAAGGTTGAGCGTAGATATTAATTGATTTGAGGCCCGACTTTATTTCTTGTATTAGATCTCTGTTCTATCCAAATTAGTAGCCCAGTTATTTATTGCCTCTCAGAAATCATTATTAATAGATTAATGTATTTTTGCATTATTTAATAATGTTATTTATCTAGAATTAATTGGTTAGGCCAATTAATTGATAAATAAAACTAGCCCAGCAGATTAATCTATTATATTATGGGCTAATCAATGTGGAAGCCCATTAGAAATATAATTAAATTAATGGGTTACAAATATTAGTAGAATATAAGATTTTGAAGCCTATATATATTAGGTTTCTGTTCATAATCTGAACACACATGTACACACATAGAAACGTACATACGCACGTCTGGGAGAGAGACAATTTAGATCATTTCTTCAGTTCTCTGACCATACGGAGGAATAAAATGGTCGGGACACAGATCAGAAGGTTTGAGCAGGAGCATTAATCAGAGCTACAACAACATACGAAGGAGGAAGGTAAATTATATTCCTTCAGTTTGGGATCAGAGCTTGGTTTAGGCTCTAATTATTGCTTTTTTGGAGCATGTTTAGGTTTATTACCGTCGTTATCAGGTTATTTTCGTGTTTGGAGCGGCCTGCGTGCCACTATTTGGACCCATTTGTACCGTTTTTCTCATGAGAAAATCCACAACTAGTTGATAGGACCAATATGTTACGTGTTTGTGCTATTTTAGTACTATAATATTGGTCTGGGAGGCACAAAAATTGAGTTAAAGGTGCAACGGCTCGGAAAGGGAGAAAAAGGTAAAATCCTAGTTTCTACCAAGGTTCAGCCGCCGACTTCGGGAGGCGCCTGACGGCGTCTAGCCCCGCCCCACACCGCCGCCTGTAGCAGCGAGATTCAACATCTACGCGCGGTCGCAACTGCCCACTACAACCCGCGCGTCCTCGCGCCCTAGCCGGCCTGCCACCGCCATCCTCATCCTCCCCAGCCGCCTCTAAACATCACGCACACGTTCGGGCGGCCTAAATCCGACGACAACTGTTGCTGCCGTGACGGGAATCAAGCGAATTTCGTACGTTGTCGTGAGGGGAAATGTATTTCGGACACTCACGACCACCGTGTAATGGATTCCGACCGAGATTTGTTGACCAATTCCCCTAAATTTATGAATTAATAGCCAAAAAATAACTATGACCAATGAATTTTCGACGTCAATTTCGATCATATTTGGAATCGGATGACCCCATACGACCTATTGACATAAATTTCGTGAGACGAGAAATCCAACGGTTCAAGTCGATTGCCGATCGGACACCGAATGCGTCGGGAATCGCCGCCGCAAAATGCGGTGGAACTTAGCCAAACAAGGGTTTTCGGCTAATTTGGGGCTTTTCCTCGTTGCCTCGATTTTCATGCCCGTCAGACCAAATTACAGTACAATTACAGAAAATTGAAATACGTTGGTCCGATAATCTACTCGTGGATTTTCTCACGAGAAAAAAGGTACACCGGGGTTAAAATAATAGCACGCGGGCCCCTTCAAACACGAAAAATACCCGAACATACTCCTACGGAAGCAATAATTAGAGCCTAAAAATACGGCTCTGATACCAATTGAAAGGATTTGGAAGGACGAATTCATACCTTCATCCTTGGATAGCCTCTAATTCTTGCTCGTGTCTGGAGTGTCTGGAGCTTCTGGATTGTGTCCCGGCCCTTCCTTTCCTCTGTGTAGACAGAGATCTGAGAGAAATGAAATTATGCACTCACACATGTTCTCACGCTTTTCTCATGGTTTTTTGTGAATGAATGGCGTAAAAATCATAAATTAAACTAAACGTGTGTATATTTATTTATAATACAATGTTTATAACATTATATTATAATTTTGGCCCATCAATAATTATATTGATAATGGACTTCCAATAAATTACTATAAGCCAATTATATAATTAATAATAACTAGGCCACCTATTTATAAATTAATTGGCGTAGCCAATTAATTTGAAATAAATATTTCCCACATTATTAAATAATGTATATATACATTAATCTAATTAATAATAATTCTCTAGAGAGCATAATAAATACTGTGAATTTGATGAAGTCAACTCAGTACCCGTGTTGGAGTTTGAATAAACCTCACCAACCCTCTAATCTCGACCAATGAGGAGCTGCCAACACTATGCCTACTCTGGCACAAAGCTGCTCCTTAGACTGAAAAAGAGGAAATTCCTACAATGACATTCAAAACTAAACATGGTCGTTTTCTTACCGTTTTCGACACGTGTCTAGACCTTTTTTCCAACAGATCTATTCATGAGTCGAGACTATAAATAGAGAAGAGTCTTAATGGAGAGAAGACATCACCGGGAACCAAAAATAGTAAAGCATTCAAACGCTCTATCGATCAAAAAGCTTACACAGCAAAGAACTCATACAAGTATATAAAATCTTAATCTTAGAAAATTCGAAGGAGTTCAGCTTATTGAATTGTTCTTATTTTAAGAACTCCTTCTTAGTTGGAAAAAATTAAACCTCGTGTTTGAAATTGTAAAGTTACTAAGACTATAACTAGCGTATATGTCCAGGGTACAGATCGACTAAAACTTGCTCAGTATAAGTAATCACGAAGTCCTGCTTTATTCAGGACAGTGGACGTAGGATCCAGCGTATCCGAACCACTTTAATAAATGCTTGTGTTGATTTACTGTTTCATTGATTATCTATTCATACTACATACAACTGAACTTTAAAAATTACACACAACATAAAACGTGTTTTTAAACTGAGACGAAAATTATTTTAGGCCTGCACTTCCGCACTCTATCTTATACTGAATTAGTGTTCACTGACTAAAGTTAGTAGATAGGACTCAGTAGACAGATAATCTCTGTCCGCGCGATCGAGAAAGCTTATTTGGCTAACTGACTTGTTCAGTAGCATTATTCAGTAGATACTGACTTTCGCGTTTGAGTTAAAATTTGCACTCACGTGTATTCACCATGCCCCCCCAACCCACCAACACCTGAAGGCTCGTCTCTAGACCAACAAGATAGCTAAATGCACTCAGCTGAAATCTTATCAAGCTTAAGACCAAATTAAGTCACCGAGATCTTTGGTTCTCCACTAAGGCCACCTAGAAGAACTTATCTCATTGTGATCCATCAATACATCACCTTCATTGTACCAGTATAGACAAGCAGAGGCAAGAAATATGCTCTTGTGGTCATAGAGGACTATTCAAGATACACTTGGGTGATTTTCATCGCCAACAAGTCTAACGTCAAAATTGAACTACCGAAACTACTGAAAAGACTGAGCGTTGAAAAGGATATCAAGATACAAGAATATGCTCAGATCGAGGAACAAAATTTCTGAATTCAATGATGAAAGAGTACTGCGAAGCTGAAGGGGTCCAGCAGGATTCCTCAGCGGCACGCACGCCTCGGCAGAATGGCCTTGCTGAAAAAAAGAACATAACACTTAAAAAAGCAGCAAGAATGTTACTCGCAGACTCAAGTCTACCATCAAAGTTTTGGGCAGAAGCTACTAACACAGCATGTTACACTGAGAATCGCTCATTGCTAACTGAACTACACATGAAAACACCTTTTGAAATATGATCTCCAACAATGAAGGAGTTCTTACAGTAAGAACAATTCTCTAAAAGTGAACTCCTTCGAAGGTTCTAAGCTAAAGATATTACAATGAATTCTTAGATAGAGAAGGGGAACTAGAGGTTCCCTATAGAGAAGAACTACACAAAGATAATCTTCAAAGAGCAAGTTCTTCGTTGTGTTTGGCTTTGAGTTCGCTAGAGATTTTTTGCTTGAAATCTTGTGTTCCCTTGTTGTCCCGTGCGTTTGCTTGGAGACTTCTCTATTTATAGTTATGACCCAGGCACAGATCCAATGGAGAGAACGATGCCACATGTCACAAAAATCCAAGGAAAACGGCCATATATTTTCGAAATGTTGTAGCAGAGTGGTTAGCGTTCTGTGCATGAGAGCAACTTTTGTATCAGAGCAGGTAAGCTTTGCTTGCATATCATTGGTCGAGGTATACGGTGGTAGGTGAGACTTGTCAGACATCAGTCTTTTACCTGAGTTGACTCTCTGAACCTCGGATACTGAATGTTCTCTGCTAACATTCGACTGATAAAGGTTGGCAGTCGATTTTCCTTGTATGGTCTGCAATTGAGTCACAGCCTATCAGTAGATCAAAGGTGATCATACTGAGTCTTCTTTCTAAGTCGGCTCAAGAAGATCTTCTACTGAACGCTGTCAGCTACTAACTCGAAGACAATCAACTGAGCTCTTCAGTCAATCAGTAGATCAAGAGTGATCGTACTGGGTCTTCTTCCAAAGTCTTCTTAAGAGAATCTTCTGTTGAGTGCTGTCAGCTACTGATTCGGAAGACTACAGAGCTCTACTGAACCGATAACTTGGGGTTTTGGAACTTTAACTTCTCTACTGAAGTCCAGTCCAACAATATACCCCTTATAGGACGTAGACTAAAATAAAACAATGAAAATCAAGACAAGTTTAGCCTATTACATCATAACGGTTCAACACACACAGGGGTCAGGACAGGGGTTTTGGGATCTTCAATTCTATATAACAATACAATTCAGTATCCCTACAATTTCCCCCAAAAACACTGTACAATATAGCATCCCTACAGTTCACATAAAGTACTGACTCATATCCCTACACACCTACTGAGTCAAGTTCTATGCATCCCCTAGCAATGGTCTACTAGACCATTGACTCATATCCCTACAATTCTCCAACTATGTAAGCTTGTTTGTTCTTGGAGAACTTATCCCTTCGAGCTTAGGCCTACCTAAACGGGATTGGGATTCGGAGAATACCTAATACCCCACCGATCCCATTGGGATTGGGATACCGAAATCCCGACATTCAGGATTTCGCTAGTATGCGGTATTGGGAAGAGGGGGTTCTGCGGTATGCGGCTATACCGATACCGATGCGGTATTGCACCACAATACCACATATGTTAGTTGAATAGTTGAATACTTAATAGGTCTAATTCACATTCACTGCATTCAAAAATCAAAATCACAAATTCCCAATCCCAAATCTGAAATCAGAAATTCAGAATCGATGTTCCACGGTTCCACCACTACTCCGGTGGCAAGGCTGCACCTTGCAACTAAATTCTCAATTCCAAGTCGCCAGCCCACCGCCGCCAAGCCACCATTTTCTGCTGCCCAATCGCCCACCGTCGGCCTGCCATTGCCCAGTCTCCTCTGTCGGCCCACCACCGCTCAGCTACAGCTAATTCGCCGAATACGATTCAAGAAGAAATCCGTCTGAATTGGAAATCAAATCTACCCAAGTGAATTTGATTTATGTTGCTCATTGTTCCATGAATTTTCGTTTGTATAAGAACCCCACAATACATATCCAACTATCCAAGCATTCCTTCAGTTCGGGATTTTTGAAAATTTTGAATACCGACCCCACAACCTCGTCCCAAATCCAACATACCGAATACCTAGTAGGACTGGGTTTGGGATGGGATTTCGAGCAAATTTTGGGATCAGGATACCGACAAATTGATATTGGGATCCCGATCCCATACTGCCCAACATGCATATTCGAGCTTGTCTTTCGGCTCTTTCCTTTTCTGAAAGATCTGGACACTTTTACTGATAATGTCTAGTCTTTTTGCATTTATAGATCGAGGAGGTTGAACGTTCGCTCCTCAATGCGTCTTTTGACTAAGTGACAGAGTTCTCTATATTCCTACAGTCAGGGTGGTTCTTAGACTCATTTTTCTACTTAGAGGTGTCAGACTTACTCTTTGAGCCTTTAACGACTCTTTTTAGCTTGATGACTCAGTCTTTCTCATTTTAATATTTCAGAGCGAGTAGGGCATAACGATCAACAAGGTTCTCAACATTGAGATTTGACATGGTCGTTGCAGCTGAGTAATTTGCTAAAGTAATTGGTGTTCTGACAATTGCCTTGAAGGCATGATTAATTGGTGTATCAACAGTCGCCACCGGAATTCGCTGTGGGAGATTATGTTGGGATGAGATTCAGTATGATAAGATTTTAAGATCCCAAAACCCCTAGCTGAATGATGAACTAGATAATGTAACAGCTTATTTGAGTTCAGCATGTTAGGAACTCAGTGGGCTAGCTAAAGTTCAGTAGCTGATAGACTCAGTAAAGTAGATCTTTGTCAGCTGGACAGACTCAGCATTAAATACTCAGTATGGTTAGTCAGAACCTACTGAAGCCGTGGACAGGAAAAGGCATGTAGCTTAACTTTTCACAATAATGTCAGTTGAAGATAACTCAGTCCGAGGAATCAGAGGAAGCTGAACTTTGCACCCTCCTCTACTCTAACTAAGAAACAACTTGCTGAAAAGAATGAGTTGTGGGATGCATGTGAACGAGGATTGGATATAATTGCTGAAGATAGACAGACCAGTGAAGCAAGAGAGAGAATTCGTCTCGCTGATCTTAAAGCTCTCAGAGAAAGAACTGAGAAAGAGGCCAGAGAACGAATCCCAATTAAAGATAGAGAAGTGCCTACAACATCTAAATTTTACAGGCGAAAAGGACTAAAGGATCACTTCCATCATATTCTACATCCCCGCATAAACAATTGGATACCATGGAAACTGAATCAAAGATGGGAAGAGATAAAAATGGACTTCATTAAAAGCTACCATGTATGGCAATCAATTGAGAAATCTCAAGTTAAGAATGAAAACTATAAAAAGAAAGAAGAGTCTAACTCTCAAATTATTGTAGGAACACTGATACTACTATCAATACCAAGAATGATACATATAGAAGAGAAGGCAGGATATCATCGTGCTACAACTGCAAACAGTTGGGACATTACTCTCAGCTGTTGAAAGAGCTGAACGGCAGACCAGAAGAAAGAAGTTTTCTAAGAAAAGGCAACAAGCCTACATAGCCGGAGAAATCTCCGATGTACAAGCAACGAAAACATGTTTATGGATTCATCTGATGATGAATTCAGATTTGTTGCCATCGAAGTGGAAGATATTGAGCAGTGTCTAATAGCTGGAGAAGAGGCCGAGGTAAATTCTAATCACAATATAAATCCCTCTTCACTAGACATACACGACACATGCTCTATTGTAGGAGAACCTCTATACGTGGTTCTAGCCTACGAAGATCTGTTAGAAGAAAAAATTCAGATGAGCATTTGGTTTAGTAGGACAATTCAGGAGGCTGGAACTCCTAAGAGCTGAAAATCAGAGACTCTCAATGAAAAGTCAGGTCTCTACTGAGTCAGAAAGACTTATTTTGAGACAAAATGAAGAGATTAATTCTCTAATAACTAAGTCTCAACATGAAGAAGATCAAATCTAAGTCCTGACCAAGGACGTTTCTGAAAAAGATACAGACATTGCCAGTCTACATTAGAAGCTTACTTAAGTCAAAGATGACTACGAAACACTGAAAAAGAGTGATGAAGTTTGGTGAACCTTACTGACTGAGCAATACCTTGGAGCTAAAGAGAAGCTTGAAGCGATGTTGCGAGTACAAAGACCGACCTTGACAAAAGAAGGACTTTGATACAACAACAGGACATCTACTTCAACGCAGAAAAGCTCAGACAAGCTGACAAAAAGATTTGTTCAAGGGAAAATTAAGTATGGAGAATGCCCACAGCCTCAAGCAAGGAACAAACAAAAGCCAAAAGCACCTCAGCCGAAGAATTAGCAGATGACCAGAAGTTCAAGCCCCAGAACACCTTGATCAAATTTAGGGGGAACTAAGGTCAGATGGGCTGAACAATATGGGGAACCAAAGTTGACTCATCCAGCATAGTATGGATCATACTACTATGAGCCCAAGGTCAGGAGAACTCCAAAAGTTCAAAAGTAGAAGGGGACTCCTGAACCTCAGTCACTCAAGAAGTCAGAATCTCTAGATCCTACAGTAAGATTTGTTGAAATCGCCAGGGTTGTGGGTTTCGAAAACTACTAACATTTGAGGACCCAATCTGAACCTAAAGGGTGGGTACCTGAATTTATTTTCATTTTGCAGGTGCATAAGGACTCTTGGATCATGGACAGTGGATGCTTAAGACATATGAAATACCAGAAGAATCTATTGACCAACTACGTTCAACAAGAAGCACCCAGAATTGAATTTGGTGACTACTCCAAAGGATACACATGCGGATATGGAACACTGAACATCGGAACGAACATAGTTCCCAGAGTCACATATGTTGAAGGACTTCAACATAATCTCCTTTCAGTTAGTAAATTCTGTGATTACCTTAATAAAGTCTCTTTTGATGCGGATTTCTGTGATGTTATTGATAAATCTATAGGGAAAACCGTACTATCAGGATCGCGAAGAAAGAATATCTAAGTTGCAGATTGGAATACAACCGAACCTGGAGCCTGCTTGCTTGTACTGACTAAGTCATCTGATAAAACAGCCTGGTTATGGCATAGAAGAATCAGTCACCTGAACTTCAAAAGTATGAACAAGCTGGCAATAGATTCAAAAGTCAGAGGACTGCCCAATGAAGTATTCAAATGACACAGAAACTGTGAGGCATGAATGAAGGGACAACAGACAAAGTCAAGCAATCCACCTATTCCGTCACCATCTACTGATGGAATCCTTCAGCTACTTCACATGGACTTATTCAGGCCAGTCACTCCAGTGACAATCAGAGGCAAGAAGTATGCTCTCGTGGTTATAGATGACTATTCGTAATATACGCCGGTTATCTTCATCGCCAACAAGTCTGATGTAAATAAAACTAATGAAAATACTCAGCATAGAGAAGGATATCAAAATACAAAGAATACGCTCAGATTGAGGCACAAAATTCCTACACTGTATGATGAAAGAGTACTGCGAAGCTGAAGTTCTTCAGCACGAGAAGTCAACAGCACGCACACCTCGGTAGAACAGGTTTGCTGAAAGAAAGAACAGAACACTTAAAGAAGCAACAAGAACGTTACTAGCAAATTCTGGACTACCGACAATGTTCTTGGCAGAAGCTACTGACACAACATGCTACACTCAGAACCGCTCACTACTGACAATGGCACACATGAAGACACGATATGAATTTTGGAAAGGGAGAATTCCTTCTATTTCTCATTTCTGTATCTTTGGTTGTTCGTGCTTTATCCACAATAATGGAAAGGATCAGTTAAAGGTTTTTGATAGCAAGTCAGACCAAAGAGTCTTCTTAAGATACTCTAGGGTCAGAAAAATTTTCAGGGTCTTTAACTATCGGACACTTTACGTGGAGGAAAAGCCCTCATGTTGTATGTAACGAGTTTGTTACTGAGGAGAGACAACAGGTTTCAAAGCCAAATACTGAAGATGTCAGTAGTAAGCTATAGGATTTGAACTTAGATGATAACACTTAAAGAATCCAGCATTCTTAGGATGATGAGTCAGATGATGAAGCAATTCACACTCACCCAACAATCACATTAGCTGAAGCGATGAATTCTACTGAACATAATCAATCCCAGGTAACTCAGGTCGAAACTGAGAATAACACCTCAGGGGGAACCAATACTGAGAATAACACCTCAGGGGGAACCAATAATGTTCCTAAGCTTAATGCCCCTGAACTTGGTGACTCAGTAGATCCCAATCTCGTTACTGAAATTCTTCAATATTAGAACATTACTACTGAAATTCTTAACAATCCTACAATACGTACAGAAGTAATTTTAGAAGAAGAAACGAGAAAGAGACGTTCATGGCTCGATACTCATTCATCAGATCAAATAATTGGCGATCCAACAGCGAGTCTAAAGACAAGATCCAGATTCTATCAAGGAGAAAGCGCTCTATACTCATGCTTCTTGTCTCCTGAAGAACCTCAAAATATAGAAGAAGCACTGAACAATGCTGACTGGATCATCGCCATGCGAGAAGAACTGAACCAGTTCGTCAGAAATGAAGTTTGGGAGCTTGTTGATAGATCAAAGCATCAACTGTTGGGATTTTTTATACTGGAAGCAAATTTCATGCTTGTATACAATGTGTTTTGTCCCTACCACTATTTTATTCTCCTATCTGATAAATATATATATTTGCACATGTTATCCTTTATCTTGTATAAAAGTTAGTTTTGTGTGGTGTGTCGGGTATCACAGAAGACAACATAAATTGGTTGAACTCACAAGATATAAACAGTTATCACAGCTGAGACAACTTAAGGATAAGTTATCGGTTTAAGCTGTAGTTTAGATAAGAAGTAGCTTGTCTTAGCTGCTTGTTTTTACTGGTACACTGAAGGTGGTGTATTGATGGATCACAATGAGATGTGTTATCCTAATTGACCTTAGTGGAGAACCAAGATCTCGGTGACTTAGCTGGTCTTAAGCTTGATAAGACTTCAGCTGAGTGCATTTGGCTATCTATCACTTTGACCTACTATGGAGAACGTCATCACGACCGGATCTACGTATCTTGAGTGCTAGTAGTCATTTGTGGCTCAGGCTGGTTGTCTGTATCTTGCAACCGTATCATAGTAAAATGGGTTGATAATATCCCCTGAGGAACTCGAAAGGATTAGCACACTAAACCCGGCCGGTTGATTAAGTTCAGGTGTGTTAATAAGGTCGAGTGGTACTACTCAAGAATATAAGATGTTAATTAATTTAAGCTGTCAGTGAGCTTAATTAATTAACGGATATTTCTATCTTAAATACGGGATCAATTAAGTCTAAAATACAAGCCCTTGCTCAATTTGGGATAAAGGGGTAAGTCAGCACGGGTTCTTTAGTTGAATGAATCTGTGTTTATTAATTAATTTTGCTCTGGGCTGAGCATAGATAATTAATTAATTTGAGGCCCTGCTTTATTTCTTGTATTAGATCCCTGATCTGGCCCAATTAGTTGCCTAGTTATTTACTATCTCTCAGAAATCATTATTAATAGATTAATGGAATTTTTACATTATTTAATAGTGTTATTTATCTGGAATTAATTGGCTGGGCCAATTAATTGATAAATATTAGTAGCCCAGTAGATTAATTAATTATATTATGGGCTAATTATGTGGAAGCCTATTAGGAATATAATTAAATTAATGGGCTACAAATATATTAATATTATATTGGCTTTTGAAGCCTATATATATTAGTATTATGTTCATAAACAGAGCACACACATATATTTTCTCACACGCACGCCGTTTGAGAAGGAGAGACAGTATTCTTATTTTCTCCAGTTCTCTGACCACCTAGAGGGAGAAAAAGGCCGACATAGATTAGAAGATCTGACATACAAGCAACAATCAGAGTTGCAAAAACATATGAAGGAGGAAGGTGTCATTCTTAACCTCTATTTTCCTCTATTTTCCTTCATCAACACGTCATTGGATCCAAGTGGGTCTTCAAGAACAAGCTAGATGAAAACAACATTATCGTCAGGAACAAAGCTAGACTAGTCGTAAAATGATACTGTCAAGCTGAAGGAATAGATTTTGATGAGACTTTTGCTCCAGTAGCTCGATTGGAAACCATTCGCTTATTCCTAGCTTATGCGATACATCAACGCTTCAAAGTGTATCAGATGGATGTAAAGTCAGCTTTCCTGAACGGCGTACTAAAGGAAGAAGTCTATGTAGAACAACCACCCGGCTTTCAGTAGGGACATCAGGTTTACAGACTCAGAAAAGGCTCTGAAGTGAGATCATGTTGAGAAGAAGGATATCAGAATAGAAAAGATTCACATTAATAAGCAAATGGCAGACATACTAACAAAACCTCTAGCTGAGACCAGAGAACTCTCTATAGAATTAGGTGTACTGGATCCCACTGACACCTCTCAGAAAGAAACACTCAGTAAGTAGCATTCAGTAACGGGGAACGTATACAATACTGAACTTACTTAGTATCGCTATCGTGGTATCAACTGAGTACTATGTTTAGCTAACAAGTTTGCATACTTCAACTCGATATTTGATGTTCATTACATGTATCGCATTTATTTTCCGCCATTAATTCATAAAGTATGTCTCTTATAAAATCGATTTCATTAAAAGCATGATATTCCATATACTGACTGGGGCGCATTTAATGCATGTTATCTCACCTTAGTTTATTAGCGATAGATATGTAGGTTGAGATTATAGGCAACACAGTAATCATTACTATTAATAACATGAAATGGCAATCGTCTATTTTACAAGTGAGATCGCATCTGAACCGTAGAATAAACCATTCAAATTCATATCTTTCATATATCTTACTTGATCATCTCACTTCATACTTTTTGCCATTATCGAACTCTAAGTGCTTTGCATAAAATTATTGCATCCAAATCCTATTACTCTCAGCACTAAATCGTTCGATAATTCTCTAATTCTTATTTTGCACTGACTAACTTAATATATTTTCAAGTGCTAACATCTGTTCTACAGAATATCATCAATGGTGAGCTCTCATGATAACATCGTCCTCGTCCCAACTGACATGGAAGAGATCTTGGCCAACAACTAAGTTTGGTTTGAACCAGTTATGGCATTTCGGAAGTGTGGTATTTCCTACATGGAACCGATCTCCGAGGTTCTATCTACCTCAGGACTTGAGCATTTCCTCTCCAGACGCCCTCACTTGTAGCTTCCTCGCCAAGTTATCGAGTTCTTTTATAACTCACTATGTGATTCCGACAACATCAAGGATATCACATGCATCACTTATGAGAAGCATGTTTTGCCGAATACTTGGATTCTTTCTCAGTTGGACATCTAAGAGCAGTTGATTGAAAGCTTCAATCTAGCTTCTGAAGGTGTATCTCCTATAGGATACAAGGAAACTGAGATCAACTCGTATCTCCGAGTTTTCATAGTGAAGAAAGACATAGAGTTCAAGGCAACCTTTGTCAAGAACAAATTACTTCCAGAGTACCGGGGGCTCGCGTACATAGTATCTCACATGCTTACGAGCTCCCCTGGATCGTTTGACCAACTATCCAAGATCAAGCTTCAGCTGATGATGGTGATAGTTGACCAAGTCAAAGTGAATTGGGCTCAGTACATCATCCATGAGCTTAATGCTCAGTCGAAGAAGTTCATAGTCAATGATGAAGGGAACCTGACCCTCTCACCAATTGAGAAGTTATTGTATGGGAGCAGCAGATCATAAATTCTTCGATCCCAAATCAGTAAAATTCCTAAACAAGACTACCGCAGAGACGTCAATAGGACGTGGCATGGCTGATAAACGTTCAGCACCAGTCACTCAGTCGACACGTCTCTAACAAGCCACTAAGAAAAGAAAATTGGCTACAAAGGATGACACACCCACTATCATCACTTAGCATATTGATATACAGGACTCAGAGTCTAGCAAAGAGGATGTCACTCTGCAAGATAAGCTAAAGATGATTGACTCTGAGGAAACTCAGTCAGACCCCCAAGCTGACATCCCTCCAGCTGAAACCTCAGTCAACCTACCTTATTTAATACTTAATGAGAAACGCAAAGCTGCCGAAGAAATAGTCGAACACATCCCTAAAATATTGGATCACTCAGATCTAGTTGATATGGCAACAAGGGCTAAGGTCCAAATGCATCTTCGCTTCTTGGATTGGGATATCCTCAACGAGACCATCGACCTAAGAATTATTGCGGTATGTTGTCTGAGGAACAGACTCTTAGAGATGAAATTGGCTATGGAGAGCCAGTTGACATAGCATCAATGGATGAGCTTCGATCCACCATGCTCATGCTCTTAAGTCTGAAGGGCGAATCTGAACAGCCCATTCAGCCACAGACTCAAAGTAATGCTAATGATGATGAACACACACCCAAGGATGCAAACCAGTGAGGATCTGCTGAGGGAAAATCTCCCAGTGATCACGATGACGCACCACCTCCACCTCCTTCATCTGGTGTTGTCACTGCTGCTTCATCTTCTTCTAAGCAGCAAATCACTACTACTGAGGAGAGACTCAGTTGTTCTTGTTATCAAGCCAAGAACATCATTGATGTCTCTGCCAAGAGCATTAACAAGAGCTTGAAATGACAAGGGGACGAGAATAAAAATTCTTGCAAAGGATGTTCACATCAAGTGGTCCCAATATATTAAGACTCAGACGGAGAAGCTGAATGCCTTAACAACTGAAGTACAGAGTGTCAGTACTCCAGTTGTTCCAGTTATTGATCTGATCATCTCCAAGGCACTTGAAGTGCAGAAAACTGATCTATTAGTTCGGTTTCAACAACTCCTAGAAGCTCAAGCTAAGTCATTTTCTGAGAAGCTAACTTCAGCTGTAACTGAGCTTAAGCAAGCTAATGAGGAACTCAACAAATTCATTTCTGGAACCCAGGCATTGACTCAATAAGCTTCTGTAGGCCAAGAGATTCAGAGAGAGTCAGTCAGCTTAGTGGAAGATCATCTGAAGAAAATCGATTCTCAAAAAGCTACTCTACTGAACACTATCTGAACTGCTCATGATAGTGAATGGGAGCGATATACTGATGAAGTTTCTGACATGGATACCAGAGTCATCACAGTCTAACCAGTAGTACAAAATCTTCACAGCAGAGTTACTGCCCTCTCCACCCTTATCACTGGGCTTGATGATGCCAAAAAAGGGGAAGAGATTAGTGAAGAAATCAAAACTGAAGAAGTAAGGACTAAGAATAAGGGAGCTAATCAGATGACTCAAAGGGAAGGAGAAGATAGAAGGGAAGGAGACAACAATCAGAACCAGCGATTGATATTGATTAGAGCTATTGCAGGATCAGGAGAAGGATCCTCAACACAGGCTGCCATAGATGAAATAGCTCAATTCACTGATGAGCCGATTAGAGAAGAAGAGCTCATTCGGGACGCTGCTAAAGGCAAGAAAGATGCTCCACGATCTTCTACTCCTCCCCCTAAGAAGTTCAGAACTTCTGAGGAGCAACAAGCTTATGACATAAAATATGTTGAATACCTTACTGCTCTAGAAGAACAAAAAACTGAACTAAGGAAGATTGGAAAGAAGAACACTGTCAAGGCATCTGCTGTTGTCCCTAGAAAGACAATATCTATTATTTCGAGACAGACCAGATCCAAGGCAACTAAAGCAAAACAAGGATAAACTCATCATGAACAAACTCAGAAGTCCAAGTCTCTTGAAACAAAAGATTCTGAAACTGAGACTGCTTCTGAACATCATGCCCCTACCTCTACTCTGACTGCGAAGCAACTTGCTGAAGAAAATGATATATGGGATGCAGTTGAAAGAGGATTGGACATCACTACTGAAGCCAGACAGATCAGTGAAGCTAGAGAAAGAATTTGTTTAGCTGATCTCAAGGCACTTAGGGAAAGAACGGAGAAAGAAGCAAGAGAGAGGATTCCTGTTAAGAACAGAGAAGTTCCTACAACATCCAAATTTTTCACGCGCAAAGGACCTTAAGATCATCTGAAGTACATTCTTCATCCTCGCATTGATAAATGGATACTGTGGATAATTGTAATTCTCTACTTATCTATGAAATCTATTACTTTTGGGTAAGACAACTACTCATTGTCACAATGGTTGTATTTTAATTTTCAACACATCTGATCACCTCAGTGGTCTAAGCACACACTCACCCGTTACTTATCATTTTGAGTGTTTTTCCCTTGGTTCTTAGATTTTATATCTTTCTGATCTATTGTATAATGGAAATTGTGTTGTAATAGTTTTTGCATCATCAAATGGGGGGAAATTGTTAGGATGAGATTCAGTATAATAAGATTTGAAGATCCTAAAACCCTAGTAGAATGATGAACCAAATAATATAATAACTTAGTTGAGTTCAGCATGTTAAGAACTCAGTAGGCTAGTGATGTGTCGATTTTATAATACTCGAATTCACTCAATTCTAACGCTCATCTTGTCCAAGTTGATGTTGTTGTGTCCAGAAACGCATATTTTCTGTAATATGCATTGGCCACGTTGCAAATTTTGAGAAGGGAGGGAGTTGAAAGTTCTTGCAGAGGAGGCAGTAGTAGTGTTGAGAGTAGGACTTATGCAAGCATACTTGCAAGTAACCATCATTTAGCATGTCAAACGTCTCTTAACCTACATCCCTCCCCTTCATTGGCCAATTCTTTTTATCTCACACGCCACTTCCTTCGAATACGCAAGAGAGCAGCTCTTGAATGGTTGATAATGGTACTTTTATCTTATTTATTTAAACTCACTCCCAAATCTTTGTGTGCTTATGTTGGGAGATTTGAAGATCCCAAAACTCCTAGCTGAATGTTGTACCTTCGTTTCTGTAATAGCTTAGTTTGAGTTCATATGTTAGGAACTCACTAGGCTAGAGCTCAGTAGCTGCAGAGCTCAGTATAAGACCTTGCACTCAGCTGATGGACTCAGGATCGAAGAAGTCAGTTGGTCAGCCGACCACCAACTAAATCTGCACAGGAATTCATGCCCATGCACTTATACTCAGAAGAATGTCAGTAGGAAGTCACTTCAGTTGAAGGTCCGAGGATTTAGAGGAAGTCAACCTTGATGTTTGACAAGTCTCACCTACCAATCTACCTCGACCAATAAGGAGCCAACAACAACTTATGTTTTCTGACAAAATCTGCTCCCAGACTGAAAAAGAGGCGTATCTCTACAGTGCACCTACTCATCAACGTTCAAATTTAAGGAGCCGTTTTCCTTGTTGTTTTGACATGTGGATAGACCCCTCTCCAATGGATCTATTCACAATCGACGACTATATAAGAGAAGAGTCTTCATGCAAAGATAGCACCGGGAACCAAGCTATCGATGCACAAAACTCTTAAACGCTCTCAATCGAAGAATCCAGTGAAGAACTAGCTTTCATAGAAGAATCTTTAAGTTCATCACTTAGAGTTATCCTTGTTCCCCTTCTCTTATCTAAGCAAGCTTTATTGTAAGATTCATAGCTTAGAAACCTCGAGGAAGTTCACATCTTTGTGAAACTGTTCTTATTGTAAGAACTTCCTCTTAGTTGGAGAAGACTCAAACTCTTTAAGTTTGAAACCCATGTAAAAGTCACTACGACTATAAGTAGAGAATCTATCCTGCGAACAGATCACTGAGAACTTGCTTAGTATAAGCTTCAAGCTGTCTCACTGAGACTTGCTCAGTATAAATATAACAAGTATCCTGCTTTGGGCAGGAGAGTGGACGTATGACCCAGTGTGTCCGAACCACTTTAAAAATCTGTTGTGTTGATTTACTATTTTCTTTAACTGATCATACTGCATTAAAACAGTATTTCATCAAACTCAGCATAAAACCGGTTTTCCAACCGAGACGTTTAATAGGGCCTACACTTCCGCACACAACTATGTTACTGAATGACTGTTCGACTGACTCAAGTTAGTAGAGCTGAACTCAGTAGAAGAATTTCTTGCCCATGCGATCTGAAAGTATATTTGGCTATCTGACTCAGTTCAGTAGCAAACTCAGCTAGAGCTGACTTTCGCGTTTGAGAAACAAATTTGTATTCAGGTGTATTCACCACCATTGAATACTGAGCACCATTGAATATTGAGCTGACTCTACACCTGAACCACGTCTCAGGACCAACAGCTTCTTCTTCCTCCAAGTCCTTCCCACCATTGATAGTCATCTGCATAGGGACAAGAGATTGATACCAAACCATCACCACCATCTGAAGGAGTTAAGGTAACTATCGTATCATCGAATCTCTTCTCCTACCACCTAAGATATGGTTTTAATGTAAGCTTGCAAAGGGGTGAATCATGTTTTTGTATATTTATACGAATGTGTAAGATGGGATTAGATGTTACTAGCTGTTGATTTAGCAGGTACTATACATTCTTGAACCATAACTTTGTCTTTTGTGAGATAAGAAGAATTCCTGCTTCCTAGTATATTTTGGTTGTTATGAGCCGTTAGAATCATGTTGGTTTCCGGATGGACTTGATCCATATAGACTAATCTTGATAAAAAAATAATAATAATAAATAAGGCTGCCAAGTAGTCGACAAAATGCCTCTAAGAACAACTTTTGCTTATCTGGACTTCTTCCTTAACTGCCCCTTTTCTTTGATTTTTATGCTCTATCGCTCACGTTTACGAACATGGTTTCTTGAGGAAAGTTGTCCACCTTAATGTCGGGAGAACATTGTAATCATAAGATTTTGAAGTTGTAACTTGTGCGATTCATAACGTAGAGAATCCTCACTGCAAATTCCCTATTTTCCCCACCCTTGCTGACCATAGTTTCTACTTCGATTACAGGGTTCCTTAGTGGACGGTGCTGAGCGCTTATCGTGAATTCCACGCCCAATAGACTTCTCAGCAGCTGTTGCGTTCTGAAATTTGATATTTTTCTTGTCGAATGAGAACGAGTCAGTGAAGACTACTCTTCTTTGGCAGAAATCCTCAATCAGGATAGATACTTGGCTGCCATACAACAGCTTCCCCTTAGGGATCAGTTGGAGAGATACCTTGTTCGCATCAGCGATGAACTTCTGGAACTGAACCTTGAACTCAGTTATTAAGAATTCAATCCAGTTCACATGGACTCTATCTATGATCGCCATCATGATCTGGATCCTGACCCTGGACAACTGATCAAAAGATCCGGCGGAGCTTGTCAGAATGTGATTGACAATATACGTTAAGCCTCGATATTCAGGGAGCAACTTGTTCTTCGAAAATGCCGCTTTAAATACTATATCCTTCTGCCCGCTGAATTGGCAGAGATATCTGTTGATGGAAGTCTCCTTGTAGCCGATAGGAGAACTCCCTTCATTAGGAAGATTAAAGCTTTTGCTGAGGCAGTCAGCAATATCGAGATCTGCGATCTTGGCTTCCCAAACATTATTGCCAACTTCCTGCGGATAGGATATGCAAGAGATATCCTTAAGATCTTCATCCTGACGTAAGTTCATGTAGAACTCAGTCACCTGCTTTGGAAGCCACAGGTGAGAAACCCTAGATAGAAGAGTCTGAAGACCCGAAGATTGCAGAGTATTGAAGATCTGCTCCATGCAATCAATTTCACACAATCTGAATGCTAGTACTAGCTCGAACCAGACCCTCTTGTTGCCGATGATCTCCTCCATGTCAGAAGGGATCAATACTTCATTGTTGGGAGAGCTCGCCATTGAAAGAATAAATCTGCAAAACAAAGGTTAGCACCTTGTTCTGACAAAAACTGCCTTCAAGACTGAAAAAAGAGAGAATATCTACAATAACATTCAGAATTGAAGATGGTTGTTTTCCTTGTTATTTCTGACACGTGTCTAGGTTTCCTCCAACGAATCTATTCACAAGTCAAGACTATAAATAGAGATCAAGCTTCAAACGGTGAAGACACGATCGGGAACACCAAGTATTCAAAGCACACAACCTCTAGCGAACTCAAAGCTCACTCAATGAAGAACTCACTTCATAGAACATCTGTTATAGTTCTCTCTAGAGACACTCTATTCCCAATCTCTATTCTAAGACACCCTTGTTAGATCACATGCTTAGAAACTGAAAGAGTTCATATTTATTGAACTGTTCTTATTGTAAGAACTCCTTCTTAGTTGGAGAAAACTCAAACCTAGTGTTTGAACTATTGTAAAGTCATTAAGACTATAACTAGAGAATCTGTCATGCAGATCGACTGAGACTTGCTTTGTATAATAAATTCAAGAACTCCTACCTTGTTCAAGACAGTGGATATAGAATCTTGACTATCCGAACCACTTTAGAAACCGCATGTGCAATTATTGTTTCATTGAACTGTTCACGCTGCATAAAACTGATTGGCTAAAACATATATTGACTTTCAGCAAAACTAAATATACGCACAAGCATGATCTGAACCGATTTCAGTAATAACATTTTTCAATTTGAGACGATATAAAAATTGGGCCTACACATTCCACACTCATTCATCTACTGAGTTTACTATAGAATGACTGGAGTCAGTAGACAGTGTTCAATATTTGGAATCACTCTATCCATGTGATTTGAAAGTTTATCTGGCTTACTGACTCGTTCAGTAGCATACTCAGTCGAAGACTGACTTTCGTGTTTGAATCAAAACTTGGACTCATGTGTATTCACCCCCCCTCCCCCACCCCTACACCTAAAGACTTGTCTCTAGACCAAAACAATCTCTATTCTAAGCCACCATTGTTAGATCATAAGCTTAGAAACTAAAGGCATTGAACTGTTCTTATTGTAAGAACTCTTTCTTAGTTGGAGAAAACTCAAACCCTGTGTTTGAAACTGTGTAAAGTCACTAAGATTATAACTAGAATATCTGTCCTACGAACAGATCGACTGAGACTTGCTCAATATAATAAATTCAAGAACTCCTGCTTTGTTCAGGACAGTGGACAGGATCTTGCGTATCTGAAGCACTTTAAAAACTGCCTGTGCACTTACTGATTCATTGATTTATTGTTCACGCTGCATAAAACTGATTTGCTAAAATTCACAAGACTGATTTTCAGTAAAATCGGATCCACTCACAAGCATAACTTAAACCGTTTTCAGTAACACAAGACGACACAAAAATGGGCCGATACTTTCTAAGCTTATTCATCTATTGAGTTTATTGTAGACTGACTGAAGTCAGTAGAAAATGTTCGATATTTCGAATCACTCTGCCCACGCGATCTAAAAGTCTATCTGGATGCTAACTTGCTTAGTAGCACATTCAATTGGAGACTGACTTTCGCATTTGAGTTAAAACTTGGACTCAGGTGTATTCATCCCCCCCCCCAACCCTGAAGACTCATCTCTGGACCAACAGATTGTTATGAAAATACATGTTCATGAGAAAAAGAGTTAAGAAGTATGTGGAAAATGAACTCCACTCCGATCTAGGTAATGCTCTAAGTATTTTCATATTGATCTCCTTATTGTTGAACATTTTTCCCAACCCGTTGATAGTGTTTATCCGATTCGTAAATCGGATGTTGAGATCTTCAATCTTTTCACTATGCATTATGGTGAACGTCTCAAACTTCTAATGTTCAAGCTCTAACTTGTTGTCTTTAATCTGTTGAGTCCCTCAACTCAGTATAGCTAGCATATCTAGAGTTCTTTTGTTGTTCTACAATCTTGTACTCCTCCAAGATATGAGTCACTAAGTGTGGTCAGTATTGCATTCCGTTTTCAGTAACTTAAACCGTTTTCAGTAACACAAGATTGTGAAGCTTTCTTTCTTCAGGCGTGAAGGCGTCTTTGTCTTTGGGGACCTTCTTCCATATGTCTGCTCCTCTGCCTCTATCAGCGGCAAGTTCAACACTCTCAATCATGGGCACAATGGGCCCGGTCTCCACTACTTCGGTCATGCTATCATGGAGTGACGTCAAGTGCGCCTCCATTCTTACTCGCCAGATGCCATAGTTCTCTACTAAGATCATGGGTATCATCCTTATACCTGATATATTAGACATCATAGACAGAGATATAGAATGTAAGGAAGAAAGATGCAAAGCAATGAAAATGTTTTTCAGGATTTGTTCGAGTAGACCACTATGTCTCAAAGACGGTAATCAGAAGAACACCACTATAATGCCAATCGTTGGTCCATAGATGAGTCTTTAGGTGTGTGGGGGGGGGAGTGAATACACCTACGTCCAAGTTCAAACTCAAACGCGAAAGTCAGTAGTTACTAAGTTTGCTTACTAAATAGATGTAGTTTACCAAATAAGCTTTCTGATTAGTTCATAAAATACTAAATAGATGTAGTTTAGATGTTGTTAATGAACCAAATACTATTCATTAACAAGGGTTAGTTCATAAGCGACTCAATATCAGAATCTGTTCGAAAATATATAGGCTCGATTTTATAGTCTATGAAAAACTTTTATTACAGAAAACTATTTTAATTATGCTTGTGCGTGTCTTAGAGGATTTTACTGAAAATTAAAACTTGTATGAATTTGGAAATCATTTTGTATGCCAGATGAATAGTAAAACAAAAAAAATAGTAAGAACACGAACATTTTTAGAGTGGTTCGGATACGCAAGATCCTACGCCCACTTTCCTATTTTAAGGAATTTTTTATTAGATTATATTGAGCAAGTTTCAGTCGTTTTGTGCGCAGGACAAATCTCGACTAATTATAGTCCTAATGATATTACAATGGTTTCAACCTCGAAGGTTTGAGGGTTTTCTCCAATAGAGGAGGAGTTCTTACAAGTAAGAACTGCTCAAAGATGAACTCCTTTGAATTCTAAACTTATGATCTAACAAGATTGGCTTAGAAGTATAGAGAGGGGAACTAAATCACTCTAGGATGAGAACTTGGATAGTCTGCAATTTGTTCTAAGTTTCTCAGCTGAGTTCGTTTTTTGTGTTCTAGAGCTTGTATGCTTGTTCGCTGAGTTCTCTTAATCTTCATGCATGGAAGAAGATCTTTATTAATAGTTGTGAATTGGGAATAGATTCGTTAGAGACGACCTATACACGTGTCAAACACGACAAGCACAACATCCATCTTGCAATTTGAATTACACTATAGATATTCTCTCTTTTTCAGAGTTCAGAGGTTGACTGCAACTTTTGTGTCAAGACAAGTACAGTGGTGTCAGCTCCTCACTAGTTGAGGTTAGTTGGTAGATGAGGCTCGTTAAAACTTCAAGACTGATACTGAGTTGACATTCCTCGTACTCTTTATTGAAAAGTTCTCTACTGACATTCTCCAATGTCTTCAGTACGTTGGCCGTTGCTTTCTTCTGACTTTTCAACATTCGTTTAGTAGATTCATCCTGAATCCTACTGAGTATTCAGACAACTGAATTTCTAGAGAAGGCTAACTTAGAATTTTCTACTAAATTCGTAACAGCTACTGAAAAAGTTTTCTAGCACACTGAGCTCCGAACATGCTGAGTTCATCTAAGCTATACATCTGTTACAATATATTGGTTCATCATTCAGTTAGGGGTTTTTAGATCTTTAAATCTTATATTATAACTCATCACCTAAACATTTTTTTAAAGCAAAGTCAAACCAGGTGAAAGACTGAAATTGGACCACAAATTGCATCTGTGCGACCAGATTGTGCCTACAAGCAGCGCATGGAAGTCCGCCTCTTCTTGTAATGTAGCTTAATAAATACTCCATCCGTCCCGGATGAAACGTCCCCTATTCTATTTCGGGGTGTCCCGGATGAAACGTCCCCTATTCCTTTTTTGAAAATAATTAGTCATCTAATTACTTTATGTGGAACCCACAACATTAAATCTAACCTACCAACTACCACACACCTACCCATAAATTATCATTCTTTACTTTTAAAGTACAAGTGGGCCACCATGCTTTACTTCTAAAGTACACCGCATAAATTATCGCGCCGAAAAGAAAGAGGACGTTTCATCCGGGGCGGAGGGAGTAGGATAATGCAATTGAACTAGATTGAGTTATCAGTTATCACAAGACTAGAAAATATTTAGACTCACAAATCTTGAGTTGATACTTGATACATAATAGGCAAATTGGGTTTTTAGTCCCCAAACTATGAAGTTTTGGCCAATTTAGTCCCTTATTTTTTAATTTTTAGTTAATTGTTCCAAAATTATAGTATTTGTATGAATTGGTTCTTCTGTTAATTTTTGGTTAGTCAAAGTTTTTTAAACGAAATTTTTCGTATAATTTTGTTGATAATCAAAACATCCAATTACTGAAACATTGAGGACCAATTTGGCCATTTTTTTTTACTTCAAAAAATTTAATTTGCAAAAAACCCAAGGATATTTTAGGCATTTTGATTTTTTACGGATCAAATACGCCAATTTTAAATAGGCTAAGGATCAATTCCACCAATTATAATATATTTGGGAATCATAATAGTCAAATTTTATAGCTCCGCGACTAAATTTTTCGCATATATTACTATGAAAAAGAGGCATTAAAACGTAGAATATGTGAAAACCAAGGAATAAAACTATACTAGATTTTCATTCAAAACATGTTTTCATTCCGATAGGGGTTTATTCCTTAAATTTTAGATATTATACGTTTTAATACCTCGTTTTCATAATAATGTGTTCGAAAAACTTGGTCACGGAGTTGTAAAATATGAAGACTATGATCCCCAAATATATTATAATTCGCGGGAGTGGTCATCAACCTATATAAAATTGGCGTAAAAAATCAAAATGACTAAAATATTCTTTGATTTTTTGCAAATTAAATTTTTTTAAGAATTTTTTTTGCCAACTTGATTCTCAATCTTTAAATATTTGGATGTTGTGTCCTTAACAAAATTATACCTAAAATACTTTAAGAAAAACGTTGACTAACAAAAAATTTTAACTGAAGGATTAATTCATTCAAAATTCTATAGTTTGCGGACTAATTTAAAAAAATAGCCAAATATTCATAATTTGGGGGAAAAAAAATCTAATTTGCCTATATAATATAATAGTGATGCCCCCAATAATTTTAACAATAAAATACTAATATGATATTGTGTCGGATCTAGATTGAATCCAAATTGGGACCCGTTGCAAGAGGTCTCATTAAATTATTAATAGAACACATTAAGTTTGTGTGATAGAGAATTAATTATTCAAAATGCGCTTGAGTAAGCCTACTTCTTATCTGCCAAATTGAATTTCTTATTCACATAAAAATTTAACGGAAGGACTAATATTTATATTTATAAAATATAAATATTAGTTTTCTAGATTTTCTATATATTATACTCAAAATTGTAATCACCATGTATTTCAAAAATAAGTTACTAAGAATATCTTCATTAATTTATGATATGTATTTTGTTTATTTGAAAACATCCAAACATGTGACATTGTGTTTGTTTTATGTTTGTTGTAGTAGTATTGACAATGATAGATTTTGCAACTTGATTATTTCGTAGTGAAGAGTGTTTGTTGTAGTACAAAAAAAAATGCAACTTGTTCTGCGGGTCCGATTCCGGGGTCAAAGTAGCAGACCCGTACGGGTCCACGGAGCGGGGTGGGTCCGGGTAGTATGATACCCGGACCCGACCTGCAATTTTGTCATCCCTATCTTAGACTATAGAGATGACCGTGTAATTTGAAAATTTTCTATTGCCACTAGGTCAGTTTATTTACATCATCAATTGCAATGCCATAAATACATTTTGTTAACGTTGATGCCGAATTTAATAACATTCAAATTTCCAACTCATAATGATTTCTTTTTTTTTTTTTTTTTTTTCCTTATGATAAAATAACTTATTAACTACGAGTAAAAATAGCATAATTTCTTCCTCTATAATGAGGCATTAATTATGTGATGGCCAACTCCTAAACTTCCTTTCAAGAATAGTGGACCGTTGGGGCGCATCATTTCAAATTTCCACACATACAGTATATGCATTGCATGCTTAAAATCCAACAAAAAATAGAGAATCTTGAGTCTTAAATCTTAATTTGCCTCTTGATTTCTCAGATTACCTCAGGCGCAAGAATTGATTCTCCATCAATTACTTCTTTTTTTCTCCACGCATTGTAAGTTCTACCTTCATACCGTTTTGTTGCAAATCCTTGTCAGAGTCCAAAAATGCAAATCATATTCCAAATAATTAAGCACTACTTCTTGATTATAACTTGTCTGTTTCTGTGCCCGGAATTTCGGGGGACTATTGGGTATGAGTAAGAAGCTTTATTTTCACGAGCTAGTTTATACAAAAGATGATTTTTTTACGCTAATCATTTATTTATTTTTTCTGGAATTTTTAATTGTATGATACAAAGATTTCCTCTTTGTCTTCTTCATGTTCTTTTTGGTTCACCTGATGAAATCCCCTACAAGTAAAGACAGAGAATGCATTAAGGAGTACACTTCAACCCGGTTATTCTATTACATCTCTTGAAAGAAAAGATGTTAAGAGATATTCTTTATTATTTAGATGATAATATTTGTTTGATAATTTGGTTAAAGTGGAGAGACTACTTTCTAGCAGAGTCGCAGCATATCAGAGTGGCAATCCAAACTTTTGCTTTTTCTTTTGCTTTATTATGAATGAATGAATTCCTTCTCTTTTACTAGCATGGGTTCTTGATTCTTTCCTACTTTTTCCAACGTAGTTTACTTGTTCAAGGATTTAATCCACTTCTAAATGCAAGAATATAATTAGATTTGTTTGCAGTATATATCATAAAGCGGCTTCTGCTTTTCCACCACCATAAAAGTGGATAAATAATTTTCTTTTCCTAACTTTAACCTTTTGAAAAATAAAGGACCTCGATATTGAGCTCCAACTCAAATTATTGATTCTTTCATACTAAGTAACCTCATATACAGACTCTGTCCGGTTCATTGTTTACTAATCATCATCAGCGTATCACAATTAAGGAATTAATGTCACATAACTACTGAATTTGCAGCTCTTGACTAAAGACTTTGTGTAAAGAAATTCAAATGATGTAATTTAACGTCGCATCTAGAGTGAAACATAGTGATTTTGCTTTTGTACTCGAAAAAGTTTGTAAAGATTGATTCTTTTGCCAAAAGAGAGAGAGAGAGAGAGAGAGAGAGAGAGAGAGAGAGAGAGAGAGAGAGAGAGAGAGAGAGAGAGAGAGAGAGAGAGAGAGAGAGCAAGAAATGAGTAGTTTAACTAAATTTGAAAATCATTTTCAATCATTCGAGTTTTCTCTTCTGCTAAGGCTATGATGCTTCCTGTAGAGAGAGAAGATTGAAAGAGGTAGTTCTACTTGAGCTTCTTGCTTGTAAAGTTAACAATCATCATGTTTTGCCTTAAGTAAATTTAGTGTTGTGATTCTTGATGGTGATTCTCTTATGTTTGGTATTTGAATGGTTATATCTGCTGTTGCTGGTACTGAATTAGGGTTGGAATTGTTTTCTTGTGAAATATAAGAAGCATTGTCCGGCAATGAAGAAACTCCAGTTTGAGTTGTGGAATCTCATTCTGCTACTACTATCATGCTGCTGCGCACGCATCAATTCGGATCTCATGTCAGACAGGAATGCTCTCCTCGCGTTTGCTGATGCTGTCCCACACGTCCGGAAGCTGAACTGGAATGCGTCAAATCCCATCTGCACTTCTTGGATGGGCATCACTTGCTCTGAGGACACAACAAGAGTGTCCGGACTGCATCTTCCCGGAGTGGGGCTCTTCGGCCCCATCCCCCCCAACACTATCGGAAAGCTAGACGGTCTTCGAGTCCTCAGCCTAAGATCCAACTACCTCACTGGTCATCTTCCTGCTGATGTGCTCTCTCTCCCTTCCCTTCAAGCCCTCTACCTTCACCACAACAACTTCTCCGGTGGCATTCCTCTGCTCCTCTCCCCTCGTCTCACCGTCATTGATCTATCCAACAACTCCTTAACGGGTCAAGTACCCTCATCCCTTGTGGGTTTGAAGAGGCTAACGGTGTTGAACCTCCAGTTCAACTCACTCTCCGGGGAGCCCCCTGATCTTGATATCCCCAGCCTCGTCGTGTTGAACTTGACTAATAACTTACTAACCGGCTCCATCCCTCAATCGCTCCAGAGGTTTCCATCCTCTTCATTCGTGGGGAATGATAATTTGTGTGGTCCTCCTCTGGCCTACTGTCATGATGCAAAGCCGAGGAAACTCGCCACAGGGTCAATCATTGCTATTGCTATTGCAGTCGGTTGTGCTTTCTTGGTTATGATAGCTTTAACATATGCCATCTGTATGAGGAAGAAAGATGATGGTGGTGCAACAAGAGTGATCAAAGTTAAGAGCTCGGATGGTATTAAGACTGAAAATCTCAAGTCAGACGATTTTGGGAGTGGGGTGCAGGGAGCTGAGAAGATAAAGCTAACAGTCCTGGAAGGATGTTCGTTCCACTTCGACCTTGAGGACTTGCTGAGAGCATCAGCAGAAGTTCTTGGGAAAGGGAGTTATGGCACCACTTACAAAGCCATCCTCGATGAGACCACAACAGTCGCGGTGAAGAGGCTCAAGGAAGTTGGGGTCGGGAAGAAGGAGTTCGATCAATACATGGAGCTCGTAGGCAGGCTTGGCCGTCATCCAAATGTCGTTACATTGCTTGCATATTACTGCTCCAAGGATGAGAAGCTTCTCGTTTACGAGTACATGCCCGCCAGCAGCTTGTCCGCTGCCTTGCACGGTACGTACCTCTACGTATATATATAAATCCATGTGCTTAGTAGTTGTCATTATATGTTTGAACTTGTTAGGCAATCGAGACGTTGGAGGAGGAGGTGCGTTGGATTGGGATTCGAGGCTAAACATTGCAGTTGGAGCGGCAAGAGGCCTAGTACACATCCACACAGAAGGAGGAGCAAAGTTCTTTCACGGAAACATCACCGCGTCAAACATACTCCTACGAGGAGGTCTGGACGGCTGTGTTTCAGATTTCGGGTTGAGCTACACGGAGGTGAACCATCGGGTGGCTGGGTATCGAGCTCCGGAGGTGATTGAGACGAGAAGAGGCAGTCAGAAGTCAGATGTGTACAGCTTCGGTGTGCTGCTGCTGGAGATGCTGACCGGGAAGAGCCCTATCGAGGTGGCCGATCTGCCGCGGTGGGTGAGGTCGGTGGTCCGGGAGGAGTGGACCGCTGAGGTGTTCGACGTGGAGCTCATCAAGCATCATCATGATATAGAAGAGGAGCTGGTCCAGATGCTGCAGATTGCCTTCTGCTGTGTGGCTAAGCTGCCGGATATGCGACCCCCCATGGATGAAGTCGTCGCCATGATCGACAGAATCCGACATCCTGATGTCGAAAACAGGCCTTCCTCCGAGGACAAGGACTCCAATGCTTAATTATTTGTCATGCAATTCCATCCGCAGATTTGCTTGCTTTTGATTTCCCAAGAGGGATTGTGATGTGGTTTCTCTTGCTTGCTATTTAGAGAGCATATATTTATATAATAATAACAAATCTATGTTGGTTGTGTTCAATTCAAGCTGAATCTTGTATGATTTTCTTTTGCCCTGTAATTATTGTCAAGTGCTCATTTTATTAATGAATCAAGTTCAAATGAAATTTACCAATTATTCCAACTCATGAGAGACTAAATGGTTAATAACTATACCGATATTTATTTACGATTCATACCTTTTTTTTATTTGGGTTAAGATCCTCTAATTCATATTTATGTGTCCCACTAGTAATATTCTGTATAGTTTTTTGAAAAACAAGATATAAAGTTCGAAACTTGAAATTAAAAAGAAGTGGGGGCGTGAAATATTCAAATAGGCTTAAGCCAATTGCAGCTGGGTTTTCTTGTTAATGTTGTGCGTTGGATGATATGAGTATTTATATGATTAATATTGTGAGTGACAACGGATCTTGTTTGAGCAACGGTTGGTTGGTTTATTAACATAACTCCACCCACCAATATATCCATATAAATATCTTTCTTGATTTAATTCAAATTAGGATCACTTATAAAAATTAAATTTCATTATAATACACATAATATTAATCTCAAATACTCAATGCAGTGACGGAGCTAGAAATTTAGTTCAACGAACCCAACTAAGAAATTTAGTTCAAGGAATCCAACTAATTAAGTATTTGTAGATGTCTACCCTAAAGTGAGGTGAGCAATGTTAGTTAACATTCAAAGTGGAATTCTAAACTTGTCATTTTAGTGCATCGCTCTTCATTTCAGAAATCTTAAATTTTTTTCTTAAACAACTTAACAGCATCAACTTTAAATCTATGCATACACAAAAGTTATTGTTGGGTGGTGATTCAATCCTCAGCATGATCATACTTGTGGGAAATGATTCTATCTTCTATACTGAATCACGCTCAGTAGCCTCGTGCTCTGAACTGTTGAGAAGATTTGAAGATCCCAAAACCCTATCTGATTGGTGAACCATTCCTTTGTATTCGTATTTGTCTCTGAGGTTTCAGACTCAGTAGACACTCTGCTCTGGTCAAGGCGCTCAGTAGCTCATCAGCCTCAGCACCAGTGTAGAAGACTCAGTGAATACTTGGACTCGGCGGAGCAAAGATATGCGAGAGAGTCGGTTGAACCGAACTCGGCGCAGAGTAGTTCACTGGACTCGTAGCTGATTTTCGATAGACCCTTCTCATTGTCTATCCACCGAATATAAAATCGGACTCGGCATCGGGCGACGATCTTCGAACTGTCCGAATCTTTTGATAAGCTATCAGTGTTGTCAAGTACGAGGAAGAGAGAAGTCAACTTCAGTTGCCTCGAAGTTTGTTCTGTCTCAACCACCACATCCACCTCGACGAATGACAAGCATACACGTGTCGTCTCACCTACTAAAGCTACAGTCAACATATTTCCGTAAAAGGAGGGAAAGGACACTGTACCTACAACACAAAAGAGCCGTTTGCTACCACAAAAGAGGGAAAAAGAAGAAGATCGTCTCCAACGGATCTATTCTTCTCTCCACTCTATAAATAGAGGGATCATTCAAGATTTGAAGAAAAAACCCACTACCCCAAGAACCTAGAACACATAGAAGCAAGAAACGCACAGAGCATTCAAACGAGCGAAATTAACGACTAAGTCTTCCGCAAGAATCAACCGAGTTATCTCCGGCGAAAGACTACATCCAGCTCAAAAGGAACCAAGCTGAACCGACATAAGCTTCTAGTATCCAAGCGACTGACACGAACCTATAGCTAAACCCTCAGCTGTTCGTCGCTCTAGATAGCTACATTCTCGTTCCTTATCCCTCTAACCCTAAGCTCACTTGTTATACCCATAGCTTAGACGAAGGAGTTCACTTTTGAACCCAATCCTTATTGTACAAGGACTCCTTCATTGTTGGAGAAGTTTGTCAAACACTTAAAGTTTGATAGAATTGTAAACTGGGACTTGCTCAGTATAATCCCCAAGCCACGGCTTTGTCCAGTGTACAAGCTGAATGAGACTAACTCAGTATAATAAATAGCCTCCTGATCTATCGGGACAGTGGACGTAGGATTGTTCATATCCGAACCACTTTAAAAATATCTGTGTCGTTTACTTACTGTTTCATTGATTTTACTGTGCATACTGAACATCATATTTAAAATCGATTTAACTGTCTCGATATTCGAACTTCTTATCTACCGAACCGAGACTTGCATAAAACGTTTTCCTCATTAAAACCGATTTGGGCCTACACAATTCCGCACACCGAACTCTCACCGATCGATACCGAATTCGACCTAGTCAGTTAGCAGATCTCAGCTGAGTCGAGTACTCTTTTAGCCTTTAACACGATTCAGAACAGTTGTCTGGTCTGCTGAACTATTTCAGTACGGCACCTTCCTGAATAGGACTGTTCGTGTTCGAAAGTTGAGAAATTTGGATTCAGGTGTATTCACCCCCCCCCCTCTACACCCGAACTCACTCACGGGACCAACAATTGGTATCGGAGCGGGGAGTTCTTTGACTCTTGTTATCTTTGAGGCCGGGTGTATTCGAACGGATCCGAGGGAAAGCGTTTTTCACCGCATATCACTCTACATTCATATCATTATTCTTCATGGCTGATATGTCAGGTATAAGGATGGTACCTATGTTCTCGGTGGAGAACTACGGAGTATGGCGAGTCAGGATGGAAGCTCATCTGACATCCCTCCACGACAGTATGACTGAAGTGCTTGAAGATGGACCTATCGTTCCTATGATTGATAGTGTCGTGACTCGGGACCAAGCTCAAGGAGGAGGAATGGTGGACCGGGAAGAAGATCCCCAAAGACGAAGTCTCTTCACTCCCGAAGAGAAGAAGCTTCACAATCTAGACCGAGTCGCCGAGAATGCTATACTAACCACCCTTAGTGATTCTTATCTTGGCGGGGGTTCGGGAATGCAAGACTGCTAAAGAACTCTGGGATGCTCTTGCGCTACTGAGTCGAGGGACTCAGAAGATTAAAGCCAACAAATTAGCGCTGGAACTCCAAAAGCTGGAAAGCTTGTCTCTCATGCCCGGGGACAAAATCGAAGATCTAAACGTCAGATTTACCAATCTGATGAATTCTATCAATGGGCTGGGAAAGACATTCAGCAACCGAGAGATGAATCTGAAGATTCTGAGGGCACTGTCGGACGGACACTGGACACCTTTTGCCACTTTATTGCGACATTCTGATTTAGATGTTGTGTCTCCTGACCATATCTTTTCAGAATTACGAGCGAGAGGAGTATGAGTTCGACAGACCTCAAAGAAAGCTGAGGGCTGAAGCTGATACGAAGATTGACCATGCTTTCAAAGCTACAGTAAGCACAGCATCTCCCGCTACGAGCAAGACGACGAGTAAGACTGAGCCTTCACTCACTAACCTACAAGAAGGAAGTCTAGCTCAGAAGTACGCGCTGCTCGCAGTGAAGTATGAGAAGGAGAAAGAAAGGCGTAGAAAACTGACCAAAGCATACCGAGATACAAAAGGTAAGTCAGAATATACACCTAAACGCGCTCCTGATACTCAATCTTCTGAATGCAGAAAGAAAGATGACTCAGCACCCTCAAGGGATAGTGCAACTAAAGAAGAAAAAGTCATCACTTGCTACAACTGCAAGAAGCCGGGACATTATCAGTATGATTGTCCTGAGCTCGATAGTCTTCGAACGCGCAAAGCACGCAAGGCAAGGAGAGAGAAATTCGCCCGAAAAGACAATCCTACATAGGCGGCGAAATCTCGGACGACTCGAGAAGAGATCGACTCCTTTATGGATTCATCGACGATGAAGCGGCTTTCATGGCCTTAGAGCATGAAGCGGATGAATCAACCGAAATGTGCATGATGGCGGGCGAAGAGGATGAGGTAAATTCTCATGAACCAGTTAACTCCTCTTCACACTACACACACGACACTATTTCGGATGCGGATGGGAATTTGGACATCTCGACCGCATATGAAGATCTACTAGATGAACAAATTCGAGATGAGTCTGCGGCTCGGTAAGACTCTTCGGGAGTTGGATACCCCGAAAGTGGAGAATCGGAGACTTTCTCGGGAGAGTCGGGTTATTCGAGGCCGAATGACTTGTGTTGAGACTCGGGGAGGAGATAAACTCTCCGATGGCCAAGTCTCGGCATCAAGAAGATCGGATTTCAGTCTTGACCAATGACTTGACTCAGAAAGATACTGAACTGAGTCTACTGAAGCAAGAACCGTCGGGACTTCGAGGCCGAGCACGGCGCACCGAAGAAAAGTGATGATGTCTAGAGGAACCTGATGACTGAGAGGTATATGGGCGCAGAGAAGAAATTGGAGGCTATGCTAGCAAGCAATAAGCCAAAGCACTGCAAGGAAGGACTTGGATTCAGTCTAGGAGCTTCCTCATCTGCCCCAGTACACTCAGAAGTACGGCTTGCTGATAGATTTGTTCGAGGGGAGACTATCAACGCAGATATACCGAACCCCCCTAGCAAAGAACAAACGAGAAGATGAAAGCACCTCATCCCACACATCAGCATTCGACAAGAAGATCAATGTCAAGAAACCCCGGTTCGATCAATGGGGAACCAGCAAATCAAACTTGGCAGATCAGTATGGACCTCCGAAGCTGACGCATCCTGCTCAGTATGGATCATATTATTATGAACCTATAGTCCGAAGAGGCTCCAAAGGTCAGAAGAAGAAAAAGGCCGCACAGAAGGCAAAGGTCAGCAGTCCACCAACTCAGAAGATCAGGACTCCTGAACCTCAGAAGCCTCAGAAGTCAGCTGTGACCAGTCCAGTGGTCAGATATGTTGACTCCAGTGGAAAGAAAATGTATGAAACCACCAGGGTTGTTAGACAGATTTGGGTTACTAAAACTAACATCTAAGGACCCAAAATAAAAAATAAAGGGTACCTGAATATAATTCTGTTTTGCAGGTGCATAAAGACCCATGGTATGTGGACAGCGGATGCTCAAGACACATGACATACCAAAGGAGTCTCCGAAGAATTATATCATCGAAGAAGGACCCGGATTGAGTACGGAGACAATGCAAAAGGCTATACCAGAGGATATGAAACACTCAGCATTGGAACTGCCAACGTTCCAAGAGTATCATATGTTGAAGGACTTCAGCATAATCTTCTCTCTGTTAGTCAATTTTGTGATAACTCAAATAGAGTGATATTTGGCTTGTTTTTACGTGATGTTATTGATAAATCCACGGGGAAAACAGTGTTATCGAGTTCGCGCCTAGAAAGAACATATATGTGGTCGATCGGAACTCAGCGAACCCGAAGCTTGCTTATTGGCGAAGAATGACAACCGCACGGGGTGGCTATGGCACAGAAGACTCAGCCATCTCAACTTTAAGACGCTCAACAAGCTTGCAAGAGACACTCTAGCAAGGGGACTGCCGAATGAAGTATTCAGCAAAGACACTCAGTGTGAAGCATGTCTGAAGGGAAAGCAAATAAGGAATCAAAATCCTCTACTTCCATCGCCTTCCACGGATGGAATCCTTCTGCTGCTATATATGGATTTGTTCGGTCCAGTCTCCCCAGTGACGATCAGAGGCAGAAAATATGCATTAGTGGTCATAGATGACTACTCGCGCTACACATGGGTCATATTCATTGCCAACAAGTCTGACGTCAAAACAGAGTTACCAACGCTTCTGAAAAAGCTCAGTGTCGAGAAGAACACCAAGATCAGAAAAATACGTTCGTAGACAGGAACCGAGTTCCTTAATTCCATGGTAAAGGAGTTACGCAGCGAAGGAATAGAGCATGAGACTTTTCACCGCACGCACACCTCGGCGAGAATGGAGTTGCTTGAACGAAAGAACAGAACTCTAAAAGAGGCAGCTAGGACTCTACTCGCAGACTCAGGACTCCCAACCAAATTCTGGGCAGAAGCTACTGATACTGCATGTTATACTCAGAAAAGATCTCTACTTACAAAGCAGCATAAGCGGACACCATATGAACTATGGAACGGCAGGAAGCCTTCTCTATCTTATTTCCATATTTTTGGTTGTTCATGCTTTATCCACAATAATGGGAAAGATCAGCTGAAGACTTTTGATAGGAAGTCAGATCAGGGAGTATTCTTAGGATACTCTCGGGTCAGCAAAGCTTTCAGAGTATTCAACTATCGGACTCTTTGCGTGGAGGAAAGCCCTCATGTTGTTTTTAACGAGTTTGCTACGGTAAGACGGGAGCAATAACTCAAATTTCGAATCCGAGGACATGAGTAAGCGGCTACGGGATCTAAGCTTAAAAGACAAATGCGAAAAGATCCGGCTATGTTGGGATGATGATTCGGACGAAGAAACCGAAGACAAATCTATCGAATCTCAACCCGGTGAGCAAGTAGGCGAAGCAGATTGATTCTCCCAAACGGAATCAATCCCGGGTAACTCGGGTCGATGAAGAAACCGTTGAGGTAACCGAGACCAACAAGATCGAGAGCAACACCTCGGGGGGGAATGTCTAGTAATGTTCCCGAGCCGAAAGCCCCCGAACCCGGTGACTCGAGAGACCATACTCTTGTTACTTGAATTACTTCAATCTCGGAATAGTACAACCGAAATGCCTAACTCACCTACTATCCGTGTTGAACAAGCTTCGATGAAGAGTTGAAACATCGTAGATCGTGGCTCGATGCTCACACTCTCTGATTTAATCATTGGAGATCCTTCAAGCAAATGTCAAGACAAGATCCGGATTCTGTCAAGGAGAAAGCGCATTATTTTCCCCGCTTCTTGTCTACCGAAGAGCCTCGAGACCATTGAGGATGCACCGAAAGATCTCGACCGGATCATTGCTATGCGAGAGGAGCTGAATCGGTTCACGAGAAACGAAGTATGGGAGCTTGTAGACGGACCCGGCATCAACATGTTATTGGAACTAAATGGGTCTTCAAAAACAAGCGAGATGAAAACAACGTTATAGTAAGGAACAAAGCAAGACTCGTGGCTAAAGGCTACTTGTCAAGCCGAAGGGATAGATTTCGATGAGACGTTCGCTCCGGTTGCAAGATTGGAGGCAATCGGACTATTCCCGGCCTACGCAACACATCAACGATTCGGAGTTTATCAAATGGATGTGAAGTCTGCGTTCCTGAACGGCGTGCTGAAAGAAGAAGTCTATGTGGAACAACCGCCCGGCTTTCAGCAAGGACATCAAGTATATAGACTCAGAAAGGCTCTATACGGGTTAAAACAAGCACCCAGGGCTTGGTACGATACCCGTCTCGAGTTTCTTCTTCGAAAGGTTTTCGGAAAGGCACGATGAGACCGCACTCTATTCAGCATTCGACTGGAAGAAGACTTATTACTTGTGCAGATCTACGTGGATGACATTATATTCGGATCAAAGAATGTCATCATGTGTCAGCAATTTGAAAAGATGATGAAGGATAAGTTCGAGATGTTGATGATGGGTGAAATGAACTACTTCCTTGGTTTTCAAGTCAAGCAATCTGAAAAGGGAACGTTCATCAACCAAGGCAAATACACTCGAGACCTCACCAAAAGATTCGGCTGCACATTCGGCAAATCAATCAAGATCCCGATGAACACGAATATGAAGATAGATCTTGATAAAGAGGGAGTATCAGTAGACCAAACTGAATACCGTGCTATAATTGGTTCTTTATTATATCTAACAACTACTCGTCCTGACATAACTTATGCTGTAGGTGTCTGTGCTCGATTTCAGGCGAATCCCAAGCAGAGTCATATGGACTCAGCAAAGAAGATTCTCCGCTATCTACGAGGAATACCTGACATGGGTTTGTGGTATCCAGCTGATGATAATATTGAACTAACTGGTTATTTTGATGCCGACTATGCGGGATGTAGAATAGACCGAAAATCAACTTCGGGGAACATGTCGGTTCCTTGGCGGCAAAGCGATCTCATGGTTTTCAAAGAAACGACACTCGGTGGCCACGTCGACTACCGAAGCCGAATACATGGCTCTTGGAAGTTGTTGCGCCGATCCTTTGGGCCGAGACAAAGACGAGAGACTATGACGTCATTCGGAATGAAGTGCCGATTTTCTGCGACGATGTACCGGTGCTATTGCAATCACTCGAGAACCCCGTACTTCACACGAGATGCAAGCACGTGGACATCGGACATCACTTCATTCGTGACCATGTCGAGAAAAAGGATATCGGGATGGAGAAGATCCATACCGACAAACAAAGGGCCGATATACTGACCAAGCCTCTAGCCGAATCCGGATTCGGAGAACTTTCGGTAGAGCTAGGTCTGTTGGACCCTACCGACCCCGGTCAGTAAGAGGTTTCGGGAGAGAGACATTTCGGAAGGGGGGGAATGTTCACTCTCAAGACCGATACATTCGATACGTAGAGACGAGAAACCATCTACACGAGGTATCGCTGACTACTATGTTCGCCGACGGGTTTGCGTATCTCTACTCAGTAGTAATTTAATACAACAGTACTTTGCATTTATGACAAAGATTCAGCATGACATTAATATCTTTTGGTTTGTCTTTATTATTAACGGCTCACATTTAATGCACGACATTCCATACATAAGCTTGCTGAACTCGCACGCATTTAATGCATGTCTTTTCACAGTTACTACTTAGGCTATTTTACAACTGGCTTTGACTTAGGCGCCTTTTGTGATCATTGCCTATTTTTAACTTCTAATCTTAACCGTCCATATCATAAAGCAAGTTTAAATTCAGCCTTCGATCGAAAACCGTTCACCTTCATAGTTGATATATATATTCGATCATATCTTTGAAACCGCCATTAGCATACTTCATAACTTTCAAATTCCGAAAAATCCGAGATCTGCATACGCAATCCTTACTTGCATCTTCACTCTCAATCTTATCTCGAATTTTATCTATTGGTATGCTTATATCTGTTAATGTATTTGTTATATTTTTCAGTATCGCATTGTACAACACTGTTCTATCCAAGAAACGGTACTGATTCATTTCTTGTAACAGGTACTATGGCTGGTATATCTGTCAGTTCTCCCGACAAGATAGAGGAAATCGTCAGCAAAGGCCGTATCTGGTGTGAACCAGTGATGGAGTTCGACGCGTGCGAGCTCGAGTACATGGACGAGATCTTCACATATCTGAGGAAATCCGGCCTTGAGGAGTTTCTATCGAGGAAGCCGACCTTCTTCCTTCCTCGACAAGTGGCGGAACTATATCTGAACTCCGACTCAGTTGGAGGAGACATTCTGGCGAGGTTCGCTGTTAACACTATTGACGACGCATCGAGGATACTGAAGCAGATGTCCATTAAACAAGCGCTGAAGAAGCGCTTCAACCTCCCGTCTGAAGGTGTCAGCTCCTTGGGGTACAATGACGACGCTGTCGACACATACCTCTCCGTTTTCTGTGGCAAGCCCACAACATTCAGAGCAGCATTTCCGAAGAATGCCATGCTACCCTGATTCGAGCACCGGCGTACATCGTCACTCGCTGTTGACGAGCCAGCCGGGGCTCTTTTCGATCAGGTCTCCCGACCGAAGATCCACATGATGATGGCGATCTATGACTGCGTGAAAGTCAATTGGACCGACTTCTTTGTTCGCGAATTTATGGCTCAGGCAGCCAAGTTCGACAAAGCTACGCGAACACTGACCGCAAAGGGAAAGCTTCTCTACGGACTTAAATTGTCAGTCATGATCGAGGATCTCTGCGAGGCTGAGCAGATCACTTATGACGGCAAAGAATACTTTAATGTGAAGAAAATTCGCTTTCACAACAAGTCCGCGGCCCTGCAACAGATTGGTTCAGGACCGGCCGCAGAAGCTCAGCCATCTAAGCCTCAGCAGGCGACTCCTAAGAAAAGGACACCTCCGGCTAAATCACCTAAGGCACCAGCCAAGAGGCTGAGGAAGGCCATACCGGATACACCTGCTGAACCAGAGACAACTACGGAAGTGGCTACTGAACCGACTCCTATTCAGCCACTACAGTTGGTAGATGAGTCTTCCTCATCTGAGAAGACCAAGTCAGTGGAGAAAGTCGTCTCCACTGAGGAACAAGTTCAAGAGGAACAGGGAGAGGCTACTGAAGCCCAAAGCGAAGAAGTCCAACGTCTGGATAGCCCTCTCTGTGCCTCCGCTCAGCAGTCGCCCACCTGCGACTCTAAGACTTGACTTCGTTGATATCGAGTCGATTTCTGCGTCTGCGAGAAGAGACTCTCGGGATGGAAGGCGAGCGGTTATCGTCTCTAGAGCTTCCCGAGAGATCATCCAGTTCATTCCGGAGCTTGCCGACCACTCAGATTTGCTCGTCCTAGCCAAGTCAGCAAGGCTCCATATGATCCTACGCTTTCAGGAGTGGCCTCAGCTTCAACGCCTTGTCCTACACTACTCCTGTCACCAGCTCCACTTGGAAGAACTGAGATTGTGTGAGGAGATAGGCTATTCAGAGCCTGAGAATCTCAATACAATGGAGAATCTAAGGGCAGCCATGCTTGCAATTATTGTTGATCGACGCCAAGCAGCTGGCTCGCCGCCCTCAAATGGGTCTGACCACGACGGTCAGGACCCACCCAGTGATTCAGGCCCTGGAAAGCCTGATGAGGGACATCCACAGGACAAGGATACCCATGCGAAGCAAAGCACCACCACTCGGTATCGTTGGGCCTGAGAAGCCTTCGGCTGGTGACTCGTCCTCAGCAGAGCCTGCTCAGCTTCTGCTCGAGTCGACATACGAGCCAGCGCCCAGCCCATCTGCCAAGAGATCCCGTTCAGTTGCCAAAGCTCTAACTGCACAAGGAATTCAAAATCGGGAATTGGCGAAGGTAGTCACAAGGTGTGGAAGAAGTCTGCATTGGCCACCAACTCTGAGCTTCAGGGGCTGAAATCCAGCATCTCTACATCAGCTGCCCCTGATGTCTCCGCTCTCATAACTGAAGCATTGGCCCCAAGAAGCAACGCGGTTTCGGACTCAGCTAAGGACAATTCAGGAGGGACAGGCCAAGCTCCTTGAACAATTTCAGAACGCCTTGTCCGCTCATACTAAGTCAGTCACTGAGCAAGCCCAGGCCACGGAGAACAAACTAGACCTCATTCAACTGGTTGTGGAGGACAAGATCAGTGAGAAACTAGCTGAACTGAAGTCAGAAGCCGTTCTCTCTCATGCAGCATACAAGGACGCACTCATATCTGAGAGGAACGAGCTGCATCTAGCATTGGAGAAAGTTCATAACAGACTGGACGACTTGTCCACTGTTTATCAGAAGCTAGAAAAGAAGGTACTCATCCCAACCCCGGCTGTACTTGATGATGCCAAAAAGGGGGAAGGAAAGAAGAAGGGTACTGAGAAAGAAAGTGAAGAAAAGAAAAAGAGTACTGAGAAGCTGACTCCCACTAAACCTTCTAGACTCCGAAGGGGGACAGCATCGAAGGAAAGAAGGGGACTGAGAAGAAGAAATCTATTGCTGACATTAGTAAAACTCAGTCTCAGAAAACTCAGACTCCGGGTAAGGCCCAGGGTGTTTCGGCTGCGAGCACAGCTGAAATCGGCCCAAGTGGCTCAGGACCCCAGCAGACTACTCAGGCAACCCAGACTCCCAAAGACATTATTAAGGAGGTTGCTGAGTACGCTGAACAGGCGGTGGAGGACTCAGAAGAAGAAGAGGCTCCTCTTCCACCACCAGTTCAAGAAGGCAAGGGCAAACAAAAGCTTAAAATTCCAACCCCTCCAGCAAAGCGGTTAAGGTACATATCTGCTGAGGAGGAAGCCCAAATAGCTGCGGATGAGAGGCGCGCGGAGAAATTGCGAGAGGCCGAAGCGGCTAACAAGCCAAAGTCTAAGCTCGCCAAAGGAAAGACTAAAGCCCCATCCGGGGGGAGGAAAGAGAACGCTAGAGCGCCTCCGAGAAAGCTCATCATAACGAGATGAAGAGGACGAGAGAAAAGGAAAAGGAGCGACGCGAGAAGAGTACTGAAAGGCGGGGTACGTCCAAATCTAGATCTAGTACCCCTACCGAATCGAAGAAGCCCCTCGGCAAGCCACCGATACACAAGGAGAAGAAATCGAAGCCATATTTGATCGATGAACGAGATATCTATACGAGGCGAGGAGGCAAGACGGATTCAGCTGCCGAGAGAGAATTTGGAAGGCGGACCTTGAAGCTATGATGAAAAGGATGAAGAGGAGGCCAGGCGAGAGTGCCTTCTAAAGGCCGATATTCCATACAGTATAGGAAATTCGGGAAGCCGGTGACCGAAATTTCAAAGATGGCTAAGAACGAGATGAATGGATACCGGCTCGGCTCAATCAAAGATGGGAAAATGCGAAAATTGAGTTCATCAAGAGGAACTATTTTTGGAGGTTACGGTCCAACAGACAAGGATTGAAGCTTACATGGAATGGATGTTCGCATCGAACCCGAACTCTACCCATACCTCGACAAAGCCATATCCGAAGGTATAGAAGTCGGTATTCCGGGACCCCGGAATCATACCTCCACCGAGAAGACAGGGATGACTCGGTACACTATGGTACGATTGAAGCGGAAGTGAAGCATGCACGAACAAGAAAGAACTTACGAAGATGAGCCTGCGATTTTGCGGGAATTTCGAAGCTAAGGAAGATCACATACGGGATGTATGGAGTGCCGCTCCCTGAAGATCAGACTCAAGAGTTCATAGACAGAATCAAGAAGTTCAGTGGCCCTCCTCCTTAGATCTTTAGCTCATTCTCTTAGCATAGCAAGATTGTATCTGTACTGAATTTCTCTTACATATATATACAAATCTTCTTTTGGCTCTGACAACTACTTGTTGTCTAAATAGCCGTGTTTGCTTTATGCTTTAAACACTCAGAATCACTGAAGTGATTACTGACACACACACACTTTGTTTATTTACTTGTCAGTTTTTGCTCAGTTAGATCTCTGATAGACAAGACTTTCAGTTACTATTTCTCTTTGGAGGAAATTGTTGCATGGGGGAAATTATTGTAAAGGGGGAAATTGTTCTGCTCTGTCTCCCTCAGTAGTCTAGCACTTACCAGACAACTCCACTGATCCTACTTGTAATATTTGTAAGGAGCTACGTATGCGAGTGAGTTAGTGTTGAGCATAGTTGATAGGACATAGATGATAGGTTTTGGCATCATCAAATAGGGGGAAATTGTTGGGTGATGATTCAATCCTCAGCATGATCATACTTGTGGGAAATGATTCTATCTTCTATACTGAATCACGCTCAGTAGCCTCGTGCTCTGAACTGTTGAGAAGATTTGAAGATCCCAAAACCCTATCTGATTGGTGAACCATTCCTTTGTATTCGTATTTGACTCTGAGGTTTCAGACTCTGTAGACACTCTGCTCTGGTCAAGGCGCTCAGTAGCTCATCAGCCTCAGCACCAGTATAGAAGACTCAGTGAATACTGGACTCAGCAGGGAAGCAATGGCGAACTCGGCGAGAGTAGTTCATCTGGACTCGTAGCTGATTTTCAGTAGACCCTTCTCAGCTGTCTATCCACTGAATATAAAATCAGACTCAGCATCGGCTGACAGTCTTCTGAACTGTCTGAATCTTTTGATAAGCTATCAGTGTTGTCAAGTACGAGGAAGAGAGAAGTCAACTTCAGTTGCCTCGAAGTTTGTTCTGTCTCAACCACCACATCCACCTCGACGAATGACAAGCATACACGTGTCGTCTCACCTACTAAAGCTACAGTCAACATATTTCCGTAAAAGGAGGGAAAGGACACTGTACCTACTACACAAAAGAGCCGTTTGCTACCACAAAAGAGGGAAAAAGAAGAAGATCGTCTCCAACGGATCTATTCTTCTCTCCACTCTATAAATAGAGGGATCATTCAAGATTTGAAGAAAAAACCCACTACCCCAAGAACCTAGAACACATAGAAGCAAGAAACGAACAGAGCATTCAAACGAGCGAAATTAACGACTAAGTCTTCCGCAAGAATCAACCGAGTTATCTCCGGCGAAAGACTACATCCAGCTCAAAAGGAACCAAGCTGAACCGACATAAGCTTCTAGTATCCAAGCGGCCCGACACGAACCTATAGCTAAACCCTCGACTGTTCGTCGCTCTAGATAGCTACATTCTCGTTCCTTATCCCTCTAACCCTAAGCTCACTTGTTATACCCATAGCTTAGACGAAGGAGTTCACTTTTGAACCCAATCCTTATTGTATAAGGACTCCTTCATTGTTAGAGAAGTTTGTCAAACACTTAAAGTTTGATAGAATTGTAAGCCGGGACTTGCTCGAGTATAATCCCCAAGCCACGGCTTTGTCCGGTGTACAAGGCGACCGAGACTAACTCGGTATAATAAATAGCCTCCCGATCTATCGGGACAGTGGACGTAGGATTGTTGATATCCGAACCACTTTAAAAATATCTCGTGTCGTTTACTTACTTGTTTCATTGGTTTTTCGTGCATACCGAACATCATATTTAAAATCGATTTAACTGTCTCAGTATTCTGAACTTCTTATCTACTGAACTAAGACTTGCATAAAACGTTTTCCTCATTAAAACTGATTTGGACCTACACAATTCCGCACACTGAACTCTCACTGATCGATACTGAATTCTGACCTAGTCAGTTAGCAGATCTCAGCTGAGTCAGTACTCTTTTAGCCTTTAACACGATTCAGAACGGTTGTCTGGTCTGCTGAACTATTTCAGTACGGCACCTTCCTGAATAGGACTGTTCGTGTTCGAAAGTTGAGAAATTTGGATTCAGGTGTATTCACCCCCCCTCTACACCTGAACTCACTCACGGGACCAACAGTTATTGTTTAACATGTTTGATAGGAGAAATATGTGACGTAGAATTTCTTATTTTCGACTAAGAAAAAAAGATATAAATGAGGAAATATATATATTATTTAGTTAAAGCATTTGATGAGGTAAGCAAATTTTCAAATATGTGATATATAATTTCTTCTGCTTAAAACAAAAGAGATAAATGAAATAAAATAGAAGAAAAAAAGAAGAAATAAAAAAGAAATAAAAACCTATGAAAAAGTAATTACCCTATCCATCCCATAATTCATGCCCACTTTCTTTTCGGCACGGTATTTAAAGAGAGTTGTTAGTTGTATAAAGTTATATAAAATTGTGGATCCCATAAAAAAGTCGTGTATAATAATTTACTAAAAAATGAAACTAAACAAGAATTATGGCACAGAAGGAATATTATTTAATTAAGATGTTTCATGAACAAATTATACGATGAATAATTTATTTGACAAAAAAAGAGAAGATATGAGGAAGAGGAAAAAACGGGGCTATCACAAGAAAAGAGAGACTAAATGGTTAATAAAAGAAGATATGGTTAACAAAAAAAAAAAAAAAAAAAGAATTATTATTTAATTAAGATGTTTGATGGACAAAAATATACGATGTATGATTTATTTGACAAAAAAAATTGATACGAAGAAGAGGAACAAAAAGGGGTCTATCACAAGAAAGAGATGGGAAAAAAATAAAATAAAAAATAATAGATGAATTGGCCACCACCGGACCAAGTACTAATCTTGCCACCAACGACCTCTACCCTAGAACTTAAAGTGGAACTGCCTCCATTGGACCAAGTACTAATCAACTCCAATGGAAGCAGATTTATTATCATCCAATAGCTATGGATGGATAGATAAGTGTCAAATGTTGGAAATCGGAATTGAATGGAGAGAGGGCGGTTACTGGTCAACAGCTAAATTCTTGAATGGAGAGAGAGAATTGTAGGGGATATGAGAGAGAGAATTTGAGGAGAGAATTGATGAATAAACTTTTGGGACATGTGAGAGTTGAAAATCAATGTTGCAAAGTCAACATTTGGTTTCAGCAAAATGTTAACGTTGATATATCCGTTCTTATTTTATCAACGTGATAAAAGGAACATAAAAGATCCGTTAATATTAATCCGTTCCTTGCTAATAACCTTTGTTGGCAAATAAAGATTTGTATTATCTCAAACTTCTATATTTTAATGAACCAGTTTGTACATGTGACTTAGATTCGAATCAGTTCGAATCTATACAGGAATGGGCAGAGGGAGGGGGAGGGCAAATTAATTAAGTATATATTTTGTAACGCCCCAATTTTCATATACTTTACAAGGGGACGTAACTTCATATGTGATTTTCAAGTAAAATAGATTTTAAAAGGGAAAAATTTCAATAAAAGGGGTTTTCATTTAGAAATATCTTAAACAGAGAAAGTTTTAATATAATAAAACATGTACGTCTATTAGTTTCACAAATTTTAAAAAAATGGTGAAAAATGCGAAGTTCTTAATAAGACTAATTTAATGCGATAAAATAGTTTTCGAATCCTTTCATGTGTGACCATCACCATCAGCCACCTCAAGCATCTGCCGAACCATGAACTGAAAAGGTGAAAATATAAGGAGGGTGAGTACGACTACTCAGTGTGATCAAACATTATCCAAATTATAAACTATAAAGAATTTAACATGAGAAATTAAACATGCTAGCCTGGAGGCTTAACCCGAAGGTTTTACTGCGTGAATGCACGAATGCTAACCCGAAGGTTTACTTAGTGAATTGCCCGAAGGCTAACCCGAAGGTTTTACTGCGTGAATGCCCGAAGGCTAACCCGGAGGTTTTACTGTAACACCCCAATTTTCAAAACATAATAAGGGACGCTACTTCATACTTAACATGCATATTTCAACCTTTTCAAAACATTTTCAAGGAAAAAGAATCATTACAAAACTCCGATTATTTTCATACTCAGCGGAAGTCTTAAATAAAAATTACTATGACTACTAGTTGTCGAAAATAAAATGCACAGTTCATGACTAGTTTTAATGCATTAATAAGTTTCATAAATCCTTCCTCGTGTGACCATCACCACCAACACCTCTACGCAACGGCCGAGCCATTTCCTGAAAAAAGTTATAATGATAGGGATGAGTACGACTACTCAGTGGGAGATGTACACATTTACCAAAATTATAAATCACACCGATAAGACATGAAAAATTAGATCATGGAAAGAGATAATCGGCCATACAGACCACATGAACTTGTAATTTGGCCACACAGACCACATGAACTTTTCAAACAATCCGATTTTGACTGACGGCCTGATTTTGACTGATTTTCATAGAGGATCCGATTTCGATTTGAGGGCCCGATTTCGACCCTTCCTTTCATTCAGTGTCCGATTTCGACCCTTCCTTTCATGTCTGTCATAAACACATGAAATATCGAATATAATATATAATAAAGATAAACGTTACATTCCGCACCTTAACTTTGACTTGAAGAAAATAATTGATATCAATGTTTAAGTCATGCGCGCCGATCTTATACATAAAAATTTATCTTAACGACTCCACATGGAATGTCATGCATGTATCAACAATTTCAATACTTCATAGATCAAAATAATCAAACCAAAATGTATATTATACATAACCTTACTTACTAACATGCAACTTTAATGGTTTCACATAATAATAAACTTAAGTATATTAAACATAATCTTACTTCTTTCTATTGATAATTCATTCATGCATTGAGTAATTCGGCAACTCATGAAATAAACGAGTAAAATTATAAAAGTATTGCCCTAAAAATTATAGATCTCTAACATGAACAAGATAATATATATTCCATCACAATAAAACTTATCATGATAAAAAAATTCATTTAATAGTAACATGAAAACTTTTGTTTTTCAATCTATATACATATTGACAAAGAATTTGACACATCAAGAAACAAATTAACAAATAAATAGCAAACGTATCCTAAAAATTCTATAATTTTAACATGAATGACCTAACATATAGTATATTCTATTAAAATTCAGCATGGTCGAAAAAAACATAAAGAAAATATGAAAATCAATTTTCCTATCAAGCTCATGAACATGCTGTCAAAAACTGGCAGGTTACGAATAATAATTTTAAACAAATACTTATCGTGCTTCAACAATTCTACAAAAATAATAGATTATACTAGACATAATGAAGAAGACGACCCCAAATTTTAACGACGATATGACGATGGAAAGATGTGTAAATAATTCTTGAAACAGTTCGTAATTATGTTGACATATTTTCAAAAAAATTATGGGTTGCTGTATTATGAGCGACCTAGGGTATTTATAGGCCTAAAAATCATTATCTAAAGATCCCTAATTATATAAGGTATCAAATATATTTTTTCCATAATTATTTTCGTACTTATAAAATTTATATATAATTTAGTGTATCACTTACCATATAAGATATTCAATCATAGATAAATTAGGATATGGATAAAGACAACTAAATTTTTTTCCTAAAACATGTAAATCAAAAATATAATATCTATTTTATTCACAAAATATAATTTCAAATTATCTCCTAATAACTTAACACACTATAAAATATTATATCCTTTTATAAATCCTAGTAGGTTTAGGAAATCCAAAATAAATAAATATTATTCTTGTCTCATAATTCTAATATTATTTCTATCTCAATAATAAACAATATAATCATAATATGATATAAATAAACACATTCAAAGTTCAAAATTAATTTACATAATAAAAATGATTTATCAAAAAGTAACATAGATGCTTTAATTTTAATTTTAATTTCTAAGGCGCGACTTACATAACTAAAACACTTGATAACATGCATGAATAGATATGCAATGCATTTTACATTAAATATTTCGGGGTGTTACATCGTGAGTAGCCCGAAGGCTCTGCCTGTACTGAATAACGCATAAGACAAACTGTATAGTGTATAATAAGGATAAAAGAAAAACCCCACCTTAACCTTTTGAATGAATGAAAAATTATGGATACCAATGTTTAAGTCCTGCGCGCCGATCCTATACATGGAAATTTATCTTATTGACTCTATATGGAATGTCATCCAAGCACCAACAATTTCAATAATTCATAAATACAAATAGATCATAATAATTCAACAATGTATATTATATATACATGGAAATTTATCTTATTGACTCTACATGGAATGTCATGCATGCACCAACAATTTCAATAATTCATAAATACAAATAGATCATAATAATTCAACAATGTATATTATATATATGCTACTTATTAATATGCATTTTTAACGATTTCACATAGTAAAAATCTTAAGTATATTAAACATAATCTTATTTCTATTGACAATTCATTTGTGCATCGAATAATTCAGCAATTCATGAAATAAATTAACATAAAAGTTTTGTCCTAAAAATTATAGATCTCTAAGATTAACAACATATTACCTATTCCATCACAATAAAACTTATCATGATCTAGAATTCATTTAGTAGTAACATGAAAACTTTTATTTTTCAATATATATGTACATTGACAAAAGAATTTGGCACACAAGGAAACAAATTAACAAAGAAATAGTAAACGTATCCTAAAAATTCTATATTTTTAACATGAATAACCTAACATATATTATATCCCATTAAAATTCATCTTGGTTGAAAAAAACATAAAGAAAACATGAAAAATAATTGTCCTATCAAGCTCATGGACATGCTGTCAAAAACTGACAGGTTACAAATAACAATTTTAAACAAATACTTATCATGCTTGAAAATTTTTACAAAATTAATAAAGTATACTAGACATACCGAGAAAGACGATTATAAATTTTCACGATGATATGATGAATGAAAGATATATAAATAATTCTTGAAACAGTTTGTAGGTATATTGGCAGAATTTCAAAAATCTCATGTAAAACTATATTATAGACGAGTAAGGGTGTACTTATAGGCTTATAATAAATTATCTAAAGACCCCTAATCATAAAAGGTATCAAATGTATTTTATCCATAATTATTTTCGTCATTTTATCTTTCATATAGAATTTATTCTAGCACTTACTACTTAAGAGATTCAATCATAGTTGAATTAGGATATAGACACAATTAAAATTGATCCTAAAATGTGAATATCACGCATAAAATATCTATTTTAATCATAAAACATAATATAAAATTTTCTCCTAATAACTTAATACAATAATAAATATTATATCGATTTATGTATCCTAGTAGGTTTAGAAAAACCAAAATAAATAAATATTATCCTTATCTCATAATTCTAACATGATTTCTATCTCAACAATAAACAATATAATCATAATATGATATAAATAAACACATTCAAAGTTCAAAATAAATTTACATAACAAAAATGATTTAATGACAAATATGATATATGCTTTAATTTTCATTTAAATTTCTAGAGTGCGACTTACAGAACTACACACGTGATATCATGCATGATATATAAATGCTGATTATTATTATTATTATTATTATTATTATTATTATTATTATTATTATTATTATTATTATTATTATTATTATTATTATTATTATTATTATTATTATTATTATTTAATTAAAAATTTTGGAGTGTTACATATTTGATATGAGGTTAGCTATTGGTCTAGGGGTGAGATATCTGCTTGTAAAATTCTTGGAAGTGAGAAGTTTAGGGATAAAATCGCATGTTCTGTAGAAAATAAAAAGCTTGAATGCAGATGATGAAACGAAAATCTTAACTCACATTTAGAATGCAGACTCTGATGGCTTTTAAATAAGCCTTACAATGACTTAAACAACTGTGCAGAAAAATTAGAAATGGATAAACCATAACAAACTAAAATAATTCAAAATACTACATGGCTCCTAAAGACCAGTTTATTGACTGTGTTGGGAGATGATTCAACAGTAGACTGTTTAGAAGATTTGGTTGATCTCAAAATCCTAATTTGATTGGTGAATCATTTCGTTGTAATAGTAACGCCTTAGTCTCTGAGATAGTCTCTGAGAGTTTCAGACTCAGTAGACTTTCCTTCAGCATGGTCCAGGCTCAGAGTTCTGTCTGCTGATCCCTCAGTAGACTATCCGTCTCAGTACCATGGAGTGAAGACTCAGTAGTTCTGGACCAGCAAGAGCAGCATACTAAGAGGTGTTCAGATTCAGTAGTGCTGGACTCAGTCGGAGCAACATACTGAAAGGAGACAGTAGAACTGGACTCAGCAGGAGCAGTTCACTGAACTCAGAGTCGACCTTCAGTAGAGTTGGACTCAGCAGGAGTATACTACTAAACCCAGGCCAGACTCAGCAACGGCCTGACAGTCTCCTTGATTGTCAGATGATCTTCAATGTTAAATCAGTGGAGTCATCCGAGGTTGTTGACATCAAAGAAGTCAGCTTCAGTATCTGCCTAGAAGTCTGTGTGTCTCAACTACTTTCTACGCCTCGACTAATGACAAGCAGCCAGCTGTCGAAGTTCTGATAAAAGCTGCTAGTCAACAACTTTCTGGAAATGGAAGAAAAGATCTACGCGATTCCTTAAAAGAGTCGTTAGCTACCCAAAGAGAGTGACATGTGGACAGTTCGTCTCCAACGGATCTATCCATAGCTCACCTCTATTAATAGAGGGAAAATCAAATCGAACAAGATAATAACACAGAGCGATTTACGAGCAACGAACGAACTAGAACTCAAGCTTTCCGCAAGAACTTCAGTGAAACACTCAAAGGCCCCGTTTGGTTGGCAAGGATTCTACCTCAGGAAAGTAATTTGATTCCAAATTGTTAAAATCCTGTGTTTGGTAGTATGCGGAAAGTAATTTGATCCCAAGTTTTTAAAATTATTTGTTTGGTTCAATTTTAACAAAATACTAGGAAAGTAATGAGAATCCTAGAAATAAGAAAAATGGTGTAATAATTGTGGATTCTTTTTCCTTGTTTAGAATAGGTATTCTTTTTCCTTGGTACAAGGAAAGTAATTTATTATTATTATTATTATTATTATTATTATTATTATTATTATTATTATTATTATTATTATTATTATTATTATTATTATTATTATTATTATTATTATTATTATTATTATTATTATTATTATCATTAAAAATATAATAATAATTAGTTATTATTGAATAATAATATTATTAATTTACAGTTAATATATTTCTATAAATTAATCGAATATTTTAATTTATTTATATTTTTATTATTTTTTATTTATGAACAATAATAATAATTTAATAATAACTATTTTTCTTAAATAAATTTTTTACTATTCGGAAAAATATTATTATTAAAATAAGTGAGTACTTTAATAAGATTATTATTATTATTATTAAAGATGTTATTAATATTAAAAAAGATGTTTTTATGTAATATTTATTATTATTATTATTAAATAAGATGTTATTGATATTAAAAAAGATATTTTAAACTAAATATTTTGAATATTTTATTATAAATTATATAATAAAAAAAATTATCAATAATAATATTTTCGGTGATTTTATATATTTATGAAATAATAATATGACAATTAACAAATAATTGATGATAAATATATTTTATTCATATTATTAATAACATGATTTTACATTTCCTAGTATCAACCAAACAAGTGCAAGTAATCTGCTTTCTTTAGAATCATATTCCACGGAATCAAATTCCTCAATAATTTTACTTTCCTTAATCATTTTCCTCGCAATCATATTCCACAGAATCATATTCCCTAACAACATTACTTTCCTAACAACCAAACGGGGCCAAAGCGAAAGGCGACTACTTTGCTCTAGGGAACCAAGCTGATTAGAATCAAAGCCTCTAGTATCCAAGTGATCGAACACGAACTCAGAGAGATTATTCCTCATTGTTCACCACTCTAGAAGCCATTTCTTGATCCCTTCTCTCTAACATAAGCTCAACTGAAATATCTATAGCTTAGACCCGATGGAGTTCATATCTTGAACTGTTCTTATTGTAAATAACTCATTCATCGTTGGAGTGTTTGTCAAACTTTATAGTTTGATCCTTGTAAAGTGATACTTGCTCAGTATAATCTTCAAGGCCGTGTTTGTCCAGTGTACAAACCAACTGAGACTAACTCAATATAATAAAATAGTTTCCTGATTTTTTCGGGACAGTGGACGTAGGATTGTTTGATATTCGAACCACTTTAAAATCGTTGTGTTCATTTACTGTTGCATTGATTTACTGTTCATACTAAAAACCGTTTTACAAAATCATATAACAGAGTTTCAGAAAAACTTAAACTGAGTGCACTAACCTACTGAAACAGTTTTAATAAAAACGTTTTCAACTCAACTGAATCGGGCCTACACTATTCCGCACGCTACTGAACTCTTACTGAACGGTACTGAATTATGACATCAGTCAGCTAGCAAGCCTCAGTATAGTCAGTCAGTTTGTCTACGCGATCCAGAACAGCTTGCCTGGTCTACTGAATTTATTCAGCAAGACACTCTCCTGAATTGGATTGTTCGCGTTTTAAGTTGTGAAAGTTTTCAGGTGTATTCACCCCCCCCAACACCTGAACGTTTATCTCGGGACCAACAGACTGCAACCAACTTAATTGATCTACAAGTAAAGACTAATTCTTACTAAAGATTCCAACATGTTCTTCTATTTTTAATCCTATATATTATTTCTCCTTATTTCTTTTTCTTTGTTCTTTTTCTCTCCACGGTACTCTTAGAAACAAGTAGTAAATTGGGCCCTCTTGAGCTAAATTTTTGGCTCCGCTTCTGTATACAGGTAGAGTGAATAGATGAGCTTAAATACTTTAGCGTTGAAGTTGCGGAGCTCAGTCAACCTAGACTGAACTCAGGCTGTAGATAAGAACTTAAAGTTCGAAATCATTTCAATCTTAGTCAAGTTGACTAAAGTATGAGGTACAAGGCAAAAATTTATAAGATGATTGTGAACGAAGACATGCAACTACCAGACCAGCCTCAACTAATCAAGAAGCACAAGCTACGTTCTTGTCGGTAAAGGAGCTTCACGTACCTCAAGATTTGCAGAAGAAAGTGTTAACGCCCAAATTTTCAAAATCCTTAAAAGGGGGACGTCACCTAGTGCTTTAAATGATAAGTTGTAATTTTTAATTCAGTGGAAAACTTTAAAATATGAAAGGAAAAGTGCAGTATATCTTTTGGTCCAGAGATGAGTCTTTAGATGTTGGGATGGGAGGGGGAGGGGGGGGGGGAGAATACACCTGAGTCCAAGTTTTTAACTCAAACGCGAAAATAAGTCTGATACTAATTTGCTTGCTAAATTGATTCGGTTCGCTAAATAAATTTTCTGATCACGTGACAGAGTTGATTTAGTATAGTATTGTTTACTGACTAAAGTGAGTTAACAAGTAGTTTCGTGCAAGAATTAGTGGGGAAATGTGTAGGCCCAATTTTATCATCTCTTTTGAAAAATATTTATTAATAAAAATTATTTCAGTTATGCTTGTGCGTATCCCCGTTGATATGCATGCTTTGAATTCACTAGAGCTTGTGTGCTTGTATGCTTTGTATTCACGTTGATACCTTCATTGCATGGAAGATGATCTATATTTATAGGCTTGACTGGAGAATAGACCCATTGGAGAGGACCTAGACACGTGTCGAATATGACAAGCAAACGACCATCTTCAAATTTGAATTGCACTATAGAAATTTTCTATTTTTCAGAATTCAGAGGTTGACTGCAGCTTTTATGTCATAACAAGTACAACTCTAGCAGTTCCTCATTGTTCGAGGTCAGTTGGTAGGTGAGATTTGTCCAAACTCCAAGACTGATACTAAGTTGACTTCCTCTGATACCTCGGACACTTTACAAAAAAGATCTCTATCGAAATTCTCCAATGTCTTCATTATGTTAATCGTTGCTTCTTATGACTTCCACAATATAAACGGAATCCTACTTACGCTTCAGACAGCTGAAATCCAGAGATTGTTGTTAGGGATTCACAACTGAAACCAAAGCAACTACTGAAAATATCTAGCCTACTGAGCTCATAACATGTTCAACTCAACTAAATTATATATTTATTACAATATGTTGGTTCATCAATCAACTAGGATTTTGGGATCTTCAAATCTTATATTATAAATCGTCACTCAACAATTCCCCCTATTTGGTGATGCCAAAACCAATTACAACAAATAGATGTACTGAATACAAACACAAACAGAATAACATAATATGCATAAGTGTGAGTGTGTGTCGGTGATTACTTGAGTGATTAGTTGTGTAAAATTAAAATATGAGCCTTTATGACAATGAGTGGTTGTTAGGCCAAGAACTGCGTATTGATTCCATTCGAGTAGAGAATTTGAAGGAAATAGGAGGTGAAGAACGATATACCTTCCTCTGCGTATGTAGTTGCAACTCTGATTGTTGCCCGTGTGTCAGATCTTCTGACCTGCGTCCCGGCCTTTTTCTCCCTCAGGGTGGTCAGAGAACTGGAGAAAATAAGATTACTGTCTCCCTATCTCTCACACCGTGCGTGTATGTATAATGTGTGTGTATCTATTTATGAACAAAATGCTAATATATATAGGCTTCAAAAGGCAATATAATATTAATATTTGTAGCCCATTAATTTAATTATATTCCTAATGACCTTCCACATAATTAGCCCATAATATAATTAATTAATTTATTGGGCTACTAATATTTATCAATTAAGTGGTCTGGCCAATTAATTCCAGATAAATAACATTATTAAATAATGTAAAATTACATTAATCTATTAATAATGATTTCTGAGAGAAATTTAATAATTAGGCAACTAATTGGGCCAGATCAGGGATCTAATACAAGAAATAAAGCAGGGCCTCAAATTAATTAATTGTCTATGCTCAGCCCAGAGCAAAATTAATTAATAAACACAGATTCATTCTACTAGAGAATCCGTGCTGACTTACCCCTTTTATCCCAAATTGAGCAAGGGCTTGTATTTTAGACTTAATCGATCTCCGTATTTAAGATGGAAATATCCGTTAATTAATTAAGGTCACTGACAGATTAAATTAATTAACATCTTATTATATTCCTGAGTAGTACCACTAGAACTTATTAACACACCTGAACTTAATCAACCGATCGGGTTTAGTGTGCTAATCCTTTCGAGTTCCTCAGGGGATATTATCAACCCATTTTATTAGGATACGGTTGCAAGATACAGACAACCAACCTGAGCCACAAATGACCACTAGCACCCAAGATACGTAGATCCGATCGCGATGAAGTTCACCATAGTAGGTCAAAGTGATAGATAGCCAAATGCACTCAGCTGAAGTCTTACCAAGCTTAAGACCAGCTAAGTTACCTAGATCTTGGTTCTCCACTAAGGTCAGTTAGGAGAACACATCTTACTGTGATTCATCAATACGCCACCTTAAGTGTACCAGTAAAGACAAGCAGCTAAGACAAGCCACTTCTTATCTAAGTTGTCTCATCTGTGATAACTGTTTATATCTTGTCAGTTCAACCAATTTGTGTTGTCTTCTGTGATACCTGACACACTACACAAATCTAACTTTATACAAGATAAATGATAACATGTGCAAATATATATATTTATCAGATAAGAGAATAAAATAGTGGTAAGGACAAAAACACATTGTATACAAGCATAAAAAACTGCTTCCAGTATACAAAATCCCAATAATTCTCCCACTTATACTAAAGCAAACTTTTAGTATACAATGTGTCAGTTCTATGTAGAAACTAGTATTTAGCTATATGTTGGTCCCGAGATAAACTTCAGGTGTAGAGAGGGGGGGGTGAATACACTTGAAAACTTTCTCAACTTAAAACGCGAACAGTCCTATTCCGGAGAGTGCGTTGCTGAACAAGTTCAGTAGACCAAGTATGATGTTCTGGATCGCGTGGACAGAGTGACTGACTATACTGAGGCCTGCTAGCTGACTGATGTCAAAATTCAGTACCGTTCAGTAAGAGTTCAGTAGAGTGCGGAAATGTGTAGGCCCGATTCAGTTGAGTTTGAAAACATTTTTATTAAAAATGTTTCAGTATGTTAGTGCATTCAGTTAAGCTTTGCTGAAACTCTGTTGAATGATTTTGTAAAGCAGTTTTCAGTATGAACAGTAAAATCAATGCAACAGTAAAAACATAACACAACGATTTTAAAGTGGTTCGGATATCAAACAATCCTACGTCCACTGTCCCGAAAAGATCAGGAGGCTTATTATACTGAGTTAGTATCAGTCGGTTTGTGCACTGGACAAACACTGGCCTTGATGATTATACTGAGCAAGTCCCAGTTTACAAGTATCAAACTGAAGTGTTTGACAAATTCTCCAACAATGAAGGAGTTCTTAACAATAAGAACAGTTCAAGAATGAACTCCTTCGGGTCTAAGCTATGGATATATTCAGTTGAGCTTAGGTTAGAGGGAAGGGAACAAGAAGGTGGCTTCTAGAGTGATGAACAATGAGGAATAAACTCTATGGGTTCGTGTTCGATCACTTGGATACTAGAGGCTATTGATTCTAATCAGCTTGGTTCCCTTGAGTAAGAATGTCGCCTTTCGCTTGAAGTGTTTCTCTGAAGTTCTTGCAGAAAGCTTAAAATCTGTCAGTGTATTGCTCGTAATCGCTCGTTCGTGTTCTTGGTTTCTCGTGAGCTTCCTTCGATTTGATTTTCCCTCAGTTTATAGAGGTGAGCCATGGATAGATCCGTTGGAGACGAACGATCCATGTGTCATCTCTTTGGGTAGCTAACGGCTCTTTTAAGGAATCTTGCAGAGTCTTTTCCTCCATTTCTGGAAAGTGGTTGACTTGTAGCTTTTACCAGAACTTTGACAACTGGCTGCTCGTCATTGGTCGAGGTGTAGAAAGCAGTTGAGACAAACAGACTTCTAGGCAGATACTGACGCTGACTTCTCTGATTACCTTGTATGACTCTACTGATTTAACATATAAGATCATCTGACAGTCAGGGAGACTGTCAGGCCGTTGCTGAGTCTAACCTGGGTTCAGTGGTATACTCCTGCTGAGTGCAACTCTACTGAAGGTCGACTCGAGTTCGGTGAAGCGCTCCCGCGAGTCCGGTTCTACCGAGTGCTTTCGATATCTTTGCTCCTATCGAGTTCAAGCACTACCGAGTATGAACACCTCTCAGTATGCTGCTCCTGTTGAGTCCAACACTACTGAGTCTTCACTCCATGGTACTGAGGGGGATAGTCTACTAAAGGGTCAGCAGACAGAACTCTGAGCCTGAACCATGCTGAAGGAATGTTCATAGAGTCTGAAACTCTCAGAGACTAATGAAGGATAATTGAACATGAACGATTACCTTCCTCCTTCGTATGTTGTCGCGGCTCTAATTGTTGCTCGTGTGTCAGATCTTATGATCTGTGTCCCGGCCTTTTTCTCCCTCTAGGTGGTCAGAGAACTGGAGAAAATTAAGAATATCATCTCTCTCTCATTCACGTATAGCGTGTATATTATGTGTATATGTCTGTCATCTGTTTATAAACAGAATACTAATATATATATATATAGGCTTCAAAAGCCAATATAATATTAATATATATGTAGCCCATTAATTTAATTATATTCCTAATGGGCTTCCACATAATTAGCCCATAATATAATTAATTAATCCACTGGGCTACTAATATTTATCAATTAATTGGCCCAACCAATTAATTCCAGATAAATAACATTATGTAACAATGTAAAAATATCAACTAATTGGGCCAGATCAGGGATCTAATTCAAGAAATAAAGCCTGGCCTCAAATTAATTAATTATCTATGCTCAGCCTAGAACAAAATTAATTAAGAAACACAGATTCATTCCACTAGAGAATTCGTGCTGACTTACCCATTTATCCCAACTTGAGCATGGGCTTGTATTTTAGACTTAATCGATCTTCGTATTTAAGATAGAAATATCCTTTAATTCATTAAGCTCACTTACAGCTTAAATTAATTAACATCTTATATTCCTGAGTAGTACCACTCGACCTTATTAACACACCTGAACTTAATCAACCGATCGGGTTTAGTGTGCTAATCCTTTCGTGTTCCTCAGGGGATATTATCAACCCATTTTACTAGGATACGGTTGCAAGATACAGACAACCAGCCTGAGCCACAAATAACTACTAGCACCCATGATACTTAGATCCGGTCGCGATGACGTTCACCATAGTAGGTCAAAGTGTTAGATCGCCAAATGCACTCAGCTGAAGTCTTACCAAGCTTAAGACCAGCTAAGTCACCGAGATCTTGGTTCTCCACTAAGGTCAGTTAGGAGAACACATCTCACTGTGATCCATCAATACACCACCTTAAGTGTACAAGTAAATACAAGCAACTAAGACAAGCCACTTTTTATCTAAACTGCAGCTTAAACCAACAACTTATCTTTAAGTTGTCTCAGATGTGATAACTGTTTATATCTTATCAGTTCAACCAATTTGTGTTGTCTTCTGTGATACTCGACATACTACACAAATCTAACTTTTATACAAAGCAACTAAGACAAGCCACTTTTTATCTAAACTGCAGCTTAAACCAACAACTTATCTTTAAGTTGTCTCAGATGTGATAACTGTTTATATCTTATCAGTTCAACCAATTTGTGTTGTCTTCTGTGATACTCGACATACTACACAAATCTAACTTTTATACAAGATAAAGGATAACATGTGCAAATATATATATTTATCGGATATGAGAATAAAATAGTGGTAAGGACAAAAAAAAATTGTATACAAGCATAAAAAAATGTTTCCAGTATACAAAATCCCAACAAAATTACAGTTACATGAATCATTAAGTTAGGCCAAGGAGGATCTAGACTAAGCCACTACTCCTTCATTTTGAGTTGTGATTATGTACCTAATATGATACAAGTTATTTTATGTGAGTTGTGATTATGTACCTAGTATAGTTATGTGGTGTATTTGGTATTCCTACTTCTACGTAAGTGGTTGATCTAGTGTTCAATTACTGTTAGGGTCAACTTAAATTAATAATATATATATATTTTTTAATTTGTATCCTATTAGGTACATAATCCCAACTGACATAAAATAGAAATAATCTATTAATAAACGATCTGATAATTATAATTAATTATTTCTTTTATTAATCAGTTAATTATTAATAAGTGAATAATAATAATTTTATTAATTACATTTAAAAATCGTGTACCATTAATTAATAAATTAAAAACACATTAATCCCTTTAGTAGAGAGAGAGGCGAGACTATTAATCTCTTAGTGGGCAGACTCGTGGAGAATGGATCAATTAAATTGTCTGCATTCCCTGTCTTCTCTATCAGAACGTCTCCTCTCCTCTCTCCTCTCCTCTCCTCGTCATACTATTTCTCATATGATGTGGTATTTATACTCTTTATATTTTGTCGCTTTGTAGTTTCTAAGTCCAATGGAATAAATACATCCGTGTAAACTATCTCGTAGGATGCATGTATGGAGATTAATTAAAGTGTCCCTTCAACGAATCTAAACTGGACGGTTCCGACATTATGGGCATCCACACTTAGTTCCATAATACAGAGCTGCATATTAGTTGATTTGGATTTTTTTTTTACCGCTCTATATCCAAATTTATCTATTACTTCATCAACTGACAATTTTTTTTTGTAGTACTTGTGTTCGAAAATTCAAAAACTTTGTGATGTATAAAATATTAGGTCTAACGGCCAATAACTATAATTCACTATAATCACTCGTGAATTACATAATGAAGTTTTAAAAAATCAATCCAAACAAGCCATATCTAATACTGCTCGCAAGTCTATTGTAAATGCTTAAAATAGTTTGGAATGCAAATACAGTTCTCTAATAACCACCCAATATTATTCGCAAGCTTTTCTGCATTAGTAATGTTAATAAATGAAATGTGCAAATTCACTTAACAACACTGTATTCTGTTTGCTTTGATTTCTCTCTAACAATGCTACTCAATCGAGAGTGCTTTGACCTTTTTATATAGAGTCCTTGGAGTCTTGGAAGTTGAACGAAGCTGCGTACATGATGATAATTGTCGTTTCTTCATAATTGTGTGATCAATCAAACCTCCGTAATGTGATCGACCGTTATCTTTTTTTTATTTTTTTAATATAATGAGGAATTCGTCATAAAATAAATTTATTATATATAGCGGCTTCAATAGATTTCAAACTCATGACATTCAATCAGAGACTAAGCATCTTCACTCCTATTTCAAGAGAACACTCAACCGTTATCATACTTTCTTGTGTTGTCGTAGCCTCCGAAAGCAATGATATCAACTAGCTAAAATATTTCTCCTTCCTCATTGGGTGTCCAGATTGTAATTAAGGAGGTGATTAGTATGTGTATTTTAATTCTTCTATTTTCATTCCAATACTGATATGGGTTACAATGGGAAATATGAAATAGTCGATGTCAGCTTGTCGATTCATATGAAAGTTTCAACGAAACCATTTCCGCTTATTTCAACAAAAGAAGCCTGAGCTTCTTGACTAAACACGTCCCAAGAAATGAATATTTGTATTACTAATTCATCGAATTAATTTACAATTTCTAGGAAGAAACACAATCATGTGGAATTGTTTGACTAGTAATTATTTTTGCGAAGTAATATATTATTAAGTTTTCTAAATTATAATTTTGATTTGATTAAATATAGCTAGTTTGGAATTAAGTTTTTCATAGTTGTTCTGTTCACAGTTAATTATCTAAAGAAAAAAAAATCGAAAATACTTAAGTATTTGTTTTTCTTGCTCAGTAGAATAATAATTATCTTTAAATTTAAATTTATATTATATGTATATATCTTATACTAGTTTAATGTTAATCTTGGAATGATGTCAATCTTGGTATAAGCTGTAGTAGTAGTAGTAGCATCTGTAATCAAATTTCAAATATCTCGACTTTGGCTTATTTTTCAGCGCTGAGCTGTCATATCTATATGCTTAGACTATAAATTCTCATGTGTTGTAATATGATGCTACATATCCTTCATAATCATTTGGTGAAGATAACTTTAAAGAGAAAAGCTAGAGTAGATGGTTTTCTTCTGTTTCCTGGTGGATCAGAAGAGCGTGGTTCGGCGGAGCAAGCCAGTGGCGGGCACGTGTTCGCGGTGCCGCCACGGGGCCACGGTGGCCGATATGCAGACCTTAACTAGATTTTGCTACATCCCGTTTTACTGCAACTCATGGAAGGCTATAATATGCAGTTTCTGTGGGAATATTCTCAAATCGTATAAGTGGTCATCATCATTATATAAGTATAAATATATGTAACTATTTAAGAAGGAAACTTTTTCTGATCATTTCAATTTCATTATGGAAACGATATTTAGTTTATTATGTCAAAAGGGCAAGCGTTTATTCATTCATCAACATGATTAGTGTATACACACTCTTGGTTGAGTGATGGAGGAGAAGTCGAAATAGTTCAGTTGATAATTCTCTATTTTGCACGCCTTTGCTCTTTGAGCTTTTAGGATTTTTATAGTTCTAATATATGCATTGTAACAGATAGTCTTGTAAAATATAGAAATTGAATGGTGCGTCCATCTTCCCCATTCTTATCCGTTCGGCGGATCAACGTTTGGATGCCTACATCCGGTATCTGGGGAGCCAAAACAATGGATCTAGAAAAATCATTTTCTGATATTCATGTGCAAATCAACAGAACTTGGTTTTTATTCATGTGCGAATCAACAGAACTTGGTTTTTAGTGTTGGAATCATATTCTGAAAGAATTAACAAATTCGATCTTTATCCCATGTATCCTACTTATTTTTATATTATCTATTGTTATTTCAATTAATCATCAATGAGATTCCTAACTATCTTCCACATGCCATTCACTATGTAACATGGGGAGAGGATCATTTGTGAACCACTTCCTTAGGTGCTCAAAAATGAACAAATCTAGACTTTCCATTTCGAAGATCAAAGGTTATGATAAAATAAAGATTATTTAATTTTAATAACTCATTTAAAATATAGTAATGTTCTTTGATTTATTCCCTACCACCACAACTTAATATTTTTGTCCCCACTCATATTCTCTCTCTCTCTCTCTCTCTCTCTCTCATCACTACGTTTCTCTCTTTTCTTTATCTCTATCCATTCGAGTGCATTAAATTTTGTCAATAAGTGCATCATGATGTACCTTCGAGTACATTAAATTTCTCAATCTGCTTACTATTTTATCTTCTTACTTTTATGCGTTATTTATCTTAATGTTGGGATGAGATTCAGTTGAAGATCCCAAAACCCCTAGCTGAATGATGAGCCTTCGATAATGTAAAAGCTTAATTGAGTTCAGTATGTTAGGAACTCAGTAGGCTAGAGTTCAGTAGCTAGTGCATTTCGTAGAAGATCCACCACTCAGCCGAAGGAACTCAATACCGAAGAAGTCAGTTGGACAAGCTATAACCAACTGAATCTGCAAAGAAATTTAAGCCACTAATTATCAGAACAATAAGAATGGAAGTATGAGATAATTCAGTTAAAGGTCCGAGGATTCAGAGGAAGTAAACTCACCGTACACTTGGAGTTTGAACAAGCCTCATCTACTCTCATAACCTCAACCAATGAGGAGTCGCCAGCACTCTACCTGCTCTTCCATAAAGCTGCTCCTAGACTGAGAAAGAGGAAATCTCTACAACGATATTCAAAATTGATATGACCGTTTTCCTTGTCTTATTCGACACGTGTCTAGACTCCCTCCAACGGATCTATTCATGAATTGAAGACTATAAATAGAGAAGAGTCTTCATGCAGAAAGACAACACAGGAACCAAGCACTCAAGCGAACATACTTTAGCGAACTCAAAGCCAAACACAGGGAAGAACTTGCTCATTTGAAGATCATCTTAGTTTTTCTCTCTAAAGATCCTTTAGTTCCCCTTCTCAAACCAAAATGTGCTTATTGTAATATCATTAGCTTAGAAACGTCGAAGGAGTTCATCTTTGTGAACTGTTCTTATTGTAAGAGCTCCTTCATAGTTGGAGAAACTCAAACCTACACGGTTGAAATTGTAAAGTCACTACGATTATAAGTAGATATTTTTCCAGCGTATAGATTAACTAAGACTTGCTCAGTACAAGCAAACAAGAACGTATTTGTCCAGTGAATAGATCGACTGAGACTTGCTCAGTATAAGCTAATCAAGAACTCCTGCTTTCTTCAGGACAGTGGACGTAGGATCCTGTGTATTCAAACCACTTAAAAAATTACCTGTGTTGGTTTACTGTTGCATTGATTACTGTTCACGTTACATAAAACTGACTTTAAATCAAACAACATAAAACGGGTTTTTCAACTGAGACGAATATATTTTTGGGCCTACACTTCCCACACGATTTCTGATACTAAACTACTGTTCACTGACATAAGTCAGTAGACTGTACTCAGTAGAAGAACTCTGCCCACACGATCCAGAAAGTTTATTTGGCCAACTGACAAGTTCAATAGACTAGTTCTGTAGCAACATTCAATTAAGCTGACTTTCGCGTTCTGAGTAAGAATTTGCATTCGGATGTATTCAACCCCCCCCCCCCAACACCTAAGGCTCGTCTCTTTATAAGGTCGCAATTGAACAGATCGAGCAAGCTCAAATTGACGTAACATGAAACCTATTAGTGCGAAAGCGTCATGCCGAGCAACAAAAGTCCACAGACCACCTAATTGACACCAACGAGTAAAGTCTCCTTGTGCTTCAGGACCCCATAGTAACAACAAAGAATGTGCTAAACTATTAGCAGGAGTAGAAACTACCGCTGTTTAGAAATTACAACCTTCCAAATAGGAACTCGCCAATCCACGAATTACAAATGTCTGGAAAAGCTCTATTTCTATTTCGCGCGGTAATCTACAACGGTGTAATGAAAGTGTAGCAAAAGCAGCTCTCGGGGGTCGAATCGATTGTATCAGAGCGGTGTTCTTCTGATCATCATTTTCTGAAAACCGGTCTACTCCAACAGATCCTGAAAAACCGTTTTCTTTGCATTTGCATCTCTTCATAGAATCTTATACCATATTCTTCAAAATGTCTGATGTTTCAGGTATAAGGACGGTACTCATGTTTCAGCAGAAAACTATGCGGTATGGCGTGTAAGGATGGAGGCACATCTAACATCACTACATGACAGCATGACTGAGGTTCTAGAGAAAGGACCCATTGTTCCCATGATCGACAACATCAAACTTGAAATTGAGGGAGCAATAGGTGCCAGAACCGATGCGAAGGTTCCTAAGGACAAAAGTCTCTTTACACCGAAAGAGAGAAAGCTGCACAATCTTAACCGAGTCCTCAGTGACTCACACCTCGGCAAAGTGCACGACTGCAAGACTGCAAAAGAGCTATGGGATGCTCTCGCAGTGCTGAGCCAAGGAACTCCACAAATCAAAGAAAATAAACTGGAGTTGGAGCTGCAGAAACTCGAGGCATTTACAATGCTTCCCGAAGAGTCTATTGATGATTTCAACGTTAGATTCACAAATCAAATCAACATCATCAACGGGGTGTGGAGAATATTCAGCAACAAAGATACCAACACTAAGATTCTAAGGGCTCTTAGCAGGTCCAAGTGGTACTCTTTTTCTACATGTTTAGGAAGAACTAACTTAAACTATGTTACTCCTGATTACATATTTTCAGAATTAAAAACAGATGCGTTTAGTTTAATCTTCCACATACCCCTAATGCTGAGACTGAAGTGCCAATAGATCGTGCTTATAAGGCAACAATTAGCACACCTGGAGCTAGTCCCTCAGTTACAAGTCAATCAGTCGGAAGTTCCATGTCAATCCCTACTGCTGAAAACTTAGCTGAGAAATACGCTCTCCTCTCAGTCAAATACCAGAAGGAAAAGGACAAGCTCAGAAAGATGAAAATGAAGAAAGCTTCAAAAAGCTATCAAGGTAAGAGAGAAAATACTTATTCGAAAAGTGAATCTAAATCTCTATCTGAATGCAGAAATGCTGAGACTGCCTCCGTTGGACACAACGAGACACCAAAAAGGGAAGGCAGGAGCTCAGCATGCTACAACTGCAAGAAGCCAGGACATTATCAGTATGAATGTCGAGAGCTCACGGCAACTGAAAGAGCTGAAAGGCAAGCCAGATGCGACAAGTTCATTAGGAAGAGGCAAGCCAACATAGCTAGAGAGCTATCCAATTGCTCGAGTGATGAAGAGTTGTTCATGGAGTCATCCAATGACAAAGTAGCCTTCATGACAATCGAAGTTGAAGATACTGAACTGTGTCTTATGGCTGGAGAAGAGGCTGAGGTAAATTCTAACTCTAATTTATGCCCCTCTTCACCATGCACACACGACACAAGGTCTATTGCAGGTGAACCCCTAGATGTGGTTCTCCCATACAAGGTCTACGTGAGGAACAGATCGAGATGAGCCAGCAATTCAGTAGAACACTTCAGGAGATGGAACTCCTAAGAGTTGAGAATCAAAGACTTCCGATGAGGAGTCAAGACTCTACTGAGTCTGAAGGACTTGTTCTGAGACAGAAGGAAGAGATTAATTCTCTGATGACTAAGTCTCAACAACAAGAATCACAGATCTCAGTGTTGACTAAGGACAACTCAGAGAAACAAACTGAAAGTTCCAGTCTTAAAGGACAAGCTTGCACATTCCAAAGCTGAGTATGAAGCTCTGAGGAAGAGCGATGAGGTTTGGAGAACCTTAATGACTGAGCAATACATAGGAGCAAAAGAAAAGCTTGAGAAGTTGCTTAGATCACAGAGACCATGCTCCACGAAGGAAGGACTTGGTTACACTTATGAAGCAACTACCTCAGGACAGAAAAACTTAGATCAGTTGGCTGACAGATTTGTCCAACGGGGAACTCAATACGCAGAATCTTCAACCCCTCAGACAGAGAATAAGCAGAAAATAAAAGCACCTCAGCCCAGCTATCAGAAGATGACCCAAGGTTCAAGCCCCAGAACACCTAGATCCAACTCAGGGGGAACCAAGAAGGTCAAATGGGCCGAACAGTATGGCGATCCACAATGGACTCACCTAGCTCAGTATGGATCATACTATTATGAGTTTAGAGTCAAAAGCCCAAAGGTTCAGAAGAAACCTGAAACTCAGAAGATTAAGAAGTTAGGATATCCAAGCTCAGTAGAGAGATCAGTTGGCAATCAGGGCAAGAAGAAATCTGAAACCATCAGGGTTGTCAAACAAGTTTGGGTCCCAAAGTCCACTAACCTCTAAGGACCAAACTTGAAACAAAAGGGTACCTAAATATGTTTCTGTTTTGCAGGTGTAAAGGACCCTTGGATCGTGGACAGCGAATGCTCAGGACGCATGACACATCAAAAGAATCTGCTGACCAACTACGTTAAGCAAGAAGGAGCCAGAATTGAATTTGGTGACAACTCTAAAGGATACACAATAGGATAGTGAACACTGAAGATAGGAACTGCAATGTTCCCAGAGTATCATATATTGAAGGATTTCAACATAATCTCCTTTCAGTCATTCAATTTTGTGATAACTCCAATAAAGTGACTTTTGACGCAGGTTTTTGTGATGTTCTTGACAAATCTACAGGAAAAACTGTGTTATCAGGCTCGCGGAGGAGAAATATCTATTATGCAGATTGAAATACCGCTGAACCTGAAGCCTGGTTGCTAGCACATACAAAGTCATATGACAAAACAACGTGGATGTGGCACATAAGATTAAGCCACCTGAACTTCAAAACGATGAACAAGCTAGCAAGAGATGCTAAAGTTCGAGGACTGCCCAACAAAGTGTTCAAGAAACATAAGAATTGTGAAGCATGCCTGAAGGGAAAGCAAACCAAATCTAGCAATCCGCCAATTCCGTCACCTTTTACTGATGGGATCCTTCAACTGCTGCACATGGATCTTTTTGGGCCAGTCTCTGCTGTGACAATCAGAGGAAATAAATATGCTCTTGTAGTCATTGATGACTATTCAAGATACGCATGGGTGATTTTCATCGCCAATAAATCTGAAATCAAATCTGAACTGCCAAAGCTGCTGAAACGATTGAGTGTCAATAGAATGGTCTTGCTGAAAGAAGCTACTGACACGTACACCTCAATAGAATGGTGACGTCAAATCTGAACTGCCAAATCTGAACTGTGAAGCTGAAGGAATTCAACATGAAACCTCAACTGCACGTACACCTCAATAGAATGGTCTTGCTGAAAGAAAGAACAGAACACTCAAAGAAGCAGCAAGAACACTACTCGCAGACTCAGGTCTACCATCAATGTTTTGGGCAGAAGCTACTGACACAGCCTGTTACACTCAGAATCGGTCTTTACTGACTCAGAAGCACATGAAGACACCATATGAATTATGGAAAGGGAGAACGCCTTCTATTTCGCATTTTCATATCTTTGGTTGTTCGTGCTTTATCCACAATAATGGAAAGGACCAGTTAAAGGTCTTTGATAGCAAGTCAGACCAAGGAGTGTTCTTAGGACACTCCAGGGTCAGCAAAGCTTTAAGGGTCTTTAACTACCGGACCCTTTGCGTGGAGGAAAGCCCTCATGTTGTATTTGTTGGTCCCGAGAATAACCGTTCAGGTGTAGAGGGGGGGGGGTGAATACACCTGAAAATTGATTTCTCAACTTTAAATGCGAACAGTGCTTTTGAGGAGAGTGTCGTACTGAACAAGTTCAGTAGACCAAATAAGCTGTTCTGAATCATGTGGCAGAGTGACTGACTTCACTGAGGCTTGCTAGCTGATTAGAGTCAGAATTCAGTACCGTTCAGCTGAAGTTCAGTAGTGCATAAATGTGTAGGCCCAAATTCAGTTGAGTTTAGAAAACATTTTTAACAAAATAGTTTCAGTATGTTAGTGCAGTCGATTAAGCTTGTTGAAACTCAGTTGAATGATTTTAAAGATATTTTCAGTATGCACAGAAATCAATGCAACAGTTAAATCAGAAAAACGAACACAGAACACAGGCAGTTTTTAAAGTGGTTCAGATCCAACAATCCTACGTCTACTGTCCCGAAAGATCAGGAGGCTATGTATTATACTGAGATAGTCTCAGTTGGTTTATATGCTGGACAAACACTGGTCTTGAGATTTATACTGAGCAAGTCTCAGTTTACATGGTATCAAACTAAGTGTTTGAAAAACTCTCCAACTATGAAGGAGTCCTTTACAACAAGGATCAGTTCAAATATGAACTTCTTCGTCTAAGCTATGGATATGATCAGCTGAGCTTAGGTTAGAGGGATAGGGAACAAGAAAGTGGCTTCTAGAGCGACGAACGATTAAGTAAATACTTAGGTTCGTGTTCAGTCGCTTGGATAATAGAGGCTTTATAATTCTGGTTCAGCTTGGTTCCCTATGAGCGAGTATGTCGTCTTTCGCCGGAGATTACTTCTTGAACTTCTTGCGGAAGACTTAGGGCGTTTTGAGTTGCTCGTGAATGCTCGTGTATTCTTGTCTGTGTCGTTGGTGAGCTTCAATTTGAATTGTATCCCTCTATTTATAGAGCAGAGGCAAGGATAGATCCGTTGGAGATGACGATCCTTGTGTCTCTCTCTTTTGGGTAGCTAACGGCTCTTTCAAAGTATGGTTGCAGTGTCTTTTCCCTCCATTTCTGGAAAGTTGTTGACTTGCAGCTTTAATCAGAATGTGGACAGCTGGTTGTTTGTCATTAGTCGAGGTTCAGGAAAGTAGGTAAGACAGAACAGACTTCAAGGAGATCTGAAGCTGACTTCTCTCTTCCTCGTATTGACTCTGCTGATTTGACTTTGGAAGATCCTGACAGTCAGAAAGTTGTCCAGCCATTGCTGAGTCTGATCTCAATTCAGTAGCATGCTCCTGCTGAGTTGACTCTACTGAGGATCAACTCTGAGTTCAGTGAACTACTCCTGCTGAGTTCAATTCCACTGACTCTTTACTGTTCCTGCTGAGTCCAGTGTTACTGAGTCTTCTACTTCTGGTACTAAGGCAGGTAATCTACTGAGCGTCTGAACCAGATGAAGAGTATCTACTGAGTCTGAAACCTCAGAGACAAAACAGAATACATTACAACTGAATGGTTCATCAGTCAAGATAGGGTTTTGGGATCTTCAAATCTTCAACAAGTATTCAGAGCACAGGGCTACTGAGTTATGTCTCAACTGATTGTGAGAAGACTGAATCATCTCCCAACAGTATTGAATGAATTTACTTCTAAGAACATGAAACAAAACTCTCAGCGTGATGCTGAAGAGGTCAGCAGCAAGCTATAGGATCTAAGCTTGAACGATAACGTAGAAAATATCCAGCATTGTTGGAATGACGATTCAGACGATGAAATTCAGAATCAACCAACAAGCGATGTAGCTGAAAAGATTGATTCTACTGAACAGAATCAATCCCAAGTAACTTAGGTCGATGAAGAAACCCCAGTGGTAACTAGACCTCTACTGAAAATAACAACTCAGGGGGAACTACTAATGCTCCTGAGCTGAATGCCCCCGAACTTAGTTACTCAATAGATCCTGACTCTGTATAATTAAGTTACCCTGCAGAAGCTATCTGATACAAGTCCATCATTTTCAGCAGCAGTAAGTTCTTGTACAACTTTTCCAAGTCCTTTGTTAATTACTTGCATTTCCTCTGCTAACTACTTTAATTGAATCTGATATGAAACATATTGAAAACTTAATTACACTGAGCTACTCCAAGTCATACAAAATAAAAGAAAGGGGAAGTTGAGGAGGATGTATGTATACCTTTGTTGCAGCCTCCAAATTTTCTAGGTCTTCATGAAAATCTAATACTTCTGGCAACTTTTCCGAAAGCACCTAGAGATTAATACAAGGTTGCAACAAAATTGGTTAAGGTTGTATTAAGAGGTCACCATATAATCTCCGACTATGGGACTCAGCCTTACTTAAATCTAAGTAAAATCGAGAAAGAAAAGGCAACATACAAGTATCAAAGAATGACGATAAATACCTTGCACAGATAATGAATAAGAGTCAGCTTGTTATTTCGAGCTCTAGTTTCAGCAAGTTTCGGAAGACTATCCAGGCGAAATCCAACAACAGAGCCTAAGGAATGGAAGTATATATTTCACTTAACATAAATTAGGATGGTATTAGCTAATGAGCAATTTCCCGGATTAAGACATTTCAGCTGTAAAATGCCAACCCAAAGTGAAATTATTTATAAGTTCATAATAAGGATTTAGAACTAAATTATCTAGTGCACGGATCGATCGAGACTTGCTCAGTATAATCTATTCAAGACCTTCTGGTAATTCGGGATGGTTTACCTAGGATCTTGTATCTTAACCACTTTAAAAACTGCGTATCTTATTTACTGTTTTATTGGTTACTGTTCATTTCGCATAAAACGGCTTTGCAAAATTCATAAGTTTGGATTTTCAGTAAAACTTCCTAAAACACGCACAAGCATAAACTAAAATAGTTTTTAGCAAAAATATTTTTCAAAGAGATGACTAAAATCGGGCCTACACTATTCCGCACAACTTCTTGTACCCGAGTCGCTTCTTGACTAATTGAAGTCAGTAAATAATTTTCAGTATCTTGAACCACTCTGCCTACGCGATCAGAAAGCTTAACTGGCGAATTGAACTATTCTGTAAACAAACTCAGTAACAGACAGACTTTCGCGTTTGAGTTTGAACTTGAACTTAAGTGTATTCACACCCTCCCTCCCTCCCTCTACAACTGGAGACTCATCTCTGGACCAACACTAATCTTTTGCTTCAAGACTACCAATGAGAAAATGTATTGGATGGGTGACGATTTAGGTTGTATGGAGGAATTTAGATTGCTCTTGATACCATCTTAAACTCTGTGATGATTTTCCTTAGCAAATATGCTTGTACCTATAAACAGATACAATCTTTGGTAAAGGAAAGACTGAATCACGTTACAATAGGAAATCAATCACTACAATTAAGCAAATTGTATCCCTAAGATTAAGATATAACTAAATCAATTCTTCAACAAATATTTATTGATAAAAAAAACATACCTTCAACAGTTTGAGGAAGATTATGATTCCCAAAGTCTACAATACAGACACTTTCAAATTCAAAAGACTCATCCAAGTCTCCGTCGACTTGGGAAGTACGGTTAAAATTTTATAGCATCCTCCACAGGCGATGACTGCTGCTTGGGAGACCCCTTTAGCACCGCAAGAAGGGGCTTAAATTGGAAGTTAGCTGAAGCAATCCAGTTGAAGTAGGAAGTTTTCGTAGGAGCTTGTGATGGTAATCATGGTAGAACACCGACATCAATTGGATCCAAGTACTTGAAATCTTGGTGGAGAGAGTCGGAGTAACGTTGAGGAGAGTAGTGAAGTAAGTTGCCCAACCTGTAGCAATCGTTGTACATCCGAAAAATAGATTCAATTAGTATGTTATCTGCTGCTATGAAGGCTGCAAGATCCCCTGTTCGAATTCAAGGTAAGTGAATGATCCACTAGCAATCGGGATTTCTATGTGGGGTCAGTTTAGCAGAAGATCGAGAGCATTGTTGAGATGCATAAAACTAGATAGGATAGGATTGTTATGGATGGCCCTGCAATTGTGAACTTCTTGGCATGTAAGCACAAAGATTCCGATGGTCGTCAGCGCCAAATCCAAACCAGAAAATCTGTGGGTGAAGAATACAAAAAATGTCTTTTTATTTCTAAATTTAATGGTAAATTGAATGAAAGTTATACAGAGGGGCTAACTGTACATATTATCAAAGTCTGGAGGCATGTGTCTTTAGGTCAGTAGGCCGGGTGGGTAAACAAATAACATTTTTAGATGACATTTATAATGCAACTGTTGTTCTCTAAGAAAATGATAAGATAATTTATAGTACCTTAAAATACTTCCAGCTATCATCATTGTAATCTTCGGTTATAGGAGAAGGTTTCTTAAGCAGTACATGGTGCAATCTCAAAATAGCTTTCAAGCACTCGTGAAATTGTCGACTGACACCATTTCTATAAAAGTAAGCTCCTATAGACCTATTTTTCTTGTGATGAGCTATTGTATACAAAAACATTGCAACAATATCCTACATAGTCATGTTTCTAGTTTCACTTAACTCACCAACATCTCTTAGCATATCACATAGCTTATCAAAAGCATATCGATTCATACGAAGATGATTCCTACATAAAACATCACTTTCTCTTATCATTCTATTTATGTGGAACATTCTCAATTTTCTTTTAAGACTCCCATTCACCAATACTTTTGGTGTATTATACAATGTTTTCCTCATCGCATACCATTCACCAATTCATTGATGTTCCATTTGTCTTCTTCTTCTCAAGGAAATAGCAAGACGAAGTCATTTCTATAGAAAGAAAAAAAAAAAAAAAAAAAAAGCAACACGATTTCAAAAACAAGATTCTACAAACATGAAAATTACATCAACTCAAGCAGATAAGAGGCACAAACCAAGAAACATAAAGGTTGCAACAGATTAGGCATAAGTATTCATAAAAACTAATGTAATCAAAACAAACCAATAAAAAGACGAATAGAAGAAAGAATCATCACAAGCAGTCAAGCACTTGAAGATTAATTACAACTCATGAGCTTTAATAATCAGCACAATCTTGAAGGGGAAATAGATATTTCACGATAAAGTTCTCCCAAATTTCATCAAATCCAAAAGAAGAACATGAGTTGGACAATATCAATCATACAAGACCAGAAGAAGAACATAATCAGAACCCCAAACAACAATAAATTCTAAACACCTAATGTATGAGTCAGAGTAGCCGAAAGAGATCATGAGAAGCTATGGAAGAAAACTTACATTATGTAATCAAAACAAACCTAAAAAACATATATTCATAAAAAAAATCAATTTTCCCACTTAGAGCTCCAGCGTAGTAACGAGAATCACAAAAAAAACACTTTTATAACACAAAATCCTATTGAAACCTAATTGAACAAAATCCAATTGAACACAATTGAATCAGATTTGTGCGTTTTGGGTAAGGCGACGCGGGAAGTACATATAGAGATTACACAAGACGAAACCTAAAATTATCGACGAGAGAGAATGAATCGGGGATTAAGGTAGGGCGACGGAGGAGAAAGGAGGTTGGGGGTGAGGTGATGGGAGAGAGAAAGAGAAGAGAGAGAAGGAATCGTACATGTCAAAGGTGGCGATGACGATGGCAACGGCGGAAGCAGAGTTGCGAAAGAGAGGGGGCCTTATTTTTTCTTTTTGTGAAGAGCGAGCGGGAGAGAAACAAGAAAAAAAAAAAAAAAAAAAGGAGAGAAAACGAAAGTGAGAGGGGAATCCAAGTCCCAAGGGGTGGGGAGAGTTTCAAAAAGTGGATTTTGAGATAATTCAAACCCATTATCGAATTCCCTTAAAACGCGAACCAAACACTAAACAACGGAATCAAGTTGTTTGATTATCTTTCCCTTTCATGATTACCCCAACCAAACGTCCTAAATAGGTTGAGAGTTTTAATATTATTTTTTTCATATATAACTAATAAAATCTCTTGTCTAATCTAAATGGGCTTTTATTGAGGCCCATTATATCATCTAAATTTGCAATCTGAGTCTCTTGTATTCAGCTTCCTCTATTCTATTCTTCTCGCACGGACGCACAACACAGACAGAGAAACACCCCCAAAATGTTGCGACACGGTTCACGATCCCTCTTCACCCGAGCTTCCGCCGCATCCATGAGGTGGTGCCGCCAATTTTCAACCGATCTCCCGGCGGAGTCAACTGGAGATTCCAAGTTTATCGACTCCTGGAAGAAGACGATGCCCACCATGGACCCGCCGAAAACCCCAATGGCGTATATGACTCCTCGACGACCCACCCCATCTACCATTCCATCGAAGCTCACTGTCAATCTGGTTCTTCCTTATGATTCGGTTCTATCCGCCAAAGAGGTACCGTACCCTATTCATTCATTGCTTGCTTTTAGGTGATTTGATGCGTAGCGCTTTCTATTTTACTCATCTGAGATTGCTAATCATATTGTGTTTGGAATTGGTCGTTGTCTCTCTAGTTCGTTTTAAGAGGTAATTAATTTTTAAAATGATGGCTATGGAAGTCCTATAGGTGGAATTCCAAATTTGAACTCTGCTGGCTTGGTTATCTAAATTTGAGTTTCAATGTAGAATTGGGAGATGGAATGATGGTATTTCCTCTAGTATCCCCCTGTACTACAAAGCCTGTTACTTTGGGTTTAAATTATTGGTTGCATTCTTTGTTGCATGTTAATGTATATTAGACTCAAGCCATGGACAGTAGAGGACATATAGGTTTCCGGGTCTCAATACTATTGTATTTTTAGCACTTATTCATATGTAGAACCTTTTCTCCCTGCCTTTAATCTTCATTTGCCTTGAGCGGAGCCATGTACTTTTATCTTTTAAAGAGGCTAGATGGGCGTTGTATTTATTGTTACCACTTATGTAGGACCTTTTCTCCTCGCCTATGATATGATCTTCGTTTTCTCTTTCCATGAACATTGTACTTATTCATGGTTTTTTACTAATTCGAGTTGACCTTATGGAGCCATGTTCTTTCTTGGGAAGGAGCCGCACACATTTTTCCATTATAACTGGCTTCGAGTTTCTTGATATACAGAATCATACTTTATATTCATGATATTTTCTCATTCTTTTCAGATGCCTTGCATTGATGTAGGATAGTCAATGCAGATAGTATCACAGTAACATTTTGGAACTCAGAAATGCTGTAAAGTAACAAATGGTTAATTTATTGACCAAATTGATATTTTCCCTGTTAATATCATCCTGAATACTATATAAGACCTATTGGATCTTCATCATGTAATTAGTCTGTCACTGGCCATAATAAATTTTGTTTCTCTCATTTTGGAGGATGAAACAGCTTTTAAATTGGTGTAATTAGTTGTTTCTTTGTGTTGATGTGTGTTTGTCTACAGGTTGATATGGTGATAATCCCCGCCAGTACCGGACAGATGGGTGTTTTGCCAGGTCATGTAGCTACAATTGCAGAGCTAAAACCAGGGGTCATATCAGTTCATGAAGGTAATGATGTAACAAAATATTTTCTGAGTGGTGGGTTTGCTTTTGTCCATGCAAACTCCATTGCAGATATAATTGCTATTGAGGCCACACCATTGGACCGCGTTGACCCAAACTTGGTTCAGAAAGGCCTTGCAGAGTTTCAGCAAAAGCTCAACTCAGCATCTACTGATGTGGAGAAAGCAGAGGCACAAATTGGCGTAGATGTACACAGTGCTCTTAATGCTGCTCTTACAGGCTAAAGTCAGCATGTTCACGTGTTGTTAATTAATTTCTGCTTAAGCAGCTCCAGGCTTTTAAGTTTGTCCGTTAGACATGGATCTCAGAGTCTGCTATGAATAAATACTGTTTCGGATGCATTTTGTTTACTTGTGATCTGAACTACACAATGTGATGATGATTTCTTTTGTATGAGTTGTATTTTTAAGTATCAGTTTTGAATACGGTACAATGCTGGTATGTCGTTTACCGAATGTAGTAAATTCTTCTTCTCACCTTATGGGTGATGTTTTGAGAAATAACAGACTTTGCAAATACCAGACATTCTTGAATTGGCATCGGTGGCTGGACCAAATACTTCCCAGAAACGAAGAGCCTCGTCTTCTCCAGCCGAGACAAGGTGCTCTGTCAAGGATGAGCAATCAGATCCCCTACATGGCTTATATATGCAATAACAAGTAAATAAATGATAACTGAGTTGGAGAATTCGGGATGGGAGATTGGGTGATTCTCCTATTCTGTACATGGATGGGTACTTCCACAAGCATAACTGATTATGAGATTCGGAGCCAAACCCATGTCCACTTAACAACTCTTTATGATGCTTGTTCCATTGCACCCCACATATCTGCATGCGCATATAAAATCAAGTTGATAGCAAATCTCAGAAACAGATCAAGATAAGTAATGTAACTTGCCTGTGCTCCAGTTTGAGTGTTGGTGGTGCAGCTCCCTTTTTGAGCATTCCATATCTTGATGCATCCGTCTCCGGTGCCACCTCCAGATGCTAGCACGTTATAGTCGTGAGGGCACCACGCGAGAGCCTTCACAGCTACGCAATGCTGATCAAATCGGTACAAATGATGCTGCATTTTGCACGCGTCCCACAAGTAGACTAGATTGTCGTTCCCACCCCTTGCTAGAGTGTTGCCTGTGCTCGACCATTTCAAACCACAGACTTCACCCTTGTGATCTTTGATGCGCCACAATAAACTATTCCTTACTCTTACTGTCAACAAACAGTCTCAATCAACCAACCTCATCTTTTTATTATTTATTCATTTACCATCATGATTCATGATAGCTCCAGTAGAGGTCCCAGTTGTTAACATGTGACCGTTCCACCCTATTGATCCTACGCGTCCCCGCTCACCATCTAACTCTCTCACCAGACTCAACATCATGCACATGTATAGCAAAGTGTTGATCCGGAGACGATAGTCAGGTGTAGAGGGGGGGGGGGGAGTGGTGAATACACCTGATCACAGTTTCTTTTCTCGGAATGTGAAGGACAGCTGAGTTGTAGGTTGCAACTGATGAACAGTGCCAGATATTAACCTTCGATCACGGGTCAGAGTGTGTCGGCCCATCGAGCTCTCCCTACCGACTTTTGTCGTACTCTGAAACTCCGGTCGGAGACGTTGTGCGGATAAGTGTGTAGGGCCCGGAGATTCGTCTCAGTTTGAAAACGTGTTTTCGCAAGTTAAAGTATTTTGGCTAGTGCGCTTTTATAAATACGTTTTATGCAAAGATATGATTTTAAACCAGTTTGTATGCAGTGCAATAAAACAGTAAATAACACAAGCAATTTAACGTGGTTCGGATACGCAAGATCCTACGTCCACGATCCTGACAAGGCAGGAGAACTTGTTGATTTATCTGAGCAAGCCTCAGCAAGGAATCTGTGCACTGGACAGACCCTTCTAAGTTATAGTCCTTAGCGACTTTACAATTCAAACCTAAGTTCGAAAGGGAGGGGGTAATCTCCAACTAGAAGGAGTTCTTACAATAAGAACAATTCACAGAAAGTGAACTCCTTCGAATTTCTAAGCTATGAATATGGCAATGAGCTTAGCTAGAGAAGAAAGGGATCTAAATAACTCTAGAGAGAAGAACTAGAAATATTCTATGAAGGCAAGTTCTTCGCTGGATGATCTTTCAAGTTTGCTAGAGTGTTTGAATGCTTGAGCATTTTCCCTTGTGAATCCCGTGCGTGGAGCTCGGTTTTCTTCTCTATTTATAGTTGTGAGCAGGCATATGTCCGTTGGAGAAGACGATGCCACGTGTCACAAGCTTCCAAAGAAAACGTCCATATTTTTCGAATTGTTGCAGCAGGGTAGTTGACACTGTACATGAGAGCAGCTTTAGTTGGTCAGAGCAGGTAAAGCGTTGTCGGCTACTCATTGGTCGAGGTTTGTGGTAGGTGAGAATGTGTCTGTGTTCAGAGTTGACTATTCTTCAACCTCGTATGATCTTCTGCTGAACTTCGAAATGACTTGTGCGACTGGGTCATTTTCACGTCGGACACGAGTAGACTTAGGGACAGTCTCTGTCTTCTTCGACTGAGTCGGCTGACAAGCTGATAAGGCTTTGGTAGGTCAGCTGATGACTTCGAAGGTACTGAGCTTTGCATTAAGTTCTTCTGCTGATGTCTACCGGCTGATGAAGAATCTTCTACTGAGGACAGATTCAGCTGAAGACAAAAGAATGCAAGCGATTACACTGATGACGTGGGGTTCTGGAAAGTAACTTCGTCAGAAGATCAGTCCAACAGTTTACCCCGTACAGGACTTAGACAAAAAGATAAACTATCACAAAAAGTCTAACCTATACATCATCTAATCCTATCGAGACACTACACTACTGATATCAGCTGGGTTTTGGGATCTTCAATTCCATAGTACTACTATGATTTCCCCCAATATTATTTTAACCACAAACAGCTGACTACCATCTACTGACTCATAACCCAACAATTTCCCCCTAATTGATGATGCTAAAACCTCTACTATTATAAAAACAAAGACAGGAATGCTAGACTACTGACTTAGAAAGACTTCAGTAAACTGAAACAGATAACTTCAGTAAGTTCAGCAGGTGAGAGATAGGCAAAATCAGAGAAACGGTTATGTGTGAGTGTGTGTCAGATCACTTCAGTGATCAGTTGTGATAAACACAAGCAAAAGCCGTAAGACAATGAGTAATTGTCTGGCAAGCAGTAGAAACTGATATATATAAACAGATGATTACAGAGTTTCTATCGCTATTACAAAAACAAGGACATGACGATCACGACTGACGTCTGAATCTCTGAGTTCGGCTCTTAAAAGCAGCAGACCTATCAGCAGGAGGGTCCAGACAGTAATACTTGTAAATCCTTTTCCTCAGAGTCTGGAGTTCCTCGAGATCCTCAGGCAGATCAGTGCTGAGATTGTGATGATAAGTAGCTGCCTCGATCTCATCTTCTATTTCCTTCGTGCATAGCACGCCGCGAGTCGTCATGGGAGGAGGGATTCTTCTGAAGGCTGGAGCTTTGATGGGTATCTTCTCCCTTTCCATGATTGGTAGAATTTGTGCTCCGATATGGGCAAGGTTTTGACGAAGAAATTCTTCGAACAACTGATCAACAGGTACCTCAGACGGGTAGAAGCCCCATATATAATATCCCATGATGAATAAGACTTTGAGTTCCTCCCACTGCTTGTTTAGTTCAGCTGGTACCCATTTGTCTATGTGAGGAGTAGGGGCCTTCTTGATGTACGACGCTCTGAGTGCTCCTCTCCCATAGTACTTTGAAGCTCTGGGTATTTGCTTTCTCCGGCCACCGCCGGCTTGTCGCCCAGGCCGATCATCTTAGCCATGTCGCCCAATCTTTTCTTCTCTCGAGGGCCGCCGATCTAGCATCTCCTCTCCCGAGACTAATTCCCTTCGCCGTTGCCTCCCGTGTAGCTCGTCCTCGGCCTCCTGCTCAGGTGTAAGAGTTGAAGTGTAGTAACTCTGAGCTGTTGGCTGGACTTCAGTAATTAGAGCCTTGGCTAGCTCCTCTTGAGCTTTCTTCTTCAGTTCCTCCTCGATTTTCTTTGCTTTTCCTTTGGCAGCCTTGCCAATCACTTTCTTAGGCTTCTTGTCCTCTTCTAGCTGATGCTCATGATCCAGCTTGTCTTGTAGTTATTGAGCAATTTGTAGATCATAGGCTTTCTGCTCCGCTTTAGTTTTGAATTTTGGCGTCGGGGAAGATGGAGGAGTGGTTTCAGTTGTAATCTCCTTCCCCGGACTTTGCGATGGCAGTGGTTGTGGCTCGTCTTCGTCCTCCTGATCGAGGAAGCGAGTAATGTCCTCGATGTACTGAGCAGATGAGGCAGATGCTGGCTCAGTCACAGTAGGTGTTGTTTGGACTTGGGGAACATACTCCAGAAGGAGTACTGCAGAACTGGTTCCAACCTGAGCGGCTGAACCTTCCCCCTGGGGTGCTGAACTGGTTCCAGCCTGAGTGGCTGAACCTACCCCTTGATTTCCTCCCTCAATAAATTTGACTTCAGGACTCTTCTCCGCCTCAGCCTGTTCCGTCTCAGTTTCTTCTTTTACTTCTCCTTCCCCCTTTTTGGCATCATCAGCCTGGGAGAGGTGAGTACGAATGGCTTTCACATCCTTCTCCAAATTATATACTAGATCTTTGATTTGGGTGGCAGTTGCTTCGAAGTCCTTGACCAGGTCGCTGTATCGCTCCCAGTCTTTTTCTTGATCAGCTCTAAATGATTTCAATTGAGCAGCTGACTCCTGTCGGAGTTTCAGCAGAGACTGATCATGCGAGTCCGTGATCTATTTTTGGATGACCTTCAATGCCTCAGCCTGTTGTTTGATGGCTGATTGAAGGCTAGAGGTGGCCACTTTGTTCCTCTCATCCATGGTGGCTTGGACTGCCGCGAGACTCTGAGTCAGCTGCTCAGAGAAAGATTCCTTCTGAAATAACAAGAGCTGCTGACTCTGAGCGGCTAAGTCCGCCTTTTGAGTTGCAAGGGCTGTCTCAATGATTTCCTGAATGTTTATCTGAGGAGTAGGAGCTTCTAAGACTTTCTTAACCCCTTCTGCTAGTCGGTCGACGCTTTCAATCTGGGCCTTTGTGTATTGAGCCCACTTGATGTGTACGTCTTTGGCGAGGAGACGATTCTTGTCCCCTTGGCGCCTGATAGCTCTGTTTACCGACTTAGAGGTCACGGAACCTATCGGTTTTATCTGATAGCTACTGGTTCTGAGCCTCTGCTCAGATATCGTGAGTTGTTGCGCTCGACTCGGCTTCGAGGCAACTTGAGCTTCACCAGATTTAGAAGGTGGTGGTGATTGGCCCTTTTCGCGGGGAGTAGAGCCCTTAGCAGATCCTCCCAAATTTGCATCCTTGGGTAGTGCCTGTTCCATCTCGTCATCATTCTTATCATCATCATCGCCATGATGAGATGGAGGCGAGGGGCTGTTGCCAGGGATTGAGGATCGCAAGCTGAGAAGATATAGCATCGCTGCTCTCAGATCCTCAAAAGACGCAAGATCAGCTGGTTCCCCGAACCCTATAGCTGATTGTAACTCCTGCTCCTCGGCAAGAAGGGACAGAGCTGACTGGGTTCTGATTATGTCTTCGAGAATATCACAGCTGAGGGACCTCAGCAGCATCTGTGTCCTGCCCCTTATGGCTGTTTCCACCAAGTCTGGGTGCTCAGAGATCTCAAGGATCTGAGCATGTACTTCTCCAGTGGCACGGAGACGGGTGGAGTGAAGAGTAGTCCACTCAGCAGGGGTTTCCTCAGTCGGTTCCCTGATATCCGACTGAGTTTCCTCAGAACTGATGCATTGAACCTTATCCTTTATCGTGGCACCCTCAATGCCGGTGTTAGAATCTAGGATGTGTTCCTCCTGAGTGGGTGGAGGAGAGGCTTGTCTGGCTGGTTCGACTGAGACCTCAGAGGGTCCAGTTTTAGTTAACCTCTTCCTCTTAGGCAGGTCGGCGCGAGGGGGCAAATCTGAGACTGCTCTCTTCGGCTCAGGTGGCCCTCGCTCGATGGATTTCTCAGCAGCGGCTTTCGTCTTAAATTTAATAAGCTTGCTGTCGAAATACCTGGAGTCTGCAAAAGCTGAACTCCTCGAGACTGACTGCTCGATCAGTATGGACATCTTGGTTCCATACAGTAGCTTCCCCACACTAATAAGTCTTCTTTCTCCAGTGGGCGAGACTGTGAACTTCTGAGCCTGAGCCTTCAGCTCGGCTACATAGTAGTCAGTCCAGTTGACTTGGACTCTATCATCTATGATCATCATCAGCTGGATGCGTGGCTTAGACAGCTGATCATAGGAACCCGCTGAGCTTGTGAGTATGTGTGAGACAATTTAAGCGAGCCCCCGGTATTGTGGCAGTAGCTGATTCTTTGGCAGAGCTATCTTGAAGACTATGTCGCTCCTGCCGCAGAACTTCTGAACATAAGCGTTGATCTCCTTCTCCTTATATCCAATAGGAGAGATTCCACTGGCTGGGAGATCAAATGCTAACTATAATGCATCACGGATGTTGATGACGTGCTGACTTGCATCCCAAGAATTTGGTACAACCTCCTTCATGAATGAGAAGGAAGATTCCTCCAACCCAGAAGCTAGGGTTCTCCAGTTGAAATATACCTCCGCCACTTGCCTGGGTAAAAACGCCCGAGGTTGCTTGGAGACGAGCAGTTCTAGTCCAGAAGTTTCAATAGCTGTGAATACAGGCTCCAGATATGGAAGATCAACTTGACGAAGCGCCATAGTGGGTTCGAACTGGATGCGAGTTTTGATGATCTTGTCAATGTTGGTGGGTGTCTGTACTATCGCCATGAGAATCTGCAAAATAACTCGTTAGCACTTGAAAATAGAATAAGTTAGTGTGAGTTTTGAGCAAGATTTAATACATTACCGAGTGATTTAGAACTTGGAGATACTAAAAATGCAAAGCAATCTTAAGATTTTGGAAGAAAATTGAATCGTGGAGAGAAAGCTCTAAAATTTCGGAAATGGCGATAAGTGAGGAGAAGGTAGAAGATGAAAGATTTTGTAAGATCATGCGTGAAAAACCATTTAGATCGAACGGTTGGGATTTAATCTCTCATTGTTATTTGCGGCTGAGATGTGATGTTATAAAAGGAATGATTGCCTAAGCCGCCTCTACCATAGACCCACGTAGGATAATGCGCAGTTAAGGTAAGTGAGAAGACGTGCATTAAATGCGCTGCAGGCAGCATTAAAGACTAAGTCATTGTAAATGAGAACGGTTTCCTACTGACTTATCCTTAAAAATTAATGGCGGGAAATAAATGCTCATTAACTACTGAGTGCAAGCGACTGAGATAATAAATGCGAGCATGCTTCTGAAAAAAGTTTAAGTAAATAATACTACGCAAACCTCTTCAGCTGAACCTTTACGATCAGCTGGTTACCGTTTAGACTAAGGAGGATGGTTGATGAGCTGATGACCACATTCCCCCTTACTGTGTACAGTGTGATTCTCCCGACTGAATTAGTGTACTGAGTCTTCTGACCTGTCATACTGTTTCCTTACACTTGATACCAATTGTTGGTATATCAGTGGTTGGTTTCTACTGATACCAATTGATACCAACCAATTGTTGTGTTCTACTGACACGATTCAGTAGGATCCAGTAGACCTAGGTCAACTGATAATTCTCTGAATCTGTTCTCAGCTAGTGGTTTGGTCAATATGTCTGCCCTTTGCTTGTCAGTATGGATTTTCTCCATTCTGATATCCTTCTTCTCGACATGGTCTCTGATGAAGTGGTGTCGAATATCCACGTGCTTGCATCTCGTATGGAGAACTGGATTCTGAGTTATTGCAATAGCACTGGTGGAGTCACAGTAGATGGGCACTTCATCCTGAATTATACCATAGTCTCTCAGTTGTTGTCGAAGCCAAAGGATCTGGGCACAACAACTTCTAGCAGCCATGTACTCAGCTTCAGTAGTGGACGTTGCTACTGAATGCTGCTTCTTTGAAAACCAAGATATTAGCTTGCTGCCTAGGAACTGACATGTTCCAGAAGTTGACTTTCGATCTATCCTGCATCCTGCATAATCGGCATCGAATAACTCCGTCGGCATTAGGTTGTCATCAGCAGGATACCATAACCCTGCGTCAGGTGTTCCTCTTAGATATCGCAGAATCTTCTTCGCTGAGTCTAGATGACTTCGCTTGGGATCCGCTTGAAATCTTGCACATACACCTACATCATAAGTTATATCAGGTCGGCTAGCTGTTAAGTATAATAAAGAACCAATAATATCTCTATAATCAGTAGAGTTAACAGAAGCTCCCTCTTTGTCTAGATCGATTTTGAAATTTGTGTTCATGGGGATCTTGACTGGTTTGCTTGAATCGCAGCCAAATCTTTTCAGAAGATCTCGAGTGTACTTGGCTTGATTGATGAAAATTCCTTCAGGTGATTGCTTCACTTGAAATCTAAGGAAATAGTTCATCTCTCCCATCTTAGACATCTCGAATTTCTCCTTCATCATTTTCTAAAATTGTTGACATATAGTCACGTTTCTGCAACCGAAAATGATGTCGTCCACGTAGATTTGCACCAGTAGGATATCATCTCCTGACTTTATGTTGAATAGGGTGCGATCTACTGTCCCCTTCTGAAAACCTTTCTGAAGTAGAAAGTCTGATAGGGTATCGTACAAAGCCCTGGGTGCTTGTTTTAACCCGTATAGAGCTTTCCGAAGTCTGTACACTTGATGTCCCTGCTGAAAGCCGGGCGGTTGTTCCACGTAGACTTCTTCCTTCAGTACGCCGTTCAGAAAAGCTGACTTTACATCCATCTGATATACTTTGAATTCTTGATGCGTTGCGTAAGCTAGGAAAAGATGAATGGCTTCCAATCTTGCGACTGGAGCGAATGTTTCATCAAAGTCGATTCCCTCTGCTTGAGAGTAACCCTTGGCAACTAGTCGAGCTTTATTTCTGACGATGACGTTGTTTTCATCATGCTTGTTTTTGAAGACCCACTTAGTGCCAATAACGTGCTGATGTCTAGGTCTGTCAACACGCTCCCAAACTTCGTTTCTGACGAACTGATTCAGCTCTTCTTGCATGGCGATGATCCAGTCAGCAGCATTGAGTGCGTCCTCTATTGACTGAGGTTCTTCTATAGACAAGAAACAAGAATAGAGTGAGCTTTCTCCTTGACTTAATCTAGATCTTGTTCTTATCGTTGCTGACAGATCTCCTATAATGAGATCTGAAGAATGAGCGTCAAGCCATGAACGTCTGAGTCTGGCTTCTTCTTCTGATACTACTTCTGCACAGTCAGTAGGTGTGTTAGGCATTTCAGTTGTACTGTTCTGTGATTGCAGTAGTTCAGTAAGAAGGTTAGGATCTACTGAGTTTCCAGGTTCAGGGACATTTAGCTCAGGAACAATTTGTGTTCCCCCTTGAGTTCAGGAACAATTTATATTCTCAGTAGAGGTCTCAGTTACCACTGGGGCTTCCTCATCGACCGTTGTTACCTGTTGTTAATTTTGTTCAGTAGAATCAACCAGGTCAGCTACAATGCCTGTTGGCTGAGTCTGAATTTCTTCATCGTCTGACTCATCATCCCAACAATGCTGGATCTTTTCAGCTTTATCAGTTAGTGCGAGATCTTGTAGCTTGCTGCTGACATTTTCAGTATCTATCTTTGTAGTTTTCCTGTTCTCAGTAACAAACTCATCAAAAACAACATGAGGGTTTTCCTCCACGCAAAGGGTCCGATAGTTAAAGACTCTGAAGGCTTTACTGACTTGGGAGTATCCTAAGAATACTCCTTGATCAGATTTGCTATCAAAGACCTTCAACTGATCTTTCCCATTATTGTGGATAAAGCAAGGACAGCCAAAAATATGAAAATGAGAAATAGAAGGAATTTTCCCTTTCCATAGTTCGTATGGTGTCTTCATGTGTTGTTGTGTAAGTAGTGAGCGATTCTGAGTGTAGCAGGCGGTGCAGTAGCATCTGCCTAGAACTTTGAGGGTAGTCCAGAGTCTGCTAGGAGTGTTCTTGCTGCTTCTTTGAGTGTTCTGTTTTTGCGTTTAGCAAGCCCGTTCTACTGAGGGGTGTGAGCAGCTGATGTCTCGTGCTTAATTCCCTCCTTTTCGCAGTACTCTTTAACTACTGAGTTGAGAAATTATGTTCCTCTGTCTGAGCGAATTCTCTGTACCTTGATGTCCTTTTCCACACTGAGCTTTTTCAGCAGTTTAGGCAACTCAGTCATGACATCAGATTTGTTAGCGATGAAGATGACCCATGTATATCTCGAGTAGTCGTCAATAACGATGAGAGCATACTTCTTGCCTCTTATAGTCACTGGAGAGACTGGCCCGAATAAGTCCATGTGCAGCAGCTGAAGGATTCCATCAGTGGAAGGTGAAGGAATATGTGGATTGCTACTCTTTGTCTGTTTTCCCTTCAAGCATGCTTCACAATTTCTGTCTTTGATAAATGATTCGGTGGGCAGTCCTCTGACTTTGGAGTTCTTGGCTAGCTTGTTCATAGTCTTGAAGTTCAGGTGGCTGAGTCTCTTATGCCATAGCCATCCTGACTTGTCACTTGATTTCGTCTGTGCTAGTAAGCAAGCCTCAGGTTCTGCGGTTTTCCAGTTTGCAATGTAGACATTCTTTCTCCGCGATCCTGATAACACTGTTTTCCCTGTAGATTTATCAACAATATCACAGAAACCAGCGTCAAAGATAACTCTGTTAAGATTGTCACGAATTGGTCGACGAAAGGAGATTATGTTGAAGTCCTTCAACATATGTTACTCTTGGAACTGAAGCAGTCCCAATGTTCAGCGTTCCATATCCCCTTGTGTAGCCTTTTGAGTTGTCACCGAACTCAATTCTGGGACCATCTTCTTGTACGTAGTTGGTCAGCAGACTCTTCTGGTATGTCATGTATCTTGAGCAACCGATGTCCACTATCCAAGGGTCCTTATGCACCTACAAAACAGAAGCATTTTTAGGTACCCTTTGGTTCAGTTGGGTCCTTACATGTTAGTGGGTGATTTCGGAACCCAGATCTGCCTAGAGACCTTAGAAGTCTGAGACTTCTTCTTCTGAACCTTGTCAGTTTTCTTCTCCACAGGACCTAGAGATACTAACTTTTTGATGATTTTGGGCTCAGGAGCTTTCTTCTTCTGAGTCTTTGCGCTCCTCCTGACCCTGGGCTCATAGTAGTACGATCCATACTGAGTCGGGTGCTCATACAGTGGCTCATTGTACTGTTCCGCCCACCTGACCTTCTTGGTTCCCCATGAGTTTGATCGTGGTGTCCTGGGGCTGGAACCTTTGGTCAGCTGCTTCTTGCTGCTCAGCTGAGGTGCAACTATTTTCTGTTTATTCTTCGTCTGAGGTGTGGTGTCAGCAGCTTGCACCTTTCCTCTGACGAACCTATTAGCCAGCATTTTTGAGGTTTTTGAAGTGGAAGCCTCGTGAGTATTGCCAAGTCCTTCTTTCATGACTGTTGGCCTTTGTGCTCTGAGCATACTTTCCAGCTTCTCCTTAGCTCCCAGGTACTGTTCAGTCATCAGTCCTCGCCAGACCTCGTCACTTCTTCTGAGTGAGTCATAATCCTTTTCTACGTCTGTGAGCTTCTGACTGAGTCGGGCTATTTCAGTCTCTTTCTCAAAATTATCCTTAGTCAGAACTGAGATCTGAGTCTCTTGAAGCTGAGACTTAGTCATAAGAGATTCAATCTCTTCCTTGAGTCTCGCTACCAGATTCTCTGACTCAGTAGAGATCTGACAATCAGAAGAAAGTCTCTGATTCTCAGCCTTTACCTGTTCCGGCTTCCGAATAGTTCGATGAACTCTGCTCACCGAATCTGCTCCTCTAGTAGATCGTCGTAGGCTTGTACCACATCTAGAGGCTCATCTATGACCGAGCATGTGTCGTGTGTGCTATGTGAAGAAGAGGTTATGTTAAGTTTAGAATTTACCTCAGCCTCTACTCCGGCCATTAGACAGTATTCAGCCGTTTCTTCAGGAACTGTCTCTCCGATCTCAACTGCGACGAATGCAGCTTCGTCCTCAGAGGAATACATAAATGTATCTTCCTCGATTGAGTTGTCGGATATCTCTCCGGCTATGTAGGCCTGCCTTCTTAAGGCAAATTTTTCACGTCTAGCCTGCCGTTCTGCTCGTTGAGCAGCTGAGAGTTCGGGACAGTCGTACTGATAATGTCCCTCCTTCTTGCAGTTATAACAGGTAGATATTCTGCTGCTTTTTCCAGCTGAGTCTTTGGATGGACTAGCAGCAGGCTCTGAGTTCCTGCAATCAGTAGAAGGTTTAGATTCTTCCCTTTTCTGATAGTCTTTCTTACCTGAGGGAGAATCTGTGTTGTATTTCCTCTGACTCTCTCCTTTTCTCTCTGATATTTGAGAGCCATCAATGCGAGTTGGTCAGTGCCTGAAGTCTCAGAGGACTTTGCTTCTATCGTGGCCACGCCTTTGCTTTGGAGGAAATAGGTTTGGCTCCGGCTTTGTGATTCGTTGCTTTGAAAGCATGGTCAATCTGAGTGTCAGCTGGAGCACTGGAACATCTTTGGGGTAAGCTGTGCTCAAATTCCTCTGTTTTTAATTCTAAAAAGATAACATCAGGAGTTAGAGCATTAAGATCAGAGCGTCGTAAATAAGTAGCAAATGGAAGCCACTTCTGTCGAGGTAGCGCTCTCAAGATCTTGGTGTTCATCTCTTTGTTGGTGAACATCTTCCCCAGCCCGTTGATCACATTGACTTGATTTGTGAATCTGACGCTAAGCTCGCCAATGGTTTCACTGGGCTCCATAGCGAAGGCATCGAACTTCTGAAGCTCTAATTCGAGCTTGTTCTCTTTGATCTGCGGGGTTCCTTGGCTCAGTACAGCCAGGGCATCCCAGAGTTTTTTTGTCGTTTTGCAGTCCTGCACCCTCCCGAGGTAAGAGTCACTGCTGAGGACAGATTCAGCTGAAGACAGAAGAATGCAAGCGATTACACTGATGACGTGGGGTTCTGGAAAGTAACTTCGTCAGAAGATCAGTCCAACAGTTTACCCCGTACAGGACTTAGACAAAAAGATAAACTATCACAAAAAGTCTAACCTATACATCATCTAATCCTATCGAGATACTACACTACTAATATCAGCTGGGTTTTGGGATCTTCAATTCCATAGTACTACTATGATTTCCCCCAATATTATTTTAACCACAAACAGCAGACTACCATCTACTGACTCATAACCCAACACAAAGGAACTATACCCTGCTGCTACCTCTTTTCCATCTTCAGACCAGCATACACTAGCACCATACTCATCAACGTTACCAGAAATTGCACTCCACAGGTACAGTTTAGTGTCAAAAGCAACAGCTAGAATGTTTGTTTTCCCCCAATCCATTATGTTAAGATAGTAATCATGCTTCATTCTAGGAGCATCCAAAATAGGAGACTTACCCTGCATAAGTTTCCACAAGTTATCATCAAGCCAAACGCTCCTGCAACTGCAAAAATTCCCCATTTACCTTTGGGAACTGTCGGGACCTCCTTGTCGTTGCATCGTATTTCATCAACCAGGGGGCTTAGTTTTCTACTTGATTTGGGGCTGCCCCTGAAAACCAGCATTTGAAATGGCCTACCTTCAGCATTCAAAGTCAGGTTGCTCAAACTCTTCCTATACTCATTCTGTAATGATGAAATAGGTCTAATAAGTCCCTGCCCTCATAAATCTAAATCAATTTCCACTAAACTCGATGCTTATAATTTGTCCAAACACAATCTACACACAACTTACATTCAAATAGCACCACGAATGGGGGGTAATCATATTTAAATAATAATAAATAAAAAACCTTCTTCAACTCCCTAAATTGTCAAATGACTCAAAAATCAAATAGAGTTTTCTTTTAAAGGGAATTAACTGTAGATTTGTTCTGGCAAGGTCGTTCCACAATCCTGTTTGTCAATGAACCATGGGCTTGATCAAGATCCATCAGGCTCCGATTTGGGATGAACCTATCCCCCTAATCAAGCCACAGGGACAAAAACAAACATAAAATTATGAGGATCAAGCAAAAGATCGAGTAATAATCGTGAGAAATAAAAGAAATCGTTCTAGAAAAGAAGTATCGTTTCTTGTACCGGAAAATCGTATTCCACTGGACTGTCATGGAGGCGAGTTAGAGAGTACCAATCGGATGATAGTTTCCAGTGATCCCTCTCATCCCCCATTGATGATCTACTGCTTCAAATTTCCCTAAACGCAGAATCTGAATTATGTTGCTGTTCAACGCTTCGTGAGAATTTCATTTCCCAGTAGGTTTTAATCAGACGCCTCTTTTCGCGCCAAAAGCTGTTTTGTGTTGGATAAATTGGGAAAGCGCCGTTGGATTGTTTGGAAGAGGCTTAATTGCCGGAATCAACTCAATAATTATTCGAAATTATAATTTTAAAACTATTTTCAAAATGTTATCACTATTTCCTTTTGTGTTTATAGTATTTTCTATTCTTTCATGCAAGAACATGAGAAATATCATAGTCAATACTCATGTGGTACACACAAAAGTATACGAAAGTGGTACAAACAAACATTTGTGTACATGCATAGCCATATTTGTTAATGAAAATCATCACATATTTTAAGAATATTTTCATGGGAGATGATTGGCTTGATCTCTTTCCCATATTTTTCCATTAGGTTTTCTGTTGGGCCTTGAAAATCACTTCCACCACATCTTGCTTGTAACGGGGATATTAAGAGGTACTGATTGTTGCTGAGAATCGAAAAAATGAAATTAGATACTATAGTATTGTGGCTGTGGCTGGCTCTACATCATTGTGAACTTCTTGGCCGATGGGAAAATTAGAATAAAAAAATATGTGGGTAAAAAACACATAAAAAATTTAATTTGTCCCTAATTCTAACGATACTTCTAATAGAGGGTCTAACTGTGCATATTATCAAAGCTTGAAGTCCATAGTTCGGGTGGGTAAAAGAACATTTTAAAATAGGTTGGGGTGGGTATTATTTTTTCTTTTCTATTTATTAATTAATACCGATAAACGAAGGCTCGTAAGCTCTGTTTTCTTCTCCCTCTCCGGCGTTGGTCTTTCATCTTTTTCAGTTTACCGATGTTATTTTCCGCTAATTACACAACTCTACTCCGCCAATTCAAGATTTCATATTCCACCTTCCCTCCCACCCTCCACCAATTATTTCCTACAACCGCCGCTTCCGCCTCCGCCCCGCTTGGAAATGCAAATCCCACCAAAAGCAAGAAAGCCCAAAACATGTCGGAGCTGATTAACACCAACCCCTGGTCGGCCCGACTCGAGTCCCACCTCTCTTCCCTCGCTCCTCTCTCTCAGACTACCTTCTTCCAAACTCTCCGCCGCATCAAAACCCCTTCTAAAGCCCTCCGCTTCTTCAACTGGGCCCAACACTCGGGCTTTGCCCACAACCACCATTCCTACTTCATGATGCTGGAGATTCTTGGCCGGGCTCGACATCTCAACCCGGCTCGGAATTTCCTCTTCTCGATTCCCAAGAAATCCAGCAATGCGGTGCCGCTCACTGATCGCTTTTTCAACAGCTTAATTCGGAGCTACGGTGATGCGGGCCTTTTTCAAGAATCCGTCAAGGTATTTCAGAAAATGAAATCAATGGGCATTTCTCCTTCTGCTGTTACATTTAATAGCCTGTTCTTGATTTTGCTGAAAAGGGGGCGGGTAAGTATGGTTTTCGAACTGTATGATGAAATGCTTAGGACGTATGGGGTGAAGCCCGATTCGTGTACGTTTAATATTTTGGTAAGGGGCCTTTGTATGAACTCGATGGTTGACGAAGCATTTAGAATGTTTAGGGAAATGGATAAGTTTGAGTGTGAACCGGATTTGATAACTTACAATACGATCATTGATGGATTATGTAGAGCAGGAAAGGTGAATATTGCGCATAATGTGGTGAATGGTATGCAGAACAAGTGTGAGAGTTTGAGGGCAAATGTTGTTAGTTACACCACTTTGGTGAGAGGGTTTTGTGGGAAGAGGGAGATTGAGAAGGCAGTGGATGTGTTGAGAGATATGGTTGGTGAAGGGATAAAGCCGAACCATATCACTTTCAATACACTCATTAAAGGTCTCTGTGAAACTCAAAAGTTGGATATGTTGAAAGAGATTTTAGGGAATGTAAGTTTTGCTCCAGACACATGTACTTTTAATACGATTTTGACTGCTCACTGCAATCGCCAGAATCTGGATGAGGCCTTAAAAACATTTGAGAAGATGAAGGAGCTGAATGTTGAACAGGATTCAGCTACATACAGTACGCTAATTCGCGCCCTGTGCCTTGAGGGGAATTTTAACAAGGCAGAGGAGTTGCTGGATGAGATATACACGCAGGAGATTTTGGTGCGTGATGATAATAGAACGCCTCTTGCTGCGTCATACAATCCCATTTTTAAGCATTTATGTGGCAATGGAAGAACTAAGAAAGCTGAGAGAGTGTTTAGACAGCTCATGAAAAGGGGGAAGCTGGATCCTCTTGCTTTTGAAACTTTGATCTTGGGCCATTGTAAAGAAGGGACTTCTGAGGATGGATATAAGCTCTTAATCTTGATGCTGAGGAGAGATTTTGTGCCAAATATGACGATTTATCAGTCACTAATTGAAGGTTTGTTGCAGAAAGGGGAAGCACACTTTGCTCTCGACACGTTGAGACGGATGTTGAGAAGTTCCCATCTGCCACGGACGTCTGTGTTCCATCGTATTCTTATGGAACTCATTGAAAAGGGCTATGCTTATGAATCTGCAGACTTGATGATGCTAATGTTGGATAATGATATTAGACCCAACGTGAATCTCTCAACCGATGCAGTCCGGGTGCTATTCAAGAGTAGGATGAAGGATAAAGCATTTCAGCTTGTTGAAAATCTTTACGAAAAGGGATATATCATAAACATGGGATCATTGGTTTCGTTCCTTTGCCAGGATAAGAAACTATTGGAGGCATCTCAGATGGTGGCGTTTAGTCTAAAAAATGACCAGAATATCGACGTAGATGTACTTGTTACAGTTTTAGCAGGTCTTTGTGAAGCTCGAAAGCTAGCGGAAGCATTTAATATTTACTATGAAATGCTAGAGAAGAACATGGAACTCCCTTTAAGCTGCCTTGTAGACTTGAGAAACGCGTTTGAAGGTCAAGGAAAATCCAAGGAAGCTGAATTTGTAGCAAAGAGGATGCTGTCTTCACAGCAGTAGGATGTACTTACTTCCTATTGTATTATTTACTCATCTTGATTTTTTTTGTTTGTTTACAGTTTCACTTTATGGAAAAAATATGCAAAAGTAAATCTTCAAATTTCTGCTGGCCTCCCCAGAAGACATGAAAGCTGAGCGTTCAAACGCAGTTTTTTTCATTTCCGTAGTTTTAAAGTTCTGCTAGTTCAAAATGTTGATGTTTATATGCTCTGTCAAGCTGAAACTAATATTGGTAGTACACTCCATTTGAAGACTGTATGTTAAGTAGGATAAACAAATGACACAGTGTGTGTGCCAGTAGGCTTCCACTATTTTATCAAAATTTAGAGAAAGATTGATGAAAATGAATTGAAATCAATCAGGCCCAGAATCTTCAGTATCATTCTCCAAATACATTTCTACTGCTGCCGGGTCAGTCTGGTTGTCCCCTTCGTATTCGCTTCTCTGTCTCTCTTCCTCTCTTTCCCTCTCTGCAGCTCTAGCCTTAGCAGCTTCAAGTCTGGAACTTACAGCATCCCAAGAAACAAGATTCTCCATGAAGGTTGATATATAATCTGGTCGCCGATTCTGGAACAAACAAGGCAGTAATTATGATGTTACTACACTAGGGAGAAAGCATACCATGATTGTCATGAAATAAGAAGTTTAACCTGGAAATCAAGGTAGTATGCATGCTATCCAGGAGCACCACAAAGAAGGAAAAAGGTCAGAGTTGATTTATGATTGCAGAGATAAGAGTTAATAAATTAGTGATTCAGTGTCTTACCTCCCAGACATCTATAGTCAACAGCGGCTGCAGCAGAAAACGAGGTTTCAGGTTAAATGAGACCATAGACATAGACAGAGAAGTAGAAGAGTCAAGTGTACTGACAGAGTAATCCCAGACAAGAGGATTAATAGCATTTGGGCTCTTAACCACCACTAGCTTCTTGTCTTCATCTGATGAGACAGGATTTACTGCATTCCCAACATCCAGTCTATTTGCTTTATCTGAATAGGAAAACCAAAAACTATCAACTAGATTTATCATCATTTTTAGTAACATTAACAGGCACGAAAGTGCTTACAAACGAGCCAAGCCCAACCAGAACCAAATTGCGTAGCTGCAGCTGCCTTGAATTCCTTGATGAAATCTTCAAAAGACCCAAAGTCTCTCTTTATCAAATCTACAAGCTCTCCGGATGGCTGACCTCCACCACCTGGCTTCATCGACTCCTAGAAGAACTCATGATTCCATACCTGAGCAGCATTGTTGAAGGGCGGAAGGAGATCACCCTTGTTATAAGTGGTGAGTACGATTTCATCTAACGACTTGGTGTCAAGCTCCGTTCCCACAATTTGCTTGTTGAGGTTATCAACATAAGCTCTGCGATGCTTCCCCCAATGATATTCAAAAGTTTCACGGCTCATATGAGGTTCGAGAGCATCCTACATATGTATTTAACCTGTTGGTTACAAAAGCTGCTATTACAAATGAACCGTAAGTCGAAAATATAAAACAAACAAAAGAACCGTCGAGTCGAGGAAGACCTCTCTCCGCAAGACGAAATACGCCCCGGTAGTGCTCTCGGTTGTAGGCGTATCGTCCCCAAAGATGAAACGACGAACGTCTCAAAGATTGCAGCACCGCAAATCTACGAGTTCAGGAGAACTGGACTTTTCCGGCGAGGACAGGCTGCTGGACTTAGAGCTAAGAATGCAATGTAGAAATGGAAGCTTGTTGTTTTTCAGGTGTTGGAATGACATGCATACTGATCCTATTTATAGGCAGTCCAGCTCAGGTGAAAGGTTGTTGGTAACTCCTGCCAATTAAGGCAGGCTGACGTGTCCAGGAGAGTGGAGGAGTGGAGAGATGGAAGGTTGGCTGCTGAAGAGCCTCTTCCAGATCCTTCCAAAAGTAGTACTTGGGTGTGGCAGGTGCACAGCACCACGGAGAGCAATCCAGTGCAGCCGGTCCACTGCACCAAGGACTGGACCAGCCCACACGTAGCCCACCGAGCCCAACTAACAAGCCCAACGGCCAAGCCCGATGGACCAATTGCGAAGATCCAAGTCCAAGTCCAAGTCCAAGTCCAAGTCCAAGTCCACGGACACGGACCGGAACCGGAACCGGAATCGGAGCCGGGGCCGGGTACGGGCGCGGGCACGGGCGCGGCGCGCGGTGCGGCGCGGCGCGCCGCGCCGGGCCGCGTGTGAGGCGGTCGGCGAAAAGGCTCGCGCGCATGAGCATGTGTGGCCCAAGCCCACCACATGTCACTTTGTTATCTCTTATAATGTGGTAGAGACTTAAATACCACATTAAAGTTATTTCATTTATCAATGTGGGACATTGATCAATGTAATACTCTCCAAAACCCGAATAAGGTAAGTTTCTCCACTTTAGGTAACATATAAGTTTTGTCCCCCCAAACTTCGAGCCACTATTTCTCACTCACCGAAAATCGGAATCAAGAAATTAAGCACACTATAATTATCTACTCGAAACGTAGATCGACGTGATATATCTCAATTCATAAATCGGATATATATCGAGGTTCGAAAATGCGATCGAAAAGGACTGAATTTTGCCCAAATCAAATTAGCAAAAAATGCTAATTAACTTTCCATAATAAATAATTAATTTATATATATATATATATAAATATATATAATTATTTTCGATTTTCCAACAATCCCCCACATGAGTGGAAATAGCCAAATGCATGCATGCAGACACACGGCTCTGTCCTCAAGAGACAATAAAGCATCAGGGTAGGTGGCTTGTGACCTTGAACCTTCCTTAGTCAGTGCTATCGAGCATACCGGCGGATTAGTGGACACGTGGCCTTGAACTATTCCTCCATGGTGTATACTTAGACAATAGCACTAACACTATAAAGTCTCAACCTCGTCCGTTCTCACGTTTGTGTCCTTTACTGGCCATGGACAACCTCTTTGAATTCATAAGTGTTTACATAGAAGCGGCCCTCACTTCACACTTACATAGGTGATTCTTACTCGAGTATCCTGTCATACTCCACCTTCTCAAGGCATCAAAGAATCATTAAAAGTCAAAGACTTAACCTCACCACTTGACAGGTCACCAACACTCTCGAGCTCTTTTAGGGAATAGACTAATTGAGTGCGGTATCAACAGACTCATATAGCTTAGTTTTCCCATTGAACTAAGTTCATGGGATCTCCAATCTACAAGGTTGGGTATCCACTATAATCGTCTTCAACTTGTGGATTTAACTCTCATTCCCTCTACGAGCTTATACATTTGATCTCGATTCAAACTCTTAGTAAGCGGATCCGCTAGGTTATCTATAGACTTGACATAGTCTACAGAGATAACCCCACTCGTAATCAAATGTCTTACGGTATTATGTCGATGACGAATATGTCTCGACTTACCATTATACAACCCACTCTTGGCCCTACCAATAGCCGCTTGGCTATCACAGTGAATCATCACAGGTGGCACGGGTTTCGTCCAACATGGAATATCTTCAAGAAAATTACGGAGCCATTCGGCCTCCTCACCGACTTTATCTAAAGCAATAAATTCAGATTTCATGGTGGACCGGGCTATGCACGTCTGTTTCGTGGATCTCTACGACACAGCTCCTCCCCCTATAGTGAACATATAACCACTAGTAGACAACGAGTCTTTAGTGTCGGATATCCAATTTGCATCACAGTACCCTTCAAGTACTGGGGGATGTCTCGAATAGTGCAGCCCAAAGTTAAGAGTGTATTTCAAATACCTCATAACTCTTACAAGAGATTTCCAATGCTCTCTACTAGGATTACTAGTATAGCGACTCAGTTTGTTCACCGAACAAGCTAGATCAGGTCTCGTACAATTCGTGATATACATAAGACAACCAATGACTCTAGCATAATCCTCTTGAGCAACAAGATCACCCCTATTCTTGCTCAAGTGAACATTAACTTCTAAAGGAGTCTTAGCCGGTGCACTATCAAAGGCATTAAACCTTTTAAGCACTTTCTCAATATAATGAGATTGAGACAAAACAATCCCTTTGGGAGCTCTTTGAATCTTCACTCCAAGAATAACATCAGCAACTCCCATATCTTTCATATCGAAAGTTCTCTTAAGCATTCGCTTGGTGTCATTTATGACTTGAAGGTTTTGTCCCATAAAATAACATGTCGTCTACATAAAGACAAATAATTACAAAGCCATTCTTTGTATTCTTTATGTAAACACACTTGTCACATTCATTAATCTTAAAACCATTCGACAACATAGCATCGTCGAATATCAAGTGTCATTGTAATGGTGCTTGTTTCAACCCATATAGGGATTTTACCAACTTACATACCTTTCGCTCTTGACCAGGTACAACGAACCCTTCAGGTTGTTCCATATAAATTTCCTCTTCTAAATCTCCATTTAGAAAGACAGTTTTCACGTCCATTTGGTGAATCTCAAGATTGTGCAAAGCAGCAATCGCGAGAAGCACACGGATAGACGTAATCCTCGTTACAGGCGAATAAGTATCGAAGAAGTCATATCCTTCAATTTGCTTAAAGCCTTTAACCACTAAACGAGCTTCATATTTATCAATTGACCCATCTGCCTTATACTTTCTTTTTAGGATCCATTTACATCCTAAGGGCTTGCAACCTTCGGGTAAGTCTGCTAAGACCCAAGTGTGATTCTGCATAATGGAATCAATTTCACTTTGGGATGACTTCTTGCCAAAGTGGGCCATCGGGTCTAGAAAGAGCTTCTTTTATAGACCGCGGCTCTTCATCCAAAAGAAAGACAACATAATCAGGACCAAAGTCCTTAGCAACTCTTGCTCTAGTGCTACATCTTGGTTCTAAAGTTTCAAGATCGACAGCTTGCCTTTTACGTGTATCGGGTTCTACCCCCACATTTCTAGAACTACTAACAACTTCTCTTGCTCCACCACTAGAGCTTGACTCAACTTTATCATCCTTTTTACACGGATAGATATGTTCGAAGAATATAGCATTCCTTGACTCAATAGTAGTTCCAACATTCATATCGGGCACGGCCGACTTATGAATGATAAACCGATATGCACTACTATTCAGTGCATATCCTATAAAGATACAATCGACGGTCTTAGGTCCGATTGTAACTTGCTTCGGCAAAGGCACTTCTACCTTAGCCAAACACCCCCACACTTTGAGGTATTTATAGGAAGGTTTCCTTCCTTTCCACAACTCGTAAGGAGTTACATCTCTACCTTTTAGAGGTATTTTGTTCAATAAGAAGTTAGCCGTCAAAACGGCTTCCCCCCACATGTTCTGGGGCAGTCCAGAACTTATCAACAAAGCATTCATCATCTCCTTTAGAGTTCGATTCTTCCTTTCAGCTACACCATTTGATTGAGGCGAATAGGGGGCAGTGGTTTGATGAATAATACCACTTGTCTTACATAACTCTTCAAAAGGAGCTACATATTCTCCACCTGTATCACTTCGTACCATTTTGATTTTACAATCAAGTTGGTTTTCGGCTTCTGCTTTGAAGTTAGTAGAAGCTTCAATCGCCTCATCTTTACTCCTTAAAAGATAAAGAGTACAATACTTAGTGCAGTCATCAATAAAAGTAATAAAATACTTTTTCCCACCTCTAGTTTGTACAAACTTCAAATCACATACGTCAGTGTGAATGAGTTCTAGAGGTTTTGTGTTCCTTTCTACAGAATGAAATGGCTGCTTAGCCAATTTTGCTTCAACACAAACTTCACACTTGGTTTTGTTAAACTCATTTACTTTAAGTAGATCGAGATTACCTAATCTTTTTATTACATTTAGATTAACATGTCCTAATCTAGAATGCCATAAATCGGAACACTTAATAAATAGGAGGAAGTAGCTTCATTATCATTATTTTTAGCCTCAACGGGCTCTTGGCGAATCGCCATTACACTTAACTTAAAAAGGCCCTCAGACAGGTAGCCTTTTCCTGGGAACATTCCAAATTTTGATAAAATAAACTTGTCAGACTCAAACACTAGTCTGAACCCTCTCTTGACTAGTACAGAGCCGGACACAAGATTCTTCCGGATGTCGGGGACATGCAGCACCTCTCCAAGACTAAGGTTCTTGCCGGAGCTCAACCTTAGCACCACAGTACCATAGCCAACTACCTCGGATGAGGCTTGATTCCCCATATTGAGCTTCCTCCCTTGACAACTCTTGTACTTGGTGAAGCGGCTTCGGTCACCACAAACATGTGCCGTGGCAGCGGTATCAATATACCACTTCCCCTCATTCTCCACGACATTTGCTTCTTCAGTGACAACGGCCGCAAGGTCGGCTTCAGTGAGGTCAATCTCCAACATATTGGCTTGACGAGTCCTTGGACATGTGGTCGGATTTGCCACAGTCCTTGGATTTAGGCAGTCCTTGGACATGTGGCCGGATTTGCCACAGTTGTAGCAGTCCCCTTCAAACTTGCGGGATTGCACCTTGCCCTTCCCTTTGGGGTTGCTATTTGGACGCCCTCTCTTTGCATTGTTGGAGTTGCCACCTTTCTCAACAAGGTTGACTCTTGGCTCCACGGGTGCTTTGCCCTTCCCATCTCGAGTCCTCATGTCGGTCTCTATGCGGAGCTTGACCACAAGGTCCTCAAGCGTCATTTCCTTTCGCTTGTGCTTCAAGTAGCTCTTGAAGTCCTTCCAGCTCGGGGGAAGCTTCTCAATTACAGTTGCCACGATAAAAGCATCTGGCAAAAGCATACCTTCGGCGTGGACGTCATGAACAATGAGTTGGAACTCTTGCACTTGCTCCATGACCGGTCGAGAGTCCACCATTTTGTAGTCCAAGAACTTGGCGACTACAAACTTCTTGATACCTGCATCGTCAGTACAATATTTTCTTTTAAGTGTCTCTCAAATTTCCTTGGAGGTCTTTACATTTGCATATACACTGTACAGACTATCATCTAGTCCACTAAGCAAGAAGTTTTTACAAAAGTAGTCGGAAGTTAGCCAATTGTCATAGGCTATCCGGACTTTCAAGTTCTCTTCGTTCTCATTTGGAGGGGCAGTGCATTCTCCATCGATGCGATGGTGAACCCCAATGTTGTCAAATAGAACAACATCTTCTGTTGCCACCTCTTGAAGTCGGCTCCACCAAACTTGGTCGGCTTCTCGGCAGCGGGCAACACTCTAGACGAGTGTAGAGGTGCCGTCAGGGTCGGATTTGAACCCCCCACAACTCCGTGGTGGTTCACATTCCCAAAAGGGACATTGCTCTGCAAGGCAGAGGACATTGCATTGAAGTTGAATGCCGTGTTAACGACATTAGCACGATTAAGTGCTATCCTTGCATCAGTGGCAGCAGACATGGCAGCGAGGGTTGGATTGGCAAACACCGGAGTTGGAGTAGGAACAAACGTCGGTGGAACAATGTTGCCGGAGGAGGCAACGACGTCAGAAACAAGAAACAGCGGGGTTGGTGGCGGCAGAAGCAGCGGCGGCAGCGTCGGAGATGACAACAGATGATGACGACATGTTTAAAGCAGCTTAAGTAGGTAATTAATATTTCGTCTTGCGATTGTTGGTTACAAAAGTTGCTATTACAAATGAACCGTAAGTCGAAAAAATAAAACAAACAAAAGAACCGTCGAGTCGAGGAAGGCCTCTCTCCGCAAGACGAAATACGCCCCGGTAGTGCTCTCGGTTGTAGGCGTATCATCCCCAAAGATGAAACGACGAACGTCTCGAAGATTGCAGCACCGCAAATCTACGAGTTTCGACGAACTGGACTTTTCCGGCGAGGACAGGCTGCTGGACTTAGAGCTAAGAATGCAACGCAGAAATGGAAGCTTGTTGTTTTTCAGGTGTTGGAATAACATGCAGACTGATCCTATTTATAGGCAGTCCAACTCAGGTGAAAGGTTGTTGGTAACTCCTGCCAATTAAGGCAGGCTGATGTGTCCAGGAGAGTGGAGGAGTGGAGAGATGGAAGGTTGGCTGCTGAAGAGCCTCTTCCAGATCCTTCCAAAAGTAGTACTTGGGTGTGGCAGGTGCACAGCACCACGGAGAGCAATCCAGTGCAGCCGGTCCACTGCACCAAGGACTGGGCTAGCCCACACGTAGCCCACCGAGCCCAACTAACAAGCCCAACTAACAAGTCCAACGACCAAGCCCGACGGACCAATTGCCAAGGTCCAAGTCCAAGTCCACGGATCGGAACCGGAACCGGAATCGGGGCCGGGGCGGGCACGGGCGCGGTGCGGCGCGCGCGCGCCGCGTGTGAGGCGGTCGGGCGAAAAGGCTCGCGCATGAGCATGTGTGGCCCAAGCCCACCACATGTCACTTTGTTATCTCTTACAATGTGGTAGAGACTTAAATACCACATTAAAGTTATTTCATTTATCAATGTGGGACATTGATCAATGTAATACTCTCCAAAACCCGAATAAGGTAAGTTTCTCCACTTTAGGTAACATATAAGTTTTGTCCCCCCAAACTTCGAGCCACTTTCTCACTCACCGAAAATCGGAATTGAGAAATTAAGCACACTATAATTATCTACTCGAAACGTAGATCGACGTGATATATCTCAATTCATAAATCGGATATATATCGAGGTTCGAAAATGCGATCGAAAAGGACTGAATTTTGCCCAAGTCAAATTAGCAATAAATGCTAATTAACTTTCCATAATAAATAATTAATTTATATATATATATATATATATATATATATAAATATATATAAACATTTTCGATTTTCCAACACAACCAACTAGCAGGCTTATAAAATAAATTAAAGATACAATAAAGAATACAAGCAGTTATCTTACAAGCGAGTAAGGTGGGGGCTTATGATCGACTCTCGCTGTTATCACACCACGGGAAGCTCTCTTGTTGTACACCGTCTACAAGGAAATACAGACATTATTCAGCACATTGAAACTGTCATTTAGTCAAACACCTCATCCGCACTAAACTCAACACCCGAAAGCACCCAAAATCCAACATTAAACTCAAGGTTTATTTAACAAGCATGCACCTCATTCTTCCGCCGATTGAGGCTCCGCGCCGAACCACTAAATCTTTGGTAATAAAGAAATCCGCATTTCAGAGGACTAACAACAGCCATAATTTAGACTACAACTTCAGAAAAAGCAGTAGCTGAGCTCACGTACAACCTTAATATCGAACTACTACTGTTTCAATAGAATTTTGGTACTACAACAATGTACTATAACGGACAGTAGGCAGTACAGTTGCTAGAAATATTGTGGTCCGAAATTATCCAAAATGGAAGAATCGAGATCCCCGAGGTTAAAACATTCTGGAAGGCTGTTGTTTATGGGCATTTGCAATAAAAAAGATTGATAGGATTATCCACTCCATCAAATACATTTCCATGTTATTTACTTTGAAAAGATATAGATTTAGGGTTTAGAACATCTCCAATAATTTACATTACATTTTACAGTGTAAATTGATTTTATCTCAACAAACTAGAATAGAATATTGCATATTGATATTCATATTATTGAATTAATTTTAATAAATTATTATATATTTATATATTAATTATATTTTCCAACAATTCTTTAAATTCTTTAAATTATTTAGTAAAAATGCATATGTCAATATTTAAAATTATATAAATTAACGTAAAAAAATATTTTAATTAAATTGGTATAGTGTAAATTAATTTAATTGTGATTATTTTTATAATTGAAAGAAAAAAGGATAAAGAATTAAATTAATGTAGTGTAGTGTAAAATAGTATCACACTACAAATGGTGGAATGTTATTCAAATACACTAGAATAGTGTAGCGTATAGGAGAATCCTGTAAAATGCTACATTTAGTATATTGTTGAAGGTACTCTTATTTTCTTTTTATTGCCCTTTAATGTGGTTCGTCTAATTTTAATCATTTAAATTTAAAAATTATCTAATTTTGATCTTTCTACACACAATTTTAAATTTTAAACCACAAGTGAAGTACAATCGGTCAACACCACTGTTGGATATGAGTCAGTAGATGATACTCAGCTGTTCATGGTTAAAAGAAAATTGGGAGAAATCATAGTAGTACTATGGAATTGAAGATCCCAAAATCGAGCTGATATCAGTAGTATAGTGTGTCGATTAGGATTAGCTGATGTATAGGTTAGACTTGACGTAATCGTTTTTAATATTTTTGTCTAAGTCCTGTACGGGGTCATTGTCGAACTGATCTTCTGTCGAAGAAACTTTTCGGAACCCCACGTCATCAGTGTAATCGCTTGCGTTCTTCAGTCAGCAGCTGACTAGACCTCAGTAGAAGACAGCGCATCAGCCGGAGTAGACCTCGGTAGAGGCCAACCCAGGCAGTGATAAGTCATCAGTAGAAGAACTCATGCAAGCCCAGTACCTTCGCAGTCGCCAGCTGACCTACTCAGAAGCTACATTCCTTGTCAGCCGACTCAGTCGAAGAAGACAGAGACTTTGCGCTCATCGTATCCGACGTAAAAGCGACCCGAGCTACTTAAGTCTTTTCGAAAGTTCAGCAGAAGATCATACGAGGTTGTTTGAACGGTCAACTCTGACATTCTCACCAACCACAAACCTCGACCAATGAGAAGCCGACAACGCCTTACCTGCTCCCTGCAGTAAAGCTGCTCTCATGTACAGTAATTAACTGCCCTACTGCAACAAGTTCGAATTTATGGCCGTTTTCTTTGGAAGCTTGTGACACGTGGTGTTGGTCCCGAGAGTGGGTTCAGGTGTAGAGGGGGGGTGAATACACCTGAATCCAATTTTCTCAACTTTGAACACGAACAGTCCTATTCAGGATAATACCGTACATAAATAATTCAGCAGACCAAATAACTGTTCTGAATCGTGTTAGGCTAAAATTCTGACTCTACTGAGATCTGCTAACTGACTGAGTCAGAATTCAGTGTCAACAGTAGAAATTCAGTGTGCGGAAATGTGTAGGCCCTAATCAGTTGAATGAAAAAAAAACGTTTTATGCAAGTCTCAGTTCAGCAAGTGGTCAGTTCAGTATGCTGAGACAGTTGAATGATTTTAAGAAGATTTTCAGTATGAATAGTAAAATCAATGCAACAGTAAGAGAACGTAAGTAAGCGACACAGAGAGTTTTAAAGTGGTTCGGATATCAATCGATCCTACGTTCACTTGTCCCGAAAGTTCGGGAGGCTATTTATTATACGCGAGTTAGTCTCGGTCGGCTTGTGCACGAGGACAAAGCCGTGGCTTGGGGATTATATCGAGCAAGTCTCAGTTTACAAATGTATCAAACTAAAGTGTTTGACAAACTTCTCCAACAGTGAAGGAGTCCTTTTACAATAAGGATTGGGTTCAAATATGAACTCCTTCGTCTAAGCTATATATGGTTTCGGTTGAGCTTAGGGTTAGAGGGATAGGGAACGAGAGTGTAGCTTCTAGAGCGACGAACAGCTGAGTGTAGTTATAAGTTCGTGTCACGTCGCTTGGATACTAGATGCTTGGTTGTCGGTTCAACTTGGTTCCCTTAAGAGCTAAAAGGTAGTCTTTCGCCGGAGATAGATCTTTAGATTCTTGCGGAAGACTTAGGCTTTTTGGTTAGGCTCGTTTTAATGCTCTGTGTGTTCTTGAGAGGTTTTTTTCGAGTTCGCGCTTGTTCTTATGATTTCGGTGTGCTTCAATTCTTGAATGATCCCTCTATTTATAGAGAAGAGATTGGGAGAGATCCGTTGGAGACGATCTTCTTCTTTCTCTCTCTTTTGGTAGCAAACGACTCTTTTGAAGTAAGTAACAGTGTACTTTCGCACCTTTTTAGGTAAAGGGTTGACTGCAGCTTTAGCAGGTGAGAAGACACGTGTGTTCTTGTCATTCGTCGAGGTGGATAGAGTGGTTGAGACAGCACAGACTTCAAGGCAAACTGAAGCTGACTTCTCTCTTCCTCGTATATGACAATGCTGATTGTCTTTCAAAAGTATTTGCACGTTCGACGCTCCGCCGATCTTGAGTCTGATCCCGTATTCAGTAGGTAGATAGCTGGGGAAAGTCTACTGAAGATCAACTCTGAGTTCAGTGAACCGCTCTCGCTCGAGTCCGGTTCCATCGACCTTTCAGTATACTGCTCCTGCTGAGTCCAGTATCACTGAGTCTTCTACTTCTGGTGTTAAGGCAGATAATCTACTGAGCGCCTTGATCAGAGCAGAGTGTCTACTGAGTCTGAAACCTCAGAGACAAATAACGATTACAACGGAATGGTTCACCAATCAGATAGGGTTTTGGGATCTTCAAATCTTCTCAACAATCAGAGCACTAGGCTGCTGAGCATGGTTCAGTATAGAAGATAGAATCATTTCCCACTAAGTGAGACTATGCTGAGGATAGAATCATCACCCAACAATTTCCCCCTATTTGATGATGCCAAAACCTATCATCTATGCTAACACTAAACAAACAGAAACAGAGCCCCTTACAATATTACAGGTAAGATCAGTGGAGTTGTTCCAACAGTTCTAGACTACTGAGAAAACAGGGCAAAACACAATTTCCCCCATTACATAGAAACTAGACTAGCAGAATCTAACAAAGTAATAAACTGACAAGAAAGTAAATAGAAGTGAGTGTGTGAGTCAGTAATCACTTCAGTGATTCTGAGTGTTAAAGCATAATACAAACACGGCTGGATAGACAACAAGTGGTTGTCAGAGCCAAAATCAGATTTATATGTATGAGTGATTCAGTCTAGTACAATTACAAATCTTGCTAAGCTAGGAAGAACAGAACTAAGCCTAGGAGCCCTTAAACTGCTTGATCTTGTCCATGAATCCTTGAGATTGCGTCTCTGGCAGTGGCACTCCATACATCCGGTATGTGTTCTTCCTCAACTTCAAGTATTCAGCAAAGTCTGCTGGCTCATCTTCGTCCAGTTCTCTTTTTGATGCAGCATACTTCACTTCAGCTTCTATTAACCCAAAGTGGATTGAGTCATCATTTCTTCTAGGTGGAGGTATGATTCTGGGCTCCGGAACACGGACTTCTATACCTTCAGATACGGTTTTATGCAAGTATATGTATAGATCAGGTTCAATTATCATCATCCATTCTGTGTAGGCATCAGTCTTAGTCATGTTGGGCCAGAACCTCCAGAAATAATTGCGCTTGATGAACTCTATCTTTGAAGATTCCCATCTCTGAGTAAATTGAGCAGGTATCCAATTGTCTGTCTTTGGCCATCTGTGCGATTTCAGATCAGCTGGCTTCCTGAACCTTCTATATCGATAAGGAATATCAGCTTTTGAAGGTACTCTCAGCCTGGCCTCTTCCTCAGTCCTTTTCCTCAGTGCTTCAAGGTCTGCCTCCCAGATTCTGTCTCTGGCAGCCTGAACTTGTCTAGCCTCTTCGCCTCTGTATAAGTATCTGTTCATTTGGTCGAATATGGCCTCAATCTCATCATCTTGGGCTTCGGTGGCTTTCGAGGAATGTCTTCGGATTCAACAGGGGTACTTGATTTTTCTTTTGACGTACCCTGCTTTTCAGTGCTTTGCTGCTTTTGCTCCTTCTCTTTCTCCCTATCTTCTTCATCCTCGATAATCAGTTTCCTTGGAGGTATCCTAGCAGGCTTTCTTCCTCCTCGAGCTGGAGATTTTGTCTTTCCTTTGACAGGCTTAGACTTTGGTTTATTAGCAACTTCTGTTTCAGTAATCTCCCTTGCCAGCTTCTCATCAGATGCAATTTGAGCCTCCTCCTCAGCTGAAATGTATCTCTTCGTTTTCTTGGCTGGAGGGGTCGGGAGAGTCAGCACTTTCTTGCCTTTTCCCTGAACAGGTGGAGGGAGAGGAGCCTCTTCCTCTTCTGACTCTTCCTGCTCAGCATACTCTGCAACCTCCTTGATAATATCAGTCGGAGTCTGGGTTGCATGAGTAGCCTGGGTTCCTGAGCCACTTGGGGCCGGTCTCGACTGTGCTCGCAGCCAAGACACCCTGGGCCTTACCCTCTGTCTAAGTCTGAGTCTGAGTCCTGCTTATCTCAGTCACGGACTTGGTCTTTTTCTCAGATCTCAGTGAAGCTGTCCCCTTAAGTAATTTGGCAGCAGTTTTGGTAGGGGTCGGCTTCTCAGTACTCTTCTCTTTTCCTTCCCCCTTTTTGGCATCATCAATTACAGCCGGGGTAGGGACGAGTACCTTCTCGTCCAGGCGTTTGTAGACAGCGGACAGTTCGTCCAGTCTGTCATGGATCTTTGTCAGCGCCAAGTGCAGCTCATTCCTCTCATTAGTCAGTTCCTCCGAGTATTGCTTATAGGAGAGGTTAGCTGCTGCCTTGAATTCTGTCAGCTTCTCAGAAATCTTATCCTCCACGACCAGTTGAATGTTGTCAAGTCGGATTTCCGTGGCCTGGGCTTGTTCAGTGAAGGACTCAGTATGAGTGGATATTGAAGCCTTGAATGCTTTGAGAAGTTTGGCTTGTCCTTCCTGAATGATTCTGAGCTGATCATCAAACTGCTTCTGCTGCTTAGCCAAAGCTTCGGATATAATAGCAGAGACATCAGGGGCGACTGATTTTGATACTGATGTTTTCAGCCCCTGTAGCTCAGTGGTTGTGGCTAGCGTAGTCTGTTTCCACACCTTGTGGACGGCCTTCGCAAGAGCTCGATTCTGGATTCCCTGAGCGGTGAGAGCTTTTGCTATGGATCGAGATCTCTTGGTAGTTGGGTTGGGCACTGCTTCGTAAGTCGACTCCAGCAAGAGCTTAGCGGGCTCTGTTGAGGACGAAGCACCAGCCGTGGACTTCGCAGGTCCAAGGATATGGAGTGGAGGTTGAGCTTGTTCAGTAGCATGTGTATCCTTGTCCTGGGGATTTCCCTCATCAGGCTTTCCAGGGCCTAAATCACTGGGTGGATCTTGACCATCGTGGTCTGATCCATCTGAGGGTGCTGGGCCGGTTGCTAGCTGCCTATTATGTATCATTGCCAGCATAGCAGCCCTCAAGTTCTCCATGGTGCTGAGGTCAGCAGGCTCAGAGTAGCCTATTTGCTCCCTCAACTTCAATTCTTCTTCATGAAGCTGCTGGTAGGAGTAGTGGAGTACTAGATGTTGTAGATGGGGCCACTCCGGAAATCGCAGCAACATGTGGAGCCTTGCTGATTTTGCAATGAGCAACAAATCAGAGTAGTCAGCAAGCTCTGGAATCTGTTGAAGAATCTCTCGGGATGCTCTGAATACGATCACTGAAGCTTCCATCCCAATCGTCTCTTCTTCAGATGTTGTCTCAGACTCCAGGTCTATGGGAGACGTCTGAGTCTCAACAGGAGGCACACTGCTGAGTGGTGGAACTGAGAGGGGGCTGTCAAGACGCTGAATCTCTTCGCTATGTGCTTCTGTAGCATCCCCTTGTTCCACTTCTACTGGTTCCTCAGTGGAGACGGCCTTCTCCACTGATTGAGTCTTCTCAGACGATTCTGACTCGTCTATCAGCCGCTGAGGCTGAATAGGTTGCTGAGTAGCCTGAGCAACAGGAACTTCAGGAGAGACCTCAGGTTCAGTAGGCACGTCCGGAATGGCTTTCCTCAGTTTCTTAGCTGGTGCCTTTGGAGTTTTTGTTGGAGGTGTTCTCTTCTTCGAGGGTGTAGCCCGCCGAGGCTTAGTCTCGCCGAGTTACGGTGAGGGACTGACCCGATCTGGCGAAGAGCAAGCGAGCCTTGTTGTGGAATCGACCTTCTTCACATTAAAATTCTCCTTGTCATTGTAGGTTATTGGTTCAGATCCGCAGACATCCTCTATCATTATGGACAACTTCAGTCCATAAAGAAGCTTGCCCTTTACACTCAGCGTGTAAGAGGCCTTGTCGAATTTGGCCGCCTGAGCCATGAATTCACGGATAAAGAACTCCGTCCAATTAATCTGAGCTCTATCATATATGGCCATCATGAGCTGGATCTTGAGCCTCGATACTTGATCGAATGGGCCTGCTTGGGCCGGTCGCAGGCTGCGTCACAATATAAGCCAAAGCTCAGTCCGAGGCAAAGCATGTTGTTTTTAGGAAAAGCAGCTACGAAGGTCGTGGGCTTTCCACGAGAATATTGTCAAGTAGTCATCTACAAGATCATCATTGTACCCCACGATCGGCTCCTTCGTAAGGCGGCATCAAAACTTCTCTTTAGCGCCTCCTTGATTGATATTTGCTTCAGTATCGGAGAAGCATCCTTGATTTTGTGAACGGCGAATCTTCCGATTATGTCCCCGCCTACTGAGTCAGAGTTAAGATAAACTTCGGCCACCTGCCTCGGGAGGAAGTATGTCGGCTTCCTTGAAAGAAAACTTTCAAGCCCTGACTCTCTAAGAGCTGAGAAGATCTCGTCCATGTAATCGAGATCACAGGCGTCGAACTCCATGGTTGGCTCGAACCAAACACGGTCCTTGTCCAGGATTTCTTGCATGTTAACTGGAGTAGACACCGAAACATTTTTACTTGCCATTGTACCTGTTACACGAGCATTTATCAGTATCGATTTAAATAAAACAGTTTGTACAGCGATTCTGAAAAAGAAAATTAATTCGTGTAGCAGTAGTAATAAGCATACCGAAAGAGAGATTGAGATTCTGAAAGGATATGCAAGAGGGGATTGCAAGAAATGATCTCAGAATTTTCGGATGCAGAGGATTTTAAGTGCGGTAATGGCAGTTTCTAAAGATACGATGGAATATAAGTCTATCGTGAAGATGAACAGTTTCTGATCTAAGGCTGAGTTTAAACTTGCTTTATGAGATGGACGGTAAAGATTAAAAGATATATATTAAGTAATGATCACATATGCCGCCTAAGTCAAAGCCAGTTGTAAATATGCCTAAGTAGTAACTGTGAAAAGACAAGCATTTAATGCGTGCAGAGTTCAGCAAACTTATGTATGGAATGTCGTGCAATAAATATAAGCCGTTAATAATAAATGACAAACTTAGGATATTTAATAGCATGGTGAATCTTCATCATAAATGCATTACTGTTTTATTCGTTACTACTGAGTAGAGATACGCAAACCTGTCAGCTGAACATAGTAGTCAGCTGATACCTCGTGTAGATGGTTTTCTATCTCTACGTACTGAATTTACTCAGTATTGAGAGTGATCATTCCCCCTTATTGAATGATCCTCTCCTGGAACCTTCTTACTGACTGGGGTCAGTAGGATCCAACAGACCTAGCTCTACTGAAAGTTCTCTCGAATCGGATTCGCTAGAGGCTTGGTCGGTATATCGCCCTTTGTTTGTCGGTATGGATTTTCTCCATTTCGATATCCTTCTTTCGACATGGTCACGAATGAAGTGATGTCTGATGTCCACGTGCTTGCATCTTGTGTGAAGTACAGGGTTCTGAGTAATTGCAATGGCACTGGTACTGTCACAGAAGATTGGCACTTCATTTTGAGTGACGTCATAGTCTCGTAGCTGCTGTCTCAGCCAAAGGATTTGGGCGCAGCAACTTCCGGCAGCCATGTATTCAGCTTCAGTAGTTGATGTAGCTGCGAGTGCCTGTTTCTTTGAAAACCATGAGATCGGCTTTGCGCCAAGGAACTGACATGTTCCTGAAGTTGATTTTCGGTCGATTCTATATCCTGCATAGTCAGCATCAGAGTAACCGGTTAGTTCAATATTATCATCAGCTGGATACCATAAACCCATGTCAGGTGTTCCTCTGAGATAGTGGAGAATCTTCTTTGCTGAGTTCATATGGCTCTGCTTCGGATTCGCCTGAAATCGAGCACAGACACCTACAGCATAAGTTATGTCAGGACGTGTTGCTGTTAAGTATAATAATGAACCAATTACAGCACGATATTCAGTTTGGTCTACTGATACTCCCTCTTTATCAAGATCAATCTTCATATTAGTGTTCATCGGGATCTTGATAGGTTTGCCGGATGTGCAACCGAATCTTTTGATGAGGTCTCGAGTGTATTTGCCTTTATTAATGAACATCCCCTTTTCAGATTGTTTGACTTGAAAACCAAGGAAGTAGTTCATTTCTCCCATCATTGACATCTCGAACTTATCCTTCATCATCTTTTCAAATTGCTGACACATAATGACATTCTTTGATCCAAAGATGATGTCATCCACGTAGATTTGCACCAGTAATAGGTCTTCTTCCAGTCGAATGCTGAATAGAGTGCGATCTACTGTGCCTTTCTGAAAACCTTTCTGAAGAAGGAACTCAGATAGGGTATCATACCAAGCCCTGGGTGCTTGTTTTAACGCATACAGAGCCTTCTTGAGTCTATAAACTTGATGTCCCTGCTGAAAGCCGGGCGGTTGTTCCACATAGACTTCTTCTTTCACTACACCGTTCAGGAACGCAGACTTCACATCCATTTGATATACTTTGAATTTTTGATGTGTTGCGTAGGCTAGGAATAGTCTGATTGCCTCCAATCTTGCAACTGGAGCGAAAGTTTCGTCGAAATCTATTCCCTCAGCTTGACAGTAGCCTTTAGCCACGAGTCTTGCTTTGTTCCTTACTACAACGTTGTTTTCATCTCGCTTGTTCTTAAAGACCCATTTTGTTCCAATTGCACGTTGATGCAGGGGTCTATCAACAAGTTCCCAAACATCGTTTGGTTTGAACTGATTTAGCTCCTCCTGCATGGCTATGATCCAGTCAGCATCTTTCAGTGCATCCTCAATCGTCTGAGGCTCTTCAGTGGACAAGAAGCAGGAGTATAATGCGCTTTCTCCTTGACAAAATCTGGATCTTGTCTTGACATGTGTTGAAGGATCTCCAATGATTAGATCAGTAGAGTGAGCATCTAGCCATGTTCTACGATGTTTTAGCTCTTCATCTGAAATTTGATCAACACAGATAGTAGGTGAGTTAGGCATTTCAGTTGTATTATTCTGAGATTGAAGAATTTCAATAATAAGAGTGTGATCTACTGAGTCACCAGGTTAAGGGGCATTTAGCTCAGGAACATTACTAGATGTTCCCCCTGAGTTGTTAGTCTCAGTAGTGGTCTTAGTTACCTCTTGGGTTTCTTCATCGACCTGAGTTACCTGGGATTGATTTTGTTCGGGAGAATCAATCTGCTCAGCTACTTGCTCTGGTGGTTGCGATTCAATAGACTTGTCTTCAGTTTCTTCGTCTGAATCATCATCCCAACATAGCTGGATCTTTTCAGGTTTGTCTTTTAAGCTTAGATCCTGTAGCTGCTTACTGATGTCCTCAGATTCAGAGTTAGAGTTATAGCTCCTTTCTTCAGTAGCAAACTCATTAAAAACAACATGAGGGCTTTCCTCCACGCAAAGAGTCCGATAGTTGAATACTCTGAAAGCTTTGCTGACCCGAGAGTATCCTAAGAAAACTCCCTGATCTGACTTGCTATCAAAAGTCTTCAGCTGATCTTTCCCATTATTGTGGATAAAGCATGAACAACCAAAGATATGGAAATAAGATAAAGAAGGCTTCCTGCAGTTCCATAGTTCATATGGTGTCCTCTTATGATGCTTTGTCAGTAGAGATCGATTCTGAGTGTAACATGAAGTGTTGGTAGCTTCTGCCCAGAATTTGGTTGGGAGTTCTGAGTCTGCGAGTAGAGTTCTAGCTGCTTCTTTGAGAGTCCTGTTCTTTCGTTCAGCAACTCCATTTTGCTGAGGTGTGCGGGCAGCCGATGTCTCATGCTCTATTCCTTGCGCTGCGAGTAACTCCTCTACCATGGAATTAAGGAACTCAGTTCCTCTGTCTGAACGTATTTTTCTAATTTCGGTGTTCTTCTCGACACTGAGCCTTTTCAGAAGCGTTGGTAACTCTATTTTGACGTCAGACTTGTTGGCAATGAATATGACCCATGTGTAGCGTGAGTAGTCATCTATGACCACTACAACATATTTCTTGCCTCTGATCGTCACTGGGGAGACTGGACCGAATAAATCCATATGTAGCAGCTGAAGGATTCCATCAGTGGAAGGAGATGGAACGGGTGGATTTTGTTTCTTTGTTTGCTTTCCCTTCAGACATGCTTCACACTGAGTGTCTCTGCTGAATACTTCATTCGGCAGTCCCCTTGCTAGAGTGTTTCTTGCTAGCTTGTTGAGCGTCTTAAAGTTGAGATGGCTGAGTCTTCTATGCCATAGCCACCCCGTCCGGTTGTCATTTTTCGCCAATAAGCAAGCTTCAGGTTCAGCTGAGTTCCAGTCAGCTACATATATGTTCTTTCTGCGCGAACCTGATAACACTTGTTTTCCCCGTGGATTTATCAATAACATCACGTAAAACCGGCGTCAAATATCACTCTATTCGAGTTATCACAAAATTGACTAACATAGAGAAGATTATCTTTGAAGTCCTTCAACATATGATACTCTTGGAACTTTGGCGATCCCAATGCTCGAGTGTTCCATATCCTCTAGTATAGCCTTTGGCATTGTCTCCAAACTCGATTCTGGGTCCTTCTTCAGAGATATAATTCTTCAGTAGACTCCTTTGGTATGTCATGTGTCTTGAGCATCCGCTGTCCACATACCATGGGTCTTTACGCACCCGCAAAAACGCAATTATATTCGGGTACCCTTTATTTTTGATTTTGGGTCCTTAGATGTTAGTTTTAGTAACCCAAATCGTCTAACAACCCCGGTGGTTTCAGGCAGTTTCTTTCCACTTGAGTTAATATACTTGACCACTGGACTGGTCAAAGCTGACTTCTTAGGCTGTTCAGGTTCAGGAGTTCGGATCTTCTGAGTTGGTGGACTGCTGACCTTTGCCTTTTGTGCGTTTTTCTTCTTTTTCGACTCTTGGAGCCTCTTCGACTATAGGATCATAGTAATATGACCCATACCGAGCTGGATGTGTCAACCGAGGTGGTCCATACCGATCGCCCCACTTAACTTTGCTAGTTCCCCCTTGATCGAACCGGGGTGTTTGAGTACCGATCTTCTCGGTCGAATATCGATGCGTAGGATGAGGTGCTTTCATCTTTTGTTTGTTCTTTTTGCCGAGGGGTCCGAACATTTGCATTGATTGTTTCTCCTCGAACAAACCTATCGGTTAGACGCACTTCGAGTGTACGGGGGCGAGATGAGGAAGCTTCCTGGTTGAAGCCAAGTCCTTCCTTACGGTGCTTGGGCTTGTTGCTTGCTAGCATGGCCTCCAGCCTTCTTTTCGCCGCCCATGTAACGCTCGGTCATCAGGCTTTTCCAGACATCATCACTTTTCTTCAGTGTATCATGTTCGGTCTGAAGTCCTGATAGTTCTTGCTTTAGTAGACTCGGTTTAGTATCTTTCTGAGTCAAGTCATTGGTCAGAACTGAAATCCGATCTTCTTGATGCTTCGAGACTTGGCCATCGGAGAGTTTATCTCCTCCCCGAGTCTCAACACAAGTCCTTCGGCTTCGTAGCAACCCGACTCTCCCGAGAAAGTCTCCGATTCTCCACTTTCGGGGTATCCAACTCCTGAAGAGTCTTACTGAGCTGCAGACTCATTTGAATTTGTTCATCTAATAATTCTTCATAGGCGGTCGTGATGTCCAAATTCCCATCTGCACCTGAAACAGTGTCGTGTGTGCAGCGTGAAGAGGAATTAAGTGGTTCATGAGAGTTTACCTCATCCTCTTCTCCTGCCATTAGGCACTTTTCAGTTGTTTCTTCAACTTCAAGCTCTAAGGCCATGAAAGCTGCTTCATCGTCAGATGAGTCCATAAAGGAGTCGACTTCTTCGAGTCGTCCGAGATTTCGCCGGCTATGTAGGATTGTCTTTTCGGGCGAATTTCTCTCTCCTTGCCCTTCACGTGCTGGGCATTCAAGACTATCGAGCTCGGGACAATCATATTGATAGTGTCCCCGGCTTTTTGCGGTTGTAGCAAGTGATGACTCTTTCTTCTTTGCTTTCACTATCCTTTGATGGTGCTGAGTCATCCTTCTTTCTGCATTCAGAAGATTGTGAGTCAGGAGTGCGTTTTGGTGTATAATCTGACTTACCTTTTGTGTCTCGGTATGCTTTAGTCAGTTTTTTGCGCCTCTCCTTCTCCTTCTGATACTTCACAGTGAGCAACGCGTACTTCTGAGCGAGACTTCCTTCTTGTAGATCATTGAGTGAAGGTTCAGTCTTACTCGTTGTCTTGCTCGTCGTTGGAGATGCTGCGTTGACTGATGCTTTGAAGGCATGGTCAATTTTATTGTCATCTTCAGCTCTTTGCTTTCGTTGAGGTCTGTCGAACTCAAACTCTTCTGCCTGAAGTTCTGAAAAGATATGGTCAGGAGAGACAACATCTAAATCAGAATATCGCAATAAAGTGGCAAAAGGTGTCCAAGTGTCCGTCCCAGCGTGCCCTCGGTATCTTGAGATTCATTTCTCGGTTCTTCGAATGTCTTTCCCGGCCCATTCATGGAATTCATCGATTCGTAAATCGACGTTCGGATCTTCTATTTTGTCACTGGCATGAGAGACAAACTTTCCAGGCTTTTGGAGTTCCAGGCGCCGGTTTGTTAGCTTTTATCTTCTCGAGTTCCACGACTCGGCAGCGCTAGAGCGTCCCGCAGTTCCTTTGCCGTTTTGCATTCCCGAACCCCCGCCAAGATAAGAATCACTAAGAGTGGTCGGTATGGCATTTCGACGACTCGGCCTAAGTTGTGAAGCTTCTTCTCTTCGGGAGTGAAGAGACTTCGTCTTTAGGGATCTTCTTCCCGGGCCACCATTCCTCCTCCTTCAACTGGGGCCTGAGTCACGACACTATCGATCATGGGAACAATAGGTGCATCTTTAAGCACTTCAGTCATACTATCATGGATGGATGTCAGATGTGCTTCCATTCTGACTCGCCATACTCCATAATTCTCTACCGAGAACATGGGTACAATTCTTAAACCTGACATATCAGCCATATAAAAATAATGATATGAATGTAGAGTGATGTGCAGTGAAGAAACGTTTTCTCCGGATCCGTTCAAGTAGACCAGTTTCAAGATAACAAGAGTCTTAAAAAACTCCTGCTCTGATACCAATTGTTGGTCCCGAGAGTGAGTTCAGGTGTAGAGGGGGGGGGGTGAATACACCTGAATCCAATTTTCTCAACTTTGAACACGAACAGTCTTATTCAGGATAATGCCGTACTGAAATAATTCAGCAGACCAAATAATTGTTCTGAATCGTGTTAGGCTAAAAGTCTGACTCTACTGAGATCTGCTAACTGACTGAGTCAGAATTCAGTGTCAACAGTAGAAATTCAGTGTGCGGAAATGTGTAGGCCCTAATCAGTTGAATGAAAAAAAAACGTTTTATGCAAGTCTCAGTTCAGCAAGTGGTCAGTTCAGTATGCTGAGACAGTTGAATGATTTTAAGAAGATTTTCAGTATGAATAGTAAAATCAATGCAACAGTAAGAGAACGTAAGTAAGCGACACAGAGAGTTTTAAAGTGGTTCGGATATCAATTGATCCTACGTCCACTGTCCCGAAAGTTCAGGAGGCTATTTATTATACTGAGTTAGTCTCAGTCAGCTTGTGCACAGGACAAAGCTGTGGCTTGGGGATTATACTGAGCAAGTCCCAGTTTACAAATGTATCAAACTAAAGTGTTTGACAAACTTCTCCAACAGTGAAGGAGTCCTTTTACAATAAGGATTGGGTTCAAATATGAACTCCTTCGTCTAAGCTATATATGGTTTCGGTTGAGCTTAGGGTTAGAGGGATAGGGAACGAGAGTGTAGCTTCTAGAGCGACGAACAGCTGAGTGTAGTTATAAGTTCGTGTCACGTCGCTTGGATACTAAATGCTTGGTTGTCGGTTCAGATTGGTTCCCTTAAGAGCTAAAAGGTAGTCTTTCGCCGGAGATAGATCTTTAGATTCTTGCGAAAGACTTAGGCTTTTTGGTTAGGCTCGTTTTAATGCTCTGTGTGTCCTTGAGAGGTTTTTTTTCGAGTTCGCGCTTGTTCTTATGATTTCGGTGAGCTTCAATTCTTGAATGATCCCTCTATTTATAGAGAAGAGATTGGGAGAGATCCGTTGGAGACGATCTTCTTCTTTCTCTCTCTTTTGGTAGCAAACGGCTCTTTTGAAGTAGGTAACAGTGTACTTTCCCACCTTTTTAGGTAAAGGGTTGACTGCAGCTTTAGCAGGTGAGAAGACACGTGTGTTCTTGTCATTCGTCGAGGTGGATAGAGTGGTTGAGACAGCCACGAGACTTCAAGGCAACCGAAGCCGACTTCTCTCTTCCTCGTATATGACAATGCCTGATTGTCTTTCAAAAGTATTTGACGGTTCGACTGTCTACCGATGCTGAGTCTGATCCCGTATTCAGTAGGTAGATAGCTGGGGAAAGTCTATCGAAGATCGGCTACGAGTTCGATGAATCGCTCCCGCCGAGTCCGGGTCCACCGACTTTTTCGCATATCGCTTGCTCGCTGAGTCCAGTATCACTGAGTCTTCTACTTTTGGTGTTAAGGCAGATAATCTACTGAGCGCCTTGATCAGAGCAGAGTGTCTACTGAGTCTGAAACCTCAGAGACAAATAACGATTACAACGGAATGGTTCACCAATCAGATAGGGTTTTGGGATCTTCAAATATTCTCAACAATCAGAGCACTAGGCTGCTAAGCATGGTTCAGTATAGAAGATAGAATCATTTCCCACTAAGTGAGACTATGCTGAGGACAGAATCATCACCCAACACGTGGCATCGTCGTCTCCAACGGACATATGCCATAGCTCACAGCTATAAATAGAGAAGAATTTGAAGTTCCACACACGAAACATACAAGACCAAACACGAAACAACGAAATTCAAAAGGGAAAATCGCTCAAGCTCTCAAACACTCTAGCAAACTCATCAGAACATCCAGCGAAGAATCTGCATTTATTAGAATATTTTGTGGTTCTTCTCTCTAGAGTCTTTAGATCCCTTTCTTCTCTACCTAAGCTCATTGCCATATTTATAGCTTAGATTCGAAGGAGTTCACACTTAGTGAATTGTTCTTATTGTAAGAACTCCTTCTTAGTTGGAGATTGTTTCGCTCCCTTTCGAACTTAGGTTTGAATTGTAATGTCGCTAAGGACTATAACTTAGAAGGATCTGTCCAGTGCACAGTTTCCTTGCTGTGACTTGCTCAGATTAATCAACAAGTTATTCTGCCTTGTTCAGGACTGTGGACGTAGGATCTTGCGTATCCGAACCACGTTAAATTGCTTGTGTTCTTTACTGTTTTATTGCATGCAAACCTTTGAAAATCATAAGTTTGCATAAAACGTATTTCAAAAGTCGCACAGCCAAAAGAACTTAATTTGCGAAAACACGTTTTCAAAAAGAGACAAACTCCGGGCCCCACACTTATCCGCACGCTAAAGTCTTCGACCGAGTTTCAAGCACCGACAAAAGTCGGTAGGGAGAGCTCGCAGGCCGACCCACTCGACCCGCGATCGAAGGTTGTATTTGGCACTTGTTCATCGGTTGCAACCTAAACGCCTTCGGCTAACCTTCATCGAGAAAAAGAAACTGTACTCAGGTGTATTCACCCCCCCCCCTCTACACCTGATATTTATCTCCGGACCAACAATTGGTATCAGAGCACATGGTGTTCTACCGATCACCGTTACGTTAATCGGGTCTTCTCGAACAGATCCTGAAAACATTTTCTCTGCACAAGGCATCTCTTCATTCATCCTTATACTCGTACACATAATGTCTGATATGTCAAGTATCAGGATGGTGCCGATGTTCTCGATAGAGAACTTCACGGTATGGCGTGTAAGAATGGAGGCACACCTTACTTCGTTGCACGACAGTATGACTGACGTACTGGAGACCGGACCCATCATTCCAATGATAGACAGCGTTCAGTTCGCTGATGTGGAAGGTGAAGGAGCTCGAATCGGTCCGAAGATTCCCAAGGACAAATCTGCCTTCACGCCTGAAGAGAAAAAACTGCATAACCTCGACCGAGTCGCACGAAATGCTATACTGACAACGCTCAGTGACTCACATCTCGGGAGGGTGCAGGATTGCAAAACGGCGAAGGAACTTTGGGACGCCCTAGTTGTACTAAGCCAAGGAACTCCTTAGATCATAGAAAACAAGCTCAAATTAGAGCTTCAGAAGTTCGAAGCCTTTGCGATGGGGCCCAGTGAAACCATTGACGAGCTGAGCGTCAGATTTACGAATCAAGTCAATGTGATAAACGGGCTGGGAAAAATGTTCTCAAATAAAGAGATGAACACAAAGATCATAAGTGCGCTACCTCGACAGAAGTGGCTTCCTTTTGCTACTTATTTACGTCGCTCTGATCTTAATGCTCTAACTCCTGATGTTATATTTTCAGAATTAAAGACGGAGGAATTTGAGTATAGTCTACCTCAAAAGTGCTCCAAGGTGCTCCGGTGACACACGGTTCGATCATGCCTTCAAGGCAACGATCGCAAAAACCGGAGGCAAAAATATTTCTTCCAAAGAAGGCGAGGCCGTTGCGTATACAAAGACCTCTGAAATATCTGCTACTAACCAACTCGCACTGATGGCTCTCAAATACCAAAGAGAAAAGGAGAGAGTCAGAAAGCTGAAGAAATACAACAGAGATTCTCCCTCAGGTAAGAAAGATTATCAGAGAAGGGAAGAGTCTAATCCTTCTACCGAATGCGGGGAAAACGAGAACTCTCGTCGCTAGTCCATCAAAAGACTCAATCGGAAAAAAGAGCAGAGCATCAACATGCTACACTGCAAGAAGGAGGGACACTATCGGCACGACCTGTCCCGAACTCTCAGCCGCTCAAAGAGCGAACGGCGAGCCGAAGAGACAAATTTGCCCAGAAGAGGCAGGCCTATATAGCCGGAGAGATATCCGACAACTCAATTGAAGAGGATACATTCATGTACTCTTCTGAGGACGAAGCTGCATTTGTAGCTGTTGAAGTAAGAGAGACGGTTCCTGAGGAATCAGCTGAACACTGTCTGATGGCCGGAGAAGAGGCTGAGGTAAATTCTAAACTTAATATAACCTCCTCTTCACACAACACACACGATACTTGCTCGGTCTCGGATGATCCTCTGGACGTAGTACAAGCATATGACGACCTGCTAGAGGAACAAATTCAGCTGAGCAGAGAGTTCAGCAGAACCATCCAGGAACTTGAACAGGTAAAGGCTGAGAATCAGAGACTTTCTTCTGATTGTCAGGTCTCTACTGAGTCAGTGGATCTAGATGCGAGACTCAACGAAGAGATCGAATCTCTTATGACTAAGTCTCAGCTTCAAGAGACTCAGATCTCAGTCCTGACCAAGGACAATTCGGAGAAAGAGACTCAAATAGCCCAACTCAGTCAGAAACTCTCAGACGTACAGAAGGACTATGATTCTCTCAGGAGAAGTGATGATGTCTGGAGAGGACTGATGACTGAACAATACCTGGGAGCTAAGGAGAAGCTAGAAAGCATGCTGAGAGCACAACGGCCAACTGCTGTGAAAGAAGGCCTTGGCTATACTCACGAAGCTTCTACCTCCAAAAGCTCAGCAACGTTGGCTGATAGGTTCGTCAGAGGAAAGGTGCAAGTTGCTGACACCACACCTCAGGCGAAGAACAAACAGAAAGTAATCGCACCTCAGCCAAGCAGCAACAAACAACTGACCAAAGGTTCCAGCCCCAGGACACCGAGATCAAACTCAGGGGGAACCAAGAAGGTCAGATGGGCAGAACAGTACAAGGAGCCACTGCATGAGCACCCGGCTCAGTACGGCTCGTACTATTATGAGCCCAGAACCGCCTGCTACTGACACCGCCTGCTATACTCAGAACCGCTCACTACTCACTCAGCAACACATGAAGACACCATATGAATTATGGAAAGGGAGAATTCCTTCTATATCTCATTTCCATATTTTTTGTTGTCCTTGCTTTATCCACAATAACGGGAAAGATCAGCTGAAGGTCTTTGATAGCAAATCTGATCAAGGAGTTTTCTTAGGATACTCTCGAGTCAGTAAAGCCTTCAGAGTCTTTAACTATCGGACTCTTTGTGTGGAGGAAAGCCCTCATGTTGTTTTTGATGAATTTGTTACTAAGAACAGGAAAGATACAGAGACAAATACTGATAATGTCAGCAGCAAGCTACAGGATCTCGGACTTACTGATAAAGCTGAAAAGATCCAGCATTGTTGGGTTGATGAGTCAGACGATGAACAAACCCAGACTCAACCAACAGTCGATGTAGCTGACCTAGTTGATTCTACCGAACAGAATCAACAACAGGTAACATCGGTCAATGAGGAAGCCCCCGTGGTAACTGAGACCTCTACTAAGAATATAAACTCAGGGGGAACGATTAATGTTCCTGAGCTAAATGCCCCTGAACCTGGAAACTCAGTAGATCCTAATCTTCTTACTGAAATACTGCTATCTCAGAACAGTACTACTTAAATGCCTAACACTCCTACTGATTCTACAGAAGTTGTATCAGAAGAAGAAGCTAGACTCAGACGATCTTGGCTAGATGCTCACTCTTCAGATCTCATAATAGGAGATCCGTCAGCGACGATAAGAACAAGATCGAGATTAAATCAAGGCGAAAGCTCACTATATTCTTGTTTCTTGTCTACAGAAGAACCTCAATCGATAGAGGACGCACTTAATGATGCTGACTGGATCATCGCCATGCAAGAAGAGCTGAACCAGTTCATCCGAAACGAAGTTTGGGAGCTTGTAGACAGACCTAGACATCAGCACGTGATTGGTACTAAGTGGGTCTTCAAAAACAAGCGAGATGAAAACAACGTCATTGTCAGAAATAAAGCACGACTAGTTGCAAAGGGATACGATCAAAGGTAAGGAATTGATTTTGATGAAACATTCGCTCCAGTCGCTAGATTGGAAGCCATTCGTCTATTCCTAGCTTATGCAACACATCAAGGCTTCAAAGTCTATCAGATGGATGTAAAGTCAGCTTTTCTGAACGACGTACTGAAGGAAGAAGTCTACGTGGAACAACCGCCCAGCTTTCAGCAGGGACATCAGGTGTACAGACTTAGGAAAGCTCTGTATGGGTTAAAACAAGCACCAGGGGCTTGGTATGATACCCTATCAGACTTTCTACTTCAGAAAGGTTTTCAGAAGGGGACAGTAGACTATTCAACATAAAGTCAGGAGATGACATCCTACTGGTGCAAATCTACGTGGACGACATCATTTTCGGCTGCAGAAATGAGATCATATGTCAGCAGTTCGAGAAGATGATGAAAGAGAAATTCGAGATGTCCATGATGGGAGAGATGAATTATTTCCTTGGATTTCAAGTGAAGCAATCACCTGAAGGAATCTTCATCAATCAAGCCAAATACACTCGAGATCTTCTCAAGAGATTCGGCTGCGACTCCAAAGAAGCCGGCCAAAAATCCCCATGAACATGAATTTTAAAATCGATCTAGACAAAGAGGGAGCTTCTGTTAACTCTACTGATTATAGAACTATTATTGGTTCTTTGTTATATTTAACAGCTAGCCGACCTGATATAACTTATGTTGTAGGTGTATGCGCAAGATTTCAAGCGGATCCCAAGCGAAGTCATTTAGACTCAGCAAAGAAGATTCTGCGATATCTACGAGGAACACCTGATGCTGGGTTATGGTATCCTGCTGATGATAATCTAATACTGACAGGTTATTCTGATGCTGATTATGCAGGATGCAGGATAGATCGTAAGTCAACTTCCGGAACGTGTCAGTTCCTAGGCAACAAGCTGATATCTTGGTTCTCAAAGAAACAACACTCAGTAGCAACGTCCACTACTGAAGCTGAGTACATGGCTGCTGGAAGTTGCTGTGCCCAAACCCTTTGGCTTCGACAACAACTGAGAGATTATGGTATCACTCAGAATGAAGTGCCCATCTACTGTGACTCCACAAGTGCTATTGCCATAACTCAGAACCCAGTTCTACATACGAGATGCAAGCACGTGGATATCCGACACCACTTCATCAGAGACCATGTCGAGAAGAAGGATATCAGAATGGAGAAAATCCATACTGACAAGCAAAGGGCAGACATACTGACCAAACCACTAGCTGAGAACAGATTCAGAGAATTATCAGTTGAGCTAGGTCTCTTGGATCCTCTTCGAAATGCATCGGAGAAGGCAACTACCGATAGCGACTTATGGAGACAATTGGCAACATTTGGTATCGGTAGATGGAACCAAGACGATAGATCGGTAGATTCCGCATGGTGATTCAAGGTAGGAAGAATCACACCTGCATACACGCAAGGGGGGAACACGCTTATCAGTACTTCAACCATCCTCCTACGATATAACGGTAACCAGCTGATCGAAAGTTCAGTTGAAGAGGTTTGCATAGTATCATATGCTTAATTTCTTTTCAGACGCAGTTTGCATTTACTATATCAGTCGCACGAAGTCAGCAGTTAATGTGCATTTATTTCCCGCTATTAATAGTTTAAGGAAAGGTCAGTAGGAAACCTTCTCATTCGAATAACTGAGTAATTAATGTTGTTTGTCGCGCATTTAATGCATGTCTTCTCACTTACCTTTATTACGTAAGTCTATGTTAGAGGCGGCTTTGGTAATCATTCCTTTTATAACATTCAATCTCAGCCGTCCATAAGATTTGAAAGATTAAAATTGGATCGTAGGATCAAAACTTATAATCAGACGATATATATAAAATCTTTCATCTTCTATCCTTTCCTCACATTTCGCCATTTACAACTTAAGAGCTATCTTCGAGCGTTTCAGTTTTCTCAAAATCTTCTCAAACTGCCTCGCATTTGCATTCTTCTCAAGCTCTTTAGTATTCGGTAATGTATTGAAACCTGCTTAATACTTACTAACTTACTCTATTTTCAAGTGCTGACAAGTTGTTTTGCAGATTTCAATGGCGACAGTTCAGACTCCTGAGAACATTGAGGAGAATTATGTCCTCTAGGATTCAGTTTGAACCGACTTTGGCTTTCCGTCAAGTAGATATTTCCTATCTGGAGCCGGTCTTTGATGCTCTGGAGCATTCTGGTCTTCAGGAGTTGGTAACGAAACACCTGAGATCGTATCTGCCAAGGTAAGTGGCAGAGGTGTATTTCAACTGGAAGTCGCTTGCGTCTGGAGGCGAGGAATCTTCTTTCGCCTACATGAAAGAAGTTGATCAGAATTGTTGGGATTCTACACAGCGAGTCTTCAACGTCAGGGACGCCTTGGTGCTGACGTTTGACCTTCCAGACTCCGGTATTTCTCCCATCGGGTACAAGGAGAAAGAGATAAATGAGTATGTCCATAAGTTCTGCGGACATACTGACATCTCGTTCAAGACAGCTTTGCCGAAGAACCTTTTGCTCCCCCAATACAGAGGACTAGCCTACATAGTCTCTCACATACTGACTAGCTCAGCTGGATCATACGATCAACTGTCCAAACCAAGGATTCAGTTGATGATAGCGATCGACGACGAAATTGAAGTGAACTGGGCCGATTATTACGTTTCTGAGATGAAGGCCCAAGCCCAAAAATTCACTACCTTACCCACTGGAGAGAGGAAGTTAGCCAGTGTGGGCAAATTACACTATGGGACTAAGATGTCAGTCCTCATTGAGAGCTCTGTTCAAAGACACTCATCGTTCGCTGACTCAAAATTCTTTGACATGAAATTGATTAAGTTCAAAACAAAAGCAGCGACTAAGAAATCTATCGGGAAAGGGCCGGTTGAGCCGAAGAGAGCTGCATCTGCTCTGCCCCCTCATACCGAAGTGCCTAAGAGGAGGAGGCTAACTAAGCCTGCATCACTGAGGTCTCGTACCCGGCCTCTCACTGTCATTGAACCAAGCTCCTCCTCACACACAAGAAGAGCAAATTTTGGACTCTGATACTGGCATTGAGGGTGCGACCCTCAAAGATAAGGTCCAGGTCATCAGCTCTGAAGAGACCCAGTCGGATGTTAGGGAACCGACTGAGGAGACTCCGACTGAGTGGACAACTATTCATTCCACTCGTCTCCGTGCCACAGCTGAAGTACACGATCATATTCCTGAGATCGCTGGGCACTCGGACTTAGTCGACATAGCCCTCGGGGCAAGGGTTCAAATGCTACTCGAGATTTCGAGTTGGGATATTCTAGCGAGAGATAATCAAAACCCACTCGGTCATTAACTTGCTCGATGAGGAGCGAAATTACAAGAAGTCATAGGGTACGGAGAGCCGCCGACTTGGCTACTCTCGAAGATCTCGGGGCCGCTATGCTTTATCTTCTAAGCTTGCGAGAGTCGGTTCCTGGTGATACTCCTCCGCCCCCCATCTCCTCCCCGCCGATAAGGATGATAATAAGAATAATGATGATGATGATGATCGAGAGGAAGGATCGGACACCCAAGGATATAGAGTTGGGAGGCTCGCCGAGGGTTCAACTCCCCGTGAGAAGAGCAAATCACCACATCCCGATACATCGGGTGATGCTCAAGGTGCTCCGAGTACGGTCGGGAGCAGGCTCCTCACGTTTTCCGAGCAGAGGCTCGGAACCGGTTCTTACAGATTCAACCTATCGGTTACGTGTCCTCGAAGTCCGTTAACAAAGCCATTAGACGTCAAGGAGAGAAGAACAGACTATTGGCTAAGGACGTCCATCTCGAAATGGACAAAGTACACTAAGGCTCGAGACGGTGAGCTTAGACGGACTAGCCGCCGGCATCTCAAAAACTCCAGAAGCTCCTCCTCAACCAAATTTTCGGGGAGATAATTGAGGCTGCCTTAGCCGCTTAGAAAATCAATTTAGAAGCTCAGAGTCAGCAGTTGCTCCAGAATCAACAGAAGATCTTTTCGGGAGCAAGTGACTCGAAGCTCTTGAAACTATTAAGCTCGAAATTGATGAGAAGAATAAGATTGCCACCTCTAGCCTTCGTAAAGCTATTACCCAACAAGGCGGAGGCTCGAAACTTATTCGTAAAGAAATGACGAGAATCGCAGGATCGGCTCTGCTGAAACTCCGTCAGGGAGTCACCGCATGCCTTAAAACATCTAGAGCCGATCGGGGAAAAAGACTGGGAATTATACTGCAATCTCGTCAAGGACTTCGAATCCACAGCTTCTCATATTAAGGATTCAGTCCACAATGTGGAAAGAGACATTCAAGCCATCCGCACCCAACTCTCTAAGGCAGATGATGCCAAAAAGGGGGAATGTATTATGAAAGATGAACCTAAAACGGATACGGTTGAAGTCCAGATCTTGGAAGGAAGGGTTTAGGAGGAAGGACCCTCCACAGTTCCTCAGGGGGAAGAACCCTCTACTGCTCAGGGGGAAGGTGTTCAGGAGAAAGGACCCTCCGCAGCCCAAGCAGATTCAGGGGTTCTACTACTTGAATATCCCCTACAACCTACCCCCATCTCATCTTCCGCAGCTCACATAGAAGAAGTTGCTCATTTCATTGAGCAAGAGTCAGAAGAAGAGCAACAGGCTCCTCCGCAGAGGCCCGGGAAGGAGACTGCTACTGATATTTCTCATCCTTCCTCCCCCGTCCGTAAATTCAAATCAAAAGCGAAACAAGAGGCCTTCGACCTCCGGGTAGCCCAACAACTTCAGGATAAGCTGGACCATGAGCGTCAGCTGGAAGAAGCCCAACTTGCTAAGAAGCCTAAGGGCAAAGTTGTTAAGAGCAGAGGTAAGAAGAAAGGAGAGTCAGTGGAAGAGGAGAAAAAGAAGGCTCAGGAGGAGTTTGCAAAAACTCTTCCTCTTTGCAGTCAAGCTACTCGCTCGTAGTCATTATCAGACGCATCTTACACCTGAGCAGGAAGCAGAAGATAGAGCCACTTGGGAAGCCACGCTGCAAGGCCTAAACCTTAGAAAAGGAGACTGTAGGGCAGCGGCTCTCTGAGAGAAGAAGAGAATGGCTGATATGGCTAAGATGATTAGCCTATCTCAAAAGCCAGCAGCTGATCCCAGAAGGCAAATCCCACGAGGATCAAGGTACGTAAGAGCTCCTTATGTCAAGAAGGACCCGAGTTCTTCATATCGATAAATGGGTACCGGCTCTAGTCAATGATCAATGGGAAGAACTCAAAAAGGAATTCATCAAAGGCTACTATGTATGGGAATTCTATCCTCGTGAGCAATCTATCGAACAAGCTTTTGACGAGTTCATGTTTAATTACAATTCTGAGCTTAGGGAACAACTTCTGGAGATCATGAAGAGAGAAAACATTCCTTTTAGAGCTCCAACTTTCAGGCGCATTCCACCTCCTAGAACAGCGTGTGGAGTTCTATGCACGAAGGAAATAGAGGATGAGATTAGAGCTGCAGCATCTCATTTCGACCTGAGTGTCGACCTTGCTGAAGACTTTGAGGATATCCAGACGCTGAGGAAGAGAATCTATTTATACTATGGTCTGGAACCTCCTGTCGACAGATCTGCTGATTTCAAGAAGCGTACTCAAGGCTTCAGGCGTCAGTAGTATTTCTCTCTACTCTTTTGTAATAGTAATAGGAACTTGTAATTTCCTGATCATATATATTATCGTTCCTATTGCTTGACAGATAATTACTCATTGTCTTACAGCATTTTGCTTTGTGTTTTCACAACTGATCACTAAGTGATCTGACACACACTCACACTATCAGCTTCTCTGATTTTGCCTATCTCTCACCAGCTGAAGTTTTGAAGTTATCATATCAGTTTGTTTTCCTCAGATAAATTAAGGGGGAAATTGTTGTCAGTAGGTTAGCATACCTTATAAAATGTTATTCGTTTAGAATTTAGAAGTAGAGGTTTTGGCATCATCAATTAGGGGGAAATTGTTGGATATGAGTCAGTAGATGATACTCAGCTGTTCGTGGTTAAAAGAAAATTGGGGGAAATCATAGTAGTACTATAGAATTGAAGATCCCAAAACCGAGCTGATATCAGTAGTATAGTGTGTCGATTAGGATTAGCTGATGTATAGGTTAGACTTGATGTAATCGTTTTTAATATTTTTGTTTAAGTCCTGTATGGGGTAATTGTCGAACTGATCTTCTGTCGAAGAAACTTTTCGGAACCCCACGTCATCAGTGTAATCGCTTGCGTTCTTCAGTCAGCAGCTGACTAGACCTCAGTAGAAGACAGCGCATTAGCTGAGTAGACCTCAGTAGAGGCCAACCCAGCAGCTGATAAGTCATCAGTAGAAGAACTCATGCAAGCCCAGTACCTTTGCAGTCGCCAGCTGACCTACTCAGAAGCTACATTCCTTGTCAGCCGACTCAGTTGAAGAAGACAGAGACTTTGCAGTCTACTGTATCCGACAGAAAGCGACCCAGCTACTTAAGTCTTTTCGAAAGTTCAGTAGAAGATCAAACGAGGTTTTTTAAACGTCAACTCTGACATTCTCACCAACCACAAACCTCGACCAATGAGAAGCCGACAACGCCTTACCCGCTCCCTCGCGTAAAAGCTGCTCTCATGTCCGATAATTAACCGCCTGCTCGCAACAAGTTCGAATTTATGGCCGTTTTCTTTGGAAGCTTGTGACACGTGGCATCGTCGTCTCCAACGGACATATGCCATAACTCACAGCTATAAATAGAGAAGAATTTGAAGTTCCACACACGAAACACACAAGACCAAACACGAAACACGGAACAACAAAATTCAAAAGGGAAAATCGCTCAAGCTCTCAAACACTCTAGCAAACTCATCAGAACATCCAGCGAAGAATCTGCATTTATTAGAATATTTTGTGGTTCTTCTCTCTAGAGTCTTTAGATCCCTTTCTTCTCTACCTAAGCTCATTGCCATATTTATAGCTTAGATTCGAAGGAGTTCACACTTAGTGAATTGTTCTTATTGTAAGAACTCCTTCTTAGTTGGAGATTGTTTCGCTCCCTTTCGAACTTAGGTTTGAATTGTAAAGTCGCTAAGGACTATAACTTAGAAGGATCTGTCCAGTGCACAGTTTCCTTGCTGAGACTTGCTCAGATTAATCAACAAGTTATCCTGCCTTGTTCAGGACCGTGGACGTAGGATCTTGCGTATCCGAACCACGTTAAATTGCTTGTGTTCTTTACTGTTTTATTGCATACAAACCTTTGAAAATCATAAGTTTGCATAAAACGTATTTCAAAAGTCGCACAGCCAAAAGAACTTAATTTGCGAAAACACGTTTTCAAAAAGAGACAAACTCCGGGCCCCACACTTATCCGCACGCTAAAGTCTTCGGCGAGTTTTGAAATCTTGACAAAAGTCGGTAGGAGAGCTCGATGGCCGACCCACTCGACCCGCGATCGAAGGTTGTCTTTGGCACTGTTCATCAGTTGCAACTAACAGCTTCAGCTGACCTTCATCGAGAAAAAGAAACTGTACTCAGGTGTATTCACCCCCCCCTCTACACCTGATATTTGTCTCCGGACCAACAACCACTATCAAACAATAATTGGTCAACACCACCATCAGTTCTTCAAACATTTATAAAACCGAGCGGCCAAGACAAATTCGAGAATCACCGATTGCAACAGCTTCTTGGAAACGCACGACTCCACCCCATTGATATCATCTCATCCCCGGAGTTCTTACTCCAAGAATTTTGTTTCTCCCTTAGTGACAATTTTAGTTCGTAATCGCTGATGGCGAAGCTCAATCGAGGCTCTTGAATCTTGAGTTTGAATCACTAAGGTTTCTTTTTCAAGGTTGTTCTGCAAGTCGGTCTACTTCTTAAGACGTTGATGGTGGCGGGTGGCGGAAGATGCAGATGCTTCAGACACCTCTAATTACAATCAGAGGCCGTGATGTTGAGGTTTTGGGTCAGAAACTTGTGCTTAATATAATGCCAATTGTCTTCGGGACAAATGAGTTCGTCGAGTTCATATAATATTTTTTCGACCATGTTAGATTTTGGTAATAATGTAATTATGGGACCAATTTTCTGAACAATGCTTCATTATTATCAACTGCAGTTAGTAGTAATGGCTGTTTGGTAATAATGTAGATTATGAGACCAGTTTTAGTAGTAATGGTTGTTTCTATTTGTTTCCAATTGTCAAGTTTATTTAGCTGGTTTGGATTGTATTCAAGGAGGAGGTGTAAATGTGATGATAAGGGATTTTCTATTCCATTATACAGATTTCATTACATGTCTTACCACTAAGGTGAAGATATGTGTCCTGTTAACTTAATCACAAAAAAGTTGAGATAACTTCAGTCTTATCTATACTGTATATATATAAGTTTCTATACATAAACTCAAAATAATACTCCACCTTTTTTGACGATAGTGCCAATCTCTAAACTGCAAAATCCCAAAATGTCCCTCCCTTTTTTGCAAAATCCAATTGCCTCTTGCTTCTATAATTCTCCCGCAGCCTCTCCACCGCTTGCTTCTATAATTCTCCCGCAGCCGCTTTTGTTGACTCCAGTTCCTCCGCCGACTCCCACTTCGAAGATGGCTCCAGATATCTTGTCGACTGCCCCAATTTTCATCACTAATTCTTCCAAAATCAGATCTTCACGGAGTTATCTGCTCTTTTGATTGGCATATATTCAGGTTGCCTACCTCTAAATCGCTTTTCATACTTTTTCTCAATCCAATTTTGCAGTTTTAATGTTTTTGCTAATTTCTTGTTGAATTCCGTTTTACTGAGATCGGACTTGGCGAAAGCCCAATGCCTGTTCCTATATTTATTTTTTATTAATCTAGGGGCAACCGAATTAATGTCTGATTTATGCTGGTTTCCTCTTTGAAGTTTTGGTTTTTGGAATTATTATATTATCTGTTCTAAATTGTTGGTTGTTTAGAGATCCTTATTTAAGTTTGAGAAATAGAAAATTGAAGGAATTAGGTTGAAGAAAATACTAAATCTGGATTTTACAAATTTTAATTTTTCAAGTGACATTGAAGATCTTTTAGCTCTATGCAGAATACTTTTATTCGTTTTTCATTTGTATTCCTGAAGTCTGTTGTTCATATCTGCATTTTGTTTTGTGATTTTTCGATTTTATGAATTCATTTGATTAAGTTGATATTTTGCAGGTGTAGAGATTTATGGTGTAAAACAAACCAAGTACGGAAGACCAAAAGAGGCGTACAATGGAAGCTTTAGAGCGAGGATTTGCTCAAGCAAAGGCAGAAGTCCACTCACAGCAACACAAGGGCAAGAAAAGGCCAGCTGAAGATCAAAACAAGTTTCTTTACATGTCGAATCTTGTTTGCAAATTCACCTGTGAATAGACCCCTTCCTAGATCCTCATCTACAAAAGGTTTGTCTTTTAAGTATGATTACTGTCTCTCATCAAATCAGCCTATAGTCAATACTTGAATTTAATCATTTTATTTGGATTCTACTTTTAGTTTTGCATTTTCTTGCTTTATCAAAAAAATAGTCTTTTTTTATGGTATCATAATAATTGATCTATTAAAGTTGGTGAAAGATTTAGTTAGATATAAAAAAAATAGATTTGGGACAAACAATAAAGGAAAATAGGCATATATATTTGGGACGGAGGGAGTATAGCTTTGCTAAAAGCTGTTGCACAAGGCCTCTTGAACTCCTCTGTAAAACTAGTGGTTGGTTTAGTTTTATTTGCTTTCGTTTTTGCAGTAGATTTAATATGGAGTCGGTGAGTTTGGGCGTTCGAGATTTGGTTGTAATTTGTACGAGTTCATTTATTTACTTAATGAAAACCCATTTGTAAAATTGTGTTTCTTGATTTTACTACCTTCACTTATGTATAGATGATCATCATCATTATCATATTCTGCCCTTGCTTTCGACCAGTATACCGTCTGATATGTTGGATAAGGTATTGTAGGCATGAATAAATTACAGCAAAAACAACATTAACAATTAGCATACTGCTATGCTAAAGTAATTAAATAGGGCTTCAATACTAATGAGCTATCACAACCAAAACAGCAGACCATGAAGACTAATCGAATTAAGATTTTAAAAAAAATGCATATTTCTATTAATATGAGCAAAAAATGCATATTTCTATTAATTTAGAAGTGTAACATTTAACCTTGTATTAAGTCCTCGAGTACATGTGCATGAATATCTTATACACTTTGATAGCGGAGATGTATATCATCATCATCATCTCTATCACTAGCTGATTTCTCGTCACCCGTTTCAATTTCATTATTCATATGGATGACTTCCCCATAGCCAAAATCAAGCCTACGACTCGCGTCCCTTCCATGATTTGAGTTGTTATTCACATCCATTTGCCTGAAATATACAGATTAATATAAAATAATTATAGCTTTATCCTTTCTATCTAAGTATACAAGAAATTCTACGTTAAGGCTTTCACTCGAAACTAAAGACAACAGAACATGGCGAGACAATAACAACTACACCAGAATAGAAAAATAATTGAATCATAAAGTAGCAAAAATATTACTAACCAGTAGAAATTACAGAACCCACGTGTCCCCCCATTGCAAGAGACTCCACCATCGCCGCGTGCTCCACTGCAGGTCGTCTCCCAAGAAAATAAAAACCCAAAACTTCTTATTGCTCCACTGCCGTCACCGATTTCGACAAGAATTAAACATAAATAAAGCTTGGGAGAATAAAATTCATGACTGAGGGAAGAGGGGGGAGGGTGGGTTTCGTGAGAAAGTTCTATATAGCGAGATAGAAAAGAGAAATTGGGAAATGAGATTAATTGGATTTTCTTAAAATTATAATTTAATTAAAAATTAAAGTTAACTTAGGTTTGGTACGGTTAAGAGACACATGTCACCTTAATGGTAGTGAGATATATATAATAGAATAGAAGATCATTTGCCAAGTATAATGGCCTATACATAGCCATTAGGATAGGTTTAGTTTAGTGGAGGATCTCAACAATAACATATTTTTAACGAGATATTGAGTTCAAGATTCATTATCAAAATTAAAAAAGAGTTGGGCTGCTGTACATCCGGTTGCAGGTGCAACCGGACGATTACACTTAAATATGTACAATTTGGAATATTTAAACAATGGTAACGTAGTGCAGTTGGCTAAGCTGCTAGGCTTAAAGCCATTAACCCGGGTTCGAGTCCCAACAGCGTCTTTTTGAGTTTTTTTATTTTAATTGATATATTAATTTTAAAAAATGATACATTTGTTCATAATAATTCATATTTTTATTATAATTATTTTTTCAGAATAAGTTTGTCCCTTTTTTTTGATAATATTTTTTTTTTCATTTTAATTGATATATTAATTTAAAAAAGTGATAAATTTATTTTAAATAAATAATATTTTTATTCCAACCAATTCATATTTTTTTCAAATCAAGTTTGTCCCTTTTTTCATTTTAATTGATATATTAATTTAACAAAAATGATAATTTTTTGTTTATAATAAGTGATTTTTTTATTCCAACCAATTAAAAAGTATCATTTCTCCTTAAGAAAAGTATTATTCTGCTTTAAGAAAAGTATCATTCTTCCTTAAGAAAAGTATCATTCTTATTGAGCAATAGTATCACATGTTGTCAAGAAAAGTATCATTCTTCCTTAAGAAAAGTATCATTCTTATTGAGCAATAGTATCACATGTTGTTAACAAAAGTGCCATTTTTACTTAAGAAAAGTAGGGTTTAGACTTCCCCTCTAAGGTACAGTAAAAACATGTGATACTATTGCTCAAAAGTAGGGTTTTATTATAATTATTTTTTCAGAATAAGTTTGTCCCTTTTTTTTGATAATATTTTTTTTTTCATTTTAATTGATATATTAATTTAAAAAAGTGATAAGTTTATTTTAAATAAATAATATTTTTATTCCAACCAATTCATATTTTTTTCAAATCAAGTTTGTCCCTTTTTTCATTTTAATTGATATATTAATTTAATAAAAATGATAATTTTTTGTTTATAATAAGTGATTTTTTTATTCCAACCAATTAAAAAGTATCATTTCTCCTTAAGAAAAGTATTATTCTGCTTTAAGAAAAGTATCATTCTTCCTTAAGAAAAGTATCATTCTTATTGAGCAATAGTATCACATGTTGTTAAGAAAAGTATCATTCTTCCTTAAGAAAAGTATCATTCTTATTGACAATAAGTATCGCATGTTGTTAACAAAAGTGCCATTTTTACTTAAGAAAAGTATCATTCTTATTGAAGAATAGTATCACATGTTTTTCTTGTACCTTTGTAGGGGAAGTCTAAACCCTACTTTTTTTCCTTTGCCTTTCTTTTCATTTATTTTTTTTCTTTTCTTTTCCTTTCTTTTAATTTTATTTTTTTCCTTTTTTTTCATCCCTTTCTTTTCTTTTCATTTTATTTTTTTTATTTTCCTTCATTTTCATTTAAATTGATACATTAATTTAAAAAGTGCTACATTTTTTTAATAATACATTTTATTTTATTTTTAAAATTTTTTTTATGTAACACTTTTTTTTAATAATAATTTTTTTAATTTCTTAAGAAAAATATCATTCTTTTTTTTTTCCTTTTCCTTTTCCTTTCTTTTCATTTTATTTTTTTTCTTTTCCTTCATTTTCATTTAATTGATTTAAAAAAGTGATACATTTTTTAATAATACATTTTATTTTATTTTTTTAATTTTTTTTACGTAGCACTTTTTTTAATAATAATTTTATTAATTTATTAAGAAAAATATCATTTTATTGAGCAATAGAATCACATGTTGTTAACAAAAGTATCATTCTTCCTTAAGAAAAGTGTATTCTTCATTAAAAAAAGTACCATTCTTATTGAGTAATGTATCATTCTTCCTTAAGAAAAGTATCATTTTTATTGAGCAATAATATCACATGTTGTTAAAAAAAAGTATCATTCTTTTTTAAGAAAAGTATCAATATTCCTTAAGAAAAGTATCATTCTTCATTAAGAAAAGTATCATTCTTATTGAGCAATAATATCACATGTTGTTAACAAAGTATCATTCTTTCTTAAGAAAAGTATCATTCTTCCTTAAGAAAAGTATCATTCTTTCTTAAGAAAAGTATAATTCTTCCTTAAGAAAAGTATCATTCTTATTGAGCAATAGTATCACATGCTGTTAACAAAAGTATCATTCTTCCTAAAGAAAAGTATCATTCCTATTGAGTAATAGTATCACATGTTGTAAATAAAAGTATCATTTTGCCTAAAGAAAAGTATCATTCGTATTGAGCAATAATATTTTTCCTTGTTTTTACTGTACCCTAGAGGGGAAGTCTAAACCCTATTTTTTTCTCCGGTTAAAAATGCTCGCGTTCCTTCAGAACACTCGCATTTTTAAATGGTTTGGAAAAAAGCTAGCGTTCCTTCGGAACGCAAGCATTTCCAAACCCTTTTAGTCGTGGAACTGCTACGGTATCTTTTCTTGTTTTTAGTGTATCCTAGAGGGGAAGTCTAAACCCTATTTTTTTCTCCGGTAAAATTTTTTAATATATATATTAATATTCTTTGTGTCATATATTTTTTTTAAAAAAATAAGAAATTAAATTTATTATTTTTCGTGTCATATTGTAGTTGTTCATACAATTATAATTTTTTTAAAAATATTATATTTTTTAATATGCTTTGTGTCATATATTAAATTTCTTAAAATAAGAAATTAAATTTATTATTTTCGTCTCATATTGTAGTTATTTATACAATTATATTTTTTTTTTAAATATTACTATACTTTTTTAACAAGAAAATTTTTTAATATACATATTAATATTATTTGTGTCATATATTAATTTTTTTAAAAATAAGAAATTAAATTTATTATTTTTCGTGTCATATTATAGTTGTTTATATAATTATAATTTTTTTAAAAAAATATTATATTTTTAAGAAGAAAAAATTTTAATATTACATATTAATATTCTTTGTGTCATACATTAATTTTTTTTAAATAAAAAATTAAATTTTTAATGTTAAAAATAAAAAAATAGAAAATGCTGTTGCTAGGTCTCGAACCCGGGTCTCTCGGGTGAGAGCCCAGCAACTCACCACCTGCGCTACAGGAGTGCTTATGTGAACTTCTATATTATTATGCTATTTACCTGGGTGCAGCCGGTTGCACCTGCAACCGGTTGCACCAAAGTTTTTGCGATTAAAAAAATATTGAGTAAACTACAAGCCAACAACCTACCCTAAAAATTACTATTAAATTTTTGATTATCAATCCAAAACCAAAATGCATGGTGATTGGTGCATACTACTTGATTTTGTAGCTAAGAGGAGAAACTGTAAACCAGCCTAAGCGTGGTACATACGTATTGTTGTAAGTATTCAGTTATGTTCTTATATACTACTCACTCCGTCCCACTACTCTTGCAACATTTCCTTTTCGGGCTGTCCCAAGAATCTTGCAACATTACCTAAAATAGAAAGAAAATGACTGTACCACATTCATTTAAACAAGTGGGCCCCATTATTTTTTAATTTTACACTACTACTTTATATCTTTACACTCATTACTTTACCTTTACACCCACTATCTTAAAATCCGTGCCGAGACCCTAATGTTGAAAGATTGGTGGGACGGAGGAAATATTAATTAATAATTAATTATATATATATATATATATATATATATATATATATACATATATATATTATTAATATTAATTACCAAATAAAAGAAAGGGAAAATATTAACGAAGAAACAAACATTCACTGGGTTAAGAGTAAAATAAAAAATATTCTTCGTTTGCCTCCAACTTGATCGATGTGGGGCGGCGCCTGAAAATAGATAATTGACGAAAGTAGGCGTCGGTTGATATGAAGAGTTGCATTGATCGACGGCCACCGGTTCCCTCTCTTCTTATACCCCTCCCCCTCTGTCGTCCACCACCACTTCCCGACATCCCCTCAGACAGGTTCATGTCTTCCTCTCTCTGTCTCTCTCTATCTCTCTCTCATGGTCATGGATAATTTTATGTTTACATCGTTCCAATATGTTTTCCTCCGCAGAAACAGGAAACCTAGAATCTTCGCTTGATAACTGTACAATGTTCACAAGCAATGCAGCAGGTACGAACTGTGACAACTTACCCATTTAATTCTTTGGTAAATTAACTGTTGTTGATTGTGGTTTGGTTGAGGCAGTGGCGAAGAGTCTAGGCAAGAGGAAGATGAGGGAAGTTGGTCCAGAAACCGCCGCAGCAGATCTTCACTGCAACGGCCGCCATTCACGGGTTCAACGAATACTCAATAATGCTGCGAAGCCCTTCTCCTACTTGGCTCTCTTAACAGCCGCCGCCGACGACGAAGAGGGCTACCCTATCTCAGATGATATCAGAAACCCATGTGACCAAATCAACCAGATGATAATGTCACATGTAATTTGACGAATTTGAGTGAATAATTTTGTCAGCCAACCTTTCGTATAAACTTGTTGATCCGTTGTAGGAATGTTGGAGAATACCATGGCGAAGAGGCTGAAAGAGAAAGAAATGAAACTGATGGAACAGGAGAGATTGGTGGAGCTTTACAAGGGGGAGGCTGAGAGGCTTCTGATGAGAGTTAGATATTTGGAGGGGACGTTGCAGGAGGAGGAAGCAGAGTCGTCCTTTGAGGACCCCGACCGCGTGGGCCTCGTACGCCTCGATTGTAAGGTTTGCGAGAGGAAGCTTGCGACCGTGATGGTGTGGCCGTGCCGCCATGTCTGCGTCTGCACGCGCTGCGAACATGTCACCAAGTACTGCCCTGTTTGCCGCACTCTTTTAACCACCAGCGTTATAGTCTCTCTTCCCCTCGACTAGGGACTAGAATTATATTGTAATTTAGTTTTCGGCAATTATAATGGATGATTCTCAAAGACAAACACTGCAATCAACAATTCAAGAACAAAATTTCTCAACAATGCAATCCCAATTCTGTGGCTTTTATGCCCAAACTCTGATTCTAGGCTGAAGATCAGATACTTTGATCTCGTCTATCTTAGCGGCAACAATAAAGTCGTTCATGGTGAGCCCTCCTGCAGAAAGGGCAAAAATGGTAATGCAGCAGCAGCAGATAAAAGAAATAGAAACAAAAAACGTATTTTGATAGATTACCAACTGAAGAAGTGGAGAGTTGAGCTTGAACTTGATTCGGCGCCTCAAAATGAAGCGTGGGAAGATGCCCCGTCGACTCTACCTTGTTCTTGATCCTATCCATGAGTTCTTCTCCGCATTTTTCATCCCTAACCTTCCAAACTCCTTGTAGCTTCAACGCCCCTCCCTCTTCAACTATTTTCCATCCTACAACCTTAATTGATCAAAAATTTCAACTTTCTAGTCATATTAATTAGTAGGGAGGGAGGGAGAGACCTTGTAGAGGAGCTGTTTTGCTTGGTCGTGGGACAAGGGGTTGGAGACGGGGGCGCATTGCATCAGCGAGAGAGAGAGTGCGGAAGCATTGGGGATGAGAATCTTGTGCTCAGTGCTGACGTTTCCGAGAACTTTATCGGCGAAATTGCTCTCAATCTCAGCCGGGAAAGGGTCCCTAGCACCGAAATCACCCAGCAAGTCGATGTTTTCGCCCACTGCTTGGATTCTTGTCCGTCTACTGATCACAGGTAGGAAGTTGTGGGGTTTGTAAATTGGCGTTTTGGAGAGATAAAGCAGGGGAGAGAGTGTGAGGTGTGGTACTGGTGCGGAACCCATGGGAGAAGGAGAGGGAGAGGGAGAGGGAGAGAGTGGATTTTGATGTTACTTTTTTGCTGTGGTGTTATCTAAATTCTAAAGGCTACGGCCAGTGGTTTATAAAAGAGCGGTTCGGTTCTACCATTAGACCGGCGGTCCACCGTATCTCAAATTCCAACCACTAGTTCACCTTGCACCAAGTATGTAAGAAGCTTCTGGAAGCAATGCTTCATAATTTATCGCATTTTTTCGGATTAGTCGTTAATGCTCGGGGAGTAAATTAGTCTAGTGCTCATGCACGTCAACCGAGTTTTACAAAATGATTAAACTTCAAAACCAAACACTCTATATGATTATATATATATAGGGAGTGGATCTTGTGAGAACCCTCCCTATTTGTGAGAATTAGGAACTAATCGTGGCTTTAGATTTTGTTAATTTAATGGTCCAGATTTAAATTTTATTTATAGATATTTTTAAATATAATTTTAGTTTGTATATTTAATGAAGGTTAAGATTGTAATTTTTATATTTATGGATTTATAGATAAGACAAGTTTCTTAATATCTAATTTAACTTTTAATTACCATATTAATTAATGTGGATAAATATAGCAACAAACGAATTGATTTAAATAACTTCTCATATTATTAATTCAAAATTCATAATTCATTAAAAATCTACCATTTAAAACTGCATTTTATCCATAAAAATATTCAAAAAAATCTATTTTACTATGCATAAAAGTCTCTTTCATTATGCAAAAAAAAATCACACATTAAAAGTGTATTCAATTATGCATAAAACTTTCGTTCATTATGCATAAATATCTCTTGCATTATGCATAATAGGAACGAATCATGGCCTTAGATTTCATTAATTTAATGATCCAGATTTAAATTTTGTTTTCAGATATTTTTAAATATAACTTTAGTTTGTTTATTTAATGAAGGATAAAATTATAATTTTATATTTATGAATTTATGGTAATTTACATCATTCGGCAATTACTATGCGTTTATTGGCTTATGTGTAATTTTGTCATTTAACATTAATTAAATTCATTCCTTATTTCATGGATCATGAACCGTTTTTCACACTTAAAACCGTTTCCCTTATTTTTCTCTCCCTCATTTTTCCTCAACTATTCACGTTTCTCTCTCTCTCTCTCTTTTATACAATGGGTGAATATATCAATTTAAATGTCATAGAAATATTAATAATTTATTATACAAGCTTCTATATTCATATTAGTTTTTGTTATATAATTAATATTTTATGCATAATTATTAATTGGCTTATGCATACACTACAAGAGATTCACCGTACACCGACGGAAACTTCCGTCGGTAAATCCCTTAATTCCGTCGGTAAAAAAGTTACCGACGGAATACCGACGGAATAAATGCGTCGGGTCAGGCTTTGTCGGTAAATATTACCGACGGAATACTCCGTCGGTAAATATTACCGACGGAATACTCCGTCGGTAAATATTACCGACGGAATGCCGACGGAAAATAACCGTCAGTAGTTTGTCCCCGAGGAGAAAATTAAAAATACATTTTTAAATAATTTTTTTGTTTTTTTTACTGACGGATTATTCCGTCGGTAAATTTAAAATAATTTTTTAAATAATTTATTTGTTTTTTTACCGACGGAATTTTCCGTCGGTACATTTAAAATAAATTTTCAAATAAATTTTACGTTTTTTTTACCGACGGAAAAATAATTTTGTAATTTTTTTATGTTTATTTACCGACGGAAATATCCGTCGGTAAAACGTCGGTAGATTTTTTTTTTTTAAATAAATTTTTTTGTTTTTTGTACCAAGTTATCGACAACCTGCAATTTTTAACCAACCAACACATCATATACAATTAACCAACCAAGACATCACATATAACGATTCAAATCAACTCAAAAAGCAAACCGAAATATAAATATATAAATCCTAAAATCAAAATATTCAGTATATATACATAAACCATAAATAAATCAATCATAAAGAGGTGGGGGGAGGGGATCGATCGCCGCGTCGTCCGGAGGGTGGTCGTCGGCTAGAGGAGCCCATCATCTCCATAAGCTGGGTCATCTGCGCATTCATAAATGCGACCTGCTCCTCGAGGCTCCTCCTAGCTGCCGACTCCTCCTCCAGTCGGCGCATGATCTCGGCATTACTCTGGGATGGCCCCAGTGTGGAAGTAGAAGAGCGGCTGGCGGCGTTGATGTAGCCGCTCCCTTCCTCGCCGAAACCGTAGAGCCGCTGCTTCTTATCCTGGACCCCCTCCAACCGCAGATAAATCGCGTTTTTATCCGCGTTGGGGCCTTCTTCAGCAGCAATCCGCTCCACCTCCGCCTATTACAATATTAAATAGAAATTAGTCAAACTCAAAATTCTAGAATAATAATCTATATATTGTAATTGTGTGCTTACATGAAGTCTCGCAACCTTCATGTTGGAGAAGTCTCCACCTTTGTAATGGAGACTCTGGAAAGTGTCAAAAGCGGTGGACTCTAAGGAGCATCCCCTCTGAGAAGCCTATTCATAACATGCATAAACAAAATTATGTCAAAAACAAAGACATAAGAAGCTAAAAAAATATAAAATGAGACTTACCGTAGACTGGGAGTACTGCATGGCTGACCGGGACCCTCCTTTGTGCTTGCTCATCCCGGCGCCCGGCTCGGGCTCGACTGCGGCACCGGGAAGCGATCTCGACTTCGGAGCACCTCCGGCCGCATCCGGTGAGTCGTTGAGGGCCGCCCACCTCTGCGTGTTGATGTAGTCCGGTTTTTGAGGGCGGCCCTGCTTCATTTCGTAGTGCCAATCGCTGAACCTCTTGGATGCCCTCTTCTGCCACATGTGGTGGACTGCCTGGTCCCAGTCAGCAGGGCAGCAGAAGTGCTTCTGCAATTTACATGTTTATACATGTTAGATATATATAAATAAATACTAAATTATAAGATTGTAAACTTGAAAGAAAAACTAACCTTAAATTCTTCAAAATACCGCTCCTTAATTTCGGGAGGAGTCGGCTTCCAAGTGAACCCGGTCGGGTTATTGATCTTTTTAAAACAATCAACGATTGTCGAGGCCAATCCAGATGGCTCAAGCAATCGCCTATTATTGAAAATTGGTTAATCCAAGTGAAATTTGATATATTTAAAATTAATAAAAGCAATTATTACATACCCCTCAGGTGAAATCTCGAAACATCGACGGCTATCCACCGAGTAAGAGTCGGTAGAACCCTGATGGGGTCCACCCGACTCGGGGGGGACTGCCCCATAGCCGATGTCGATGGGGGTGCTCCACGCCCAGCGAGAGCCTGATACTGCCCCGCCACGACCTCTGGGAGGCGCCATGTACCTGAAAACAAAGAATAATCATTAATCGTTTTTGGCCAAAAAAATAAAATATAATTCTTTTAAAACCTGTAAGGTGTACTAATCATCACTAAATTCCTCATCTTCTGATGTCAGAACATGTTCTTCTTCATCATCATCTCCTTCGTCAAAATCTTCCTCATCAAGTTCTATTGTTAGACGTGGATGAGATAATGTTATATCAGGTTCTACTGTCGCGTGGTTACATACTGGTGGGTTTAGTATGTCATCTTCTTGAAATGCTTCGTCTAATGAAGATTTAGTTGGCAAATCTATCTTAAATCTCGGTTTAACTTTACATACTTCCAACCATCTAATTTTAACTTCGTCTAATGAAGATTTAGATTTAGTTGGCAAATCTATCTTAAATCTCGGTTTAACTTTACATACTTAAATCTCGGACATCTAATTTTTTCCCCGTCTGTATAAGCTGTTTGACTACTTGCCCAATCAATGAAATCCTCAATGCCATTCACAATTTGAGGATTCAATGAACCGTCTACTGTCCACCGTGTGTACATCCACGAACGACTCATTATTTCAAATCCTGGTTGTACGAATGGAGGAACAAGTTGAACGATTAACTTGGTGTAGATTGTTGTGTTGTTTATTCTCATGATTGTAAGTTGAAATGAAGGCTATACTGATATAGTTTTTATGGGCAAAATGTCAATATAACCAAGTTAAGTTATTAAACCAAAAGATAAGTACAAAATACATGAATTAGAATACCTTGCACCCACAAGAAAAGACAATTAGTAAAATCATAGAAGAGGAATTATGATAGTCCAACAGCTAAAACCCAAAAAAAAAAAAAAATTGTAAAGGATCTTCTGCACCCTACTTGTTTTCTAATTTACTAAACTAAAGTAATCACTTTATTTGGTTTTTAAAATATGTTATGTATTTAAAGTAACTGGACGTAGTATCTTATCTTTTGTAATATCAAATTTTTAGTCACATGGATTTCTTCAACTTGTTATTATTACAACCAACGATTGCCTAAAAAATACTATCACTCACACGGTTTCTACTTTTGGAGTCTTCTATTCTTTATATTTTTACTTTCCAAATATAGAGCTCGAACATTGTGCTCAAAAGAGAAATGATACAATAAAAACAAAAAGGAGAAAAACTTCTGATGATGCCGATTCAACAATTCAGCATACGAATGCACCTATACACTATTATGCTTATAATTTGAGAAATGACAATTATGTGAGTAGTTCATATGATAGGCCCCGCATTAATGATTAATAATAAATTATATAAAGAAGATCTCGATCGCTAATTACTAAAAACTAAAAGTTCTAAAGTTACATAATAGTTGTAACAAAAAGTAAGTTTCTACATAGGCTATATATGAGTACACAATTTCTAATACGGAGTATCTAGATACACACGACACAAGCCACAACAAAACTTGCAACCTTTCCTTTTCTTATCGACACCTACAATTTGAATAAATCCTACCTATAAATGATACGATCATCGTTATATTCTCTAGATAAAGCACAAATTAATTGACTAATTACTTAAATGTGCAAACTGCAACCTTTCATAAAATCGAATATCAAATAATAACATATTGTTAAGAAGAACTCGACAATTACAAATAACAATCAGTCCAAAACAAAAACAAACAACTCAAAAGCAAGTAGGATAACTTGACGTAAATGTGTTCAACTCACAGATCCAGTATCACCACACAATTCCACCGAAATTGGCCACAGTTTTTACTTTCACTAAATCCTCTAAATCGGACTTATCGACAAACTTGACTTAGCAAAAACATGTAGCATATGCAGCATGTATTCAAGAAAATAGAAAGACAGAAGTAGTAGGGTAACCTGGAGAGAGAGAGGCTTCGGCGAGCTACTGGCGGCGGCGAGCGAGTGGCGGCGAGCGGTGAGCTATTGGCGGCGGCGAGCGAGGGGCGGCGAGCGGTGAGCTATTGGTGGCGGCTCCACTGGCGGCAAGCAAGCAACGGGCGGCGAGCTCCACGCGCGGCGAGCGAGCTGCACGGCGGCGAGCGACGGGCGGCGGCTCCCAGGCGGCGGCGACAAGCCGCGGAAGAGAGAAGGCGTTTTGTGTTACGTTGCGTTCGCGCCCCCGCCCGTAACTTAATTTAGGGTTTACCAACGGATTTACCGACGGAAAAATCCGTCGGTAAACCCTAAATACATTTTTAATAAATTTAAATTACATTTTCATTTAAAATAAATCAAAATACATTTACCGACGGAAAACTCCGTCGGTATATTTTTTGCCTATTTAAAAAATGATTTTAATAAAATTAAATTACAGTTTCAATTTAAATAATTCAAAATATATATTTACCGACGGAGTTTTCCGTCGGTAAATTTAATAAATACTTTTCTCAAAAAAAAATTACAGTTTCGATTTAAAATAAATCGAAATATATTTACCGACGGAATTTTCCGTCGGTAAATTTAATAAATAATTTTCTCAAATAAAAAAATTACAGTTTCGATTTAAAATAAATCGAAATAAATTTACCGACGGAATTTTCCGTCGGTAAATATTGCGACGACATATTCCGTCGGTATTCCGTCGGTATATTCAACAGCCATATTCCGTCGGTATTCCGTCGGTAAGCCGACCAGTGTTTCTTGTCCGTCGGTAATTCCGTCGGTAAATTTGATAATTTTTGTAGTGATATATTATTAGTATGTTATTCCAAACTTTCAAATTAAAATTAGTAATATGCATATGGTAGTTGTCTATTATGCAAAAATATAAACTTAGTTATGCATATATTAGTAATTTGTCTTTACAAATTTTATGCATATATTAGTTGTCCGTTATGCACAAATATGAACTTGTTATGCATATATTAATAATTTATTTTTACAAATCCATCAATTTTATGTTTGCTTAACATGATTGTAGCAATATGCAAGAGAATATTATGCATAATGCAAGAGATATTTATGCATAATGAACGAAAGTTTTATGCATAATTGAATACACTTTTAATGTGTGATTTTTTGCATAATGAAAGAGACTTTTATGCATAGTAAAATAGATTTTTTGAATATTTTTATGGATAAAATACAATTTTAAATGGTAGATTTTTAATTAATTATGATTTTAGAATTAATAATATGGGAAGTTATTTAAATCAATTCGTTTGTTGCTATATTTATCCACATTAATTAATATGTTAATTAAAAGTTAAATTAGATATTAAGAAACTTACCTTAATTACAAATAATCTTTTAAATTAGACATTAAGAAACTTGCCTTATCTATAAATCCATAAATATAAAAATTACAATCTTAACCTTCATTAAATAAACAAACTAAAATTATATGAAAACAAAATAAATCCGGACCATTAAATTAATGAAATCTAAGGTCATGATTAGTTCTTAGTTCTCACAAATAAAAGGGTTCTCACCAGACCCACACCATATATATATATATATATATATATATATATATATATATATATATATATATATATATATATATATATATATATATTATTATAAATGATGAGATTCAAATATGAACATTCTCTTATCGTGTGAACGTGTAAATATATATTTTAAAGACAAATATACTGTCTTTTATAGGTGATAATAATGTACTTTAAGTACTACACTTTTAAATGATCAAATCGCACTTATTATTATTTTTTTGTTTTTGTTTTTTTTTTTGTAATTTGACAAATACAAGTGCAATACTTTTGTCTTGAAAGTGCAGTATATTTGTTTTAGTAGACTTGCCTTCAGCATGGTCCAAACTCAGAAGTTATGTCTGCTGAACCTGAGTAGACTGTCCGCCTCAGTACCATGAAGTGAAGATTCAATAGTGCTGGACTCAGCAGGAGCAGCATATTGAAAAATTCAGCAGTGTTGGACTCAGCAGGAGCAGCATACTGAAAGAGTCAGTAGAACTGGACTTAGCAGGAGCAGTTTATTGAACTCAGAGTCGACTTTCAGTAGAGTTGGACTCAGCAGGAGAATACTACTGAACCCCTAGTCAGACTCAGCAACGGCCTAACAGTTTCCTTAACTATCAGTGGTCTTCAAAGTTAAATCAGTAGAGTTGTCTGAGGTTGTACACTGTTGGGTGATGATTCTGTCCTCAGCATAGTCTTACTTAGTGGGAAATGATTCTATCTTCTATGCTGAACCATGCTCAGCAGCCTAGTGCTCTGAATGTTGAGAAGATTTGAAGATCCCAAAACCCTATCTGATTGGTGAACCATTCCGTTGTAATCGTTATTCTTGTCTCTGAGGTTTCAGACTCAGTAGACACTCTGCTTCTGATCGAGGCGCTTAGTAGATTATCTGCCTTAACATCAGAAGTAGAAGACTCAGTGATACTGGACTCAGCAGGAGCAGTATACTGAAAGAGTCAGTGGAACTGGACTCAGCAAGAAGAGCGATTCGCCGAACTCGAGCGATCTTCGAGAGACTTTACTCGCCTATCTACCCTGCGAATACGGGATCGGACTCAAGATCGGTAGACAGTCTTCGAACCGTCGGATACTTTTGAAAGACAATCAACATTGCCATATACGAGGAAGAGAGAAGTCAGCTTCAGTTTGCCTTGAAGTCTGTGCTGTCTCAACCACTCTATCCACCTCGACGAATGACAAGAACACACGTGTCTTCTCACCTGCTAAAGCTGCAGTCAACCTTTTACCTAAAAAGGTGGGAAAGTACACTGTTACCTACTTCAAAAGAGCCGTTTGCTACCAAAAGAGAGAGAAAGAAGAAGATCGTCTCCAACGGATCTTTTCCAATCTCTGCTCTATAAATAGAGGGACATTTCAAGAAGAGAAGAGGTGCATAAGCTTAAACGACGAAAACATACACAAGCACTAAAACGAGCTAGAACCAGAAAACCCTAAGTCTTCCGCAAGAACTTGAAGATCTATCTTCGGCGAGAGACTACCTTCTCGACTCATAGGGAACCAAGCTAAAGCTGTTAGAAGAGCATCTAGTATCCAAATCGACGGTACACGAACCTAAAGCTTATTTCATTTGTTCGTCGATCTAGAAGCTACATTCTCATTCCCTATCCCTCTAACCCTAAGCTCAACCGAATATACTTATAGCTTAGACGAAGGAGTTCATATTTGAACCCAATCCTTATTGTAAAAGGACTCCTTCATAGTTGGAGAAGTTTGTCAAACACTTTAGTTTGATGCCTTTGTAAACTGGGACTTGCTCAGTATAATCCCCAAGCCACAGCTTTGTCATGTGCACAAGCTGACTGAGACTAACTCAGTATAATAAATAGCCTCCTGAACTTTCGGGACAGTGGACGTAGGATCGATTGATATCCGAACCACTTTAAAAATCGTGTCTTGTTATTGCTTTCTGATTACTGTTGCATTGATTTTACTGTTCATACTGAAAATCTTCTTTAAAATCATACAACTGTCTCAGCATACTGAACTGTCTACTTGCTGAACTGAGACTTGTATAAAACGGTTCTTCCACTCAACTGATTAGGGCCTACACTTTTCCGCACCGCTGAACTCTACATGATTGATACGGATCGACTCGACTCCGGCCAGCGGATCTCGGCAAAGTCAGACTCTTTGCCACACACGATTCATAACAGCTATTTTGGTCTGCTGAATTATTTCAGTACGACACTTTCCCTGAACAGGACTGTTCGTGTTCGAAGTTGAGAAAATCGGATTCGAGTGTATTCACCCCCCCTCTACACCTGACCGTACACTCGGGACCAACAATTGGTATCAGAGCAGGAGTTCTTTAAGACTCTTGTTATCTTGAAACTGGTCTACTTGAACGGATTCGGAAAATCGTTTTCACTACATATCACTCTACATTCATATCATTACTTTTATATGGCTGATATGTCAGGAATAAGAATGGTACCCATGTTCTCGGAGAGAATTATGGAGTATGGCGAGTCGAGAATGGAAGCACATCGACATCCCTCCATGATAGTATGATCGAAGTGCTTGAAGATGGACCTATTGTTCCCATGATCGATAGTGTCGTGACTCGGGCCCAACGAAGGAGGAGGAATGGTGGACCGGGAAGAAGATCCCTAAAGACGAAGTCTCTTCACTCCTGAAGAGACGAAGCTTCACGACTTAGACCGAGTCGCCAGAAATGCCATACTGACCACTCTTAGTGATTCTTATCTTGGCAGGGTTCGGGAATGCAAAACTGCAAAGGAACTGCGGGACGCTCTAGCGCTTACCGAGTCGTGGAACTCGGAATATAAAAGCTAACAAACCGGCGCCGGAACTCCAAAAAGCTGGAAAGTCTGTCTCTCATGCCTGGTGACAAAATAGAAGATCTAAACGTCGATTTACGAATCGATGAATTCCATCAATGGGCTGGGAAAGACATTCAAAGAACCGAGAAATGAATCTCAAGATACCGAGGGCACCGCCGGACCCGGACACCTTGGACACCTTTTGCCACCTTATTGCGACATTCTCGATTTAGATGTTGTCTCTCCCGACCATATCTTTTCGGAACTTCGAGCGTAAGAGTTTGAGTTCGACGTGACCTCAACGAAAGCAAAGAGTCGAAGCCGACAATAAAATTGACCATGCCTTCAAAGCATCGGTCAAGACAAAGCATCTCCGGCGACAAGCAAGACAACGAGTAAGACCGAACCTTCACTCAATGATCTACAAGAAGGAAGTCTCGCTCGAAGTACGCGTTGCTCGCCGTGAAGTATCGAAGGAGAAGGAGAGGCGCAAAAAACCGACTAAAGCATACCGAGACACAAAAGGTAAGTCGGATTATACGCCAAAACGCACTCCCGACTCACAATCTTCTGAATGCAGAAAGAAGGATGACTCAGCACCATCAAAGGATAGTAAAAGCAAAGAAGAAAGAGTCATCACTTGCTACAACTGCAAAAAGCCAGGACACTATCAATATGATTGTCCCGAGCTCGAGCAGTGCCGAACGCGCAAAGCACGTAAGGCAAGGAGAGAGAAATTCGCCCGAAGAGACAATCCTATATTGCGGGCGAGATCTCGGACGACTCGAAGAAGTCGACTCCTTCATGGACTCATCGATGATGAAGCGGCTTTCATGGCCTTAGAGTATGAAGTCGAAGGAACAATCGAAAAGTGCCTAATGGCGGGAGAAGAGGATGAGGTAAACTCTCATGAACCACTTAATTCCTCTTCACAATGCACACACGACACTGTTTCAAGTGCAGATGGGAATTTGGACATCACGACCGCCTATAAAGAATTATTAGATGAACAAATTCAAATGAGTCTGCAGCTCAGTAAGACTCTTCAGGAATTGGATACCCTGAAAGTGGAGAATCAGAGACTTTCTCGGGGAGAGTCGGGCCGCTATCGAAGCCGAAGGACTTGTGTTGAGACTCAGGGAGGAGATGAACTCTCTGATGGCCAAATCTCAGCATCAAGAAGATCGAATTTTAGTTTTGACCAATGACTTGACTCAGAAAGATACTGAACTGAGTCTACTGAAGCAAGAACTATCAGGACTTCAGACCAAGCACGACATACTGAAAAAGAGTGATGATGTCTGGAAGAGCCTGATGACTGAGCGTTACATGGGCGCTAAAAAGAAGCTGGAGGCTATGCTTGCAAGCAACAAGCCCAAGCACTGTAAGGAAGGACTTGGTTTCAACCGAGAAGCTTCCTCATCCGCCCCCGTACACTCGAAGTGCGTCTTCCGATAGGTTTGTTCGAGGAGAAACAATCAATGCAAATATTCTGAACCCCTCAGCAAAGAACAAACAAAAAGAGAAAAGCACCTCATCCTACGCATCAGTATTCGACCAAAAGATCAGTACCAAGACACCCCTGTTCAGTCAAGGGGGAACTAGCAGAGTTAAGTGGGCTGATCAGTATGGACCACCTCAGTTGACACATCCAGCTCAATATGGGTCATATTACTATGATCCTATAGTCAGAAGAGGTTCCAAGAGTCAGAAAAAGAAGAAAAACGCACAAAAGGCAAAGGTCAGCAGTCTACCAACTAAGATGATCTGGACTCCTGAACCTGAACAGCCTAAAAAGTCAGCTTTGACTAGTCCAGTGGTCAAGTATGTTGACTCAAGTGGAAAGAAACTGTCTGACACCACCAGGGTTGTTAGACAGATTTGGGTTACTAAAACTAACATCTAAGGACCCAAAAACAAAATAAAGGGTACCTGAATATAATTTCGTTTTGCGAGTGCACAAAGATCATTGGTATGTGGACGGTGGATGCTCAAGACATATGACTTACCAAAGGAACCTACCAAGAATTATATAGCGAAGAAGGACCCGGAATGAGTTTGGAGACAATGCAAAAGGCTATACAAGAGGATATGGAGCACTCGGCATTGGAGCCGCCACGCGCTTCCTAGAGTATCATATGTTGAAGGACTTCAAAGCATAATCTTCTCTCGTTAGTCAATTCTCGTGATAACTCGAATAAAGTGATTTTTGACACTGGTTTCGTGATGTCATTGATAAATCCACGGGGAAAACAAGTGTTATCGGGTTCGCGTAAAAAGAATATATATGTAGGCCGATCGGAACTCAGCAGAACTCGAAGCTTGTGCGTTGGCGAAGAATGACAACTGTACGGGATGGCTTTGGCATAGGAGACTCGAGCCACCTCAACTTCAAAACGCTCAACAAACTAGCAAGGAACACTCTAGCAAGAGGACCGCCGAATGAAGTATTCAAAGAAAGACACTCGGTGTGAAGCATGTCGAAGGGAAAGCAAACAAGGAATCAAAATCCACTGTTCCATCTCCTTCCACCGATGGAATCCTTCGACCGCTACATATGGATTTGTTCGGTCCGGTCTCTCCGGTGACCATCGAGGCAAGAAATATGCTTTAGTGGTCATCGATGACTACTCGCGCTACACATGGGTCATATTCATTGCCAACAAGTCGACGTCAAAACAGAGTTACCAACGCTTCGAAAAAGCTCGGTGTCGAGAAGAACACCAAGATAATCAAAATTCGTTCGACGGAGGAACCGAGTTCCTTAATTCCATGGTAGAGGAGTTCCGCAAGCGGAATGAATTGAGCATGAGACATCGCTGCGCGCACCCCTCGGCGAACGGGGTTGCCGAACGAAAGAATCGCACACTCAAAGAGGCAAAGCAAGAACTCTACTCGCAGACTCGGGACTCCCAACCAAATTCTCGGGCGAAGCAACCGACACCGCATGTTATACTCGGGAACCGATCTCTACCGACAAAGCAAAGATAAGAGAACACCATATGAACTATGGAACCGCCGGAAGCCTTCTTTATCTTATTTCCATATCTTTGGTTGTTCATGCTTTATCCACAATAATGGGAAAGATCAGTCAAGACTTTTGATAGCAAGTCGGATCGGGGAGTTTTCTTAGGATACTCTCGGGTCAAGCAAAGCTTTCGAGTATTCAACTATCGGACTCTTTGCGTGGAGGAAAGCCCTCATGTTGTTTTTAATGAGTTTGCTACTGAAGACAGGAGCAATAACTCTAACTCTAAATCTGAGGACATCAGTAAGCAGCTACATGATCTAAGCGTAAAAGACAAACCTGAAAAGATCCGGCTATGTTGGGATGATGATTCGGACGAAGAAACCGAAGACAAGTCTATCGAATCTCAACCGGCAGAGCAAGTAGGCTGAACAGTTGACTCTCTCCGAACGGAGTCAATCCCGGTGTAACTCAGGTCGATGAGGAAACCTTAGAGGTAACTGAGACCACTACTGAGAGTAACAACTCAGGGGGAACATCTATTAATGTTCCTGAGCTGAATGCCCCTGAACCTGGAAACTCAGTAGATCACACTCTTATTACTGAATTGCTTCAATCTCAGAATAGTACGACTGAAATTCCTAACTCACCTACTATCTGTGTTGATCAAATTTCAGATGAAGAGCTGAAACATCGTAGATCGTGGCTAGATGCTCACACTCCTGATCTAATCATTGGAGATCCTTCAAACAAAAGTCAAGACAAGATCCAGTTACGTCAAGGAGAAAGTGCATTATATTCCCCGCTTCTTGTCTACCGAAGAGCCTCGGACGATTGAGGATGCACTTAAAGATGCTGACTGGATCATAGCTATGCAGGAGGAACTGAATCAGTTCACGAGAAACGAAGTTTGGGAGCTTGTTAACAGACCCCGACATCAACACGTCATTGGAACAAAATGGGTCTCCAAGAACAAGCGAGATGAAAACAACGTCATAGTAAGGAACAAAGCAAGGCTCGTGGCCAAAGGCTACTGCCAAGCTGAGGGAATAGATTTTGATGAGACATTCGCTCCAGTTGCAAGATTGGAGGCAATCAGACTATTCCTAGCCTACGCAACACATCAAAGATTCAGAGTCTATCAAATGGATGTGAAGTCTGCGTTCCTGAACGGCGTACTGAAAGAAGAAGTCTATGTAGAACAACCGCCCGGCTTTCAGCAGGGACATCAGGTTTATAGACTCAGAAAGGCTCTATATGGGTTAAAACAAGCACCCAGGGCTTGGTACGATACCCTGTCAGAGTTTCTTCTTCCGAAAGGTTTTCAGAAAGGCACAGTAGATCGCACGCTATTCAGCATTCGACTGGAAGACGACTTATTACTCGTGCAGATTTATGTAGACGACATTATCTCCGGATCAAAGAACGTCGTCATGTGTCAGCAGTTTGAGAAAATGATGAAGGACAAGTTCGAGATGTCAATGATGGGTGAAATGAACTATTTCCTCGGCTTTCAAGTCAAACAATCTGAAAAGGGAACGTTCATTAACCAAGGCAAATACACTCGAGACCTCATCAAAAGATTCGGTTGTACATCCGACAAACCTATCAAGATCCCGATGAACACGAATATGAAAATCGATCTTGATAAAGAGGGAGTATCAGTAGACCAAACTGAATTTCATGCAATAATTGGTTCCTTATTATATCTAACAGCTACTCGTCCTGACATAACTTATGCTGTAGGTGTCTGCGCTCGATTTCAGGCGAATCCTAAGCAGAGCCACATGGACTCAGCAAAGAAGATTCTCCGCTACCTCAGAGGCACACCTGACATGGGTTTATGGTATCCAGCTGATGATAATATTGAACTAACTGGTTACTCTGATGCTGACTATGCAGGATGTAGAATTGACCGAAAATCAACTTCAGGAACTTGTCAGTTCCTAGGCAGTAAGCTGATCTCATGGTTTTCAAAGAAGCAGCACTCAGTAGCCACGTCAACTACTGAAGCTGAATACATGGCTGCCGGAAGTTGTTGCGCCCAAATCCTTTGGGCCGAGACAAGCGCCTAAGAGACTATGACGTCATTCAGAATGAAGTGCCGATATTCTGCGACAGTACCAGTGCTATTGCAATCACTTAGAACCCTGTACTACACACGAGATGTGGACATTAGGCATCACTTCATTCGCGACCATGTCGAGAAAAAGGATATCAGGATGGAAAAGATCCATACTGACAAACAAAGGGCTGATATTCTGACCAAGCCTCTAGCTGAATCCAGATTCAAAGAACTTTCAGTAGAGCTAGGTCTGTTGGACCCTCTTCGACCCCGGTCAGTAAGAAGGTTCCGAGGAGAGGATCATTCAGTAAGGGGGAATGATCACTCTCAATACTGAGTAAATTCAGTACGTAGAGACAGAAAACCATCTACAAGAGGTATCAGCTGACTACTATGTTCAGCTAACAGGTTTGCGTATCTCTACTCAATAGTAACGAATAAAACAGTGATGCATTTATAATGAAGATTCAGCATGTTATTAAATATCCTAAGTTTGTCATTTATTATTAACGGCTTATATTTAATGCACGACATTCCATACACAAGTTTCTTTGAACTCGCACGCATTTAATGCATGTCATCTCATAGTTACTACTTAGGCATATTTACAACTGGCTTTGACTTAGGCGGCATATGTGATCATTACTTAATATATCTTTTAATCTTGACCGTCCATCTCATAAAGCAAGTTTAAACTCTGCCTTTGATCGAAAACCGTTCACCTTCACGTTAAATATATATTTTCGATCATATCTTTAGAAACCGCCATTACCGCACTTCAAATCCTCTGCATCCGAAAATTCTGAGATCATTCCTTGCAATCCCCTCTTGCATATCCTTTCAGAATCTCTCTTTCGGTATGCTTATTACAACTGATACACGAATTAATCTTTTTCAGAATCGCTATACAAACTGCTTTATTTAAATCGATACTGATAAATGCTAGTGTAACAGGTACAATGGCAAGTAAAAATATTTTGGTGTCTGCTCCAGTTAACATGCAAGAAATCCTGGACAAGGATCGTGTTTGGTTCGAGCCAACCATGGAGTTCAACGCCTGTGATCTCGATTATATGGACGAGATCTTCTCAGCTCTCAGAGAGTCAGGGCTTGAAAGTTTTCTCTCAAGGAAGCCGACATACTTCCTCCCAAGGCAGGTGGCCGAAGTTTATCTTAATTCTGACTCAGTAGGCGGGGACATAATTGGAAGATTCGCCGTTCACGAGATCAAGGATGCCTCTCCAATACTGAAGCGTATATCCATCAAGGAGGCGCTGAAAAGAAGTTTTGATCTGCCTTCTCAAGGAGCCAGTACTGTGGGGTACAAGGATGATCTTGTAGATGACTATTTGACAATATTCTGTGGAAAGCCCACGACCTTCAGAGCTGCTTTTCCTAAAAACAACATGCTGCCTCAGTACAGAGCTTTGGCTTATATTGTAATGTAGCTACTGACCAGCCAAGTAGGCTCATTCGATCAAGTATCGAGGCTCAAGATCCAGCTCATGATGGCCATATATGATAGAGCCTAGATCAATTGGACGGAGTTCTTTATCCGGGAATTCATGGCTCAGGCTGCCAAATTCGGCAAGGCCTCTTACACGCTGAGTGTAAAGGGCAAGCTTCTTTATGGACTGAAGCTGTCCATAATGATAGAGGATGTCTGCGGATCTGAACCAATCACCTACAATGACAAGGAGTATTTTAATGTGAAGAAGGTCAGATTCCACAACAAGACTGCTGCTCTCCAACAGATCGGGTCAGGTCCCTCAGCCATAACTCAGCAGACTAAGCCTCAGCAGGCTACACCCTCGAAGAAGAGAACACCTCCGGCAAAAACTCCAAAGGCACCAGCTAAGAAACTGAGGAAAGCCATTCCGGACGTGCCTACTGAACCTGAGGTCTCTCCTGGAGTTCCTGCTGCTCAGGCTACTCAGCAACCTATTCAGCCTCAGCGGCTGATAGACGAGTCAGAATCATCTGAGAAGACTCAATCAGTGGAGAAGGCAGTCTCCACTGAGGAACCCGTAGAAGTGGAACAAGGGGATGCTACTGAAACACATAGCTAGGAGATTCAGCGTCTTGACAGGCCCCTCTCAGTTCCACCACTCAACAGTGTACCTCCTGCTGAGACTCAAACGTCTCCCATAGACTTGGAGTCCGAGACAGCATCTGAAGAAGAGTCAATTGGGATGGAAGCTTCAGTGATCTTATCCAGAGCATCCCGAGAGATTCTTCAACAGATTCCAGAGCTTGCTGACTACTCTGATCTGTTGCTCATTGCAAAATCAGCAAGGCTCCACATGTTGCTGCGATTTCAGGAGTGGCCCCAACTACAACGTCTAGTACTCCACTTCTCCTGCCTGCAGCTTCATGAAGAAGAATTGAAGTTGAGGGAGCAAATAGGCTACTCTGAGCCTGCTGACCTCAGCACCATGGAGAACCTGAGGGCTGCTATGCTGGCAATGATACATGACAGACAGCTAGCTACCGGCTCAGCACCTTCAGATGGATCAGACCACGATGGTCAAGATCCACCCAGTGATTCAGGCCCTGAAAAGCCTGATGAGGAAAATCCCCAGGACAAGGATACACATGCTACTGAACAAGCTCAACCTCCACTCCGTATCCTTGGACCTGCGAAGTCCACGGCTGGTGCTTCGTCCTCAGCAGAGCCCGCTCAGCTCTTGCTGGAGTCGACTTACGAAGCAGCGCCCAGCCCAACTTCCAAGAGATCTCGATCCGTAGCAAAAGCTCTCACCGCTCAGGGAATCCAGAATCGAGCTCTTGCGAAGGCCATCCACAAGGTGTGGAAACAGACTGCGCTAGCCACAAACGATGAGCTACAGGAGCTGAAAACATCAGTATCTAAATCAGCCGCCCCTGTTGTCTCTGAAATTGTATCCGAAGCTTTGGCGAAGCAGCAGAAGCAGTTTGATGATCAGCTCAGAATCATTCAGGAAGGACAAGCCAAACTTCTCGAAGCATTCAAGACTTCAATGTCCACTCATACTGAGTCCTTCACTGAACAAGCCCAGGCCACGGAGATCCGACTTGACAACATTCAACTGGTCGTGGAGGATAAGATTTCTGAGAAGCTGACAGAATTCAAGGCAGCAGCTGACCTCTCCCATAAGTAATACTCGGAGGAACTGACAAATGAGAGGAATGAGCTGCACTTGGCACTAACAAAGATCCATGACAGACTGGACGAACTATCCTCTGTCTACACACGCCTAGACAAGAAGGTACTCGTCCCTACCCCGGCTGTAATTGATGATGCCAAAAAGGGGGAAGGAAAAGAGAAGAGTACGGAAGGAAAAGAGAAGAGTACTGAGAAGCTGACCCCTACCACAACTGCCAAATTACTTAAGGGGACATCTTCACTGAGATCTGAGAAAAAGACCAAGTCCGTGACTGAGATAAGCAGGACTGAGACTCAGACTCAGACAGAGGGTGAGGCCCAGGGTGTCTTGGTTGCGAGCACAGTTGAGACTGGCCCAAGTGGCTCAGGAACCCAGGCTACTCATGCAACCCAGACTCCGACTGATATTATCAAGGAGGTTGCAGAGTATGCTGAGCAGGAAGAGTCAGAAGAGGAAGAGGCTCCTCTCCCTTCACCTGTTTAGGGAAAAGGCAAGAAAGTGTTGATTCTCCCAACCCCTCCAGCCAAGAGAACGAAGAGATATATTTCAGCCGAGGAGGAGGCTCAAATTGCGGTGATGAGAAGGCGGCAAGGGAGATTTGAAGCAAGCCGCTAATAAACCAAAGTCTAAGCCTGTCAAAGGAAAGACAAAATCTCCAGCTCAAGGAGGAAGAAAGCCTGCTAGGATACCTCCAAGGAAACTGATTATCGAGGATGAAGAAGATGGGGAGAAGGAGAAGGAGCAAAAGCAGCAAAGCACTGAGAAGCAGGGTACGTCAAAAGAAAAATCAAGTACCCTGCCGAATCGAAGACATTCCTCGGGAAGCAATCCGAAGCCCAAGATGATGAAATTGAGGCCATATTCGACCAAATGAACGAGATACCTATACGGAGGCGAAGAGGCTAGACAAGTTCGAGCCGCGCAGACGAGAATCGGGAGGCAGACCTTGAAGCACTGAGAAAAAGAACTGAGGAAGAGGCCAGGCTGAGAGTACCTTCAAAAGCTGATATTCCTTATCGATACAGAAGGTTCAGGAAACCAGCTGATCTGAAATCGCACAGATGGCCAAAGACAGACAATTGGATACCTGCTCAATTTACTCAGAGATGGGAATCTGCAAAGATAGAGTTCATCAAGCGCAACTATTTCTGGAGGTTCTGGCCCAACATGACTAAGACTGATGCCTACACAAAATGGATGATGATAAGTGAACCTGATCTATACATATACTTGCATAAAGCCGTATCTGAAGGTATAGAAGTCAGTGTTCCGGAGCCCAGAATCATACCTCCACCTAGAAGAAATGATGACTCAATCCACTTTGGGGTAATAGAAGCTGAAGTGAAGTATCTTTGCATCGAAGAGAGAACTCGGACGAAGATGAGCCAGCGAGACTTTGCTGCATACTTGAAGCTGAGGAAGAACACATACCGGATGTATGGAGTGCCACTGCCAGAGACGCAATCTCAAGGATTCATGGACAGGATCAAGCAGTTTAAGGGCTCCTAGGCTTAGTTCTGATCTTCCTAGCTTAGCATGATTTGTAATCGTATCGATCCGAATAACTCATATATACAAATCTGATTTTGGCTCTGACAACCACTTGTTGTCTATTCAGCCGTGTTTGTATTATACTTTAACACTCAGAATCACTGAAGTGATGACTGACTCACACACTCACTTTATTTACTTTCTTGTCAGTTTATTATTGTGTTAGATTCTGCTAGTCTAGTTTCTATGTAATGGGGGAAATTGTGTTTTGCCCTATTCCCTCAGTAGTCTAGAACTGTTGGAACAACTCCACTGATCTTACTTGTAATAATGTAAGGAGCTCTGTTTCTGATAGTTTAGTGTTAGCATAGATGATAGGTTTTGGCATCATCAAATAGGGGAAAATTGTTCGGTGATGATTCTGTCCTCAGCATAGTCTTACTTAGTGGGAAATGATTCTATCTTCTATGTTGAACCATGCTTAGCAGCCTAGTGCTCTGAATGTTGAGAAGATTTGAAGATCCCAAAACCCTATCTGATTGGTGAACCATTCCGTTGTAATCGTTATTCTTGTCTCGAGGTTTCGCACTCGGTAGACACTCGCTTCTGATCGAGGCGCTCAGTAGATTATCTGCCTTAACATCAGAAGTAGAAGACTCGGTGATCTTGGACTCGGCGAGAGCAAGATATCCGAAAGAGTCGATGGAACCTGGACTCGGCAAGAAGCGCATTCGGCCGAACTTAGAGCTGATCTTCGATAGACTTTACTCGGCTATCTACCTACCGAATACGGGATCGGACTCGAGATCGGTAGACGAGTCTTACGAGCGTCGAGATACTTTTGAAAGACAATCAGCATTGTCATATACGAGGAAGAGAGAAGTCAGCTTCAGTTTGCCTTGAAGTCTATGCTTGTCTCAACCACTCTATCCACCTCGACGAATGACAAGAACACACGTGTCTTCTCACCTGCTAAAGCTGCAGTCAACCTTTTACCTAAAAAGGTGGGAAAGTACACTGTTACCTACTTCAAAAGAGCCGTTTGCTACCAAAAGAGAGAGAAAGAAGAAGATCGTCTCCAACGGATCTTTTCCAATCTCTGCTCTATAAATAGAGGGACATTTCAAGAAGAGAAGAGGTGCATAAGCTTAAACGACGAAAACATACACAAGCACTAAAACGAGCTAGAACCAGAAAACCCTAAGTCTTCCGCAAGAACTTGAAGATCTATCTTCGGCGAGAGACTACCTTCTCAGCTCATAGGGAACCAAGCTAAACTGTTAGAAGAGCATCTAGTATCCAAATCGACGGTACACGAACCTAAAGCTTATTTCAGCTGTTCGTCGATCTAGAAGCTACATTCTCATTCCCTATCCCTCTAACCCTAAGCTCAACCGAATATACTTATAGCTTAGACGAAGGAGTTCATATTTGAACCCAATCCTTATTGTAAAAGGACTCCTTCATAGTTGGAGAAGTTTGTCAAACACTTTAGTTTGATGCCTTTGTAAACTGGGACTTGCTCAGTATAATCCCCAAGCCACAGCTTTGTCATGTGCACAAGCTGACTTAGACTAACTCAGTATAATAAATAGCCTCCTGAACTTTCGGGACAGTGGACGTAGGATCGATTGATATCCGAACCACTTTAAAAATCTGTGTCTTGTTATTGCTTTCTGATTACTGTTGCATTGATTTTACTGTTCATACTGAAAATCTTCTTTAAAATCATACAACTGTCTCAGCATACTGAACTGTCTACTTGCTGAACTGAGACTTGTATAAAACGGTTCTTCCACTCAACTGATTAGGGCCTACACTTTTCCGCACCGCTGAACTCTACATGATTGATACAATTCTGACTCAGTCAGCCAGCAGATCTCAGTAAAGTCAGACTCTTTGCCATACACGATTCAGAACAGCTATTTTGGTCTGCTGAATTATTTCAGTACGGCACTTTCCTGAACAGGACTGTTCGTGTTCGAAGTTGAGAAAATCGGATTCAGGTGTATTCACCCCCCCCCTCTACACCTGACCGTAGACTCGGGACCAACATACACATCAGAGAAGTCTGCTTCAGTATCTACCTTGAAGTTTGAATGTCTCAACAACCCTCTACACTTCGACCAATGACAAGCAGCCAGCTGTCAAAGTACTGGTAAAAAGCTGCAAGTCAAACACTTTCTTGAAAAAGAGAGTAGACTCTGCACGATTTTAAAAGAGCCGTTAGCTACCCAAATAGAGTGACACGTGGACAGTTTGTCTCCAACGGATCTATCCATAGCTCACCTCATCAAATCGTTCAACATACACGATCAAGAGAAATCAACATACGAGCATTGAACGAACAAGAACACAACTTTCCGCAAAGAACTGAAAAGAAAACAACTAAACGCGAAAAGGCATTCATACTGCTCTAGGGAAACCAAGCTTCATAGAATTAAAGCCTATAGCATCCAAGTGAAAGAACACGAACCCAGAGAGATTATTCCTCATTGTTCTTCACTCTAGAAAGCTCTTTCTTGTTCCCTTTCCCTCTAACCTAAGCTCAACTGAAAATATCTATAGCTTAGAACCGAAGAAGTTCAACCTTTGAACTGTTCTTACTGTAAAAGAACTCCTTCACTGTTGGAGAATCGTTCAAACATTTTTGTCTGATCTTTATAAACTGAGACTTGCTCAATATAATCTTCAAGGTCGTGTTTGTCTAGTGTACAAACCAACTGAGACTAACTTAGTATAATAAAATAGCCTCCTGATCTGTTCAGGACAGTGGACGTAGGATTTTGGATATCCGAACCACTTTAAAAGTCGTTGTGTCTTTTACTGTTGCATTGATTTACTATTCATTCTAAAAACCGTTTACAAAATCATTCAACAGAGTTTCAGTAAAAAGCTTAACTGAGTGCACTAATCTACTGAAACAGTTTTCATTAATAACGTTTTCAAACTCAACTGAATCGGGCATACACTATTCCGCAAGCTACTGAACTCTTACTGAACGGTACTGAATTCTGACATTAGTCAGCTAGCAGGCCTCAGTATAGTCAGTCACTCTGTCCACGCGATCCAAAACAACTTGTCTGGTCTACTGAATTCATTCAGCAGACAATCTCTGTAATCGGACTGTTTGCGTTCAAGTTTGAGAAAAAGTTTTTAGGTATATTCACCCCCCCCCCCCCTACACCTGAACGTTTGACTCGGAACCAACAATATTTTCTTTGTGTCCATAATTTTTTAATTTTAACTTTATTTATTATTTTATAATATCTTATGAATTTAGTTTATTTTTTTGCATTGAATACTACTAAAGAATTACTATTTTACTACTTTGCTAATAATAAAAATTAACATAATTCTAAATTATAATAATTAATTTATCAAAATAAAGGCTCAAAATTATTTACTTATTTAAACATTTTTAATATATTTTTATTTTAAATACTATTCACAATATATTTTTAATTTATTTTTCGTTTTTCTAGTAAAACTAATAAGTTAGCAAATAACGTCAAATCATAATAGTTAATTTTCTATTTTTCCTTCCATTTTTATATTATTGTATAATAAATCAACATAATATTTTCTTATTATTCGTAATATATATTTTTCCATATTTTCTTACTATCATAATTATTTCCTTAGTTTATTTTTTCATTTATAGGTAATGTAGATAGTAACTAATAGTATAGTTTTCCATATCCATATCTTATTTTAGAAAATTCATATATATGGTAATATAACATATATTTTCGAAAATTCTTATTCAAGGTAAAATAAATCTCATTTATACGGGTTGAAACAATTATTTGGTCATCTACTTTACAAATCTCCACTTATCCAAATATACTACTAACTTTCCAAATTCTAAATAACTACTTCAAAATTTGATTAGTAAATAATTTTTCAGATAATATGGTAGAAATATATTTTAAAATGTAATAAGCTAAAATCCAGTTTAATTTTTCTATAGATAAAAAGTCTTAGTTAATAATGTCTATAAGTATTCAAATTTTTGTCAAATTCAAATTTTAAATGAAATTTTTTGGAGGGTTTTTCAAATTTTTGGAAACCCACCAATAATCTCAATTTTCCCAAATATATATCTTAGACATGCCCATTTTCGGTTACGGTTACGGTTACGGTTTGCCAAAAATCGAAATCGAAATCGAATCGCATGTAGACGGTTGACGGTTCCAGTTCCAGTTTACCGATTTCAGGGTTTTCATAAATTTTATTTTTTCTTAATTACTAAATTATTTTTTATTAATTTTTTAAAAAAAAATACCTTTTTCGGTTTTGAATCAAGTCAGTAATAAATTATAAATAAAATTGTACAATCTCATGAAAGAATTTTAACAATTAAATATATTAATATAATCTCATTGTTGATTCTTCATTATCATCATCGTTTTATAAATAAATTTTACATCATTGTTTTCGATTCTTCGTTGTGTAGTAATTATTAAACAATATTTGATATTCTACGTTTTTCAGTGATAAAATTTGAGTAACTTATATCCCATATATTTTTTTCTGGGAACGTTAGTATCCATTTGCAATTATACTAAATACAAAATAATATTTTATTCTTTTGTATACTACTTTAAAATATCAAAATTGGTAGGATTTTTGTATTTTAAATGAATAGTTTGTTTTACATATAAGTGAAAATTAGAAGATTTAGATCTTCAATAATATTTTTAATTTAAAACTCGATTATCTAATTCATTAGATATATGATCTTTGACAATTTTAATAGGTGAAATCGTCGGTTTCACTCGGTTTGGAACCGATGGTTTGAAATTGACAGTTTCACGGTTTGAAAAAGAGTAAACCGACGGTTCCGATTTGCACCGGTTCCGATTTATGACGGTTCCAGCTCCGATTTAAAACCCGATTTGAGTCGGTTTCGGTTTGAAAATGGCCATGTCTAATATGTATATACCTTATCCATTATCACCACCCACTTTTCACATCTTCATTCACGTCTATATACTTCATAATCTCCCTTTTCCCCCCCTTTCTTCCCCTGTTCTCAACGGTTAAAATTCTTAAGATCTCTCTTCTTTTTTATCTTTCAAGCAACAAGGTAATAGTATACATTTTCATCTTCCATTTCTACCGGTTTACATTTTTTATAATGAATTTACAGGAACGTTTTAGACTCGATGACTACTCCTTGGCTACTAAAGATTTATGGTTTGACAATTGTAGAATTTCAAAGTCTTTTAACTTATGCAAAGGTATATATTTTATTGTTGCTATTGAACTCATTTTTCTTTGCCCTAATATATTAGTTTAATTTGTGGTTTGCTTCTTGTTGAATGTAGGAATGATCTAATAGAAGATTATAAAGGAAGAGATGTAGATATTACAGAGGAAGCTTTTTGCAGATATTGTAGAGGAAGATTTTTGATGAGGATGTTCAATAATTATCTCATAATTCATTGTTATTTTTCGTTATTGATACATGTATTTATGTAATTGTTCATTGTAATTGTATAGTTTATCCATTTAGTAAATAAAAATTGTTCGGCAAACCATTTATAATGTATGGAAATGTTTTATCAGTAAATTCCGCCATATTAATTGCAATAATATTAACTAAACCATTTAATAATGCTGGTAAAATAAAATAATTAATCTATAAAAAAATCTAATTTTGAGGAAACTTTCTTGCAAATGTTTGTAATTTAGTGAGGAGATATCAATATTAGGAAAATTATCTTTCTAATTAATTTATTTATTTGAAATATAATTAAATTTGTGCTAAATTAAAATTATATTTAGTGAGGAAAACTATTTAGTAGCTAGGAGGGGATATTGAACTTTTTACATTAAAGGGCATAATTGGAAAATGGTATTTTAGTATTTTTCACATTATACATTTGTGCGAAAATTCCTCCTCGCTGTTGAGTTTAGGCATTAGCAAGGAAGGTAATTTTTTCCTTGTTATTGAAATTGGACTTTAGCAATAAAAGTCATTGGCAACGAAACATTGGCTAGAAAACAATGTTCCTTGCTAATGCATTATTTCGTCGCTAAAAGTGTATGATTGGCGACTAGATGCGCCTGCTAAAAATCAATTTTCATGTAGTCTCTCTCTCTCGGTTGACTTCTCGGTCTCTCTCTCTCTTTCCCAATACTTTCCTTCTCCCTTGCATGTCTGTGTCTCTCACGTGCATGTCTCTCTAACTCCCTTGCATGCATACGGCCACTCTCTCTTTCCTCATGCAAATGCAATGATAAAGAAACACAACCTCTCATCCTCTTGATCTCTTTACTTGGGTACGTATCATTCGAGGATCAAAATAATGTGGATGTAGATGCAATCATCGTCGAGAAGTGGCGTTGTGACGCGATTAAGGAGCGACTTCTATTCTCACTGAATAAATGGTTTCAGTTATAGTCCCGGGAAGAAAAGGATATCGAATAAGGGTAGAGGGAAAGGAGACAATGTGTTCGACAAATGCTAAAGTGACGCAATTCCCAACTGAGATAACCAACAGTCTTCATTTGTGAAGAAGGTATACACTGGCACCTTTTGTTTTATTTTTGCTATTTTTGCCGATGATTGATTAGGATTATAAGATGACAATTTTGTGACAGGAGTGCGAGGATGTGGCTTTGAAGGATATAAGAGATAATGCTTGCTACTAAGAGACAATGTTTAGCAATGGATATGACTTCTGGATCACTGGCTGACTCAATTTAAGGTTAAATATGATTCTTTACTCAACTTCTTTTATTTGTACTAGCTAGCTGGAAATAGTTCAAGATCTTGGAGTGGCATATAAGCATACAAAAATGTAGTTTTGCTCCATTACAACCTATTTTTTCTGTTTTCTTTTTGGCACGTGAAGTAAGATTTAGATGATATACGAGCAAATGATGTAGTTTATAGATTTTTAATTGTGTAACCTTGAACTAACATCATTCATTATATTTACATTTGTTGTCTGATAGGCCCAGCACATAAGTGCACAGGCCCATCTGAAACTCTACAGCCCATTACTGAATTAATTTAGCCCATGACTTTGGCCCATCTGCTGAAACGGCTCGCGCGGTTTACTCGAGCCGTTTCCTACTACTGCGCTGAACCGTTACTTGTTGACCTGCCTATATAAGGGCAACTCTGTATACTGTTCAAGGGCGCAGCTTCAATATCATCTTCTTCATCCTCTCTCTATACTTTCGAATCTTTCTTTCTCTCTTCTGGGTTAGTGAGTGATTCAGTGTATAATTGTGAGGATTTACTGTAATAGTTTCTATTGGCCTGTTGGCGTCGTGTGTAGGTGTATGTGGTGGGTGCAATTTGGCGGTCTGAGCCTGTATACAATAATCTGTTCTATATCATTGTTATCTTTATATTACAGCTTCAGATCTATCCTATCAGTGGTATCAGAGCGTTTGGTTGATTTATTTGCTAAATCGCTCACCTCTTGACTGTCTAGGTTGCGAAAGGGCAATTCTTCGAACTGTAACCCTAGATCTAGTGCAGTCGGTGCTACAGGTAAAATGAGGTTCAAAACTCCAAACCTCGCTTTGGTAAATTGGCTAAAACCTCTTGTTTTTAAAAATTTTTAGATTCTGCCAACTGGTGCAGATAGGCTTGGGACTTGTTTTCTGTTAGATACTGCCAACTGGAGCAGTTAGGGTTCCTATGTGATATTTGTTTTTCAACCTTGTGTGCTCTCTGTTGACTTCTATAATTTTTGCTTTCGCTGCTGTTGATCTTTATATCTATTTACTTTGTGTTTTCTCTAATCTGTATAGATCACTCTCCTGAACCGTACTTTACGGTTCATTCTTCCTTTGTTATTTGAAATCTTTACAGTAGCTTTGGTGACCCCCTGCGCCCAGGACAAGAACCTGCGATTGCGAGCTGGGAAATCCCATAACGTTCAAATACTCTAAGATATAAACCTAAAGGGGTTAATATCTATAATCTGCCATTTGACATGGCTTTTGTTTCCTCTAGTGGAATTGCCACTTTTAATGGTAAATCTGATTTCAATTTGTGGAAGAAAAGGATGACTGCTATTTTGGTTGAAAAACGTGTCTTTGCTGCTATTACTGAATCTTATGAGACTGATTTATCTGAAAAGAAAAAAACTGAAATGAATGATCTTGCTCTGTCTGCTATCACACTGAATTTGACTGACTCTGTGCTAAGAAAAGTTGAACATCTTGATTATGCTAAAGATGTGTGGGATAGACTCAATGAATTATATACCGAAACATCCCTTCCTTCAAAAATGTATTTGCTTCAGTGTTTTTTCAAATTCAGATTAGACATGACCAAGGACATAGATGAGAACCTAGATGAATTTAACAAGGTTCTGCAGTTAATTAAGCAAACTGGGGACACTAGCATTGACAACTATGCACCTATTGCCTTACTGAATTCCATTCCTGAAACTTATAGTGATGTACAGTCAGCCATTAAATATGGGAGGGACAAGATAGACCTTGAGACTGTGGTTAGTGCTTTAAAAAGTAAGGAAATAGACTTAAAATTCAGTAGAGAAGTTAGGGTAAATGAACATAGTACCTCCTATCAAGTTAGGGGCATAACTAGTGATAGAGCCAGTTCTTCCTTTAGTTCTGAGAAAGGGGGAAAGAAACATAACCATAAACCTAGATCTAAGTCTAGAACCAAGGGTAGAAAGTGTTTTAATTGTGGGGAATATGACCATTATTAAAAAGATTGTTCTTCACCTAGGAAAGGAAAACAACATAGTGAACATAAGAGTGTTTCTAATGCTATACTGGGTGATGATTCTTAACAGAAAGTGCTTGGAAAATATTTTATGGTTACTGAACCTCAAAACTTCTCCTCTGTGAATTCTGTGAATTTTGTGCAAATCAATGAATGACTTATGGATTCTGGAAGTGTTTACCATGTTTCTCCTTTTAAAGAATGTTTTTCAAACTTGAAACTTGGTGATTTTGGTTATGTAATAGTTGCCAATAAAGACAAATGTGTTGTTTTGGGAATGGGTGACATTTGTCTGCAATTTAAATCAGGTTTTCAGTATACTATGAAAAATGCCAATAAAAAATGTCAGGCTTGTAATTTACTGTCCTTTACTGCCTTGGAAAATGATGGTTTTGGGGGAAGTTGGGGAAATGGTTGGATGAAGGTTAAAAAGGGGTCTTTAGTGGTTTTTAAATCTAAAAGGACTAATAACCTGTATCCATTCATTGCTGTACCTATGTTTCCTGCTTCTAATGTGAATGTTACTCTTTCTGACAAAACTATTGTGTAGCATTTAAGACTTGGGCATGCTAGTTCTAAGAACTTGACAACTTTAAGGAAATCTGGAATGTTTGGTAATGATAAAATTTCTACTCTGCCTTTCTGTGATTCTTGTGTGATTGGAAAGTGTTGGATATGAGTCAGTAGATTGATACTCAGCTGTTCTAGGGTTAAAAGAAATTGGGGGAAATCATAGTAGTACTATGGAATTGAAGATCCCAAAACCGAGCTGATATCAGTAGATTAGTGTGTCGATAGGATTAGCTGATGTATAGGTTAGACTTGATGTTATGTTTATTGTTTTTGTCTAAGTCCTGTACGGGGTAGTTGTTGAACTGATCTTTTGCTGAAGATACTTTTCAGAACCCCATGTCATCAGTGTAATCGCTTGCGTTCTTCGTCAGAAGCTGAATGCTAAACTCAGCTGGAGACAGCGCATCAGCTTACCCGATCTCAGTAGAAGACATTATCAGCTGATGGTCATCAGGGGAAGAACCTAGCAAGCACAATACCTTCGCGATCGACCAACCGACTATCGAAGCTCACTTCATCGGTCGGACGACTCACCGAAGAAGACAGAGACGTATTCGCCCATCTGTACCCGACGTAAAGCGACCCCCGCACCTCGAAGTCTTTTCGAATAGTTCGGCGAGAAGACATACGAGGTTGTTTGAACGGTCAACTCGACACTCTCACCAACTACAAACCTCGACCAATGAGAAGCCGACAACGCTTACCTACTCTACAAGCAAAGTTGCTCTCATGAATAGTGCATTAACTTCCCCTGCCGCAACTAGCTCGAATTTATGGCCGTTTTCTTTGGAGGCTTGTGACACGTGGCATCGTCGTCTCCAACGGACATATGCCACAACTCACGCCTATAAATAGAGAAGGATTTGAAGATTTCGAAACACGAGAGGAATATACGCGAAATCAAGGGAAAGCATTCAAGCTCACAACGCTCTAGAACCTTCAAGCTTATCCGAGAGACGAACTAGTTTTCATAGAACACTTCTTGTAGTTCATCTCTCTAGAGCTCTTTGATCCCTTTCTTCTCTAAACTAAGCTCATTGCTAGATTCATAGCTTAGATTCGAAGGAGTTCACATTTAGTGAATCGTTCTTGTTGTAAGAACTCCTTCTCGCTTGGAGAATATTCCCTCCCTTCTAAACTTAGGTTTGGATTGTAAAAGTCGCTAAGGACTATAACTTAGAAGGATTCGTCCCGCGTACGGTTTCCTTGCTTGAAACTTCTTCGCCGAAACTTGCTCGATTAATCAACAAGTTTCTCCCGCTGAGTTCGGGACCGTGGACGTAGGATCCGTTATCCGAACCACGTTAAAAATCGCTTGTGTTATTTTCTTGTTTTATCGCATTACATTTAACCTAGTTTTAAATCATCAGCTTGCATAAAACGTATCTTAAAAAGCGCACAGCCAAAAGACTTTACATTGCGAAAACACGTTTTCAAAAGAGACGACTCCGGGCCTAACACTTATCTGCACTACAGTCTCCGACTGAGTTTCGTAATACTGACATCGGTCGGCAGAAGAGCTCGAAGCTGACTCACTTTGACCCCAGTGATCGAAGGCTTATTTGGCACTGTTCATCAGTTGCAAACATCAGCTTCAGCTGACCTTCACTGAGAAAAAGAAACAGAGCTCAGGTGTATTCACCCCCCCCTCTACACCTGACTTTTCGTCTCCGGACCAACAATTGGTATCAGAGCGCACGGTGTTCAACTGATCGCCGGTTCTGTAATACTGGTCCTCTCGAACTGATCCTGAAAACATTTTCTCTGCACAAGCATCTCTTCATCTCATCCATATACTCGTTGCAATATGTCTGATATGTCAGGTATTCAGATGGTGCCGATGTTCTCCGTTGAAAATTATACGGTTTGGCGCGTGCGTATGGAGGCACATCTTACGTCACTCCACGATAGCATGGCTGATGTTCTTGAAACAGGACCCATAATCCCCATGATCGACAGCGTCGTATTTGCTGCTGGAGAAGGCGTAGGAGCACAGACAGGTGCAAACATTCCCAAAGACAAATCTGCCTTCACACCCGAAGAGAAAAAAGCCGCACAATCTAGGACCGAGTGGCACGAAACGCTATACCGACTACGCTCGGTGACTCACACCTCGACGAGTGCAAGATTGTAAAACAAAGAAAAGAGCTATGGGATGCTCCGGGGCTGACCGAGCCGAGGGAACCCCTCGATTAAGGAGAACAAGCTCGAACTAGAGCTTCAGAAGTTCGACGCCCTTACTATGGAGCCAAATGAGACGATTGACGAGCTCAGTGTTAGATTCACAAACCAAGGCAACGTCATCAATAGGCTGGGGAGGATGTTCACCAATAAAGAGATGAACACCAAGATCTTAAGAGCGTTACCTCGACAGAAGTGGCTTCCATTTGCTACTTATCTAAGACGTTCTGATCTAAATTCTCTAACTCCTGATGTTATCTTTTCAGAACTAAAAACGGAGGAATTTGAGCATAGCCTACCCCAGAGATGCTCCAGTGCTCCAGCTGACACCCACGTTGATCATGCCTTCAAGGCAACTGTCAGCAAAACTGGAAACAAAAATACTTCATCGAGCAAGGCAGTAGCAGCTGAAACAAAGTCATCTGAAATATCTGCTGTTGATCAGCTCGCGCTGATGGCTCTCAAATATCAAAGAGAAAAGGAGAGAGTCAGGAAGCTGAAGAAGTATCACAGAGATTCATCCTCAGGTAAGAAAGATTATCAAAAAAGGGAAGAATCTAATTCTACACCTGAATGCAGGAAAACAGAGCATGAAGCTGCTAGTCCTTCAAAGGACTCGGTCGGAAAAAGCAAGAGCGAAGCAAAGTCTCTACATGCTATAACCGCAAAAAGGAGGGACATTATCGGCACGACTGTCCCGAACTCTCGACCGCTCAAAGAGCGAACGGCGAGCCGTAAGAGAAAAATTCGCCAAACGAAGGCGGGCCTACATAGCCGGAGAGATATCCGACAACTCAATTGAAGAGGATACTTTCATGTATTCCTCTCGAAGACGAAGCCGCATTCGTCGCGAGTTGAGGAAACAAATACAAGTCCTGAAGAGTCGACCGAATACGCTTGATGGCGAGGAGAAGAGACCGAGGTAAACTCTAAACCTAAAACAACCTCTTCTTCACATAGCACACACGACACATGTTCCGTCGCGAGATGAGCCTCTAGACGTTGTGCAAGCGTATGATGAACTACTAGAGGAGCGATTCGGTGAGCAGAGAGTTCAAGCAGAACGATTCGAGGAACTTGAACAGTAAAGGCTGAAAATCGGAGACTTTCTTCGATTGTCAGGTCTCTACTGAGTCAGTGGATCTAGTGGCGAGACTCAAGGAAGAGATTAAATCTCTTATGACTAAGTCTCAGCTTCAAGAGACTCAGATCTCAGTTCTGACCAAGGACAATTTTGAGAAAGAGACTGAAATAGCTCAACTCAGTCAGAAGCTCTCAGACGTACAGAAGGATTATGATTCACTCAGAAGAAGTGACGAAGTCTGGAGATGACTGATGACTGAACAGTACCTTGGAGCTAAGGAGAAGTTGGAAAATATGCTCAGAGCACAACGGCCAACTGCTGTGAAGGAAGGCCTTGGCTACAAACATGAAGCTTCCACTTCCAAGAGCTCAGACTTGCTGACTGATAGGTTCGTCAGAGGGAAAGTACAAACTGCTGTCACTCCACCTCAGGCGAAGAACAAACAGAAAATTATTGCACCTCAGTCGAGCAACCAAAAGAAGCAGTTGACCAATGGTTCCAGCCCCAGGACACCACGATCAAACTCAGGGGGAACCAAGAAGGTCAGATGGGTAGAACAGTATAGAGAACCACTGTATGAGCATCCGGCTCAGTACGGTTCATACTACTATGAGCCCAGGGTCAGGAGAAGCGCTAAGACTCAGAATAAGAAAGCTCTTGAACCCAAAGTCAACAAGAAGTCAGTATCTCCAAGTCCTAAAGAGAGAGAAGCTGACAAGGTTCAGAAGAAGAAGTCTCAGACTTCTAAGGTTCCTAGGCAGATCTGGGTTCCGAAATCACCCACTAACCTGTAAGGACCCAACTGAACCAAAGGGTACCTAAAAATGTTTCTATTTTGCAGGTGCATAAGGACCCTTGGATAGTGGACAGCGGCTGCTCGAGACACATGACACATCAGAAGAGCCTGCTGACCAACTACGTACAAGAAGATGGTCCCAGAATTGAGTTTGGTGACAACTCCAAAGGCTACACAAGGGGATATGGAACACTGAACATTGGAACTGCCTCAGTTCCAAGAGTAACATATGTTGAAGGACTTCAACATAATCTCCTTTCTGTCAGTCAATTCTGTGATAATCTTAACAGAGTTATCTTTGACGCTGGTTTCTGTGATGTTGTTGACAAATCTAAAGGGAAAACAGTGTTGTCAGGCTCGCGGAAGAAAAACATCTGTGTTGCAAACTGGAAAACCGCAGAACCTGAGGCTTGCTTGCTTGCACGGACTAAATCAAGTGACAAGTCGAGTGGCTATGGCACAAGAGACTCAGCCACCTGAACTTCAAGACTATGAACAAGCTCGCAAAGAACTCTAAAGTCAGAGGACTGCCCAAGGAATCTTTTATCAAAGATAGAAATTGTGAAGCATGCCTGAAGGGAAAGCAGACAAAGAAGAGCAATCCACCTATTCCTTCACCTTCCACTGATGGAATCCTTCAGCTGCTCCACATGGATCTTTTCGGGCCAGTCTCTCCAGTGACTATAAGAGGCAAGAAGTATGCCCTAGTCGTCATAGACGACTACTCGAGATATACTTGGGTCATCTTCATCGCCAATAAGTCGATGTTCGGGACCGAGTTGCCTAATCTAACGAAAAAGCTCGGTGTGGAAAAGGACATCAAGATACAGAGGATACGCTCAGACAGAGGAACAGAGTTTCTAAACTCAGTAGTTAAAGAGTACCGTGATAAAGAGGGAATTCAGCACGAGACATCAGCTGCACGCACCCCTCGGCGAACGGACTTGCCGAATGAAAGAACGAGAACACTCAAAGAAGCAAGAAGAACGCTCCTAGCGGACTACTGGACTACCCTCAAAGTTTTGGGCAGATGCTACTGACACAGCCTGCTACACTCATAACCGCTCACTGCTTACAATGCAACACATGAAGACGCCTTACGAACTGTGGAAAGGGAGAATTCCTTCTATTTCTCATTTCCATATTTTTGGCTGTCCTTGCTTTATCCACAATAATGGGAAAGATCAGTTGAAAGTCTTTGACAAGCAAATCGATCAAGGAGTATTCTTAGGATACTCTCGGGTCAGCAAAGCATTCAGAGTCTTTAACTATCGGACTCTTTGCGTGGAGGAAAGCCCTCATGTTGTTTTTGATGAGTTTGTTACTGAGGACAGGAAAGATACCGAGCCAAACATTGAAGATGTCAGCAGCAAGCTACGGGATCTCGGATCGAATGATAAAGCCGAGAAGATCCAAGCATTGTTGGGATGATGAGTCGGACGATGATGAAATTCGAGACTCAAAAAGCAATGTAGCCGACCTGGTTGATTCTCCGAACGGAATCAAAACAGGTAACAACGGTCGATGAGGAAGCCCCCGTGGTAACTGAGACCTCTACTGAGAATATAAACTCGGGGGGGAACGTTAAATGTTCCTGAGCTAAATGCCCCGAACACGGAAACTCGGTAGATCCTAATCTTCTTCTTGAATTGCTTGATCACGACGAACGATTACTCGAAATGCCTAATACTCCTACCGACCGTACGCAGTAGTATCGAAGAAGAAGCCCGACTCGGACGCTCGTGGCTCGATGCTCATTCTTCGGATCTAATCATTGGAGATCCGTCGGCTACTATAAGGACAAGATCAAGATTAAGTCAAGGCGAAAGCTCACTTTACTCTTGTTTTACGTCTACGAGATGAACCTCAATCGATAGAGGATGCACTTAAAGATCTTGACTGGGTCATAGCCATGCAAGAAGAGCTGAACCAATTCGTGCGAAATGAAGTATGGGAGCTTGTTGACGCAGACTAGACATCGGCACGTGATCGGAACAAAGTGGGTCTTCAAGAACAAGCGAGATGAAAACAACGTCATTGTCGAAATAAAGCTCGACTAGTTGCAAAAGGTTACGGTAAGTGAAGGAATTAACTTTGATGAAACATTCGCTCCGGTCGCCGGATTGGAAGCCATTCGTCTTTTCCTAGCATATGCAACACATCAAGGTTTTAAAGTATATCGGATGGATGTGAAGTCGGCTTTTACGAACGGCGTACTAAAGGAAGAAGTCTACGTTGAACAACCACCGGCTTTCAGCGGGGACATCGAGTGTACGGACTTAGGAAAGCTCGTATGGGTTAAAACAAGCACCCGGGGCTTGGTATGATACCCTATCGGACTTTCTACTTCGTAAAAGGTTTTCGAAGGGGACGGTAGATCGCACTCTATTCAGCATAAAGTCGGAAGATGACATACTACCGGTGCAAATCTACGTGGACGACATCATTTTCGGCTGCGAAACGAAGTCATATGTCGGCAGGTTTGAGAAAATGATGAAGGAGAAATTCGAGATGTCTATGATGGGAGAGATGAATTATTTCCTTGGATTTCAAGTAAAGCAATCAGTCAAGGAATTTTCATCAATCGGGCCAAATACACTCGAGATCTTCAAAAGATTCGGTGTGATTCCAAGCAAGCCGGTCAAGATCCCCATGAACACAAACTTTAAAATCGATCTAGACAATGAGGGAGCTTACGTTAACTCTACCGATTATAGAGCTATTATTGGTTCTTTACTTTATTTAATGACTAGCCGACCGACATAACTTATCTTTGTAGGTGTATGCGCAAGATTTCGAGGCGAATCCCAAGCGAAGTCATCTAGACTCGGCGAAGAAGATTCTGCGATATCTAAGAGGAACACCCGATCTTTGGGTTATGGTATCCTGCCGATGATAATCTAACACTAACGAAGTTATTCGATGCCGATTATGCGGGATGCGGGATAGATCGAAAATCAACTTTCGGAACATGTCGGTTCCTAGGCAAAGCAAGTTGATATCGTGGTTTTCAAAGAAACAAGCACTCGGTAGCTACATCCACTACCGAGGCCGAGTACATGGGCTGCAGGAAGTTGCTTGTGCCCGGATCCTTTGGCTTCGACAACAATTGAGAGATTATGGTATAACTCGGGATGAAGTGCCCATCTACCGTGACTCCACCAAGGTGCAATAGCTATAACTCAGAACCCAGTTCTGCATACGAGATGCAAGCACGTGGATATTCGACATCACTTCATCAGAGACCATGTCGAGAAGAAGGACATCGAGAATGGAGAAAATCCATACCGATAAGCAAAGAGGCGTACATACTCGACCAAACCACTAGCCGAGAACAAAGTTCGGAGAACTATCGGTTGAGCTAGGTCCGCTAGATCCCACCGAGACAAGTCGGTAGAAGCCAACTACGATAATGATATACTTAGCAACAATTGGTATCAGTATGGAATCAGCATGACAGGTCAGAAAACTTAGTACAGTGACTCAGTTGGGAGATGCACACTGTACACAGCAAGGGGGAACATGGTCGTCAGCACAACCATCCTCCTGATAAATGATGGTAACCAGCTGATAAGTTCAGCTGAAGAGGTTTGCGTAGTATCGTTACTTAAATTGTTCAGAAGCATGCTGCATTTAATGAATCAGTCGCTTACATTCAGTTATTAAGGAGCATTATGCTCTTAAGGTTTCTGCACTGGGACATTCTTATTGACTTTGCCAAATCCCAGCAGTCACCAGATGAGCTACTGACAGAGGAGCAAGAGCTCCAAGCCAAGTTTGGATTCGGAGAGCCAGCTGATGTGGCGTCCTTCGAAGATTTGAGAGCTACAATGCTCTATTTACTGAGCTTGAGAGCTCCGACTGAAACAGCTCCGCCCCCATCTCCACCTTCTGATAAAGGTGATAATGATGATCAAGATGAGGAGATGGATGGCAAACCCAAGGAAGCAGACCAGGGAGAATCTGCAGAGGGACAAACTCCCCAAGAGAAGAGCCCAACACCACCCATAGTCACATCAGGTGAGGCTACAACTGCTCCGAAGTACAGTAGGGAGCAGTTGATCTCGTTCTCTGAGCAGAGGCTCGGAACCAGCTCTTATCAGATACAACCCATCGGTTCCGTGTCCTCACGTTCTATCAACAGGGCTATCAAAATCCAAGGTGAGAAAAATCGACTCCTAGCCAAAGATGTTCATATCAAATGGGAGAAGTACACCAAGGCTCAGAACAAAGCTCTAAGTAAGTTGGCCGCCGACATCTCAATTCCTAAAGAGGCTTCTCAGCCAGATTTCAAGGAGATAGTTGAGCAGGCCCTAAGTGCTCAAAAGGCCGATTTAACAGCATAGAGTCAGCAGCTGCTTGCCGCTCAGCATAAAACTTTCTCGGAGCAGCTGACTCAGGCCATGAAAACAGTTCAAGGCTTCATAGATGAGAGAAACGAGATAGCAACCATTTCTCTTCAAACAGCCATTAAGCAACAGGCTGAGGCCTTAAAAGCCATTCAGAAAGAAATAACAGAATCAAATGATCAAGCTCTGCTGAAACTCCGTTAGGAGTCAGCCGCTCAGTTGAAGAAATCTAGAGCTGATCAGGAGAAAGACTGGGAAAACTACTGCAACTTGGTCAGTGATTTTGATGACACAGTTACCCAGATCAAAGATTCACGTGCACAATCTGGAGCGGGACGTAAAAGCTATCCGCACCTCCCACGGCAAATATTGCCGATGCCAAAAAGGGGGAAGATATTGTGAAAGATGAACCCGATACGGATACGGGCGACGTCCGGATCCTTGAGGGACAGGCTCAGGAGGCAGGACCCTCCTCAGCAGCAGAGCCCTCAGCCGCAGAGACTCAGGGGGAACAGGCTCCGGAGGCAGGACCATCTACTGAGGTCCTTCTCCTTGATTTCCCACTACAAGCCACCCCCATCTCCTCTTTAGCTGCGCACATAGACGAAATCGCTCAATTCCTTGAAGAGCCGATGAAGAAGAAGAGTCTCAACACCGCCGCAGAGGCCGGGGAAGGAAATCGCTACTGAATCCACTACTCCTTCCTCCCCGGTCAAGAAGTTTAAATCAAAAGCGGAGCAAGAGGCATTCGACCTCAGAATAGCCCAAGAGCTGCAAGACAAGTTGGACCAGGAGCGTCGGCTAGAGGAGGAGGAACAAGGCAAAAAAGCCTAAGGGCAAAGCCGTCAGGGGCAAAGGAAAGAGAAAGGTCATTAATACGGTCGAAGAGCAAAAGAAGAAAGCCCAAGAAGATTTTGCTAAGGCTCTTCCGACTGAAATCAAAGCTACTGCTCGAATATTCCCATATCTACTCTTACACCTGAGCAGATAGCAGAAGATCAAGCGACCTGGGAGGCGACGCTGCAAGGACTGAGTCTCAGACGAGGAGACACTAGAGCAGCCGCTCTCCGTGAGAAGAAAAGGATGGCTGACCTGGCAAGAATGAAAAGCCTATCTGATAAGCGAGCGGCCGATCCGAGAAAACAGATACCCAGAGGATCGAGGAACAGGAGGACTACTATCAGAACTCCTCGTATGAAGCTGATTCCTGCACCTCATGTGGACAAATGGGTACCTGCTGATCTGAATGATCTATGGGAGACTCTCAAAGAAATGTTTGTTAAAAATCTGTATGTATGGGGCTTCTATCCGAAAGACATTCCAGCTGATCAACTGTTCGAAGAGTGTTTTAATGAAGCTTTTCCAGAACTCGGAGAACGGTTGCTGCCTATCATGAAAGAACTTAACATTCCTGTGAAAGCACCTGCATTCAGAAGATATCCTCCTCCCATGACTGCTAAAGGCATTATCATCACAAAGTCTATCGAAGAAGAAATCGAATCTGCAGCCTATCAGCATGAGTTACATCCGCATAGACCAGAAGATCAAGAGGAAATCCAGGTTTTGCGCAAAAGGATTTATAAATTTTACTGCCTGGACCCTCCAGCTGATCGCTCGGCGGATTTCAAGAAGAAGACTCAGAGCTTAAGACGTCAGCAGTGATTTCTCCTCTTTTTGTTTTTGATAATTCTTTGTAATAGCATAGGAACCTGTACTTTGACGATCTATCTATAAGAGTTCCTATCGCTTCCTAGACAATCGCTCATTGTCTTTAAGCTTTTTAGTGTCATGTTTTCACGACTGATCACCAAGTGATCTGACACACACTCACATCAGTTTCTCTGATCTTGCCTTTCTCTCACCTGCTGAAGTTCATTTACTCTTATCAGTTTTTCCTCAGATGCTTTAAGGGGGAAATTGTTGTCAGTAGGACAGTATCTTTGATAGATGTTAGAGTATAGATGTTTTGGCATCATCAATTAGGGGGAAATTGTTGGATATGAGTCAGTAGATTGATACTCAGCTGTTCTAGGGTTAAAAGAAATTGGGGGAAATCATAGTAGTACTATGGAATTGAAGATCCCAAAACCGAACTGATATCAGTAGATTAGTGTGTCGATAGGATTAGCTGATGTATAGGTTAGACTTGATGTTATGTTTATTGTTTTTGTCTAAGTCCTGTACGGGGTAGTTGTTGAACTGATCTTCTGCTGAAGATACTTTTCAGAACCCCATGTCATCAGTGTAATCGCTTGCGTTCTTCGTCAGAAGCTGAATGCTAAACTCAGCTGGAGACAGCGCATCAGCTTACCCGATCTTAGTAGAAGACATCAGCGGAAGAACCTATGCAAGCACAATACCTTCGCAGTCGACCAACTGACTATCAGAAGCTCACTTCATCGGTCGACGACTCGACCGAAGAAGACAGAGACGTATTCGCATATCGTGCACCCGACGAAAGCGACCCCGCACCCGAAGTCTTTTCGAATAGTTCAGCAGAAGACATACGAGGTTGTTTGAACGGTCAACTCGACACTCTCACCAACTACAAACCTCGACCAATGAGAAGCCGACAACGCTTACCTACTCTGATAAAGAAAGTTGCTCTCATGAACAGTGCATTAACCGCCCCGCCGCAACTAGCTCGAATTTATGGCCGTTTTCTTTGGAGGCTTGTGACACGTGGCATCGTCGTCTCCAACGGACATATGCCACAACTCACAGCCTATAAATAGAGAAGGATTTGAAGATTTCGAAACACGGGAGGAATATACGCGAAATCAAGGGAAAGCATTCAAGCTCACAACGCTCTAGAACCTTCAAGCTTATCCAGAGACGAACTAGTTTTCATAGAACACTTCTTGTAGTTCATCTCTCTAGAGCTCTTTGATCCCTTTCTTCTCTAAACTAAGCTCATTGCTAGATTCATAGCTTAGATTCGAAGGAGTTCACATTTAGTGAATCGTTCTTGTTGTAAGAACTCCTTCTCAGTTGGAGAATATTCCCTCCCTTCTAAACTTAGGTTTGGATTGTAAAAGTCGCTAAGGACTATAACTTAGAAGGATCTGTCCTGCGTACAGTTTCCTTGCTGAGACTTGCTCAGATTAATCAACAAGTTTCTCCTGCTGAGTTCAGGACCGTGGACGTAGGATCTGTTATCCGAACCACTTTAAAAATCGCTTGTGTTATTTACTGTTTTATCGCATTGCATTTAACCTAGTTTTAAATCATCAGCTTGCATAAAACGTATCTTAAAAAGCGCACAGCCAAAAGACTTTACATTGCGAAAACACGTTTTCAAAAGAGACGACTCCGGGCCTAACACTTATCCGCACTACAGTCTCCGACTGAGTTTCGTAATACTGACATCAGTCAGTAGAAGAGCTCAGAAGCTAACTCACTTTGACCCCAGTGATCGAAGGCTTATTTGGCACTGTTCATCAGTTGCAAACATCAGCTTCAGCTGACCTTCACTGAGAAAAAGAAACAGAGCTCAGGTGTATTCACCCCCCCCCTCTACACCTGACTTTTCGTCTCCGGACCAACAGAAAGCAACATAAGGTATCTTTTCCTACCACTGCTTCTTCTGATAGAACTATAGCCTCTGAAATTCTTGAATATATTCATGTTGATGTGTGGGGTCCCTCTAGTACTCCTACTCATAGTGGCTGTAGGTATTATCTATCTATCATAGATGATTTTTTAAGAAAAACCTGGAAGTTTCTTTTAAAACAAAAGTCTGAGGTTTTTCAAATGTTCTGTGACTGGAAAACTAAGGTAGAAAACCAAACAGGGAAGAAAATTAAAGTCCTTAGGACTGATAATGGTCTAGAGTTCTGTAATTATCTCTTTGACAACCTTTGTGTTAAATCTGGTATTAGAAGACACAAAATTGTCCCTTATAACCCACAACAAAATGGGGTAGTGGAAAGGATGAATAGATCTCTCCTAGAGAAGGTAAGGTGTATGCTAGAACATGCAGGTTTGTCTAAAACCTGTTGGGGTATAGCTGCCTTAACAACAACATATCTGATAAATAGACTTCCTTCTAGCTACCTTAAGTGGCAATGCCCTGAATCTGTCTTCTCTGAAAAATCTCCAGATTTGTCTCATCTAAGGGTTTTGGGATGTGCTGCCTTTGTTCACCAAAAAGGGGATAAGCTAGAACCTAGGTCTAAGAAGTGTGTTTTCTTAGGATATCCAGATGGTGTTAAGGGTTATAGGTTGTGGGATAGAAGCCAGCCAGGATTTAAGGTGAAAATTAGCAGAGATGTGATCTTCAATGAGTCTGAATTTCCTTGCTTACCTGCTCCTGTCCCTGCTTCTCCTTCTGATACTGCTCCTTCTGAGGTGGAGCCTAATCCCTCTTTTTCTGAACCCTTTTGCCATGATTGTGATTCTCCTACTTCTGAAGATGATGTGTCTGAATCTAATATTGATAATTCTACTTCAAGCAGTGATTCTTCTGTGTCTGATTCTGTGCATGATGACTCTGTTTCTGATCCTAATAATCTGTCTGATTCTGTTCAAAGTGATTATATGCTGTCAAGAGATAGGGCTAAAAGAGTTCCTCATGCTAATACTAAGTATGATGATTATATTATGCATGCTTTATCTGTGTGAGATTCCTTGGATAATGAACCTATTTGCTATTCTGATGCTCTGCAATCTCCCTCTGCTACTAAGTGGTTAGCTGCTATACAATCTGAAATAAACTCCTTGCATGTGAATAAAACCTGGGTGCTTGTTCCTAAGCCTGCTTCATGTTCTCTTGTTGACTGTAAATGACTGTTTAAGGTTAAATCAGAACCTAATTCTGTGAGGTACAAAGCTAGGTTAGTTGCTAAGGGGTTTACTCAAAAAGAGGGGGTAGACTACTCAGAAATCTTTGCTCCTGTTGTTAAACTGACTACTGTGCGCATTATGCTTGCTTTGGTTGCTCATTTTAACTGGGAATTGAAACAAATGGATGTTACAACTGCCTTTCTTCATGGGGATTTAGATAGACAATTTTTTATGAAACAACCTGAGGGCTTTGTTGATTCTTCTAAACCTAATCATGTGTGTCTGTTAAAAAAGGCATTGTATGGTTTGAAACAATCCCCTAGATAGTGGAACAAAAAGTTTGATAAATGTATGTTGTCTTTGAATTTTTTCAGAAGTTCATTTGATCATTGTCTCTACTATACCTCTTCTGCTTCTATTCTTATCTACTTGCTTATTTATGTGGATGATATGTTAATTGCCAGTCCTTGCATTAAATCTATTAAACATGTTCAAAAATGTCTAAGTGAAAATTTTGAAATGAAGGATTTAGGAGATGCAAAAAGAATTCTAGGCATGCATATCCATAGAGACAGAAAGATAGGCACCCTTACTCTTAATCAGATTTCTTATGTGGATAAGATTTTGAGTAAATTTTCAATGTCTGCTGCAAACCCTGTAACTGTACCTCTTGCTTCTCATACTGTTTTAAGTAAGGATCAATCTCCCAAGACTGATTCTGAAATGTCTGAAATGCAAAAGGTTCCTTATGCAAATGCTATTGGGTCTATGATGTATCTTATGGTATGTACTAGACCTGATATAGCTTATGTTGTGAGTTGTTTGAGCAGATACATGTCTAATCCTGGTTTAGCTCATTGGAATTCTTTGAAATGGTTGTTTAGGTACTTGAAAGCTACTAAGCATGTAGGGATATGTTTTTCTAAACAGTCTGATGGTACTAAACTTGTTGGTTATGTGGATTCTAATTATGCTAATGATAGAGAATAGAAAATCTACTACCTCATATATTTTTACCTTTTGTGGTTCTTGTATAAGTTGGAAATCTCAACTCCAACATATTGTTGCCTTATCTACAACTGAAGCTGAATATGTTGCAGCTGCTGAAGCCTTGAAAGAGGTTGTTTGGTTAAAAAGTCTTCTGACTGAACTTCATTTTCTGCATAAGGATGTGATCTTGTATTCTGATAGTTAATCTGCTATTTAGTTAACCAAAAACATGAAAGAACCAAGCATATAGATGTTAGGTATCATTACATTAGAGACTTAGTAGAAAAGGGTGTGATTATGATTGATAAGGTACACTCTGATCTTAATCCTGCAGATATGGGCACCAAATGCTTAAGCTCTGAAAAACTGCAAACTTGCCTTAAGATACTAAAAATTGGTTGAGTTTCTGATTTGTATCTACAGTCCTCTCCTGTTCTGTTTGTATTGTTTTTCTTCTTTTGCAGGTTGTGAAGATGCTTGAAGGAGAGGGGGGCGATGATGACACCAAATGCCAATTGCACACCTTCCCTTTGTAAAAGGGCACACCACCGCTGGGCCTAAGGTGGAGTATGTTGTCTGATAGGCCCAGCACATAAGTGCCCAGGCCCATCTGAAACTCTAGAGCCCACTACTGAATTAATTCAGCCCATGACTTTGGCCCATCTGCTGAAACGGCTCGCGCGGTTTACTCGAGCCGTTTCCTACTACTGCGCTGAACCGTTACTTGTTGACCTACCTATATAAGGGCAACTCTGTATATTGTTCAAGGGCTCAGCTTCAATATCACCTTCTTCATCCTCTCTCTATACTTTCGAATCTTTCTTTCTCTCTTGTGGGTTAGTGAATGATTCAGTGTATAATTGTGAGGATTTACTGTAATAGTTTCTATTGGCCTGTTGGCGCCGTGTGTAGGTGTATGTGGTGGGTGCGATTTGGCGGTCTGAGCCTGTATACAATAATCTGTTCTATATCATTGTTATCTTTATATTACAGCTTCAGATCTACGATCCTATCAACAATGCTTGGGTTTTGAATCCATGCGAGTTTCTGTTGTATCCTAGATTAGATGGGTTATATCCAACTTTAGGTTCCAATGAAAATAACAATATCTTATAGCTCAAATTTAGTCTAGGGTGGAGAGAAAGAATGAAATGTAGGTTCTTGCGGGTCATTAAGATACAAAATTGAATAACCTCACTAACTATGTTACATGCCAGTTTCTTACAGAAGACTAGGGAACTTTTCAGCTGCCCTTCCAGATATATCAGAAATCATGATGGATTTGGCTATAATGGCCTCCTCAGCTTGCAACTCACAGTGAAAATGGCTTCATATATACGTCAAATTTTATATTGCTGCTTAGCTGTGGTTGCTGCAAAGTGAGTTTACTTTCATTAGTGTGTAAATTTTAGAGAGAGCCATTGCAGTGTTGAACTCTTGGGACCATACACACCTGTATAACTCTGGCAACTTTATCATCAGCTGTCTTCCAGATAGTTGAACTCATTTCGTTTAAGATACTCCCATATGTAGTTCCTTGACCCTTCTCTATTGCTTGGATAAACGCATAGGTCATTGCGCTCGTGGAAGTGTCCTTTGATAGAGCCTATTTAGTTCTTAACTCACGTCAAATAGCGTAGGTGTATATTGAGAAATGAATGAGGTGCTTGAAACTTACATCTGTCTCAATAGAGGTTTGATGATCGTCACAACCACTGAATGATATGGCTTCTCCTCCACTTGTGCCTTTCCATGTGCCTGATGGTGGACGATGATCTTCCCATGCATACCTTCCACTTCTGCTGTATTAACATGTAAATTCTTTTATAAATCTCCCCTATATATATATATATATATATATATATATATATATATAGAGAGAGAGAGAGAGAGAGAGAGGAGGGAGGCATTATTGTGATTGATTAACCTGTCCATTCTACAAAGAAAAGGTAAATCCAGCGCAGTGCCGCTGTGACATGCATCTACTATTGTGTGAAGCTTGGCACCGGCAGGAAGAGGCCTGACTAGAGTGGCATTGATATCATTGTCGATGATCTTCCCCTCTGTCTCAAAGTCTAGAGGGTATAATGTTTCATCGAACCCATCAATCTCATCTCCAGTGTCGTTTTTTCTGTTGTGACCCATGTCCTGAAAAATAGAAAACCAGCGAGTCCCCTGACTGACAACCTTGGATGAGCCAAAGCATGGCCATCTGTATGTTGTATTTTGTTGGGATTCTGTAGGGATCACTTTCTTCATCTGAAACATACTTCCACAAGAAGATTACAATTATATCATTATATATATGTAACTATTGATTCAGAGATTCAGCCTCATTAAATACACATTTTGGAGACATTAATGTGGTTATAAGTGTTGATTCATTTAGATGGATAAATGTATAACTAATTTTCCATTTTGACAAACCAAAATCTTGCACGAGCAAGTGCTAGAAAGCCAAAACAGAATAAGAACGTTAATGTTTAACATTTGGAAAACGTTAAAAGGCGCGTGCAACCTTTTTGGTAAAAAGGAAAATATAATTTCTAGCTAGGTTTCATGCAACTTGGTAAGCTCAATAAATAAGTGAAGAATCAATCACGTTATTCCAATTGTCCAAATCTAGAACATAAAGAAGCAAAGTAAATAAAAAATACACACAAGATTAATTTATTACCTGTAAGCATGCAGATTGAGGATTCGGGGAAGTCGAAGCGGTTGGTAAGCATAAACTTTATACACTTTGCATCATTAATGCTTCCCTTAAGCTCATTTCGACTGTTCCTATACGAGATCCCCACTATCACCGCCTTCTTCCGCCCTTGGCTGTAGGGATATGGGGCGAACGGAGGGGGAGGGTAGTAGTTGATGTAGTGACCAGGAATTTAGAAGCTCTTCATTGCTATTGGTTACATTTTCAAGTTCCAATAGAATTTGTGCATTTCTTCATTTTTTATGCCTCTATGTATAACTAATTTTTACCCACGATTTAAAAATATAAGTTTCTAATGAAAGCTTACACAAGGGGCGGAGGAACATGGGCGGCAGGGGATCATGGACCACTTGGTGATATTAAAAATAGTCAAGGGCAATTTTGTAATTTCAATATAAAATGCAAAAAATATGATTCAATCCCTTCCATATCCTGAATGAAATTCTGAACTTAATTCAATTTCAAGCTGCAAATCAAACACAATCTATATTTCAAACACCCACCACCGTCACTTAGTGACGGAGGAAGGATTTTTCCTAAGAGGAGGCAAGATTTAAGTGTATCTTTTTTAATCTCTCACATATATTGAAGTTGTAGTCGATCTATAATTTTAAACAATTTTCTTGCATTCAAATTAACTTACTAATTAAGTATATATTGATTATTCTTTGTATGAGTTTCTTGTTAATAATCTTCTACACTTTCATTTTGAATTCAGGTTAAATATAGTTATTTTTTGTCAATTTTTTCTTTAATGTTTAAAAATAGTCCTACATCGGGAAGAATGATACAATAAGATTTTATATTTCGTGTATACGTATGAGATATTCGAAAATTAAAAACTCACTTAAAGTTCTTAACATTGCCAAACAAAATTAAACCTCATATTACTAAGTTACCGAATATTTTCTCAAAATACACTAAAGAAAAGAAATTAAATTATACGAATTAACAAATAGAATACTATGAATTCTAGTTCTTTGCTGATAGTTTTTGCCTTTTTATCTACAATTTTCAATGATGCAATTATTTATGCACGCACACGTTCGCCCATCCTCGATAGACCCAGCCCGCATGGTTGGTCCGACCTTAGTACTCGTTACGCAGGCATTTCCTTACCATCACGACTCACTCGACCTTGTGCACGCATTGCACAGACTATAGAGCTTCCTCTACCCTAATTCTCAAGACTAGTAGTCCTCTAGGGAGTCACACAAGACCCCAATTTATAGATGGAACAATCCCCCACATCTTAGGGTTCCTATGAAGACTAGGGCACGACATGCCGCCACTTGATTGGTCGGGGATGGATAGACACGCCTATCCGTCCTTATCTTCAAGCTTCTAGTCATCATCTCTCACTTGGATTAGGACTTCCTCAGTCCATCCTTATCTTCAAGATCTTCCTTCTCATAGTTGGCTTAGAGCCTCCGCATGCCGTCCTTGTCTTCAAGATCCATTTCTTGATCCAAGCACATAGCAAGGATTGTGTCCCAGTCCCGTATGGACTCGAACTCCTTGTCCGCAAATTCAACAAGTGTGGCACCCACACTCGCATGTCTCATCCACCGGGCGCTCGTGCGTGCCCTCGAAGGCCCCTCGCATTGACCGAGCGGCTACTCGACTCAACCGGCTGCTCGCCCCTATGTTCGCATACCTTGGTAGGCTGCTCGCCCGCGCGCCTCGGTGACTTGCTCGACCATGTCCCTATGCCTTGCCGCACATATTTCTGCACCATCAACCGATGGCTCTCGGCAGACCCATGCTGCCTGCCCGAACTGTCCAGATCAATTTCCTTCGCGCGCATGCCCACGCGCCCTTGCTGACAAAACCTGCTGACTCGACCGAGGCACGCACCTCGATGGCCTACCCCGCACACTCTGCGTGCCTCATCTGCCTGAGTGCCCCAAACTCAGCGGACGACTTCTCTCGCCAGCCCTCAAGTCTCGTACGAGGCTGCATGCCTTGGTGAGACAATCTCGCACATTCGGCCGAAGTTTCGAAACTAGGTCGGCGGCTCCGCATGGCTTGTCCAGACATGGTCGCATCGCGCACCAATTCCCTGCGAATGAACCCGTCGAGCTGCATTGCATATTTGCACAGTTCGCCTGTGTCTCTCGCAAATCTCACCTACTGTTGGTCAAGAGACGAGTCTTCAGGTGTGTGGTGAGGGGGGAGAGGGTGAATACACCTGAGTCCAAGTTTCAACTTAAATGTGAAAGTCAGTCTTCGACTAAATGTGCTACTGAGTGAGTCAGCAAGCCAGATAAACTTTCAGATCGCGTGGGCAGAGTGATTGGAAATATTGAACACTGTCTAGTGACATCAGTCAGTCAACAGAAAACTCAGTAGATGAATAAGTGTGGAATGTGTAGGCCAAGTTTTATATCGTCTCTTTTTGAAAAACGTTATTACTGAAAGCAATTCAAATATGCTTGTGCGTGGATTTAGTTTTAATAAAAATATGACTTATGATTTTTTACAAAACAATTTTATGCAACGTTAATCGTAAATGCACATGCAGTTTTTAAAGTGGTTCGGATACGCAAGATCCTACGTCCACTGTCCTGAACAAAGCAGGATTTCTTGAATTTATTGTACTGAGCAAGTTTTAGTCGATCTGTTCGCAGGACAGATACTCTAGTTCTTGTTTTAGCGACTTTACACAGTTTCAAACACAGGGTTTGAGTTATCTCCAACTACGCAGGAGTTCTTACAATAAGAACAGTTCAATCAATATGAACTCCTTCAGTTTATAAGCTTATAATCTAACAATGGTGGCTTAGAATAGAGATTGGGAACAATGTATCTCTAGAGAGAAGTGTTGGGTTTGTATACTGAAAGCAGTCTACGTATTTGCTTCTATATAATATTTCTTGTTACTACTATTATTATTCTCCTATCTGATTATTATAATTGCACAAATTAGTCCATTATCTCACAAGAGCTATATTATACAGTGTGTTGTAGATCACTGAAGACTGTAGCGATTGGTTGAACTAGTGAGATATAAACAGTTATCACAGCTGAGACAAATTTAGGATAAGTTGCCGATTTAGGCTGCAATATAGATAAGAAGTGACTTGTCTTGGTTATTTGTCTATGTTGATACATTTTATATATTGATGGATTGTGGTGAGACGTATTCCTCTATCTGACCCGTGTGAAGAACCAAGGTCTCGGAGACTCAGTTGTTCTTAAGTTTGATGAGATTTCAGCTGAGTGCACGCGACTAGCTATCACTTTGACTTACTATGGATGAGGGGTCATCACTACCATATATCTCTGTATCTTGGGTGAGTGCTATTGCATGTAGCTCATGCTGATTGTCTGCATCATGCATGCGTATCCTATTAAAGGGTTAATGATATCCCCTTGAGGAGCTCGAAAGATTTATCATACTAAACCCTACTGATTGATTAAGTTCAAGTATGATAATAAGGTCGAGTGGTACTGCTTAAGGATAAGATATTTATTGTATTAAGTAGTCAGTAAACTTAATCAGATTTATATAAATAAATAAACAAAAGTTGTTGCCAAAGTGGGATGCAAAGACGGAGCCCTATAATTAAATGCTTATATTATTCTCTAGCCTCTTCAACTAACTTTGAAATTATTAGACTTTTAATGTGATTTTTCTAATAGATGAGTGTAATTCAGAACATTCGAGAATGCTTTTGTGAGGATTGGATGATCTGGATAGACAGTGATAAGTGACTCAACGTCTAATTATGAATTGATAAATGAGACATCAACAAAATTAGATTAAAATATGGTGTCTCACCATCTACACTGAAAAGGACAGGTCCATGCGTCAATCCCTAGAAATGGAGTACCTCTTTAAGAAAATGGAACCCATTATTTTTTATTGAGATGGGTTGGTGCCAAATGGTTCAAATAGTGATTTGGTTTGAAGCTAATTAATATGCATTCAGCATGCTTATTGCCTAATAAATCCACATAATACCAAAACATATGATTATCGTAGTACCAGACAAGTAAATGGAAAGAAAAACAAACAGAATATTATACACATGAAAACCCAAACAGAATATGGAAGCATCATGCACGGTCTTCATAGAGTTTTCTTGAATCTGTATACTGTAGCTACATAAATATTGCACGACTATCCAACCAGGATTTAAACAAACATAACTATGCAGGCAAGGTGTAGATGCATGATTTTGCAATATTCCTAAAATCAAAGAAAAGAGAACGCACTCTGAAATCCAAGAAAGGAGTTTCCTTTCTTACCTTGTGTCATTGACAGCGAACAAAGTTGCCTTTTCTGTAAACTTGGAGACTTCTGCAGCTTATCACCAGAACCAGTCTTATCTGAACTGTCTAAAAACATGAAATTCCTTGGGTTTTTTCTTGGATGTTCAGGGATTGTATCTTCTGTCCAAAAGGCTGTTGCACCTTTTCCATTCCATGTTTTTTCTACATTGATATTATACTGAATTAGTTTAACTAGAACTAGAGGTCAAAATCATAGCAAATGCAAGACCATTTATCATGCATATATGTACAGTCCTATCATTGCTATAACCTGTGTAATTCATGAGATGAGAGGTAGGAGGGTTGTCATGGATTTATATTGGCCCGTCTTCGTCAATGATGTGGATTCCCTGTTCTGTTTCTGTAAGTTGGGGACGTTCAGAAGACGTCCTACTTTGAGGGATTCTATAACTGCCTTGTATTTCAAATCCCTCAAAGTCATTGTCGAGCTCAAGATGCATCTCACAAGTGCGTTTCTTAATGAGCGTAAACGCCTCTAGTGATGGTGAAACTGTATCATTTGACATTAACAAAAAGGCTAGATTTTTTGCCTTTTCCCGAATGTTGTCGAAGACAGTCTTTTCAGTTACGATTTTGCAGTCATCATCACCAGTTTCAGCAGCAATAGGAATGTCTTCAAATAAAAGTGAAAAAGATAATGGAAATGATAGAAGAGAGCGTAATAAGAATACGGAGAGATGGTATAAAAACAACCATCATGTCACCCCGAACCTAAGTGTTTGCTTATCATCATGTAAAGTAAAAAATAAAAGAAAGATTACCACCAATTATGAGACAGATGAGCATAACAATTCAAGCATATTTCTATTTTTGAAGAACACGTCATTAGCACGTGAAAATCGCTCTTGCGTAATGCCACTCTCGAAACCAAATTGGACATATAAGTATGACTAGTCCCTCTCTAGAGATCTGTATCACTCAACCACTCAAGTGTATAAGGGTAAAACGATCACTCAACTGAACTCTAGGAGAGCGTCTTTATAAGCTTATAGATGGTCTAATTCTACTTATAATGAACATAATTCATGGCAAAGATCTCAAATGTCGTTCTTTGGTTGTAATGGGGCTAAGGCATGTAGTAAAAATGTAGGGAATATATAGAAAAAGTGACTCATGATATAATCAAAATAAACCTCTAAAACCAACCACCACTGAATCACTCATAATCAAACAAATCAATTCACCTCACTCTCTTTTTCCAAAATGTACTTCATTTTTCAACTTCCTTCCTCTATATCTCATTTCTCTATTTTTTTCACTCTCTCAACTCTAACTTATATCATTAATCAACCCTTTGTTTTTCAATCCAAGTTAGGAGTATATGCACAATTCTATCACATTATATCCAATTGTTTACCTTACAACTCTCTAGCAATCATTAGACAAAGATAAGATGTCATCAAGTTCGGTACAAAGCTGGATAGAATCAAAATTTCGTACACCAATCACACTTCTCTAACAAAGAATTCTTAGGGTTTCCAATCACACTTCTCTAATTTTTAGGGTTTCTGCCATGACTTGTGGCGGCGCATGACGACATGTCCTGGCTTCTCTTGTTGAACCTCCCGGCGGTTCGGTTTGTCTTCTCCTTAGCTTCGTTTGGATATATCGTATGAGTCATTTGGGTTTCTGTTTTTTTTTTGAATCGCGGCAGAAACGAGAGGTGTCCAGTGGTTGGAAAACCAGGAATTTCAAGGTATTCGCCGCAAACAAAGGTGCGTGTGCGGACGCGTACATCGGCGAGAGACGGTGCAATCGACGATCGAATAAATGTCGATCGTGTGGGTGTCTTCCAGGATGTTTTCTGGCTATTTTTCATCTCTGGAATCTCTTCGTATATCTGTTCCACTTGCGCCTTATCATTTTATCAAAAATAGGAACGACAATGGACTTTTCATCGGAACCGACAGCCTAAATTCTAATTTTTGAAATGTTATCGTGTATAACAAGGAGAAAAACATGAAAGAGATGAGAAGTTTAACGATGAAGACGACCAGAGGAGAAACTGGAGGCACGGTGTACAGCTTCGCGCGGTTTCATGGATAAAGCGACACGAGTTTCTTCTTCATGGCGATGCTGACGTCAACCCTAGGGGCACTAACGTCATCCCTAGCTGACCTATGGACGACATGTGGCAATTATTCTTCGACATCAAGTGTCGACTTCCTTAAGCTTCAAGTTTTGAAGAATTGAAGACGTGTGTTATGTTTGGGCTCTGTAACAGATAGAGTTTTATTTTGATTCCTTATGTGTATAAGCTCAATGATGACTTTTATCGCTTTAAAATTGTCGTGGATGGATTTTATTTATTTTTATGCTATAGCATGATTATGTGATTATTTGCGCTTAGAAAAACATAGAAATATGATTTAATCCTCTTTACAAGCATGCTATTTATCTACATTCTTATTTTATTATGTGTGTTTAGAATAGCACGAATTAGGAACAACGTGTTTTTTTAGCATGATTTACGGAACCTTTTGAAACAATAGACTGAGCAATTTATATTAATGTTTAATGTAAATTAAACATTACAGACCTTCACTAATTGGAATCTACACGGAAGTAGTCTATTATATAACTAAGCGTCCATCTGAGTGACTTACTTATATTTTGGACTACAAGTTTTGTGAGATGAGTTTTCCAATTAACATATTGAAAAGTTATTGAGTAGTGGGATCGAAGTCGTAAATGTCCACCTTAATGACTTACGTGCTTAGTAAACACAAATAGCCTAGAAAATAATTTTTGAAATAATATGGCTTAAAATAAATCAAATTGAAAGTAGTTCTCGTGAGTATACCAATTTCGAGAATTTGACTCATGCAAAGTCAAATTAGTAGTCAATGCTTAGGTGTCACCACATATATAATTCACTACTCTGAAGTCCATTCCAGCGTGGTTAATAGTGGCATGGACTAGAAAAATGGTTATTCATTCCATTCATCTTAAGAACCTAAACGTGGATTGAAATTAAAGAGCTAGGTATATAGCTTGCTCTAGGGTTACGTGAGTAAACGTCCATCTGGTGGCTTACGAATGGAATTCCTACGACTATTCGATGTTTATAGTATCATTGGTTTATCAAAAGTTTACAACGATATTAATTATAAATTAAATGCAAAGGTATGTGTCTTTTGTGCTTTTATTTTGTACTTTCAGATATGTATGTTCAATGAATTATATTTCACCAAAGTGTTATGAATTAAATGCAAAGGTATGTTTCTTTGGTGCTTTTATTTTATACTTATAGATATGTATGTTCAATGAATTATATTTCACCAATGTGAGAACCTACTGTCGGGTCCTCAAAGTCATAAAGAGTGAAAGAGAAATCCTACCCTCCTAATGGAGACTTTATCAAGGTCCGATGAGAATTCCCGTTTATAAGATCGTTATGACTAAGAAAGTGTAGGCTCTTAAGGAGTTAATCAATATTTTGGTAGTGGCTGAGGAGGTTAAAAGAAATGATAAGGCTACTCAAGTCTTGAACACCGCTAATGACTCAAGGAATCCTCTAAAAGGTGGAAACCAGAGAAAGGGAAACAAAAATGGTTATATCAAGAAGAGTAGTGGAGTAAGAAGACGGGTCCTATCAGTGGCTTTGAAAAGCCAAAGGGGAAAGAAAGGTTCTTTAAGTGTAGTAAGAAAGGACACCGGAAGACTTATTGTCCGTATGTCAAGGCAAAATAGAAAGAGACGTGAGTTGCTCTTGTAACTGAGATTGTTTTAGTTTCCTATTCTACCCATGAGTATGTAGTGGATTCAAGGGCAACTAATCATGTTTGTTACACATTGCAAGGTTTTTTGTAGAAAAGGCAACTCAGACGGCGAGGTCGTGGTCTCCATGGCAATGGATCGACAGTTCCTACAATTTTTGTTGGAGATTTAAATCTATCTTTTGCTAGTTCTGTTTTATTACTTAAAGAAGTTTTATATGTGCCTGAATTTAGGCGAAATATCATATCTTTTCCAAAACTCTTTAGTATGGGTGGTCATAAAAAAAGTTTTATAGCTATGTTTCTATCATGAAAGACAGTGATTTCATCCGTAGGGGCCCATTAAACGGATCTTTATATACTGTTACATGTAAATTACATAATTTTGTTAATGTCGTTTCCTCATCGTTGAACCATAAGAAGAGGAAATAATCTTCTTTGGAGAATAAAACCTATATGTGGCATGTAAGACTAGGTCATATCAATCTAAATAGATCCAAAGGTTGGTGAACAATGGATCATTGGATTTTCTCCAAGTTTAACCATTTATAACTTGCGAATCCTACTTAGAGGGAAAGATGGTGATTAGGTCTTTCAAGACAAACGATAATAGAGCCACAAAAGTACTAGATTTGATCTATTCAACTTGTTTGGAATGATGTCCACACAAGCTCGTGAAGAGTATGAGTATTTCGTCACGTTCACGGAGGACTACTCTAGGTATGGATATGTTTACCTACTTCGCCAGAGGTCTAAATGCGCTTTGGGATTTTCAAGGAATACAACACAGAAGTGGAGAAGAAACTAGATAAACAAATCAATATATTGCGATATAATCGTGGTGGTGAGTACCTCTCAAATGAGTTCAATGACTACTTTGCAGAATGTGGTATCACATCCCAAGTGACAGCACTGGGTACGCCTCAATAGAATGGTGTGTTAAAGAGAAGAAACAGAATTATACTCGAAATTGTTCAATTAATTACTTTTTGTTAAGTAATATAAAGAAATTATATTAATCCCTTTATAATAGACAGAAGGGGCGAAAATATACAGTGAAGCAATAAATCATTTCAGGGATCTCATACAATAAATAAAGCTAGACCTCATAATAATTAATTCTATATGCTCAGCAGGGTAAAATTAATTAATAAACACGAATCAATTCCACTAGAGAATTCGTACGAACTTACCCCTTTATCTCAAATTAAGTCAAGGCTTGTACTTTAGACTTTATCCAATCTATGTATTTAAGATGAAATATCCATTAACTTTTTAAGCTTGTTAACTGCTTAATTAATTACAATCTTATCATTGAAATGTACCACTCGACCTTATTATCATACATGAACTTTATCAACCTGTAAGGTTTAGTATCATGAACCTTACGAGCTATTCAAGGGATATTAACATGTAAATGGGATATAAATGAAAGATTAATTAGAATTAGCTACAAATAATTATTATCACCCAAGATACAGAGACTATTGAGTTCGGATAACTCACTGATCGTAAATCAAAGTAATAGCTACGAACTACACTTAGGTGAAATCTTATCAACCTTAATTAAGATCGACTAAGTCATTGAGGCATAGGCACTTTTCACTAAGGTCAGTTAGAGGAGCATGTCTAACTGTGATCCTCAATACGTATACACGCACCGGCATAGACAAGTAACCTAAAAAAAGTTACTTCTCAGTTAAACTACAACTTAAACAAGCAATATTTCCTAAAATTATCTTAGTTGTGATACAAGTTTATATTTTATACTAAGTAGCAGTCAAAGATTTGTATCCATTTTTCATGATATTATGCATGGATCCGGTATATCATGGCGAATTCTTTAGAAAAAATGGTGTCTTCCGCAATGGAATCTGATAAGTGATATTTCGAGTAATTGTTCCCATAATCTTCTTCTGTCCGAAGAAATGATTCATCGAAATAATGAGTCACCATTGATGTCGACACATCCGAGATCGCTAAATGTTCGGGAGTTCCTCTATTCAATCATTTTCCTTCTTCTTGTTGCTGGATATCTCGTTCGTACACATCTTATCTTTGTTTCCCGGCCCTCTAGTGAGTTACAAATAGAGTTCGAAAGGGTCAAATCTTTGATGATTCCATCATCTATGATTGAGTTACGAAAACTTCTGGATAGGTATCCTACATCTGTACCGAATTCTTTCTGGTTAAAGAATCTCTTTCTAGTTGCTCTGGAACAATTAGGAGATTCTCTAGAAGAAATACGGGCTTCTGGCGGCAACATGCTTGGTCCCGCTTATGGGGTCAAATCACTACGTTCTAAGAATAAATATTTGAGTATCAATCTCATCGATCTCATACCAAATCCCACCAATCGAATCACTTTTTCGAGAAATACGAGACATCTAAGTCATACAAGTAAAGAGATCTATTCATTGATAAGAAAAAGAAAAAACGTGAATGGGGGTTGGATTGATGATAAAATAGAATATTGGGTCGCGAATAGTGATTCGATTGATGATGAAAAAAGAGAATTCTTGGTTCAGTTCTCCGCCTTAAAGACAGAAAAAAGGATTGATCAAATTCTTTTGAGTCTGACTCATAGTGATATCAAAGAATGACTGTGGTTATCAAATGATTGAACAACCTTTGACAATATATTTAAATAATATATATGTGTGTAACAATTTCTGTTATGGGGTTTACATAGACTCATATGTTTTGTTATAATTGAAATTGAGAAATATTTTTGAGGATCGCTTCAGCATTCACTTCAGTAGGGTTGCTGATCCTCTGCACTTCAGCATATAAGGTTCCTAACTCCTTGGTTTGAGCCTATGTGAACTGGCTCCAGTTATTGTGCACGTCTTCTGCGAGGAGAAGGTTCTTGTGACCTTGGCATTTGATAACCTTATTGATGGACGCTATTTTGAGATCCTTGATCACAGCAGCCTGGTATCTGGATTGATTCTTTGGCTGAGTCTCAGATGGCGTATGGATGACTGTGCCTGATTCAAGAGGCAGCTTACGGCCTTGATCTTCCGGAGAAGAAGTCTGTTGACTTCAAAGCTCGGATGCAACTCTTCAAGAAGAAGTTCGGCCGACTGTCTAACGACGTTCACCACATCCTCTCTAACAATCTCCCAACAATGCTGAAAGAAGATGGACGAGAAACCATCCGGATCAGAAGTACTTTATGCACAAATACCAAACACAGCAACCCAGACCACCGCCACCTCCGGAATCACACAAAACACCATCCAAATCAACATCCTACTGTAATTGAGAGAGAATCTCCAAAGAAGGATCTAGAAGATGCCTAACATCATAAGTAACTTCTCAAAGAACTTCACGACAAACGCCACAATATCGAATCAAAAGTCAAAAAATGGTATTGGTTCTCAATAGAGTAGATACAAGACCGAACCCTCTTCTACTTAACCCTGCCCTGGAAAAACCAAGTATTATGCTCCTCCTCCAAAACCCTGTGTTTTGAAACCCGGCCCGGACCGACCGGTTCGACCAGTTTGGCTCGAAACCGGTCAAAAATCCGGGCCGAGTGTCATGTTGGCTTGTTTTCGTAGTTGACCCGGTGCGACCCGGCCGGTTCAGCCGGTTGAACCGGTACCCGGTGACCGGGTCAACTCGGATGGACTATTTATAAAAAAAAAAAAAACTTAAAACATTAAAAATTTAAAACGTTGAAATGTTATACAGTGAATTGAATTAAAAAAAAACTTAAAACATTAAAAACTGAAAACATTAAAAACTTAAAACATTAAAAAATTAAAACATTGAATTAAGATTTAAGAATAGAACAGAACAGAAGCTCCGTCACTCTCACTCGCTCGAAGCTGCAGAACAGAAGCAGCAAAAAAGACGTGGAATCGGAAGCAGCTGCTCGTGCTCGTCGCCGTCGGCAGCTGCTCGTGCTCGTCGGCAGCTGCTCGTGCTCGTCGCCGTCGACAACTGCTCGTGCTCATGCTCGTCGGTCTCTCCCTCTCGGTCTCTCCCACAGCGCCTCGGTCCTCTCTCGGTCTCTCCCTCTCGACCGCTGCTCGGGAGTGAGTCGAGTGACCAGCTGCAATTAGCAGCAGCTTGAGTCGAGCTCGAGCATAGAAAGAGAGAGATGTAAGAATTGACCGGGTTGAATCGATAAATCGTTTTACACTATTTGCTAGTCTTTTAAAAAAAATGATATGTAAGAAAGAGAGAGATATATATATATATATATATATATATATATATATATATTTATATATATATTAGTATTATTAAAATACCTATATATTTATTAATTTAATTATATATTTATGACGTCACACCGGGTCAACTCACCGGTTGAACCGGTTCAACCGATAAAAAATATTTTTCTGGGTCAATGACCGGGCCGGTTTTAAGAACACAGCCAAAACCCACCTAATAGCCGCCTTCTGGCAGCAAAAATCAGCCTCCGCCCTAGTACGGATAACAAACTCATACACCGCTTAACCTCAGCCTTAGTTGAAGCAGAAGGGCATGCTTCATAAGCAGCCTGAGCAGATCTCATAGCCGCCTCCGCATGCCTCAAAGAAGCAAACACATACCTAAAGACCTCCATGTTCCAAGTCTTAAGAAACACCTTTACCCTCTTCAACTTCAGATGTAAGTTCATCATACCATGAAAACCAGTATCCTCCTTCAAACCTGCTGAATCTCGGAAGAAAAGTATGATGATGGATCCACGTGTTCTGAAATTTAAAAGAAGATTTCGGTATCTCAACAGAAATCTAACACCGCACCAATAGAGGACGATGAACCGAGACAGACCTCGAAAGATGCTCCAACCACGTCTTAGCAAGACACTCTCCCAAAACTCCCCTAACAGCACCCCATCAATTCGCTCGAACTCCCCTCCCATGCCAAGTAAAAGGAGAACCCTCAATAGTTCAAATCACTACAGTCTTTTATGATATAGAACATACTATATGATGTAATTGTTTGTGAGATATAAAAGACTATTACCCTGAAAATATAAACATTTAAATAGAAGAATAAACAGTGAACAAAATGGAAACAGTCAATACAAGTACTAATGTTTTGCTTTTAGTATACAAACACAAACATGTGAAACTAACCAGTAACTATTGACTGATTTGATACTCTTATTTTTTCTTGTGCATGTGAATGTCAGTAATGTATCTATATATGTACACCATATTTTCGTTTCTATCTTGAAACTGTATTTTGTGTGTGAAAATCATAAAAGATTTTATTAATCATATTTAAAATCATATTTAAAATCATAAAAGATTTATGTAAAAAATTTTATCCTAAAATTTAGCTAATCATATTAAGCTCGAACTTAAATTTAAAATAGAATTTCCACTATTCTAACATGCCAGTTTAATTATTCGTTCAAATGTTTGAATGGGAAAAATATACCACACCAGTTGGGATAATATGAGCACTTTTGAAATCTCATTTAAATACATTGTGATACTTATTCTGTTTTACTATTGAGACACATAGTGTGAGTGTGTGAGATAATTGAGAAGTTGATTATACCATTTACTCAAGCCCCGCGAAATTTCTTTTTCCAACCGTTAAAAAAAAATAAAAAATTCCCCATTCCAAAATACTCCAGACACGGTATTTTAGAAGAGTTGTTGGTTGTGAGTAGAGATGTGGGGCTCTCAAATAAAGTGTTTGTAATAATTTTTTATTTTAGAAAATGTTATAAGAATGGTGGGACGTCCGAAAAGAAAAATGTTATAAGAATTGTGGGACGGATGAAGTATTAAATTCGTCAAACCAAGCACGTGCACACACTATTTTCACCAAAAATACTCCCACTATAAAAGTCATAGCAATACCAAAGGACCCCATCCTATAATCTCGCTCCATCCCTCCATTTCCTTTCTTTATGCTCCTTTTCTAACATTTCCCCTCAACTTTTCGAGTTTGTATGTATATAATATAAACAACCACTCCTGCATTTGATTTTTGAATTAGCAACCTAGCTAGGTTAAGTTTATGTATATATCTAACAAGTTTCCACAAAAAATTGTACATGATAGTGAGATTAAAAAACATGTCGATCCTTATTTTCCTTGTGTTTTTCCTTCCAATCGTTCGGTCGAATGACGCGGCCAAGTTTGTAGTTCCTGCAGATAAGGCTAAAGTGGGAAGGTGGTTCGACTCCACCTTCGGCACTGCTTCAACTCTCAAGTCCGTCACCTCACGGCCAGCCACCATCTCCTCCGGAGGCGGTAGAGGTGGCTATGGCCCCCCCAAGGTGATAAGGGTCAAAGCCAAAGGAGGCGGCGATTTCAAGACTGTAACCGATGCTGTAAATAGCATCCCAAAAGGCAACAAGCAAAGAGTGATCGTGTCGATCGGCCCTGGTAATTACACCGAGAAGATAGTAATCAGTAAGGATAAGCCCTTTGTCACATTCTACGGCGACCCCTCACACATGCCGGTTTTGGTGTACGCCGGTACCGCGGCCAAGTATGGGACGGTTGATAGCGCCACCTTGACAGCCGACGGCGACTATTTTATGGGCATTAATCTGAAAGTGGTGGTGAGTTGTATTATGTTATATTAACTATTAATTTGTTTGGAGCTTTGAATATTGATGTTGATTAATGTTTGAAGAATTCCTCCCCGAGACCAGATGGAAAGAGGGTGGGAGCTCAGGCGTCGGCTTTGAGAGTGGGCGGGGACGCCTCTGTTTTCTATAACTGCAAGTTTTATGGGTATCAAGATACGGTTTTCGATTATAAGGGGAGACATTTATTCAAAGACTGCTACATCGAGGGCACTGTGGATTTCATCTTTGGAAGCGCCAAATCCGTTTATCTGGTATACCATCTTTAGTAATGTTGATTAATTCACATATAAATAATTCTAATTGAAATTTAGAAGTCGGAAATACATGTGATTCCGGGAGACCCAATGGCGATCATAGCAGCACATGCGAGGTCTGATAATTCAGAGGCCACCGCATTCATATTCTTGCATTGCTCGGTCACCGGGAAGGGGCAAACCGCATACTTGGGGAGGTCGTGGTTCCCATATCCCCGGGTGGTCTACGCCTTCTGCGATCTCAGTGACGCTGTCAAGCCCGAAGGATGGTCTAATAATTTCCATCCCGAAACTAACAGGTAATTATTATTAATTAATATAATAACATCCCATCCCAACTCCAACCCATCATCACTAATGCGTATTTTGATTCCTTCATGCAGAACTGTGTTTTTTGGAGAATACAATAATAGAGGTCCGGGATCAAAGTTAACAAAGAGAGCGGCATTTGCGAAGAAGCTTAAACCAAAAGATGCACAACCATTCATCAGCCTTGGTTACATAGAGGCGGGTACATGGTTGCGCCCTCCTCTCAAACTCTAAGGGATCCACTCTTAATTTGCTTAATCAATACTACATCCATCTATTCTAGTGATATATTTCACAGGTTATAATTCTAGAGAGGGTTGTATGATTTATCCATTTTTTATTGGCAAGAATTTTGGTGCAACCGGCTGCATAAAGATAAATATTGTACTAATGTAAATCTAAGCACTAGCGTGCATGTAGTATAGTTTGTTTGTTGCTGAGCTCTCACCTGAGAGACTTGGGTTTGACACACAACAAAAAAAATTTCGTTTTTTTTTTTACATTAAAAATTAAATTTTTATTTTCAAATTGCATTATGATACTACAAAAAAACATGATAAATTTATTCTTTTATTTTCAAAAAAAAGATATAACTCATTTTTTTTTTAATTTTTGACATTAAAAATTGAATTTTTATTTTTGAATTACATTATGATACAAAAAACATATAATAAATTTATTCTTTTATTTTCAAAAAAATAATATATGACTCAAAAAATTTATTTTTTAATTTTTGACTTTAAAAATTGAATTTTTTTTTAAATTATATTATGATACAAAAAAATTATAATAAATTTATTCCTTTATTTTCAAAAAAAATATATATGACTCAAAAAATATTAATATGTATATTAGAATTTATTTTTGTTAATAAAAATACAATTTTTTTATTTTTTTTCAATTACCTGGTGGGGAATATGTGGAGGTAATAAAAATATTACTTTATATGAAAAATGTATCAATTATTCTGAATATATCATTTGTTCTTAATAAAAGTATCACTTCTTATAACCAATGTATCACTCGTCATTAATCAAAGTATCACTTCCTATAAATAAAAATATCACTTATTATTAACCAATCTATCATTTTTCATGAATCAAAGTATCACTTTCTATGAATAAAAAATCACTTATTATGAATAAACGTATCGTTGATTTTAGTAAAAGTATCACTTGTTCTTAATAAAAGTATCACTATACATGAAAAAAGTATCAATTATTTTGAATATATCACTTGTTCTGAATAAAAGTATCATTTGTTATTAATCAATGTATCACTTGTTATAAATCAAAGTATCACTTATTAGGAATAAAATAAATCGTTGGTTTTAGTAAATTTAGTGAATGTATCACTTGTTATTTATCAATGTATCAATTGTTATGAATCAAAGTATCACTTGCTATGAATAAAAGTATTGGTTATTATGAATAAAAATAATAAAATAAATCATTGGTTTTAGTAAATTTAGTGAATATATCACTTGTTATTTATCAATGTATCACTTGTTATGAATTAAAGTATCACTTGCTATGAATAAAAGTATTGGTTATTATGAATAAAAATATCATTGTTTTTAGTAAAAGTATCACTTTGTTATTAATCAATATATGACAAAAACAATGTAACTTGATTAGTGTGACGGAGAGAGTTTAAAAAAAAGAATAATAATAAAAAAAATTGATCTGAAAAAATATCAATTGGTTGGAATAAAAATGTTACTTATTATAAACAAATTTATCATTTTTTTTAAATTAATATATCAATTAAAATGGAAAAAAAAACTTAAAACTACACTGTTAGGACTCGAACCCACTCGAACCCGAGTGCATAGGGTTTGAGCCCAACATCATGACCAGCTACACTACCACAACATTATCAATATAATACGAATTGCGCTTATTTAACTGTAAGCGTCCAGTTGCACCTGCAATCGGATGCACTTTTTTTATTTATTACATAGTTATAATACTCTTCATTACCAGGCAATAAGCTAAATGAGATATGAGCTAAATGAGATTGGATTTGGTAATATTTTTTTATGTATATAACTATGGTGTACACTATTTTTTATTTTTCTCATGGTAATTTGTGAAAAATAATTGTTCTATAACTTATTTATAGTAATTAATTAAGCTATCAACTTAAAAATTAATTAAAAAAACGTAGTTGTGCTTGTACTTTATGTTGTAACTAGGGCCAAACGGGTTGGACCATATAACATGTTAAACCATTATAAATAAATTAAAGAAGAGCCCAAATGAATATTTCGATGTAATGGATCGACAGAGTCTGTACTCTTAAATCGGCCCAAATTTTTAATGTTTTAATTCAAATGGATTTTGATCCAATTAAATTAAAAAAAAAAGATGTTACTATAAATAGGGCTGGAAATCGGTTTTCGGTTATCTGGGATAACCGAAAACCGAAACCAAATTTCGGTTTCAGTTTCGGGTTCAGTTACCTTATTTTTGCGTCGGTTCGGTTCTCGGTTAACCGACCGATTAATTTAATAACCGATGGTTAACCGAGTCTTAATTACATATTAAAATTCTATAATTCATTATATACAATACAGACTACAGAACAGATCTAGACATCTAGTTCTCTCATCTGACTTCTCTCTGTTGAAGACTGGATCAAGAATTATCTCTCATGCATGAATCAAGAATGATCGGCCATGCATGCATGCTTGCAGATTGAAGAAGAAAGAAACAAGGAACAGAAGATAAAAGATGAAATTTGATGTATTGATCTTTGATGTATATTTCAGAAATAAAATCTGTGTATGTACATGATGAGCCACTCCAAGATATATATATACATTTTATGATACTTGAAGGCTACTCAATATCTTTAACAACTTTCAACAACTTGATCTTTAACCATTAGGTATGTACAGCTGGCTATGTATTTCTTCCTTTACTGAGCTGGATGATGATAGGGATTTGAGAGCTGAGTTGGCGGTGGATTTTGTATCTGAACAGCCCCCCTTAAGTTGAGAATACAAGTTGTGAATTCTCAACTTGGAAAGTAGGTAATCAAACTGAGTGCGACCAAGTGCCTTTGTTAATAAATCTGCCGGTTGGTGTTGAGTAGGAACATATAGCAAGTGGATTTTGCCAGCGGATAAACAATCCCTGATATAATGGCAATCTATTTCTATGTGTTTTGTTCTCTCATGGTGAACTGGATTAGAGGCCAATGCAAGAGCTGACTTGCTGTCTGTGTATAAAGTAGGAGTAGGTAGTAATACTCAAAAATCCTTGAATATTTGTAAGATCCACATGATCTCAGAATTTGCAGCAGCAACAGCTATGTATTCAGCTTCAATTGAGCTGCGTGATATTGTGATCTGCTTCTTTGATTTCCATGAAATGAGAGACTCTCCTAAGAACATGCAATAGCCAGTAATAGAACGCCTGGTGTCCACACAGGATGCCCAATCTGAATCTGCAAATCCTTTAAGTGTTACAGAAGATGAGGCAGAGTAGAAGAGTCCCTGTCCAATAGAACCTTTTAAGTATCTTAAGATTATGTGGGCTGCATTAAGGTGTGAGAGACCAGGTTTATGCATAAACTGAGCAAGGGAATGGAGTGCATAAGCTAATTTCTGGTCTGGTGACAGTAAGATACATCAGTCTTCCAATGAGGCGCCTGTAAGGAGTAGGGTCACTAAGATAGTGATCATCCTCTCTAGTAAGCTTAAGCTTGTTGTCCATAGGAAATTTTGAAGGTTTGCAGTCACTGTAACCTTCTTCCTGTAATAAGTTCAACACGTATTTTCTCTGACATAGAGAGATACCAGTGGAATTTCTGGCTATCTCCACTCCTAGGAAAAACTTAAGAGGACCAAGATCTTTAATTTTGAAGGACTTGTCCAAAAACTGCTTGATCCTTTGAACTTGCTCCAGATTATTGCTTGCGACAGTGATGTCATCTACATAAACTAGAAGAATCAGAGTGGTGGAAGATGTATGGATAGTAAAGAGAGAAGAATCAGATTTAGACTGATGAAAACCATAAGAGAGTAGCGAGTCAGAGAGTTTGTTAAACCATTGTCGGCTGGCTTGTTTAAGACCATACAAACTCTTCAGCAATCTGCAAACTTGGTTGGGTCCTGCAGCTTCATAGCCAGGTGGTGGTGTCATATGAACTTCCTCATGGAGATCTCCATGTAGGAAGGCATTGTTAACATCTAATTGCTCGAGGAACCAGCCTTTGCAAGTAGCTAGAGCAGTGAGACTGCGCACAGTTGTCAGTTTGGCTACTAGGGAAAATGTTTCTTCATAGTCAATCCCCTCTTGCTGAGTGTAGCCTTTTGCTACAAGTCGTGCTTTGTATCTTTCAATGCTACCATCAGCATTAAACTTTACTTTATATACCCATTTGCATCCAATAGGCTTCTTACCAGCGGGGAGATTGGTGATGAGCCAAGTTTTATTTGCCTCTAAAGCAGTCAGTTCATTTGCCATAGCACGTTGCCAATGAGCATGAGGAGCAGCTTGTTTGTATGATTTTGGTTCAAATGTATCAGAAATAGATAGGGAGTAAGCCTTATGGGAATTGGACAGAAGAGCATAGGAAATATATTTATTAAAGGAGTGATTGCTCTTACTTGGCTTTGCAGAACATGAGGCATTGGCAAGCTGAGCTGAGGCTCGTGTTGGCATGTCACAAGAGTAGTCTTTGAGATAAGCTGGGATTTGTTTGGCCCTTGTGCTTTGTCGGAGTAAAGGTGGTAGAGAAGTAGGATTTGGTTGAGCTGGATGAGACTGAGGAGGAATGATTGAATCCGTGTTAAGGAGAGGATCTGGTATTGTTTGAGGTAGTGAGACAGAGTCATTAATGGAATCAGCAGAGGGATATGGGAACACAGTTTCATGAAACATTACATCTCTGGAGAGCAAGAAAGAATGAGATTCAAGATCAAAGAGCTTGTAGCCCTTAGTGGTGCTGGAATAGCCTATCATGATGCATTTTCTAGCTCTAGGTGCAAATTTATGTTTATGTCCTGTAAGATTTGCTGCATAGCAGAGACAACCAAAAACTCTGAGGGTTGAGTAATCTGGTGGAACAGAATGAAGAGCTTCAAAGGGAGTTTTATTGCCTAAAGATGAGGTAGGTAATCGGTTTAAAATATAAGCTGCAGTGAGCAAAGCTTCTCCCCAAAAAATTAAAGGTAAATGAGCTTGAAAAAGGAGGGCACGAGCTATGTTAAGAAGGGATTGGTGTTTCCTTTCAACTACACCATTTTGTTGGGGGGTATAAACACATGTTGTCTGATGGATTTATGCCATTTTCTGAATAAAATTCAGGAAGTAAAAATTCTGATCCATTATCTGATCTCAGAACTTTGATAGAGGTTGAATATTGATTTTTGACAAAAGAGTGAAAAGAAAGAATGTGTTTAGCAGTTTCAGACTTAGTATGAAGTAGACATCACCAAGTTACTCTAGTATAATCATCAACAATTGTAAGGAAGTATTGTTTATTTGAATGTGTAGGAATAGAGAAGGGGCCCCAAATGTCACAATGGATCATTTCAAAAGGGGCTTTGGTTTTAATACAGCTAAGAGAGAAAGGAATCCTATGAAATTTTGCTAGTGGACAGACATTACAATCTTTATTGTTTATATCATCAAGATTGTTTATATTGGACTTAAGTAGACTAAGTGTGGAGTCTCCAGTGTGTCCTAACCATTCATGCCATAGAGTAGAAGTCTTATTAAGTTGTGCAACTGCAGAAGAAGAAGTAGTGTCTATGGTTGGAACTGTGACTGGTATAGGAGCAGGGGTGATGAGGAATAACCCTTGTGGCAGCTTAGCAATGTCAATCCTCTTGTCCTTGGCAAGGTCCTGAATTAGGCAATAGTCATCATGAAGAACAAGGGTTAGTCTAGATTCTTTAATGAGTTTTCCAACTGAAATAAGATTGACTTTGAAAGAAGGAATATAGAGAACATTGGACAGAACCAAGTTATTAATATGGGCATCTCCAATGTGTGTGACTGGCAGCTTTGTTTCATTAGGCAATGTAACAAACATATTAGAGACTGGTATAGGGTTAATAAGAATTGACAGATCTGAAACCATATGATCAGTTGCTCCAGTGTCAAGAATCCATGTGAGTGGGTGGAAGGAAGTTGAGAAACAGTTTATGTGAGCTGAAAAACTGTAGAATCTTATACCTGTATGTGGTTCAGAGGAGGGGATATTGTTTGAGGACTGAGATAGGTTCTGAATGAGACTTAATAGGTGGGAATATTGGTCACTTGAGAGGCTAGAACTTGACCCATCACTTACTCCTTGTTGGACAGAAGCCATATGAGCAGCATTCGAATAGCTTGATCCAGCTTTAACTTTGGGCTTGTAGCCGGGAGGATAGCCATGTAACTTGTCACATTTGTCCTTTAAATGACCAGTAAATCCACAGTGGGAGCAAGTAGGTTTATCTCTTTTTGAAACAGTACCAGTACCAGGAAAACCTTGAAGCTTAAAACACTTATCTCTTATGTGGCCAGAGTTACCACAGTGAGTGCAGATCAGTTTGGATCCTCCAGATCCGTAGCATGCCATTATATTTTCAGATAGAGATTTATTATCAGACAACAACTGTTGGCTGACCATGGCCATGGATTCAGTTTGAGTGTTAATAGACCCATGGCCTATCATTCTCTGCCTTTCATCTTGCACTATCAAGTTGTAAATCTGATTTAGGCTGGGGAATGGTTTCATCATCAGTATCTGACCACGTATAGAAGAGTATACTTCATTCAGACTCATTAGGAACTTGAGGGCAACATTCTGTTCTATTTGCTCAGCAACTAGGGATAAACAGTTGCATGTACAAGCCTTCATTACTCCACAATTGCATTTAGGTATGGGACTAAATTGATGAAACTCCTTCCATAGCCCATCCAGTTTATTGAAGTACTGAGTAATAGAAAGGTTACCTTGTACTATGGTATATATCTCCTTCTGAAGCTCAATGATTCTTGCATAATTGCCTTGTGAGTAACGTTCTGTCAAGATATTCCACATATCTGCAGCCGAATACGCATAGAGTATGCATGGGGCTATCTCTTTTGTGCAGGAGTTGAGGATCCATGACTGTATCATGAGATCGCATCTTTGCCAAGCTGCATAATCCCCATGTGAAGAGGCAGGGATCTGAGCAACTTGAGCTGGAGTTGGGAGAATCATATGCAACTTGTTCTTTGCACCAAGCGCAATTCTCATTGAACGACTCCATGACTGAAAATTGTCTCCATTCAAGGGAGGATTAACAAGCACAGCACCAGGTGCTTCCCCTTGATGAACATAGTAGAGGCTATGAATATCTTCAGTAGCCATGAAAAGAAAACCAAAAGAGAGATCCTCTGAAACAGGGGAGAAATTTGATGAATTTGAGTTACTGATTTGTCAGCAACACCTAATATTTACATTTTATAAGCTAATTTTTTTTAGATGTATTAATGTTTTAGGTGTTCATTCTCAAAATCAGATCTCTTGTATTCATTCTCAAAAAAAAAACAAATATTAGGTGTTCTAGAAAATTAATATTTACATTTTATAAGCTAATTTTTTTTAGATGTATTAATTTTTTTTTATTTTAGTATGTCATATTATTATATACATGTAGAATATTAACAAATGTGAACATTAACTCAAATGACATAAGTGCATGTAAAGAAATTATTGATACGGGTTCGAATCTCATAAATAACACTTTTACACTTCTAAAATTCTAATTTGTGGCCAGATGGTTCTACGCGGGGCGGGGCTGCGGCAGGAACATGACCCACCCCGGACCCGATACGGGTCGGTCCGGAACCGGCCCGCACTCGTACGGGGCGGGTTGCGTACGGGTCCGGGTCCTTTTGCTATCCCTTGTTATTTCCTTATGGTGAAGATGGTTTTTAAGAGGGCATACCTTTTTCCAAGTACCAGTAAGGGTCAAGACAACAAAGATAAGCCTAATGGAATTCTTTGCTTATAGACTGCATGTGCGCGCCGATGAGATTTCCACTATTTTGTTTTCAAAGAGATTATTTCAACAGTTTATTGTGGATGCTTATACCATGATGGAAGCATCTAGGTTGTCTTGGGTAAGTACCAAACAAAAGAGGTTAAGGGTTCATGCTTATAGGAGTCTTAATGAGGGCTTTAATAATGGTGTTACTGATATGGGCGAAAATTATCAAGATGCAATGGCCATTTGTGCTTGTGCTGGATATCCGAATTGTTTATTACTTTTACGTGTAATCCCAAGTAGCCTGAGCTTGTGAGGTATGTAATGTCGAGAGGTTTGAAAGCGGAGGGTCATCCTGATATTGTTGCCCATGTGTTTAAGATGAAGCTGGATATGATGATGGCTGATTTGCGCATGAATAATGTATTTGGTCCTTTGTAATTTTATCAATTCTTTTTAGTTGAGTGTATTCCTTTCGTTTGCCTTGATATATCTCTTTTTATCTTCTTCATTTTTTTTTCCCTTTTTTTTAATGATTGGACACAACTATTTATATCATTGAGTTTCAGAAACGGGGTCTTTCTCATGCGCATATACTCCTCTTTCTATCGAAGGAATTTAAGCAACAATCAAATTCGTATATAAATCTTTATATTAGTGCGGAAATCCCGAATCTTGATTTGGATCCTCAATATTATAAATGTTCGGAGGATTGTATGGTTCACGACCCGTGTGGTCTTGCAAGACCGACATGCTCTTTCATGGTTGACGGCCGTTGCTCTAAGAACTATCCCCGGTCTTTTGTTCAGACAAGAAGTAGAGATGAGACTGGATATCCGATTTGTAGGCGTCGCAATGATGGTCATTTTGTGGTGAAGAAGGGGGTGTCTCTTGATAATAGGTATATTGTTCCTCATAATAGGTGGTTGTTGATGAAGTATGGTGCTCACATTAATGTGGAATGGTGCAATCAAAGTAGTATTTATTCAAGTTCATAAATAAAGGGAATTATCGTGCAACAACAGGATTTTACCGGAGCAACACTGGCTCAAATCCCCAACGCCGTGCGCAGTACTATGATTGCCGTTATATTTCCCCTTGTGAAGTTGTATGGAGACTTTTTGCCTTTGAGATTCATTTTAGGTACCCGCCTGTGGTTCATCTACCGGACCAGCAGGGTGTTATTTTTTCTGAAGAGGATCATATTGAAGATGTCTTGGATCGACCGACTATTAAACACACCAAGTTTTTTATAGCATGTATCTTCGTATCCGTGGATAATAAACCAAAATATTTCCATAACTTATTACTAAGAATGAGAATATCCAATGATTATACTGGTTTTGGTAGGTCTGTCTTAACTAAAATCCACGGATGGACATTCTTAAAATCCCTAGGTTTTCTACTGCATGAAATCCTAAATCGAATATGCCATCTGAACATACCTCTCTCCGCGCTAATGAAGACTCCATTTTCCGACCGCCTCTGCTTCCGCGTGCTTTGGTTGCTCTCTTCTTCCCGCATCTTTCGTCTTCTACCCTAACTTTGAATGGATATTTGTATTTATACACGGTAGTTCCCCCTTTATAGTTAGGGGTGGAAATCGGTTCGGTTTCGGTTAACCGAAACCGAAGATCGCCAAAAATACTAACCGGAACCGAAACCGATCGGTTTTTCGGTTAACCGAAACCGAGTTCGGTTCGGTTTCGGTTAGTTAGTCGATAACCGAATTTTTTTTTTTTTTTTAAAGAATTTGTGGGTGATCAAAAATAGGTAAATTATCAACATCTTGCTGTTTGTGCATGAGTTTGGCTTCATCAAGAATAACAAAAGCATAAGAAAAAGTATGCCCATAAAAGTATGAACATAGTAGAGGCTATGAATATCTTCGGGCGAGGTTTACCTGTGCGCATCAAAGGTAGCGGCTGCGGGTTCCTCGAAAAAAAAAAAAAAAAAAAAAAAAAAAAAATCGGATAGAGGAACAGAACCCTCAGGTTGCTCAAAGCACATATGCGAACCTAGCAGATCGTACTCTAGATGTAGAATAATCGGAAACTCCTACCGAATAATAAAAAAATGTATAGCAGGTCAAACGAAACGTCAAGAAAATCCGACAAACGTTAATTTTGAGAATGAATACGGATTAAGTGTAAGGACAAGCACACATGCAAGAAGAATTAAATACGGTCCGACTCCAATTAGATTAATATAATAATCTATAAATAAGTAAAATATCTTATGCCACACAAGAGATCTGATTTTCCTCAACGAGATTGTTTCGCTAGCTTTGTAATTGAGCCAAGAGTGAGAGGGATGTAGGCAGTCATGCGTTTGATCCGATCAGTACAGCACCGAGCCCCACAGATATTTCGTTAGCCTAGTAAGTCAAAGGATTAAAGACTCAATAGACACGGACATTGAAATAAAGACCCAACGAAAATAGAAAAAAAAAATTCTGCATCAACGTATAAAGAAAAAAAATAAAAAAGATTTAAGAAATCAAGAAACAAATTTTTAGAACAAAAAGGAAGAAAACATAGCACAACAATTATTTCAAAGAAGAAGAAAGTCAAAAGAGGTATGGTTAGGATAAGGCCACAGGACCACACAATACTACAAAAAAACGTATGCTGACGCGCCAATGAGAAAAGGGTTACTGTCAGTAAGATAGGCGTCAAACGTTGGATCCTAAATTCCTAATTAACAATAACATGGAAATTATGTCAGAATAATCCACATGCCACACACGTAACTATTAGTTGGAACGGACTTTAATTAAATCGTGGACTTCATACATCATTCGGCGCATGCAGAAAGTCCAAATTATGACTCCTCAATTTTATTCAAGCACCTTATCAAAGAACCAAACCACTATAAAATTTATACATCCTTTATAAAATAACAAATCTAAATATATGAGGAGTCATGATTTTAAATGCCGGTGATGTGAATACCAGTATTAAATACAGAATTCAAACACTTAATATATTTAATTCGTTTATAACAGGATCGATAGCAAGTAAAAGATTATATCATGGAGCATCCCATATTTACAAGCCTACACTTGGATAACTCGACCAAGTTGTTCAAGCATACACGTATCAAAGATTATATTATACATACAAGAGTGCGTATTATTTTTTAAATTAGTATGTATTCAAAGTGCATTCCCATATATATCCTATTCTCTAAAGATCCCAATCATGTCGGTAAATTTTTCGTATCAGTTGTATTAGTAGGATGTTTTCATCGGCCACAACCCAATCAAAAAGTCTTCATACGAAGAAACTATGTTACGGTTAGAACACATTATTCACAATAAAATGAAGAAATAAATAAAAATATAATAAGGAGATCGAAAACACCTAATATATAGCTACGTAATTATGGAGAGCACTATGAAAGTAATTAGTTCAATACCGAAGAACTACTAAAGTGAACTTAATATATTACAAATCTGGACAGTAAAGTTTATATTAAAATTACTATGATTAGAAGTCCGATATATATTTAGTACTACAAAACGAATAAGAAAACCAACTGCACACTAAATACTATTCCGAAAGTTGAAGGAGACTCGCCGCATATGGGACCACGACCGAATAAAACTCTCTTCTCCACAGCAAACGCAACGAGGCGATACTACCCAGAGGAAATAGATTATAACTTTGAAAGATCGAAAGCATAGTATTCATCACCAACACGGAGCAGAAGACGATTATCCACAATGCCATTCAATTCGATTAGAGGAGGATCGTACCGAGCACGAAGCATGGATACACGATGATTTAGATCCGTTAATCCTCTACAGAAAGTCTAGATTCTCTTGGAACTAGAACCAAAGAATTCATATATAGGACTCTGAACTTCAGGGTCATGAATGAACATTTAGGCTAATTAGATTACTACCTGATTGGGTCAAGTAATAAACCCAAAAGGCGATCTAGGCTCTCACCTAATCTACCCCCGAAGTCAAATTTCGTGGAGTCAATGATGGTCTATCCTACCCTTTAATTGATTGATCTAATGTTCACAATCCTAAAGGGGGTGTCTAGAGATGAAATGGTTCTAGCAAACTATGCAAAACAATGTAAATAAATTGATCAAATGATTGAAGGGGATTTGATCAAATATGGAGACGTGTAGGAATCTAGCCATATCTATGGTCCTATTTCAATCAACGATACTCACATATGATTGTGTGTCCTATTTTAAGGTGTACATGTCCTCATAGCATCTAGCAAGTGTGGTTCGGTCGCCTACTCCTTGCTATTAATGGTTAAAAACTCTAAATAGGTAATATCTAACATAAAGAGGAACTGTTTCGCACAGAAAAGATCAAGGGGCGCTAAAACCATATAAGCATAATTCCAATTTCTTGGAAACTAGAGCCGGCAAAATAGGCCTGACCCGGTGAGCTGGCCTAGGGTACCCGAAAAAAGGATTGGGTTGGGCTTTGAAATTAGAAGCCCGAAAGTGTATTGGGCCTAAAAAGCCAACCTAAAAAACCGCGAGCTCTATGGGCTTTGGGTAAAAAAGCCTGGGGTTTTTGGGCTAAAAAGCCCGCCCGAAAAAAATAGATAATTGTTAGATACTATTAATATTAATATATAAATATAAATGAATAAAATATGGGAGATAAAAATTTATCAAACAAAGATTCAAAATGCAATTAATATATGTTGAAACTTGGCAATTTTAAGTTGTGTAGGGATATGAGTCAGTGGTCTAGTACATCATTGCTAGGGGGCACATAGAACTTGACTCAGTAGATGTGTATTGATATGAGTCAATAGTTTATGTAATCTTAAAGGACGTCTTTGTAATATTTGTTATAAGGGAAATTGTAGTAATACTGAATTGTATTGCTATAGAATTTAAGATCACAAAACCCCGTCCTGACCCCTGTGTGTGTGGAATCGTTATGATGTAATAGGCTAGAATTGTTTGATCGTTATAGATTCTTTCTCGTCTAAGTCATGTAAGGAGTATATTGTTGGACTGAACTTCAGTAGAGAAGTTAAAGTTCCAGAACCCCAAGTCATCGGTTCAATAGAGCTCAGTAGTCTTCGGAGTCAGTTGCTGACAACACTTAGAAGAAGATTCTCACCAGCTGACTTAGATGAAGACTCAGTACGATCAGCCTTTGATCTACTGAAACGCTGCAACTCAGTTGCAGACCGTACAAGGAAAAACGACTGCCTAATCCGTATCAGTCGAATGTCAGCAAAGAACATTCAGTATACGAGGTTCAGAGAGTCAACTCAGGAAGAAGACTGATGTCTGACAAGTCTCACCTACCGCAAACCTCGACCAATGAGAAGCAAGCCAAGCTTACCGTCTCTGACACAAAAGCTGCTATCATGCACAGAACGCCAACCACTCTGCGACGACATTTCAAAAATATATGGTCGTTTTCCTTGGAGTTTTGTGACACGTGGCATCGTCCTCTCCAACGGATACATGCCTGGGTCACAACTATAAATAGAGAAGAGTCTCTAAGCTCAACGCACGAGACATCAAGGGAACACAAGCTTACAAGGATACAACTCTCTAGCGCACTCAAAGTCAATCCAGCGAAGAACTTGCTCACTGAATATCCTTAGTTCTTTTCTCTAGAGAATCTTTAGTTCCCCTTCTCTTTCTAAGCATTCATTGTAATATCTTAAGTTTAGAACCTTCGAAGGAGTTCACATTTTGTGAATTGTTCTTATTGTAAGAACTCCTTCATAGTTGGAGATCATCCCCTCCCCTTCAAACTTCGGTTTGATTTATAAAGTCGCTAAGGACTATAGCTTAGAAGGGTCTGTCTAGTGCACAGATTCCTTGCTGAGGCTTGCCAGATTAATCAACAAGACCTCCTGTTCAGCAGGACCGTGAACGTAAGATCTTGCGTATCCGAACCGCGTTAAAAATTGCTTGTGTCTGCTACTGTTTTATTGCATTGTGTTCAAACTATTTAAAAAATCATCATTTTCTTAAAACTAACTTAAAAAGTGCAGCAACCAAAACATTTTTGGTTTGCATAAAAACATTTTCAAAGAGACGAAGTCAAACGGGCCCCACACTTATCCGCACAACATTTTGTGACTGAACTTCTCATACTGACCTCAGTCAGTAGAAGGGACTCAGATGCTGAATCACTCTGCCCCGCGATCAAAAGGTTTGTCGGGCACTGAATTTGTTCAGTAGCAAATCTCAACAGTTAGCCGACCTTCGCGTTTGAGGAAAAACTTGCAATCAGGTGTATTCACCAACCCCCCCTCTCTACACCTGATACTCATCTCCGGACCACCAATTGGTATCAGAGCGGTGTTCTTTTGATCATCATTTTTGAAAACTTATTGGTCTACTTGAACAGATCCAAAAAACGTTTTCACTGACAAGCATCTCTTCATTCATCCTTATACTATCTGCCTATAATGTCTGATATGTCTGGTATATGGATGGTACCTATGTTCTCTGTCGAGAACTATACGGTATGACGCATGAGAATGGAGGCGCACCTCATATCGCTGCATGACAGCATGACTGATGTCCTCGAGACAGGACCAATCATTCCCATGACCGACAGTGTAAAATATGCTACTGTGGGAGGTGTAGGAGCTCAAACTGGGGCGAAGGTTCCCGAAGATAAAGCTACCTTCACGCCTGAAGAGAAGAAATTGAACAATCTTGACCGAGTGGCGCGGAATGCAATCCTGACGACACTTAGTGATTCTCATCTCGGGAGAGTGCAAGACTGCAAGACGGCAAAAGAACTTTGGGATGCCCTGGCTGTACTGAGCCAAGGAACCCCGCAGATCAAGGAAAACAAGCTCGAGCTAGAGCTTCAAATGTTCGAAACCTTTGCCATGGAGCCCAGTGAATCCATTGACGAGCTTAGCGTCAGATTCACCAACCAGATCAATGTGATCAATGGGCTGGGGAGGACGTTTACTAACAAAGAGATGAACACCAAGATCTTAAGAGCGCTACCTCGACAGAAGTGGCTTCCCTTTGCTACTTATTAACGTTGCTCTGATCTTAATGCTTTAACTCCTGATGTTATATTTTCAGAACTGAAGACGGAGGAGTTCGAGCATAGTATATCCCAGCGGTGCACTAGCGCTCCAGCTGACACACCAATTGACCATACATTCAAAGCAACCCTCAGCACCTCTGGAGCTATCCCCTGTTCAGCAAGCAAGTCGATTGCAGTATCAGTAGCAAAATCCACTGAGACTCCTCTTGCTGAACGACATGCGCTTCTAGCTCTCAAATATCAAACAGAGAAGGAAAGAGTCAGAAAGCTGAAGATTCTCGTTCATGTAAGAAAGATAATCATAAAAGGGAAGAATCTAAACCTTGTCCTGAATGTAGGAACACGGAGTCTGCTGCCAGTCCATCAAACGACACATCTGGAAAAGATGGCAGAGTCTGTGTGCTATAACTGCAAGAAAGACGGACATTATCAGTACGACTGTCCGGAACTCTCAACTGCCCAACGAGCTGAATGGCAGGCCAGAAGAGAAAAATTTGCCCGGAAGAGGCAGACCTATATTGTTGGAATAGAGGAAGATACATTCATGTATTCTTCTGAAGATGAAGCTGCATTTGTAGCTGTTGAAGTCGCAAAATCTAGTCCTGACATATCAACTGAACACTGCTTAATAGCTGGAGGAGAGGTTGAGGTAAACTCTAAACTAAATATAACCTCCTCTTCACAGAGCACACACGATACTTGCTCAGCTACTGGTGAACTACTAGATGTGATTCAAGCCTACGAAGATTTGCTAGAGGAGCAAATTCAGTTGAGCAGGGAGTTCAGTAGAACTGTTCAGGAGTTGGAACAGGTAAAAGTTGAAAATCAGAGACTTTCTTCTGATTGTCAGGCCTTTACTGATTCAGAGAATCTTGTTGTGAGACAAAAGGAAGAGATTAAATCTCTCATGAATAAGTCTCAACATCAAGAAACTCAGATATCAGTCTTGACTAAGGACAATCCTGAGAAAGATACTGAGATAGCTAGGCTCAGTCTGAAACTCGCAGAAGTTGAAAGAGATTATGAGTCACTCAGGAAGAGTGATGAAGTATGGCGATGACTGATGACAGAGCTGTACATGGGAGCCAAGGAGAAGTTGGAGAGTATACTTAGAGCGCAGAGGTCAGTCTCCGTTAAGGAAGGACTTGACTACACACATGAAGCTTCAACCTCTACCTCAAAAGGCTCATAAAAGCTGGCAGATAGGTTCGTCAGAGGGAAAGTTCAGACTATTGAACCCGTCACACCTCAGGTGAAAAACAAACAGAAAATCCAAGCACCTCAGCCCAGCAACAAGAAAATGACCAAAGGTTCTAGCTCCAGAACACCACGATCAAATTCAGGGGGAAGCAAAAAGGTCAAAGGGGCAGAATAGTTTGGCGAACCAGTGTATGAACATCCTGCATAATATGGTTCTTACTACTATGAGCCCAGGGTCAGGAGGAGCATGAAATATCAGAAGAAGAAAGCTCCTGAACCCAAAACTGCGAAGAAGTCAGTAGCTCCATGTTTAGTGGAGAAGAGCACTGACAAGAAGGTTCAGAAAAAGAAAGAGTCTGAGACCCCCAAGGTCGCCAAACAGATTTGGGTCGATAAACCATCAACTAACGCTTAAGGACCCAAACTGAACCAAAGGGTGCCTAAAACTGTTTCTATTTTCCGGGTGCATAAAGACCCTTGGATCGTGGACAGCGGCTGCTCGAGACACATGACTTATCAAAGGAGCCTGCTGACCAACTACGTACAACAAGAAGGTCCCAGAATTGAGTTCGGTGACAACTCAAAAGGCTACACAAGGGGAATATGGAACGCTGAACATTGAGACTACCGCAGTTCCTAGAGTAACATATGTTGAATGACTTCAACATAATCTCCTTTCTGTCAGTCAATTATGTGATAACCTTAATAGAGTTACATTTAACGTTGGTTTCTGTGATGTTCTTGATAAATCTACAAGGAAAACAGTGTTATCAGGATCGCAGAGGAAGAATATCTATGTTGCAAACTGGAACACCGCCGAACCTGAAGCTTGCTTGCTTGCACAGATGAAATCAAGTGATAAGATAGGATGACTATGGCATAAAAGGCTCAGTCACCTGAACTACAAGGCAATGAACAAGCTGGTAAGGGACTCAAAAGTCAGAGGACTGCCCAATGAAGCATTCGTTAAGAACAAAAATTGTGAAGCATGCTTGAAGGGAAAGCAGACAAAGAAAAGCAATCCACCAATTCTGTCACCTTCCACTGATGGAATCCTTCAGTTGCTGCACATAGACCTTTTTGAGCCAGTCACTCCAGTGACTATAAGAGGCAAGAAGTATGCCCTCGTCGTTATTGACGATTATTCAAGATATACGTGGGTCATCTTTATAGCCAACAAATCTGATGTCAAGACTGTGTTGCTTATACTGCTGAAGAAACTTAGTATGGAAAAAGACATCAAGATTCAGAGAATACGCTCGGATTGAGGAACTGAATTTCTCAACTCAATCATTAAGGAGTACTGCGATACATAGGGGATTCAGCACGAGACCTCAGCAGCTTGTACACCCCAACAGAACGGTGTTGCTGAGCAAAAGAACAGAACATTAAAAGAAATAGTTAGAACGCTCCTAGCAGACTCCGGATTACCCTCGAAGTTCTGGGCAGATACTACTGACACCGCCTGTTACACTCAGAATCGCTCACTACTGACAAAGCTACACATGAAGACACCATATGAACTATGGAAAGGGAGAATTCCTTCTATATCTCCTTTCCATATCTTTGGATGTCCTTGCTTTATCCATAATAATGGAAAGGATCAATTAAAGGTCTTTGATAGCAAATCTGATCAAGGAGTGTTCTTAGGATACTCCCGAGTCAGTAAAGCCTTCAGGGTCTTTAACTACCGGACCCTTTGCGTGGAAGAAAGCCCTCATGTTATTTTTGACGAGTTTGTTACTGAGACATGAAATCGAATGAGACAAATGCCGAAGATGTCAGCAGCAAGCTACAGGATCCCAAGTTAAATGATAAACCCTAGAAGATCCAGCATTGTTGGGATGATGAGTCAGATGACGAAGAAACGCAGACCCATCCCACAGGTGATGTAGTTGACCGGGTTGATTCTACTGAACAGAATCAACATCAGGTAACAACGGTCGATAAGGCAGCCCCTGTGGTAACTGAGACCTCTACTGAGAATAACAACTCAGGGGAAATGAATAATGTTTCAGAGCAAAATGCCCCTGAACCTGGAACTTAGTAGATCCTAATCTTCTTACTGAATTGCTTCAGTCGCAGAACAGCACTATTGAAATGCCTAACACTCTTGTTGACTGTACAAAAGTAATTTCAGAAGAAGAAACCAAGCTCAAACAATCATGGCTAGACGCTCACTCTTCTGATCTTATCATTGGAGATCCATCAACAAATGTAAAGACAAGATCTAGACTTTGTCAATGAGAAAGTGCTTTATATTTCTGTTTCTTGTCTATTGAAGAACCTCAGACGATAGAGGACGCACATAACAATGCTGATTGGATCATAGCAATACAAGAGGAGCTGAACCAGTTTGTCAGAAACGAGGTTTGGGAGCTTGTTGACAGACATAGACATCAACACGTGATAGGTACAAAGTGGATCTTCAAGAACAAGCACGATGAAAATAATGTCATAGTAAGAAACAAAGCTCGAGTTGTTGCCAAAGGATACTGTCAAGTAGAAGGAATAGATTTTGATGAAACATTCGCTCATGTCGCCATATTGGAAGCTATTCGTCTATTCCTAGCCTACGCAACGCATCAAGGATTTAAAGTATATCAGATGGATGTAAAGTCTGCATTTCTGAATGGCGTACTGAAGGAATAAGTCTACGTGGAACAACCTCCCGGCTTTCAGCAGGGACATCAGGTTTATAGAGTCAGAAAGACTTTGTATGGGTTAAAACAAGCACCTCGGGCTCGGTACGATACCCTATCAGACTTTCTACTTCAGAAAGGTTTTCAAATGGGGATAGTAGATCGCACTATGTTCAACATTAAGTCAGCAGATGATATTCTACTGGTGCAGATCTACGTGGACGACATTATCTTCGGTTGCAGAAATGTGACTATATGTCAACAATTCAAGAAGATGATGAAGGAGAAGTTTGAGATGTCAATGACGGGGGAGATGAACTACTTCTTCGGTTTTCAAGTAAAATAATCAAATGAAGGAATATTCATCAACCAAGCCAAGTATACTCGAGACCTCCTGAAAAGATTTGGTTGTGAATCAAACAAGCCAGTCAAGATCCCCATGAATACAAACTTTAAAATCGGTCTAGATAAAGAGGGAGCTTATGTTAACTCAACTAACTATAGAGCTATTATTGGTTCTCCATTATACTTAACAGCAAGCAGACCTGACATAACTTATGTTGTAGGTGTATGTACAAGATTTCAGGCAAATCCCAAGCGAAGTCATCTAGACTCAGCAAAGACAATTATGCGATACCTAAAGGGAACACCTGACGTTGGGTTATGGTATCATATTGATGATAATCTTGTTTTAATTGGATATTCTGACGCTGATTATGCAGGATGCAGGGTAGATCGAAAGTCAACTTCAGGAACTTGTCAGTTCCTATGCAGTAAGCTCATATCATGGTTCTCCAAGAAACAACATTCAATGGCGACGTCCACTATTGAGCTGAGTATATGGCTGCCAGAAGTTGCTATACCCAAATCCTTTGGCTTCGACAACAATTGTGTGATTATGGCATCATTCAAGATGAAGTGCCCATCTACTGCGACTCCACCAGTGCCATTGCAATAACTCAAATCCCAGTTTTTCATACGAGATATACGAGATGTAAGCACGTGGACATCCGACACCACTTCATCCGAGACCATGTCGAGACGAAGGATATCAGGATGGAGAAAATCCATCCTGATAGACAAAGGGCAGACATACTGACCAAGCCGCTGGCTGAGAATAGGTTTAGAGAACTATCAGTTGAGCTAGGTCTTCTGGATCCTACTGACCCGAGTCAGTAAAGATATTCAGTATGACAAGTCAGGAAGTCAAACTCAGTACTTGATTCAATAGGGTGAATCATACAGTATTCAGTAAGGGGTAATATGAGACAAACACTGAATCATTAGTATCACGTCAATCCTCCTGATTTGCAATTGGTAAACAACTGAACGAGGCTCAGTTGAAAAGATTTGAGTATTATATGCAGTATTTTACTCAGTGGCGTGCTTGCATTTATTAGATCAGTAGCATACACTCAGTGGCATGAAACGTATTTATTTCCCGCTATAAATTCTTAAGGATACATTCAGTAAAACCGTTTTCATTTAAAGAGCGATATCCTAAGAACTGACTGTAGTGCATTTAATGCATGTCATCTCACCTTACTCCAATTATGCAAATCTTACGTAGGTCGAGATTATCGGCGGCTTAGTAATCATTCCTTTTATAAAATTAAACCGTCCGAGAAAAAACGAGAATGAATCTCAACCCTTAGATCTGAAAAACTCTTGGTATTCAAATCTATATATAACCGCTCGCTTATCTCTTAACCTTTATCTTTGCTATTACTGAATTTAAGAGAGCTTTGCATATCTTGCATCTTCGACTGCATCTTGATCTCCGTCTCTCTTAAGCTCTCATACTTTCGATAAATTCTTCATCTATTAGTCTGCAAAGTAACTTACTCTACTTTCAAGTGCTAACCTTCGTTTTGCAGATTATAGTGAAATGGTTACCTTGTCAAACATCGTGCGGACGCCTGCAAATATTGATGACATCATTCCGAGCAGGTCCTGTTCGAGCCAATAATGGAGTTCCATCTCTTGGAACTACTATATATGGAGGAGATCTTCTCTGCTCTTCAGGCATCTGGCCTGAAGAGGCTTCTGACGAAGCAACCTCACGCTTGTCTTCCGAGACAAGTTGTTGAATTCTTCTTCAACATGCGTCAGGTGGAGGGAACGGACGCAGAGGTTACCGCAGTGAGGTTCATGAAGGAGGTTTCACCTCAGTCATGGGAGGAGAGCCACATCGACATCAACATCCTTGAAGGGTTGAAGTTAGTATTCAACCTTCCTGACCACGATGTATCTCCCATTGGATACAAGGAAGCTGAGCTCAACGCGTATATCAGGCGATTCTGCGGGAGGAACGATATTTCCTTCAAAGCTGCTTTTCCAGACATCAAGCGACTGAGGGAAGCTATCTACAAATATTATGGGCTTGATCCTCCTGAGGCCAAATCTGCTGACTTCAAATCCAAGATTCAAAAGTTCAGATGTCAGAAGAAGCAGACTTAGCTTTCTTTATGTACTATAATCTCCTTACATTTATAAAAATCAGTATTTCACTTTGGCCATACAACCACTCATTGTCTTATGGCTGTGTTTTTTTCTTAACACTGACTGATCACTGAAGTATTCAACACACACACACTCACTGTCCTGATTTCTTCTGATGTGCCTATCTTCAGTAAGTTGTTAACCTATGCTTTCATCGTTCAGTTGTTATTAACTGAGTTGTTTTTGGGTTAGTAGTTTAGTGCTTAGTGGTTTTGGCATCATCAATTAGGGGGAAATTATAGGGATATGAGTCAGTGGTCTAGTAGATCATTGTTATGGGGTAAATAGAACTTGACTCAACAGATGTGTATTGATATGAGTCAGTAGTTTGCCTTTGTAATAGTTGTAATGGGTGAAATTGTAGTAATACTGAATTGTATTACTATAGAATTGAAGATCCCAAAACCCCATCCTGAGCCCTGTGTGTGTGGAACCATTATGATGTAATAGGCTAGACTTGTTTGATTATTATAGATTCTTTCTCATCTAAGTCCTGTAAGGGGTATATTCTTGGACTCAACTTCAGTAGAGAAGTTAAAATTCCAGAACCCCAAGTCATCAGTTCAGTAGAGCTCAGTAGTCTTCGAAGTCAGTTGCTGACAACACTCAGTAGAAGATTATCACCAGCTGACTCAGATGAAGACTCAGTACGATCAACCTTTGATCTACTGAAAGGCTGCAACTCAGTTGCAGACCATACAAGGAAAAGGACTGCCTAATCCTTATCAGTCGAATGTCAGCAAAGAACATTCAGTATACGAGGTTTAGAGAGTCAACTCAGGAAGAAGACTGATGTCTGACAAGTCTCACCTACCGCAAACCTCGACCAATGAGAAGCAAGCCAAGCTTACCATCTCTGACACAAAGCTGCTCTCATGCACAGAACGCCAACCACTCTGCGGCGACATTTCGAAAATATATGGTCGTTTTCCTTGGAGTTTTGTGACACGTGGCATCGTCCTCTCCAATGGATACATGTCTGGGTCACAACTATAAATAGAGAAGAGTCTCCAAGATCAACGCACGGGACATCAAGGGAACACAAGCTTACAAGCATACAACTCTCTAGCGCACTCAAAGCCAATCCAGCTATGAACTTGCTCACTGAATATCCTTAGTTCTTTTCTCTAGAGAATCTTTAGTTCCTCTTATCTTTCTAAGCATTCATTGTAATATCTTAGGCTTAAAATCTTCGAAGGAGTTCACATTTTGTGAATTGTTCTTATTGTAAGAACTCCTTCATAGTTGGAAATCATCCCCTCCCCTTCAAACTTCGCTTTGATTTGTAAAGTCGCTAAGGACTATAGTTTAGAAGGGTCTGTCCAGTGCACAGATTCCTTGCTGATGTTTGCTCAGATTAATCAACCAGACCTCCTGTTCAGCAGGACCGTGGACGTCGGATCTTGCATATCCGAACCATGTTAAAAATTGCTTGTGTCTGCTATTGTTTATTGCATTATGTTCAAACTATTTACAAAATCATCCTTTGCTTAAAACTGACTTGAAAAGTGCACCAGCCAAAACAGTTTTAGTTTGCATAAAAACGTTTTCAAAGAGACGAATTCAAATGGGCCCCACACTTATCCGCACAACATTCTGTGACTGAACTTCTCATACAGTCCTCAGTCAATAGAAGGGACTCATCTGCTGAATCACTCTGCCCCGCGATCAGAAGGCTAATCTGGTATTGAATTTATTCAGTAGCAAATCTCAGCAGTTAGCTGACCTTCGCGTTTGAGGAAAAACTTGCAATCATGTGTATTCACACCCCCCCTCTACACCTGATACTCGTCTTCGGACCAACATTATCTTAATTTGAATTTTTGTTTTGTTTATTTGTATACAACTTTGAATTTTGATATTTATTTATACATAAATCTATAATATGAACTATTTAATTTATTTAATTACTTCATAATTTATACTTTATTCAATATTAACATATTTAGTTTTAATTATACATATTAATTTTTTATACAACAAATATATAATTAAAAAATATTAAAAAAATTAGTGGGCTAAGCCCGCACACGCCCGTTCGCCCGCCCGTCCAAAAGCCTGGTTCGGGTTGGGCTTCATAAATCACGTTTTGGTAAAGTACCGACGGGCTCGAGTAGACTCAGAAATTGAGTTGGCCCGATAGGCCCGAGGCTGGGCCGGCCCGCCCACCCATTTTGCCACCTCTAGCAATTGCACCAAACAATCATTCGAGAGGATGTTAGAGGCATTCGCTTGCAACCACTAAAACACTGATATTCCCAATATACTCAAATTAAGCTCAATGGTCGTCAATCCTCAACATTCAGAATAGAATATATCATGGAAGCACAATAAATGAAACTTAAAACAAAGTCACATTATAACAACAAGAGTATCAAAAGAAAGTAATATAATCTATAAATCTAGCTAAATCCCCATACTTGGGGATTAGCTACTCATGAAATAAGGTAGAAACAATAGAGAGTAGAGCTTACAACCCTAATTCATCAAGCTAACTCCTAATTCACAGGAGAGTATAGCATACTTGGGGATTAGCTACTCATGAAAGAAGGTAGAAACAATAGAGATTAGAGCTTACAACCCTAATCCATCAATCTAACTCCTAATTCACAAGAAGGTAGAAGAAATAGAACCAAGCCACCGAGGATTAGATGAATCCCCCCTTCTTCAAGCAAATCTACTTGCAATTATTGTTGATCCTCTTGGGTTTCTTGGTGTAGAAGGTTTCTCGAGCCAAAGATGGAGTGAATGAGTGATGTGAGGTGAAAGGCTATAGATTCTAGGTCCAATTTTGTCTTTATATATAGCTCCCCAAAAACCTAAAAAAAACCCCAAATCGCTCAGCCTACGAACTGGGTCGGGTCTGGCCCGACTATATCGTGGTAAGATTTTCTCTATGTGGCGGTACAGATGCTCTGAAAGTCTGTACTGCGGTAAGGCCCAAGCTCTGCGGGGTTTCTTCGGAGCCTTGCTGTTACATCTTTGACCTTCTGTTGTGGTATAGACTCTTTGAAGTATGTACCGCGGTAAAAGTACTCCTATGCGGCGGTATAACTCCCTTCAGCCACTGTTTCGGGCCTTCGCCTACCAGACAATGCGCACACCCTCGGGATTTTGGGGGCTTCTCATTTTGCTCGCAATTGGCCTGAATTGGTCCTGAAATCAATAATGCACCAAGTACCTAAAAAGAGCAACAAAAGAGCAAGGTAAGAAAAAGCTATATAAATCAAGGGAGAAACGTGTAAAAAGAGAGACAAAATAAATGAAAAATGCCACGATAACGAGATCAAAAACCGAGTCATCATTACCCTCTCTTTATCATGCTTACTGTTGTAAATATAATCCTTTTTATTAATGAAATCAGTATTGCTTGTTGGTCGTGACAAAAGCCTTATGTGTTTCTACACTAATGATCATTCAATGATAACTGATTCACACATGATTCAATTGCGTATTCAGTATGATGTTTCTTCAGGAGAATATCTATTAGTAGTTAATTTTTGAGATCACAAAAAATAGGGAAATTGTTGGGTGTTGATTTTTAATGTAACTTATTTTGATTTGTCCCAAACCCCTGAATGATGAAACCAGTGATGTACAAATCTGTTAAGATTAGTTAAGCTGACTTGTTAGAGAGCTTGTTAGTTCTAAACTAGATTTTTAGGATCTTGCTTCTTTGGACTCAGTATTTCACCAATCAGCAGCAACCTGAAGATCGTTGTTTGGAGAACTAAGTAAAGGCTGGAACAAGATTCAATATTGTCGCCTTTACACTGAAGATGTGAAGTTAGTAACGGTCTAAAGTTGCAAATAAAATGTCTGTCAATGCATGATCTTATCAGTAAAGCGTTCAAAGAATCATCCGAGGAATCAACTCAGTATTATCTTAAGCCAGATCAAGCCTCAACTACCGTATCAATCTCGATCAATCAAAACCAACCAACATGATACTTATGTCTGGAAAAAAAGCGTAAAGTACTGATTTTCTAGAAATTAAGGAATCTCTACAATGAAGATTCAAACATCGTTGAAGATCATTTGCTAGTCAACTAGCCAACAGGAATACGTCTTATTTCCAACGGATCTATTTCATGGTTGTGGCTATAAATAGAGAAGACTCTTTCTCAAACAAGGTTACATGAACTTAAGCATTCAATCATTCAAAGCTTTAGAAATCTCTCAAGCAAATACTTAGCGAAGATCAAGTCTCAAGAGATAATATTCTTAGTTCTTCACTACTAGAGTAGTAGTTTGTTGGGTTATGAATCAGTGGTTGATTTTAATCAACACTTAGAGGGTACTTAGTTTTATCTTATCAGTAGTTCTTGTAATAGGACTTATCTGTTTATCGGTAATGGGGGAAATCATAGTGATTTAATGCTATGGAATTGAAGATCCCAAAACCCGTCCTGTACCCTTAGTGTAGTGTCGTTAGGACTAGATGATGTAATAGGCTAGACTGATCGTATTTTCATTATCTGTTTTGTCTAAGTCCTGTAAAGGGTATTTGTTGGTCTGAACTTCAGTAGGAAGTTACTTTCCAGAACCCCACGTCATCAGTTGTAAGAGCTCGTGTTCTCAGGTCATTAGCTGACTTCCATCAGTAGAAGAATTCTCATCAGCTAACCCACATCAGTAGAAGAACACAGGACAGAGCTCAGTACCTTCAGAGTCATCAGCTGACTTCGCTTAGTAGTAGATCCTTTATCAGCAGACTCAGACGAAGAAGACAGAGATCGAGTCAGATCTACTATATTCGACAGGAAACGACCCAAGTCTTTAACATCATTCGAAAGTCACCAGAAGATCATATGAGGATGAGTGAGAGTCAACTCAGATGAAGAGTGATGTCTGACAAGTCTCACCTACCACAAACCTCGACCAATGAGAAGCGGTCTAAGCTCTACCTGCTCTGACCAACTAAAGCTGCTCTCATGCACAGTGACCAACTACTCTGCGACAACATTTCGAACATGTGGTCGTTTTCCTTGGACGTTTGTGACATGTGGCATCGTCCCCTCCAACGGACAAATGTCTGGGTCACAACTATAAATATAGAAGCCTTTCCGAGCTCCACGCACGGGATATCTCAAGCTTTCAAAACACTCTAGCGCTTTCACGAAGATCCAGCGAAGAACTTGCTTATTAGAATATCTCTAGTTCTTCTCTCTAGAGTTTCTTTCTTTAGATCCCTCTTCTCTATCTAAGCTCCATTGTCATATCCATAGCTTAGAACCTTCGAAGGAGTTCATGTTGGATATGAGTCAGTAGATTGATACTCAGCTGTTCTAGGGTTAAAAGAAATTGGGGGAAATCATAGTAGTACTATGGAATTGAAGATCCCAAAACCGAGCTGATATCAGTAGATTAGTGTGTCGATAGGATTAGCTGATGTATAGGTTAGACGTGATGTAATGCTTATTATTTTTGTCTAAGTCCCGGTACGGGTTAGTGTTTGACTGAATCTCAGCTGAAGATACTTTTCAGAACCCCACGTCATCAGTGTAATCGCTTGCATTCTTCGTCGGCGCTGATATCAAACTCGGTTGAAGATCCCGCATCAGCCGACCGGACCTCGCAGAAGCATTCTCTACAAGGCCGATGGTCATCGGTAGAAGAACCAAGTGCAAGCAGTATACCTTCGCGATCGACCAACCGACTATCGAAGCTCACTTTATCGGTCCGACGACTCGACCGAAGAAGACGAGACTTTCGAGTATCTGTATCCGACGTAAAAGCGACCCAAGCACTTAAAGTCCCTTCAAATGTTCGGCGAGAAGACATACGAGGTAGTTTGAACGGTCAACTCGACACTCACCAACTACAAACCTCGACCAATGAGAAGCCGACAACGCTTACCTACTCTACACAAGTAAAGTCTGCTCTCATGAACGGTGCGCATTAATCGCCCCGCCGCAACAAAGTTGAATAGTGGCCGTTTTCTTTGGACGCTTGTGACACGTGGCATCGTCGTCTCCAACGGACATATGTCACAACTCACAACTATAAATAGAGAAGGATTTGAAGATTTCAAGAAGAGGAATATACGCGAAATCAAGGGAAATCATTAAAACTCACAACGCTCTAGAACCTTCAAGCTTATCCGAGAGACGAACTAGTTTTCATAACACTTCTTGTAGTTCATCTCTCTAGAGCACTTTGATCCCTATCTTCTCTAGACTAAGCTCATTGCTAGATTCATAGCTTAGATCCGAAGGAGTTCACATTTAGTGAATTGTTCTTGTTGTAAGAACTCCTTCTCGGCTTGGAGAATATTCCCTCCCTTCTAAACTTAGGTTTGGATTGTAAAGTCGCTAAGGACTATAACTTAGAGGGAACGTCCGGTCCGCACGGTATCCCCGCCGAGGCTTGCTCGGAATAATCAACAAGTTCTCCCCGCCTTGTTCGGGACCGTGGACGTAGGATCTTGCGTATCCGAACCACGTTAAATCGCTTGTGTTCATTTCTTGTTTTATTGCATTGCATTCAACCGACTTGAAAATCATAAGTTTGCATAAAACGTATTTTATAAAGTGCACACCAAAAGATTTAACTTGCAAAAACGCGTTTTCAAAAGAGACGACTCGGGCCTAACACTTATCCGCACTACGGTCTCGACCGAGTTTCGTAATACCGACATCGGCCGTAGAAGAGCTCGAAGCCGACTCACTTTGACCCCAGTGATCGAAGGCTTACTTGGCACCGTTCATCGATTTGCAAACATCGGCTTCACTGACCTTCACTGAGAAAAAGAAACAGAGCTCGTGTGTATTCACCCCCCCCCTCTACACCCGACTTTTCGTCTCCGGACCAACAATTGGTATCGAGCATTCGGTGTTCAACCGATCGCCGGTTACGAAATACTTGGTCCTCTCGAACCGATCCACGAAAACCGTTTTCACCGCATAAGCATCTTCTCAGCATCCTTATACTCTTACTCTTACAATGTCTGATATGTCAGGTATTAGGATGGTGCCGATGTTCTCAATAGAGAACTACACGGTATGGCACGTACGTATGGAGGCACACCTAACGTCACTCCACGACAGCATGTCAGATGTCCTAGAGTCAGGACCGATCATTCCCATGATCGACAGCGTAGTATTCTTGCGCTCGGAGGAGGCGTGGGAGCACAAACCGGTGCTAAGGTTCCCAAAGACAAATCCGCCTTCACGCCCGAAGAAAAGAAGTTGCACAACCTTGACCGAGTTGCACGTAATGCCATACCGACTACGCTCGGCTGACTCACATCTCGGAAGGGTACAAGATTGCAAAACGGCGAAAGAGCTATGGGACGCCTTGGCCGTACTGAGCCATGGAACCCCTCAGATCAAAGAGAACAAGCTCGAGCTAGAGCTTCGTGAAGTTCGACGCCTTTGCAATGGAGCCTCATCGAAACCATTGACGAGCCGAGTGTCGGATTCACCAATCAAGTCAATGTTATCAATGGGTTGGGGAGGTCGTTCACCAACAAGGAGATGAACACCAAGATCTTGAGAGCGTTGCCCCTGACGAAGTGGCTTCCATTTGCTACTTATTTACATCGCTCGATCTAAATGCTCTAACTCCCGATGTTATATTTTCGTAATTAAAATCGGAGGAGTTCGAGCATAGCCTACCCCAAAAGTGCTTAAGCGCTCCACCGACACACGGTTCGACCACGCCTTCAAGGCAACGTTAAGCAATACGGAGCCAAGCCTATTTCCTCAAGCAAAGCCGTGGCCACATCGGTAGCAAAGTCTTCGAGACTTCGAGGCCCCGATCGGCCTAGCACCGATGGCTCTCAAATATCGAGGGAAAAGGAGAGAGTCGAAAGCCGAGGAAATACAACCGAGATTCTTCCTTAGGTAAGAAAGACTATCATAAGAAAGAAGAATCTAATCCTTCTACCGAATGCGAGGAAATCGGAGTCCGCTTCCGGTCCATCTAAAGACTCATTTGGTAAGAGCAAAGCAGAACATCTACCGCTACAACCGCAAGAAGGAGGGACACTATCGGCACGATTGTCCCAAACTCTCAGTGCTCAAAGAGCGTAACGGCGAGCCGAAGAAAGAAGTTCGCCGAGAGACGGCAGCCTATATAGCCGGAGAGATATCCGATAACTCAATTGAGGAGGATACATTCATGTATTCTTCGAAGACGAAGCCGCGTTCGTCGCGAGTTGAGGTCGCAAAGACAGTTCCCGATGAGTCGACCGAATACCGTCGATGGCCGGAGAAGAGGCCGAGGTGCATAAGGACCCGTGGATAGTGGACGGCGGCCGCTCGAGACACATGACCTACCGGAAGAGCTCGCCGACCAACTACGTACAAGAAGATGGTCCCGGAATTGAATTCGGTGACAATTCCAAAGGCTACACAAGGGGATACGTGAACGCCGAACATTGGGACCGCCACGGTTCCTAAGAGTAACATATGTTGAAGGACTTCAACATAATCTCCTTTCGGTCAGTCAATTCGTGATAATCTTAACGAGTAATCTTTGACACCGGTTTATCGTGATATTGTTGACAAATCTACGGGGAAAACGGTGTTATCGTGTTCGCGGAGGAAGAACATCTATGTTGCAACCGGAATACCGCGTTGAGAACCCGAGGCTTGCTTGCTCGCACGTACTAAATCGGGTAACAAGTCAGTGGCTATGGCACAAGAGACTCGGCCCACCTGAACTTCAAGACCATGAACAAGCTTGTCAAGAACTCTAAAGTCGAGGACCGCCCAACGAATCGTTTATCAAAGACGTAAATTGTGAAGCGTGCCCGAAGGGAAAGCAAACAAAGAGTAGCAATCCACCTATTCCGTCACCTTCCACCGATGGAATCCTTCAGGTACTTCACATGGACTTATTCGGGCCGTCTCTCCAGGTGACTATAAGAGGCAAGAAGTATGCCCTCGTCGTCATAGACGACTTCTCGAGATATACTTGGGTCATCTTCATCGCCAACAAATCGATGTTCGGACCGAGTTACCTAATCTATCGAAGAAACTCGGTGTGGAAAAGAACATCAAGATTAAGAAGATACGCTCGGACAGAGGAACAGAGTTTCTAAACTCGGTAGTTAAGACATACTTGCGATAAAGAGGGAATTCAAAGCACGAGACATCGGTCGCGCGCACCCCCTCGGCCAGAACGGACTTGCTCGAACGTAAGAACGAGAACTCTCAAAGAAGCAAGCAAGAACGCTCCTCGCAGATTCTGGACTACCGTCAAAGTTTTGGGGCCTGATGCTACCGACACCGCCCGTTACACTCGGGAATCGATCACTACCGACACAAAGCAACACATGAAGACGCCATACGAACCGTGGAAAGGGAGAATTCCTTCTATTTCTCATTTTCATGTTTTCTGACTGTCCTTACTTTATCCACAACAATGGGAAAGATCGGTTGAAGGTCTTTGATAGCAAATCGATCAAGGAGTATTCTTAGGATACTCCCGAGTCGATAAAGCCTTCGTGAGTTTTTAACTATCGAACTCTTTGCGTGGAGGAAAGCCCTCATGTTGTTTTTGATGAATTTGTTACCGAGAACAGGAAAGATACAAAGTCAAGTACCGAGGATGTCGGCAAGCAAGCTACGGGATCTCGAACTAAATGACAAAGCTGAAAAGATCCAAAGCATTGTTGGGATGATGAGTCGAGAAGATGAAGAAATTCGGACTCACCAACAAGTAATGTAGCTAACCTAGTTGATTCTATCGAACGGAATCAACAACGAGTAACTTCGGTCGATGAGGAAGCCCCCGTGGTAACCGAGACCTCTACCGAGAATATAAACTCGGGGGGAACCATTAATGTTCCCGAGCTGAATGCCCCCGAACCCGGAAACTCGGTAGATCCTAACCTTCTTCGAATTACTACGGTCACAAAACAAGTACTCGAAATGCCTAATACACCTACCGGCGTGCGGAAGTGGTATCGAAGAAGAAGCCCGACTCGGGCGTTCGTGGCTCGATGCTCATTCTTCGGATCTTATCATTGGAGATCCATCAGCAACTATAAGGACGAGATCAAGATTAATTCAAGGAGAAAGCTCACTTTACTCTTGTTTTACGTCTACGAAGAACCTCGATCGATAGAGGACGCACTTAAAGATGCTGGACCGGGTCATTGCTATGCAAGAAGAGCTGAACCGGTTCGTCGAAATGAAGTTTGGGAGCTTGTCGACGGACCTAGACATCAGCACGTGATTGGAACTAAGTGGGTCTTCAAGAACAAGCGAGATGAAAACAACGTCATTGTCGAAATAAAGCTCGACTAGTTGCTAAAGGATACGATCGGGCGAGAGGGAATTGACTTTGATGAAACATTTGCTCCGGTCGCCCGATTGGAAGCCATTCGTCTTTTCCTAGCTTATGCAACACATCGGAGATTTAAGGTATATCGGATGGATGTGAAGTCAGCTTTTTCGAACGGCGCATCGAAGGAAGAAGTCTACGTGGAACAACCGCCCGGCTTTCAGCGGGGACATCGAGTGTACGAGACTTAGGAAAGCTCAGTATGGGTTAAAACAAGCACCCGTGGCTTGGTATGATACCCTATCGGACTTTCTACTTGTAAAGGTTTTCAAAAGGGGACGAGTAGATCGCACCCTATTCAGCATAAAGTCGAGAAGATGACATTCTATTGGTGCAAATCTATGTGGACGACATCATTTTCGGTTGCGAAACGAAGTTATATGTCGCCAGTTCGAGAAGATGATGAAGGAGAAATTCGAGATGTCCATGATGGGAGAGATGAATTATTTCCTTGGATTTCAAGTAAAACAATCAGCTAAAGGAATCTTCATCAATCAAGCCAAATACACTCGAGATCTTCTCAAAAGATTCGGCCGTGATTCCGCAAGAAACCGGTCAAGATCCCCATGAACACGAACTTTAAAATCGATCTAGACAAAGAGGGAGCTTCGTTAACTCTACCGATTATAGAGCTATTATTGGTTCTTTACTTTATTTAACAAGCTAGCCGACCCGACATAACTTATCTTTGTAGGTGTATGCGCAAGATTTCGAGCGAATCCCAAGCGAAGTCATCTAGACTCGGCGAAGAAGATTCTGCGATATCTAAGAGGAACACCCGAGGCCGGGTTATGGTATCCTGCCGATGATAATCTAATACCGACGGAGTTATTCGATGTTGATTACGCGAGATGTAGGATAGATCGAAAATCAACTTCCGGAACATGTCGGTTCTAGGCAAAGCAAGCCGATATCGTGGTTTTCAAAGAAACAAGCACTCGGTAGCTACGTCCACTACCGAAGCCGAGTACATGGCCGCAGGAAGTTGCTCGTGCCCGGATCCTTTGGCTTCGACAACAATTGAGAGATTATGGTATAACTCGGGATGAAGTGCCCATCTACCGTGACTCCACCGGGCAATAGCTATAACTCGAACCCGGTTCTACATACCGGATGCAAGCACGTGGACATCCGACACCACTTCATCAGAGACCATGTCGAAAAGAAGGACATCGGGATGGAGAAAATCCATACCGACAAGCAAAGGGCGAGATATACCGACCAAACCACTAGCCGAGAACAAAGTTCGGAGAACTATCGGTTGAGCTAGGTCCGCTCGATCCTACTGAGACAAGTCAGTAGAAGCCGACTACTGATAATAATATACTTAGCAACAATGTGTATCAGTATGGAATCAGCACGACAGGTCAGAAAACTTAGTACAGTGACTCATTGGGAGATGCACACTGTACACAACAAGGGAGAACATGGTCATCAGCACAACCATCCTCCTGATAAATGATGGTAACCGGTGATAAGTTCGATGAAGAGGTTTGCGTAGTATCGTTACTTAATTTGTTCAGAAGCATGCCGCATTTAATGCATCAGTCGCCTGCATTCAGTTGCCTAGGAGCATTTATTCCTTACCATTTATTATGTTTAAGGTTTGAGGAAAGGTCATCAGGACTCCTCGCCTGCGTAATTAATGCTCTTTGTTGCGCATTTAATGCATGTCTTCTCCATTAGCTTTATTACGTATATCTATATTTTTGGCGGCTATTGTAATCATTCTTTTATAACATTTAATCTTAGCCGCCCCTTGATTTTGAAAGATTAAATTTGAACCGTGCGATTCAAACTAAAGATCAAACTCAATATACAAAATCTTTCATCTTCTATCAACTCCTCACTTTTCGCCATTCTCATATCTTAGAGCTTTTTCTTAGCGATTCGAGTTTCCTTCCTTACATCCTCATTCAAACCGCATTGCTATATATCTTTTCAAGCTCTATTTCACGGTAATGTATCAGATGTCTGCTAGCAACTACTAACTTACTCTATTTTCAAGTGCTAATATGTTGTTTTGCAGATTTCAATGGCGAACATTCAAACTCCAGACAACATTGAGGAGATTGTAGCCTCCGAGGATTCTGTTTGAACCTACCTTGGCCTTCCGCCAAGTGGAGATCTCTTTCCTTGAACCCGTGTTTGACGCTTTGGAGCGTTCAGGGTTGGAGATGCTGGTTTCGAAGCACCCCCGTGTTTTTCTCCCTCGACAGGTCGCTCGAAGTTTATTTCAACCGGAAATCTCTAGCGTCGGGAGGAGAGGAATCGTCCTTCTCTTATCGAAGGAAGTCGATTAAGATGAGTGGGAGTCATCTGTTCTTACCTTCGATATTCAAGATGCTCTAGCTCTCTCTTTCGATCTTCCCAACTCCGGCATTTCTCCGATTGGATACAAGGAGAAGGAGATCAATGCATATGTGCGTAAATTCCGTGGACGCAAGGATGTGGCGTTCAAAACGGCTTTACCGAGGAATATGTTGCTACCTCGCATGCAGGTCTAGCTTACGTGGTATCGCACATTCGACAAGTTCGTTGGATCATATGATCAACTGTCCAAACCTAGGATTCACCTGATGATGGCAATAGACGATGGGGTTGAAGTGAACTGGGCCGAGTATTATACTACTCGAGATGAAGGCACGAGCTCGGGAAGTTCACCACATTACCCACCGGCGAGAGGAGGATAGCCGGTGTGGGTAAACTTCTATTCGGAACAAAGATGTACGTTTCGATAGAATGCATAGTTCGGAGGAACTCATTGTTGAGAACTCGGCCTTTGAGGACTCCAAGTACTTTGACAAGAAGTCTATCAAATTTATGACAAAGGCTGGAGCGAGAAAAGTCAATTGGCAAGGGGCCACCTGAACCGAAGAGAGCGGCGTCTCGCTTCCGCCCCCAACTGTCCAAGTACCAAAGAAGAGGAGGTTGGCTAAGAATCGACCTGCTGAGGTCACAGGTGGCTCGGCCACTTACCATTATTCAGCCGGCTCCTCCTTCTATTCAAGAGGAGCAACTACTCGATTCGATATCTTGGAATCGAGGGAGCGACGATCAAGGACAAAGTCCAAGTGATCAGCTACGAGGGAACAGAGTCGACAAGAGGGAACCGTCACCCGAACCTACGCTGAGTGGACAACAACCGACACCACTCGATCGCGTCCTGCGCTGAGATTCAAGAAGAGATACCGAAATTGCCGAGCACGCAGATCTGGTTGAAATAGCAAGAAGGACAAGAGCTCGGATGCTCTTAAGGTTTCGCACTGGGACATTCTTATTGACTTTGCCAAATCCCAGCGGTCACCGGATGAGCTACGACGAGAGGAGCAAGAGCTCCAAGCCAAGATTGGATTCGGAGAGCCACCGATGTGGCGTCTTTCGAAGATTTGAGAGCTTCAATGCTCTATTTACCGAGCTTGAGAGCTGCGACCGCAACGACTCCGCCCCCATCTCCACCTTCCGATAAAGGCGATAATGATGATCAAGATGAGGAGATGGATGGCAAACCCAAGGAAGCGGCACCGGGGAGAATCTGCGAGAGGGACAAACTCACCAAGAGAAGAGCCCAACACCACCCATAGTCACAATCGGTGAGGCTACAACCGCTCCGGAAGTACGGTAGGGGAGCGAGTTGATCTCGTTCTCCGAGCAGAGGCTCGGAACCAGCTCTTATCGGATACAACCCATCGGTTTCGTGTCCTCACGTTACGTCAATAGGGCTATCAAACGCCAAGGTGAGAAAAATCGACTCCTAGCCAAAGATGTTCATTTCAAATGGGAGAAGTACACCAAGGCTTCGGAACGAAGCTCTAAGTAAGTTGGCCGCCGACATCTCCACCCCCTAAAGAGGCTTCTCGGCCGGATTTCAAGGAGATAGTTGAGCGGGCCCTAAGTGCTCAAAAGGCCGATTTATCGGCACGAGTCGGCGGCGCTTGCCGCTCAAAGCATAAAACTTTCTCGGAGCGGTGACTCAAGCGATGAAAACAATTCAAGGCTTCATTGATGAGAGAAACAAGATAGCAACCACCTCTCTTCAAACGGCCATCAAGCAACAAGTGAGGCCTTAAAAGCCATTCGTAAAGAAATGACAGAATCAAATGATCAAGCTCTGCTGAAACTCCGTCGAGAGTCGGCCGCTCGATTGAAGAAATCTAGAGCCGATCGGGAGAAAGACTGGGAAAACTACGCTAACTTGGTCGGTGATTTTGATGACACGGTTACCCGGATCAAAGATTCCGTGCACAACTGGGAGCGGGACGTAAAAGCTATCCGCACCTCCCCGGCGAATATTGCCGATGCCAAAAAGGGGGAAGATATTGTGAAAGATGAACCCGATACGGATACGCCGACGTCCGGATCCTTGAGGGACGAGGCTCGGGAGGCGGGACCCTCCTCGGCAGCAGAGCCCTCGACCGCAGAGATTCGGGGGGGAACGAGGCTCGGGAGGCGGGACCAACTAATCGAAAGGTACATCTACCGAGGTCCTTCTCCTTGATTTCCCACTACAAGCCACCCCCCATCTCCTCTTGGTTTGTGCACATAGACGAAATCGCTCAATTCCTTGAAGAGCCAATGAAGAAGAAGAGTCTCAAAAGCCGCCGCAGAGGTCGGGGAAGGAAATCGCCATCGAATCCACTACTCCTTCCTCCCCGATCAAGAAGTTTAAATCAAAAGCGGAGCAAGAGGCATTCGACCTCGGAATAGCCCAAGAGCTGCAAGACAATTTGGACCGGGAGCGTCGGCTAGAGGAGGCAGGTGAAGCAAGCAAAAAAAGCCTAAGGGCAAAGCCGTCGTGGGCAAAGGAAAGAGAAAGGTCATTAATACAAATGAAGAGCAAAAGAAGAAAGCCCAAGAAGAATTTGCTAAGGCTCTTCCGATCGAAATCAAAGCTACTCGCTCGAGTATTCCCATATCTACTCTTACACCCGAGCGGATAGCGAGAAGATCAAACGACACGGGAGGCGACGCGCGCAAGGACCGAGTCTCGGACGAGGAGACACTAGAGCGGCCGCTCTCCGTGAGAAGAAAAGGATGGGCCGACCCGGCAAGAATGAAAAGCCTATCTCGATAAACCAAAGGCCGATCCAAGAAGGCGGATCCCGAGAGGATCTAAGTTCATCGGGGGCCCCCACATCAAGCAACAACCGATTCAAGCATGTGGATAAGTGGGTGCCGGCTGATATGAATGAACATTGGGAGAGATTGAAAGAAACTTTTATCAAAGGCTACTACGTATGGCGCATTTACCCACTTGATCGCCCCACCGATCAGCTCTTTGAGGAGTTGATTACGAGATTTAATGTTGAATTCGGTGAACGGCTGAAGCAAGTCATGGAATCACGGAATGTAACCTTCCGTGCCCCAGGCTTTCCGACGTATTCCACCGCCGAGACTTGCTAGTGGGCTCGGCGAGCACTAAGGACATAGAAAGAGAAGTGGAGGAAGCCGCCTGCGCCCGAGCCTCGCTCCCGGAAAGGCGGATGATAACTTGGAGATCCGGGAGATTCGAGCTAGAGTGTATAAATACTATTACCGGATCCCCCGAGGAAAAATCCACTGACTTCAAGAAGAAAACGCAGAAGTTCAAGAAGCAGCAGCAGTGATTTTTTTTCCTCATCTTTTGTAATAGCATAGGAACTCTGTAATTCTTGATATATATATCAGTTCCTCTGCTTGCTAGACAATTACTCATTGTCTTTCGGCCTTTTACTTTGTGTTTACACTACCGATCACCAAGTGATCTCGACACACACTCACATCGGTTTCTACGATCTTGCCTTTCTCTCACCTTTGGAGTTCATTTACTATTATCGCTTTTTCCTCGGATGCTTTAAGGGGGAAATTGTTGTCGATAGGACACTATCTTTAATAGATATTAGAGTATAGAGGTTTTGGCATCATCAATTAGGGGGAAATTGTTGGATATGAGTCGGTAGATTGATACTCACTGTTCCAGGGTTAAAAGAAATTGGGGGAAATCATAGTAGTACTATGGAATTGAAGATCCCAAAACCGAGCCGATATCGGTAGATTAGTGTGTCGATAGGATTAGCTGATGTATAGGTTAGACGTGATGTAATGCTTATTATTTTTGTCTAAGTCCTGTACGGGGTAGTTGTTGAACCGATCTTCGATGAAGATACTTTTCGGAACCCCAGCGTCATCGGTGTAATCGCTTGCATTCTTCGTCGCCGCTGATATCAAACTCGGTTGAAGATCCCGCATCACCGACCGGACCTCGCAGAAGCATTCTCTACAAGCCGATGGTCATCGGTAGAAGAACCAAAGGCAAGCGTATACCTTCGCGATCGACCAACCGACTATCGAAGCTCACTTTATCGGTCGGACGACTCGACCGAAGAAGACAGACTTTCGAGATCTCGTATCCGACGTAAAAGCGACCCAAAGACTTAAAGTCCCTTCAAATGTTCGCAAGAAGACATACGAGGTAGTTTGAACGGTCAACTCGACACTCACCAACTACAAACCTCGACCAATGAGAAGCCGACAACGCTTACCTACTCTACACAGTAAAGCCGCTCTCATGAACAGCCGCATTAAGCGCCCGTCGCAACAAAGTTGAATAGTGGCCGTTTTCTTTGGACGCTTGTGACACGTGGCATCGTCGTCTCCAACGGACATATGTCACAACTCACAACTATAAATAGAGAAGGATTTGAAGATTTCAAGAAGAGGAATATACGCGAAATCAAGGGAAATCATTAAAACTCACAACGCTCTAGAACCTTCAAGCTTATCCGAGAGACGAACTAGTTTTCATAGAACACTTCTTGTAGTTCATCTCTCTAGAGCACTTTGATCCCTATCTTCTCTAGACTAAGCTCATTGCTAGATTCATAGCTTAGATCCGAAGGAGTTCACATTTAGTGAATTGTTCTTGTTGTAAGAACTCCTTCTCAGTTGGAGAATATTCCCTCCCTTCTAAACTTAGGTTTGGATTGTAAAGTCGCTAAGGACTATAACTTAGAGGGAACTCGTCCAAGGTGCACGGTATCCCCGCCTGAGGCTTGCTCGGAATAATCAACAAGTTCTCCCGCCTTGTTCGGGGACCGTGGACGTAGGATCTTGCGTATCCGAACCACGTTAAATCGCTTGTGTTCATTTCTTGTTTTATTGCATTGCATTCAACCGACTTGAAAATCATAAGTTTCGCATAAAACGTATTTTATAAAGTGCACAGCCAAAAGATTTAACTTGCAAAAACGCGTTTTCAAAAGAGACGACTCGGGCCTAACACTTATCCGCACTACGGTCTCCGACCGAGTTTCGTAATACCGACATCGATCGGCAGAAGAGCTCGAAGCCGACTCACTTTGACCCCAGTGATCGAAGGCTTACTTGGCACCGTTCATCGATTCTGCAAACATCGGCTTCACTGACCTTCACTGAGAAAAAGAAACAGAGCTCAGGTGTATTCACCCCCCCCCCTCTACACCTGACTTTTCGTCTCCGGACCAACAGTTCACATTTCGTGACTGTTCTTATTGTAAGAACTCCTTCATAGTTGGAGAACATCCCCTCCCCTTCAAACTTCGGTTTGGATTGTAAAGTCGCTAAGGATTATAACTTAGAAGGGTCTGTCCAGTGCACAGATACCTTGCTGAGGCTTGCTCAGATTAATCAACAACACCTCCTGTTCAGCAGGACCGTGGACGTAGGATCTTGCGTATCCGAACCACGTTAAAAACCGCTTGTGTCATTTACTGTTTTATTGCATTGCATTCAAACTATCTTACAAACTCATACTTTGCATAAAACGTATTTGAAAGTGCACTAGCCAAAATTATTTGGTTTGCGAAAAACACGTTTTCAAATCGAGACGAAGTCTATCGGGCTCTACACACTTATCCGCACTAACTCTCCGCCTGAGGATTTAATATTGATAGAAGTCAGTAGGAGAAACTCAGTAGTTGAGTCACTCTGACCCGCGATCAGAAGGTTACTATTTGACACTGTTCATCAGTTGCAACCTACAGCCCAGCTGTCCTTCGCGTTTGAGAAAAAGAACTTGTACTCAGGTGTATTCACCCCCCCTCCCCTACACCTGACACTCGTCTCCGGACCAACATAGTTGGTCACACTCTATTTTCACTAAGCTCATTACCATATATATATATATAGCTTAGATTGAAGGAGTTCATATCTTGAATTGTTATTTTTATAAGAACTCCTTTCAGTTGGAAACCTTAGACAAACCTTAAGTAGTCGGTGTGTTTGTTTGTAAAGTTGCTTAGAGCTGTAACTAAGATCCAGTCTATCATGCACATAGACCGATTGAAACTTATCAGTATAAATACAAGAAATCCTATGAAGACAACAAGAGTGGATGTCGGATATTATTAATCCGAACCACTATAATCTGTCTTGTTATTACTTTATAAATATAGCGTCACTTGTATAAAACTGATTTACAAAAGCATACAAGTGATATTTTCTGTAAAACCTCAAAATGAGCACAAGCATTAAACTTGTATGGTTTTAGGAAACAATCATCTTGAGTAACATGACTAAAATTGAGCTTATGCATTCCGCACAAAATATCAATATAGCATAAGTCTACGAATTGACAAAAGACAAGCAAGTGACATCCAATATTTAATAGACTCTCGAACGATCAGGAAGCATATCTCGAAATACTGAATTTTGACTCAATAAGTAAACATCAATATATACAGACTTTCGTGTTTAAAGTAAGAAATTGAACTGATCAGGTGTATCGACGTCACGTTTGGGGACCAACATGAAGTATATTAAGTGCATGATTGTGGTAGAATTTAAAAAAAAAAAAAATCATTCTAGTGTAAGAAATCTGCAAAATTAAGTGATTGGAATATGGTGCAATATAATCTGGTTGAGAATATAACAAATAAAAAAATAAAAAAAATGATTGACTACCCCTTGAATCAGAAGTCGGAACACAACGAGATCACCTTCGCCTATCTTCAGCTCTTGGTCTTTTCCTAACTCTTGCCTCATCCACGCCGCCGCCGCCGCCGCCGTCGTGCTCACTCACAACCACCGTCGCCTTGATTCTAGCCGTCAAAGTATGTTTCTCGGTTCATATTTTAAGTTGATTAAGTGTTCTCTCATCTCTGTTCATATTTACTAATTTAAGTGTTCATCTTTGTTCATACTTCACATTTTAAGTTTGATGTGGGTTTTGGGTTCTTGCTCTGTTTTTACGAAGGAAGCTTCCTTGTTCAAATTGCAGTTCCTGGCGGTTGTTGTGGGAAAAGATTGTTTCTTGAGGTGTATTTGATGTGGGTTTTTGGTTTCTTTCTCCTTACTGTTTATAGCGAATTTGCAAATTATACGTTTTGGGAGGTTTGTTGTTTTCAGTTTGTGTCTTGAGCATTCTTAGTGGGGTTTATTAATTGTAAAGTTGTTTTATGTTAGTGTAGATAGTGGAATGAAATACGAATTATTGAATTATTCACCATTCAACTCCACTCTCGAACACTTGAATATCATAGAAACCTTCTTTGATCTCATCTTATATTCTTTTCAGAAAACATGCTATGTTCAGGTCGAATTCTAGCAGTTTCTCCTGCTATGATGCGGATTGAGTCATCCGAACCCAGATGCTATCTCCACAGAAAGCTCCAACCTAGCCTGAAATTGCGAGCCATGGCGTCAGACGCCGGCGCATCCTCTTTCTCGTCCGATGATAAGTCTTCCACGCCGTAAGAGATATGAATTTAATTTTTGTTAATTTAGTGGTTTACGGAAATATTCTGAATTTGATTTGTTTTTATTTTAATTGAGATGTGATGCAGGTTTTGTATAATTGAAGGGCCTGAGACAGTTCAGGATTTTGCAAAAATGGAATCACAGGAGATTCAGGATAACATTCGGAGTCGGAGAAACAAAATATTTTTGCTAATGGAGGAGGTCAGTTTTCTTCAATAGGCAGAAGCATAAGATCTGTGTGAAAAAGAAAAAAAAAGTATTTCGATTACTAATTACAAATAATTTTATTGAATTTAGAATTTTTTTTTTGAAGCCTTGTCTAAGTTGTGTTGAATCCATTGGTAGGTTCGCCGGCTTAGGATACAACAGAGAATAAAAAACACCGAGCTTGGAATTGGGAAAGAAGAGGCAGATAATGAGCTTCAAAACTTCCCATCTTTCATTCCCTTTTTGCCTCCTTTGGTAAAGGCCTTTCTATTACAATATTGGCATTGTCTGGTCTATAGCATTTATGGCTTAACCTGTAGCGCAGAGATAGCAACTGATAAGCATATCCTATGCAGAACTCCACGAACCTTAAGCAGTACTATGCTACTTGTTTTTCTCTCATTGCTGGAATCATGCTCTTCGGTGGACTTCTAGCACCCACTGTAAGTTCTAAAGATGAAAGTATGCTGTTCCACATTGCTTTCTCATTAATTCCCGGTGTATTTTGAGTTGCTCTCTTCTATCATAGTACCCCTTTTTAAAATTTATTATACTTTTGCGGCAACTACAATAGATTTCTTGATCGCTTTGTGATGACTCTCAAGAACTAAAATGATATTTTCTACCAAAAAAAGGAACTAATAAAGGATTTAGACCACCATCGTTGTGATTCCAATTACATGACTACAATTGTTAGATAATGGTTCGATGAGTCGAAGATTTCTCCCAAAATCAAGGCGGCGCCTTGCCGTTTCTATTTCAGAAAATAGTGATGCCCTAATACAATAAGTTCTGGGGTTTAAGTATGACAAGCCCAAAACACGACTTTAACTACTAAAGGAAATACGGATAATTAAATAACAACAAAACATAATTCATAATTAAATTAGACAACTCTACTCTCGTCCCCCATCCTATTCCTCCTCAAATACACCTTCCAAGACCTCGCGTCGCCCACATCATCTTCGAGTCCCGGTCCTCCTTCCTCGTTCATATCAATTTCCTCGCCCTCAAAATTTGCCTTGTCCCCAAGGCAGAATGACGGGAACTGAGAACGCAGCTCTTCCTCTTCCAATTCTGCCCAAGAAGCTTCTTCCTCCGGTATGTGCTTCCAGCGCACTTAAACTTCCCGAAACCGTTGATTACCCACAGAACGAGTACGAAACTGGAGCACTTCTTGTGGTTCAAAGCAGACTGCCTCGTTATCCTCCAGCACTTCAGGTAAATCACCCTCCATGGGATGTTCGCCAATAGCTCGTTTCAGAAGACTAACATGGAATACGAGGTGGATCCGGCTGCCTTTCGGAAGTTTCAGTTTGTAAGCTACAACAGCCACTCGCTTCTGCACCTCAAGGGTCATAATACTTAGCTGCCAATTTTGTATACCCATGAGTGGCTAATGAGGACTGACGATACGGATGCACCTTGAGGAGTACCTGATCTCCTACTGCATAATCGACGTTGCGGCGATGTTTGTTTGCTTGGGAACGCATGTAGTCTTGGGCCGACGGAGATTGAATTTCAGTTTGTGTAGTGCGGCGTTGCAGTCTTGGAGGAACTCAGATAATGCAGCCACCTTGCAGTCCTCGGGTAAGAACTGATGCAAAGTAGGGGGCGGTCGTCCATAAACCACCTCGAAATGAGTGGTTTTAGCGGCAGTTTGAAACGAGGTATTGTATGAGAACTCTTGCCATGCCAGCCACCCAACCCATTTCTTCGACTGATTGGAGGAAGAACACCTTAAATACGTTTCAAGGGTCCGGTTCAGCACTTCCGTTTGACCATCTGTCTCCGGATGATACGAGGTACTAAATTTAAGTTGCGTCCCTTGTGAGTGAAAGAGTTCCTGCCAGAACGAACTCATGAAGAGAGGGTCCCGATCACTCATGATTGATCGCGGAAACCCGTGCAGCTTTACTACGTGAAGGATAACTACTTTCTTTGCGGTCATCAGCGGTTTAAGCGGCACAAAATGATCATATTTCGATAAGCGGTCCACCACCACCATAATACTCGAAAACCCGAGAGGAGGGAGCCCGGTGATGAAATCAAGGGAGATGTCCTCCCAAACTAGATCTGGAATGGGGAGGTGTTGGAGATGTCTCGCTGAGGTCTCGAATTATACTTAGCTTGTTGACAGATTAAGCAAGCTGCCACGTAAGATCTGACCTTGCTGAACATACCCTTCTAGTAAACACTCCCCGCTAGGCGTCGGTAAGTTCGCAACACTCCCGCATGTCCGCCAGTCGGAATGGAATGAATTGATGAAGTAATTTCGGTATCCGCGATGAAGAAGAAGATAACACCACGCGACCCTTGAAGAACAATCTGCCATTAACCACCGAAAACCCCACCAGCCCATTCTGATTTTGCTGGAGCTGCTGGATTAGCCCCATGATTTCTGGGTCCGTTTGCTGTTCGGCCTATATCTCCGAAAAATCAGACCAGTCCACCCTACTAAGGGCGAGACATTCTGCCTCCCCTTCGTGTCGTCGGGATAGAAAATCCGCTGCTTGATTTGTTGCCCCCGCCTTGTATTCTATCGTGAAATCATATCCAAATAATTGATGATCCAATGTTGTTGGGCCGGCGTAGCGATCTTTTGATTAAGAAGGTGGTGTAGGCTTTGGTGGTCAGTCCGTACCACAAACCGCCGGCCCACTAGATACGGCATCCAGTGCTGCACCGCCATAACTAGCCCCATAAGCTCTCGCTCGTACGTCGAACACATAGCCACCATATTCCCCAATGCCTTGCTGAAATACGCTTTTGGTTTTCCCTCTTGCATGAGAACCACCCCGACTCCACTCCCTGAGGCATTGCATTCAACAACGAATAATTTATGAAAAATTGGCATCCGAAGAATAGGGGAGGATGTCAGGGCATTCTTCAACTGCACGAATGCCTCTTTTGCAGCCGTCATCCAAATGAAACGGGAAGCATATTCCTTTTTAGCAATATCGTAAGGGGGCGTGTGATGATACCATAATCTTTAAGAAAGCGCCGGTAGTATCCTGTCAATCCAAGGAAACCCCGAATGCCTTTAACTGAAATTGGACGAGGCCAGGAATGCACCGCACGCACTTTTTCCGGATCCATTTGTACACCCGTAGTAGAGATTATGTGGCCAAGATAGTTGACTTGCAAACTAAAACCTTTTCCAGATGCTACTTATGTTCCGCCCAAGTTTTGCTAAAAACTAGTATATCATAAAAAAAAAACGAGGACCCATCTCCGCAGCCATGGGCTGAAAAGATCATTCATGATCAATTAAAAGGTGGCGGGTGCGTTGGTTAATCCGAAAGGTATTATGAGGAATTCGTAATGCCCGCCATGGGTCTGAAATGCCATTTTTTGCACATCATCTTCGTGAACACGAATTTGATGGTATCCTGATCGTAAATCGATCTTCGAAAATATGGAGGCCCCCTTGCCAACTCGTCGAGCATTTCCTGGATTACAGGGATTGGGTATTTGTCGAGTACCGTCACTTTATTCAATTCTCGGTAATTTATGCAGAAGCGCCAGCTTCCATCCTTTTTCTTGACAAGAAGTACCGGGCTCGAGAAGGCACTCGCACTTGGCCGGATAATGTCAGCCTTAATCATATCGTGCACCAGTTTTTTGATCTCGTCCTTCTGAATTTGACGCCCGCATGTAAGTTAATCCGATGGTCCGCCTATGTACACGGAGGCAGCCCATCACGCTTGCCAAAAACTTCCGAGTGCTGATCAAGAATTCCTTTCAATACTCCATTTTCACCTCCTGCTACCTCAAATTATCCCACTGCGTACAAGCAGTTAGTAGCTGGAATTATCATCACGCTAAGCTCAACTTTCTCGAGTTTTAACATAGATTTGAAAGAGACTTCCTCGCGGCCAGCCACGCCATTTTCGTTCAGCTCAACCATCGTATCAGCTACCTCAAAACGAACTCACTGCATGCGCCAATTGATGTGAGTTTCACCAAGTTTTTCCAACCATACCATGCCCAAGATCAGATCGATCCCGCCCAAAGGAAACGCAAAATAATCTTCTCGAAATGCATATGGTCCCAAATCTAGAGGTAGATCCTTACAAACGCCGATGGCCTTCGTCTTATGGCCATCCCCCAACATCACGTCAAAGCGGTTGCTCTCGTCCACGTGAGCCCGTAACGTCGTAGCCAATCGATTAGAGGTGAAATTGTGGGTTGCCCCAGTATCGATCAGGACAGAGATCGATCTTCCCAACATTTTCCCCTCCAATCTGATAGTTCTAGGGCCGATATTCCCATAGTTGAACACAAAGAAAGTTTCGCCATTTTCCCTCTGTTATTTACTTAGCATCATTCGCTTCTTTGTTCTCCAACTCTTCCTCTGCCACTAACTCCTCTAACTCAATATTTGGATCTTCCTCATCCGAGACTAGCAACACCCGTAGACCTTTCATCAAACACACGTGTTGGGTAGGATGGTACGGAACCTTGCACCGAAAACCATGCCCATGTCGACGAAGATTTTCTTTCTCTGCGTCGGTCATCCTTCGATACTGGGCATGGTGCGGAGCTCCCTCACCCATGGTTTTGCGTCCGTGAGTTTCGATTTCCTTGATTTGCAATCCGAGTGGAGCAGACAATGCTAACCTCGGTGGAGGCGCCCCGAGCTTGGGGGCAACATGATAGGTGCGCGAACTCTGGGTAACAACGGACTAACTCTGCCATTTCTGATCCACTGGGGCAAGGGTCAGATTAGCTTCGGCTATACGCGTGATTTTGACCGCCGCCTCGACGTCTACTGGATAGAATCGGCCAATCTTTGAAGAAACAAACTTAGAAACCTTTCTTTCGCCAAGTTGGGAACTTGGTTGGACAATTGCATGAACTTGTCCACATACTCCAACACCGTCCCTTACTGCCGCAGTGTAGTTAACCCCCCAAATGCATCCCCTTCGCCCGACATATCGAAGCGCTTAATTAACGCTTGTACAAATGTATCCCAAGTAAACGTACCCCTTTCTCGTTTAGTCCATCGATACCACTTTAAAGCTTGACCTTCCATCGCCACCATGACCAGTTCCAGTTTGCGCCCTTCCGTACACTTGTGAATATCGAAATGCTGGTCCACTCTTGTTAGCCACCCTATAGGATCCTCCCGGTTAAAAACCGGCAGCGGTGGCACCGCCACCTCCACTCCGCCTTTTCCCGTTAGATTTTCACCATTTTCAGTCTCCGGCGGTGGTCCACTCTCTAATGTCGAACCACCGGAGCCATCCTTGTGCAACACCTCAATTAATTTGGTTAACTACTGCTCTAATTTATCGAATCTCCCTCCTGCTAACATTCGCTCTTCCGAGAGCACCCTTAAGGTTTCTTCAATTTCTTTCAATTTCGTCTCCACGCCGCCGAGACGTGGTTCACTTCTGCAGTTCGAGTTGTCACCATCGAACCCCTAAGAAGTCCACGTTCACCGCACCAATTTGTTAGATAATGGTTCGATGAGTCGAAGATTTCTCCCAAAATCAAGGTGGCACCTTGCCGTTTCTATTTCAGAAAATAGTGATGCCCTAATACAATAAGTTATGGGGTTTAAGTATGACAAGCCCAAAACATGACTTTAACTACTAAAGGAAATACGAATAATTAAATAACAACAAAACATAATTCATAATTAAATCAGACAGCTTTGCTCTCATCCCCCATCCTATTCCTCCTCACATACACCTTCCAAGGCCTCGCGTCACCCACATCATCTTCCAGTTCCGGTCCTCCTTCCTCGTTCATATCAACAATACACACATTGACATTATTACTGCTTGAAATCTCAAAGAACCGAAAAGTGGTTTTTTGAATGTTGTAAACCCATAGGATGCCTGAAAAAGAAAATCTAAGCACGTTTGTCTTTTTTTTGTTAAATTGTAAAAGGTCTTAACTGTTAGAAATGGTGTGCACAAATACCCTCGAAATTTACCGCAGAGAGCAAATATGCCCCTAAAGTATGTCGTGGGGTAAACATGTACAACTTTTTAACAAATGGTGCAGATATATCCATCACTTTTGTCTCCTTCAAGCTATTGCCAGTTTGTGGGGGCAAACATGTAAATTATCGTGCATTGCAGCTCCCTTTTCACCTTCACCTCAGCATTCAGATTAGTCAAACACTAGGACATTAATTCTCAAATAATTGAAACTCCAAAGAATTTACAGCATGTAAACAAAAAAAGTTCTCACCCATAGATCTAATAACTAAGATACCATTCTGATCCCAGACTTAAGTTAATTATTTACATACTTACTATTTAAGAAAAAGTTGAATTCAAAATCTGAATGAACATCATGTTCTTGCAGTAATCTTGATCAAAGAGTAAGGCAAAAATCTCAAAGCATTTACCCAAGTTGGAAATGAAAACCATGAAATATTAATTAGGCAGCCAATCGAACAATGAAGGAATTCTAGACTTAAAACTCTTTTTATCAAGAGAATCAACGCAAATTTAGTCTAGAGAAGACGGACAGTCTCGAAGACAATAATTAAAGTTCCAACAATTATCACCTCTTTTCGAAAGAAAGAACTGGGAGATCATCACGATCAAGAGCTATTGCCTTAAATCACAGTTCACTCAAATTGATCCCTAAATCTAGTAATACTGTATAGAGAGCTGTTTTGAATCTTCGATTTTGTGTCGTGAAGACCAAAGCGTTGCAGAGTAGTGATCAGTACGTGAGATCAGCGATGTATACGTGCACATGAGGGTCATCGAGAACAAGATTCCGCATTGAGACAAGAGTCGAAGAAGTCGCTCTTACTGAAGGAGAAGCAGAGTGAGAAGATTTACATATTTTCCCCTCAACCCTATCAGCTGTTTGCAGGGTGTTAACTATTGGATATATTTGCACCACTTTTTTAAAAAAGTGTACATATTTGCCCCAACATACTTCAAGGGCATATTTGCTCTCTGCAGTAAACTTCGAGGGTATTTGTGCACCTTAACCCAATTGTAAACCTATTCTAAAGTTGTTGTGACTATAGATAATTATGAAGCTCGTTGAGTAGCCAATGGCTTTATATAGAAAGATGGGATGACTTAGTTAATACTTGCTCACGTGAGGATCACCTCCATTTGAGTGTTTCTCATGCTGCATAACACAATATTGGGATTCACCAAATTGGATGTGAAGAGTGCATTCTGAATCAAGTTAACATATATTCCCTCCGTCACATAGATTTTGTCCCATTTTCCTTTTTGAATTGTCCTTTAGATCTTGTCCCATTTTCTAAAATGTCAAGATCTTGTGGCTGTGATTTACACACAATTTGAGGGATCTACAACTAAACTTTATATACAACTAACAACTCTTCTTAATAACCGCGCCGTAAAGAAATGGGGACAAGATCTATGTGACGTAGGGATTACTATTTTTAAATCACAAATAATATGACATTTTGAAGGAATTTGCAGATTTAGGAAAATCAATGACATATACTCATTATAAATAACCTATATACTGAGATGCATCCACAAGACCTTTCAATATTCCACACCTCATCCCTTCCCAAAAGACAAACATATCAAATTCCTTGGATAAGAAATTTTTATTATCTCGACAGTTGGATCAGTTCGGGAAGCCATAATGATTTGCAAATATTTCTACCTACTGTTTCATGAGTACTTTCTGCATATTCAATAGTGCCCTTGATTGGGTAAATTGAATAATAGATACAAGAAAATGTATCATGTAGTGTCTTATTTTGACCAACCTCCAAAACACTGGATGGACTTTTGACCAACCGTCAAAACATTTTCTTGAGCCTAAAGATGCTATGTCATGGTTGGTGGCATAAAATCGCATATTTGAAATATAAATTATTGTAATACTATTGCTTCCAATACAATAGATCATTCTGCTAATAAGTATATCTTCTGTCGAAGAAGAAAAGATGGACCAGAGATTTAGGCAAGCAAAAACTAAAGAATAAATGAGAAAAATGTTTAAGAATATCAAAGTGACCAAGCAAGTTCATTGCCCATTTTCTCAGTTATTTTGGCTAATTGTTTTTATGAGAAAGGAACAAAAATTTATGTATATTTTACATTTTAACTTTAGATATTGGATTAGTAGTGCATCCATACAAAAAGGAAGCACAACATGCTAGCACAAAAAATTGTTGGAATAGTGCCTCGACATAGAACTAGGTCCAGCTATCTTGACCACAATTGTGCAATAAGAGCATCTGCATATCCAGTAAATTTTGATGTTTGACAGGTGACAAACCCAACTTTCTTATAATTAGAGACCAAGAAGGGTAGGCTGGTCTTAGAAGTCTAAGAAGATCTATATTTTTTTGTATACACTCTTGAAGTTACAACTCTTATTATCTCCATGTAGTTTCATTTCTCTAGGCATTTTAACACATGTTATCTTCCCTTCAAGTTTGTGCATGAAACTTGCTAACTGAGTGTTATTGTGTTCTCTTCAATTTTGTTTTATTCCTCTGTCTTTGAAACAAATCTTATCCTGTAGTTTCTTTTAATAGGATTCTTTCAATGATAATTTTTCATTATAAATTTATGCCCATATCTTGATTTCTTTTCCATATGCATATGTAAGTATTTGGATGTATAATTCAATATGGAACCAGAAGAGAAGTTTTGCGTCATTTTAGCAGACAATGGCTCTACCATATTAGCTGATGTGGAGCGATTGGACGAAACGGAAGAAAGGGAGACGGACGCTGCATGGTTTGCATGCGATCGGCGGATCGACGTGGACGTGGAGGGCTCGAGTAATTGGCTTATATAATTCTTATTTTATTATCTATATTTTATTTTAGGATGTTTTAATATTTTTGGGCTTGTTTTATTAGGCTTTTTAATGTGGGTATCCATCTTATACTATAAATATGGGATGAGAGCCCTAGGTTATGCATGCTTTGAAATTGGAACTGAATCGGCAAGACTCAATGTCTTGAGGGCGGAACCGTGCGGTTTCGAGGGACCTAAATTATTTAGGGTTTGATCTTGATTTTCGTTTCCTGTTAATATCAAAGTACTGAGTTTGTTTGCTTATATAAATTCTGCTGATCGAGAGTTAAGGAAGTATCGTGGTGAAATTCTCGGAAGCGTGATTAGGGTTTGCAAGCTTATTTCAATTTTCGTTTCATATTTGATATTAAATTATTGAAGTTGTTTTCCTATATAGTTCGGTAAATAGGAGTACAGATTGCAAACGAGAATTCCTTGTGATTGAAAAGTAGAGTTGCAGCGAGAGGAGAAAATTGATTTCGTTTCTTGTCGTTTCTTGTTTCTTTTTCGGTTTTCACCATTAGCCCTATAGTAGTATTCTTATTTAGCCCCCTTGTTTTCTATTGTATTCCTTAAAAGTCTGAATAGCTTGCAATCCTTGTAATACCTTTTGCTACATTTTCAGCTGGAGCTAAAACTTGGATTAGGAGGGACTTCATACAGTGATTTTATCAGTAGCATGCATCTTCCAATGCAATTGAGGTAATCATCGTGGATTCTTTATTACCTCTGGATGTTCATATGATGCAGTGCATTTGGCATGTTCTGCGTCTTGCTTTAAGTCCATTCTTTTAGAAGGGTCTGGTTAGATGTCAGAATCATGCTGCGCAGTGGTTCCGTGAATTTCTATTGAAGGTGTACGGATTTTGCTATCAGTTTAGTAGCTGCATAAGTTCAATACTGTTTGTTGAATCACGTCTTTTGCTGTTAATGTTCTTAACATAACTCTATGAACTCTGCAGTGAAGTTGACCCTATTGTGGCGTCGTTCTCGGGCGGAGCAGTTGGAGTAATATCTGCTTTGATGGTGGTGGAGATAAACAATGTGAAGCAGCAGGAACATAAGAGATGCAAGTACTGCCTTGGTACAGGTAGTAAATACTAAAATATATGCTACCATTTCATTAATTAATGTTAAATGTACATCAACTTCTGATTTCAGCTGTTTTAAAATCTGAAATGCATATGGAACTTGTTTGATTACAGGATATCTAGCATGTGCTCGGTGTTCAAATACTGGATCTCTTGTTCTTATAGAACCAGTCTCGACTTTGAATGGCGGAGATCAGCCATTATCACCACCTAAGACAGAGAGGTGCTCAAATTGTTCAGGGTCAGGAAAGGTACATTCATATTCTTTCCTCCTCTCACTAACCAATTAATTCTATAAACATGTCTCATCTCTCTGTTTTGCAGGTTATGTGCCCTACGTGTCTATGCACAGGGATGGCTATGGCGAGCGAGCACGATCCGAGGATCGACCCCTTCGACTGATCTGATTGCCGGTTTTAGAAGAATTCACACCACATTTTACACCAACCTAAACATCCTAACCTCACCTCAGATATTGTACTATGCCTGTGGTTATAAAGCACATGCTCCACCTGACTTCTGAGCTTGAGTATATAGTTCCTATACAAACATTTATTAACTGTAAATTTGTGGTGGTTTAAACTGCAAACAGAATAATATAGCTTCATGTATTGTGCAATTTTACCAAATATAGTCAAATTCATCCAAGGATTCATTTAGCAAAGGAAGGTAATAATAACTAAAATTAGTGTAATTATCAAATAATAAAAATTACAATAAATGTCTCTATCTCTGCTGGTCTCTACCTCTAGTTACACTCACAAGCATTGCAGTTTCACTCCCGAATATCGAAAAAACGATAGATGTAACAAATGACATCACTTCATACCCTCAAAATCATAGTTGAAATTATTCAGTTATATATTCCAAATATATTCACATGTCAAGAAATTTAATTGAGATATGATTACAAACCACTCAAATTCAAATATTCATTTGACAGATTCGGTGTCAACATATGATATAATATACTCTTTTCATTTGAAATTTTATTTTGTACGATGGTCTCCCTTATTTTAGGTGAATTTTATCTCTACTTTAGGGTAGAAACAATGTTTCGTTTCAAAGAGTTTTTCCCTATTTATCTCCTTAAAAAATATTTCATAATATTCTTTTTTTTTAGTTTTACAAATTAAATTAAAATACAATTTGTTGGATTATGAGTCAGTGGTTCGTCTTAACAACCACTTTGAGGATACTTAGTATTATTTTATCAGTAGTTCTTGTAATAGGACTTATCTGTTTATCGGTAGTGGGGGAAATCATAGTGTTTCATTGCTATGGAATTGAAGATCCCAAAATCGTCTTGTATCCTTTGTGTAGTGTCGATAGGACTAGATGATGTAATAGGCTAGACGAATTATATTTTTCACTATCGTTCTTGTCTAAGTCCTGTACGGGGTAAATGTTGGATTGATCTTCAGTAGGAAGTTACTTTCCAGAACCCCACGTCATCAGTGTAAGGGCTTGTGTTCTCTAGTCATAGCTGACCTCGCTCAGTAGAAGACATCTCTCCAACTGACCTACATCAGTAGAAGAACACTATATTCAAGCTCAGTACCTTCAAGAGTCATCAGCTGATCTCGCTCAGTAGAAGTGTTGTTATTAGCAGACTCAGACGAAGAAGACAGGGATCTTATCAGGTCTATTGTATCCGACAGGAAACGACCCCAGTCTAACTTCATTCGACAGTCAACAGAAGATCATACGAGGATGAGTGAGAGTCAACTCCGATGAAGACCGATGTCTGACAAGTCTCACCTACCACAAACCTCGACCAATGGGAAGCAGTCTAAGCTCTACCTACTCTGACCAACTAAAGCTGCTCTCATGCACAGTAATCAACAACTCTGCTGCAACATTTCGAACTTATAGCCGTTTTCCTTGGACGTTTGTGACACGTGGCATCGTCCTCTCCAACGGACAAATGCCTGGGTCACAACTATAAATAGAGAAGCATTTTCGAGCTCCACGCATGGGATATCAAAGGGACTACACGCTCAAGCTTTCAAAACACTCTAGCACCTTTCACGAAGATCCAGCGAAGAACTTACCTTATTAGAATATTTCTAGTTCTTCTCTCTAGAGTTATTTCTTTAGATCCCTCTTCTCTATCTAAGCTCAATTGTTCATATCCATAGCTTAGAACCTTCGAAGGAGTTCACATTTTGTGACTGTTCTTGTTGTAACAACTCCTTCATAGTTGGAGAAAATCCCATCCCCTTCAAACTTAGGTTTGGATTGTAAAGTCGCTAAGGACTATAACTTAGAAGGGTCTGTCCAGTGCACAGATACCTTGCTGAGGCTTACTCAGATTAATCAACAAGACCTCCTGTTCAGCAGGACCGTGGACGTAGGATCCTGCTACCCGAACCACGTTAAAAATTGCTTGTGTCATTTACTATTTTATTGCACTGCATACAAATTATCTTACAAACTCAATACTTTGCATAAAACGTATTTGAAAAGTGCACTAGCCAAAACTATTTGGTTTGCGAAAAACACATTTTCAAAGTGAGATGAAGTCTACCGGGCCCTACACACTTATCCGCACTAAGTCTCCGACTGAGAATCAAATACTGACAAAAGTCAGTAGGAGAGACTCAGTAGCTGACTCACTCTGACCCGTGATCAGAAGGTTACTATTTGGTACTGTTCATCAGTCGCAACCTACAGCTCAGCTGTCCTTCGCGTTTGAGAAAAAGAACTTTTACTCAGGTGTATTCACCCCCCCTCTACACCTGATACTCGTCTCCGAACCAACAATTGGTATCAGAGCATCGGTGTTCTTCTGATCATCGGTTCTGAAACTCTAGTCTACTCGAATAGATCCTGAAAACGTTTTTGACTGCACAAGCATCTCTTCGTACATCCTTATACTTCACCCATAATGTCTGATATGTCAGGTATTCGGATGGTACCGATGTTCTCTGTGGAGAATTACACGGTATGGTGCGTAAGAATGGAGGCGCACCTTACATCGCTGCACGACAGCATGACTGATGTCCTAGAGATAGGACCTATCATTCCCATGATCGACAGTGTTCAGTTTGCCACTATGGGAGGTGTAGGAGCACAGACTGGTGCTAAAGTTGCCAAAGACAAATCAACCTTCACGCCTGAAGAGAAAAAGCTGCACAACCTCGACCGAGTTGCGCGAAATGCAATCCTGACTACGCTCTCACACCTCGGGAGGGTGCAAGACTGCAAAACGGCAAAGGAACTTTGGGATACCCTAGCTGTACTGAGCCAAGGAACCCCGCAGATCAAAGAAAACAAGCTCGAACTAGAGCTACAAAATTTCGATACTTTTGCCATGGAGCCCAACGAAACCATTGACGAGCTTAGCGTCAGATTTACAAACCAGATCAACGGGCTGGGGAGGACGTTCACCAATAAAGAGATGAACACGAAGATCTTGAGAGCGTTACCTCGATTGAAGTGGCTTCCTTTTGCTACTTACTTACGTCGCTCAGATCTTAATGCTCTAACACCTGATGTTATATTTTTAGAATTAAAGACGGAGGAATTCGAGCACAGCTTACCCCAACGATGTTCCAGTGCCCCAGCTGACACACAGATAGATCATGCCTACAAAGCAACCGTCAGCAAAACTGGAGTCAATCCCATTTCTTCCAGCAAGATAGTAGCTACAACAGATGCTAAGTCTTCCGAGACACCTGCTACTGATCAGCTTGCACTTATGGCTCTCAAATATCAAAGAGAAAAGGAAAGAGTCAGGAAGCTGAAGAAATATCACAGAGATTCTCCCTCAGGTAAAAAGGAATATCGAAAAAGGGAAGAATCTAAATCATCTACTGATTGCAGGAACGCAGAACCTGCTGCTAACGACTCAGCTGGAAAAGGCGGCAGAACTTCTGTATGCTACAACTGCAAGAAAGAGGGAATTATCAGTACGACTGTCCCGAACTCTCAGCTGCTCAACGAGCAGAACGGCAGGCCAGACGCGAGAAATTTACCCGAAGAAGGCAGGCATATATCGCCGGAGAGATATCCGGATGACTCAATCGAGGAAGATACGTTTATGTATTCTTCGAAGACGAAGCTGCATTTGTTGCCGTTGAGGTCGGAGAAACGAGATCCTGAATCAACAAGCGAATATTGTCGATGGCCGGAGAAGAGGCTGAGGTAAACTCGAAACTTAATATAGCCTCCTCTTCACATAGCACACACGACACATGCTCGGTCACAGATGAACCTCTAGACGTGGTACAAGCATATGATGATCTACTAGAGGAGCAGATTCGGTGAGCGAGAGAGTTCAACCAGAACTATTCGGGAATTAGAACAGTAAAGGCTGAGAATCAGAGACTTTCTTCTGATTATCAGGTCTCTACTGATTCAGAGAATCTGGTCGCGAGACTCAAGGAAGAGATTGAATCTCTTATGACTAAGTCTCAGCTTCAAGAAACTCAGTTATCAGTTCTGACCAAGGACAATTCTGAGAAAGATACTGAGATAGCCCGACTCAGTCAGAAACTCGCAGAAGTTGAAAATGATTATGAATCATTTCGGAAAAGTGATGAGGTCTAGTGAGGACTGATGATTGAACAGTACCTAGGAGCTAAAGAGAAGTTGGAAAGCATGCTCAGAGCTCAAAGGCCACTAGCCATGAAAGAAGGACTTGGCTACACTCATGAAGCTTCCACTTCAACATCGAAAAGCTTAGAAAAGCTGGTTGATAGGTTCGTCAGAGGAAAAGTTCAGGTTGCTGAATCAACACCTCAGGCGAAGAACAAACAGAAGATGATTGCACCTCAGCCGAGCAACAAGAAACAACTGACCAAAGATTCTAGCCCCAGGACACCACGATCGAATTCAGGGGGAACCAAGAAGGTCAGATGGGTAGAGCAGTACGGCGAGCCAATGTTTGAGCATCCAACACAGTATGGTTCGTACTATTATGAGCCCAGGGTCAGGAGGAGCACAAAGCCTCAGAAGAAGAAAGCTCCTGAACCCAAAACTGCCAGAAAGTCAGTATCTCCAGGTCCTCTGGAGAACAAGACTGACAAGGTTCAGAAGAAGTCTCAGACTCCTAAGGTCCCGAGACAGATCTGGGTCCCGAAATCACCCACTAACACTTAAGGACCCAAACTGAACCAAATGGTACCTAAAACTGTCTCTGTTTTGCAGGTGCATAAGGACCCTTGGATTGTGGACAGCGGTTGCTCGAGACATATAACATATCTAAAGAGCCTGCTGACCAATTACGTACAAGAAGATGGTCCCAGAATTGAGTTTGGTGACAACTCTAAAGGCTATACAAAGGGATACGGAACACTGAACATTGGGACTGCTTCAGTTCCAAGAGTAACATATGGTGAAGGACTTCAACATAATCTCCTTTTTGTCAGTCAATTATGTGATAATCTTAATAGAGTTATCTTTGACGCTGGTTTCTGTGATGTTGTTGACAAATCCACAGGGAAACAGTGTTATCAGGATCGCAGAGGAAGAATATCTACGTTGCAAATTGGAAAACCGCAAAACCTGAGGCTTGCTTACTTGCTCAAACGGAATCAAGTAATAAAACAGGATGGATGTGGCACAAGAGACTCAGTCACCTGAATTTCAAGAGTATGAACAAGCTAGCCAAGAACTCTAAAGTCAGAGGACTGCCCAATGAAGCGTTTATCAAAGACAGAAATTGTGAGGCGTGCTTGAAGGGAAAGCAGACAAAGAAAAACAATCCACCTATTCCGTCACCTTCCACTGATGGAATCCTTCAACTGCTACACATGGACTTGTTTGGGCTAGTTTCTCCAGTGACTATAAGAGGCAAGAAGTATGCCCTCGTCGTTATTGACGACTACTCAAGATATACGTGGGTCATCTTCATAGCCAACAAATCTGATGTCAAGACTGAGTTACCTAAGCTGCTGAAGAAACTCAGTGTGGAGAAAGACATCAAGATACAAAGAATTTGCTCAGACCGAGGAACATAATTTCTCAACTCAGTATTTAAAGAGTACTGTGATAAAGGGGGAATCAAGCACGAGACATCAGCAGCTCGCACCCCTCAGCAGAACGGACTTGCTGAACGATAGAACAGAACACTCAAAGAAGCAGCAAGAACGCTCCTAGCAAACTCTGGACTACCCTCAAAGTTCTGGGCTGATGCTATTGACACCGCCTGTTACACTCAGAATCGCTCACTGCTTACACAACAACACATGAAGACACCTTACGAACTGTGGAAAGGGTGAATTCCTTCTATTTCTCATTTCCATATCTTTGGCTGTCCTTGCTTTATTCACAATAATGGGAAAGATCATTTGAAGGTCTTTGATAGCAAATCTGATCAAGGAGTATTCTTAGGATACTCTCGAGTCAGTAAAGCCTTCAGAGTCTTTAACTATCGAACTCTTTGCGTGGAAGAAAGCCCTCATGTTGTCTTTGATGAGTTTGTTACTGAGAATAGGAAATCGAGAAAGACAAATACTGAAGATGTCAGCAGCAAGCTACATGATCTCACACTGAACGACAAAGCTGAGAAGATCCAGCATTGTTCGGATGATGAGTCAGACGATGAGGAAATCCAGACCCATCCCGCAGGCACTGTAGCTGACCTGGTTGATTCTACTAAACAGAATCAACATCAGGTAACAACGGTCGATGAGGAAGCCCCATTGGTAACTGAGACCTCTACTAAGATTATAAACTCACGGGGAACGACAAATGTTCCTGAGCTAAATGCCCCTGAACCTTGAAACTCAGTAGATCCTAACCTTCTTACTGAATTGCTTCAGTCACAGAATAGCACTACTGAAATGCCTAACACTCCTGTTGACTATGCAGAAGTAATCTCAGAAGAAGAAGCCAAACTTAGATGTTCATGGCTTGACGCTCACTCTTCTGATCTTATCATAGGAGATCCATCAGCAACAATAAGGACAAGATCCAGATTAAGCCAAGGAGAAAGTTCTCTCTACTCCTGCTTCTTGTCTACTGAAGAACCTCAGACGATAGAGGATGCTCTTAACGATGCTGACTGGATCATTGCCATGCAAGAAGAGCTGAACCAGTTCGTTCGAAACGAAGTTTGGGAGCTTGTTGATAGACCTAGACATCAGCACGTAATCGACACTAAGTGGGTCTTCAAAAACAAGCGAGATGAAAACAACGTCATTGTCAGAAATAAGGCTCGACTTGTTGCTAAGGGATACTGTCAAGCAGAAGGAATAGACTTTGATGAAACAATCGCCCCAGTTGCCAGATTGGAAGCTATTCGTCTGTTCCTAGCCTATGCAACACATCAAAGATTTAAAGTATATCAAATGGATGTAAAGTCAGCATTTCTGAACGGCGTACTGAAGGAAGAAGTCTATGTGGAACAACCGCCCGGCTTTCAGCAGGGACATCAGGTGTACAGACTTCGGAAAGCTCTGTATGGGTTAAAACAAGCACCCAGGGCTTGGTACGATACCCTATCAGACTTTCTGCTTCAGAATGTTTTTCAGAAGGGGACAGTAGATCGCACCCTGTTCAACATCAAGTCAGGAGATGACATCCTACTGGTGCAAATCTACGTGGACGACATCATTTTCGGCTGCAGAAACGTGACTATATGCCAACAATTCGAGAAAATGATTAAGGAGAAGTTCGAGATGTCCATGATGGGAGAGATGAATAATTTCCTTGGATTCCAAGTGAAATAATCAACTGAAGGAATATTCATCAACCAAGCTAAATACACTCGAGATCTCCTGAAAAGATTCGGCTGCGACTTAAGCAAGCCAGTCAAAATCCACATGAACACAAATTTTAAAATCGATCTAGACAAAGAGGGAGCTTCTGTTAACTCTACTGATTATAGAGCTATTATTGGTTCTTTACTATATTTAACAGCAAGCAGACCTGACATAACTTATGTTATAGGTGTATGTGCAAGATTTCAGGCGAATCCCAAGCGAAGTCATCTGGACTCAGCCAAGAAGATTCTGCGATATCTGAAGGGAACACCTGATGCAAGGTTATGGTATCCTGCTGATGATAACCTTATACTAACAGGTTATTCTGATGCTGATTATGCAGGATGCAAGATAGATCAAAAGTCAACTTCTGGAACATATCAGTTCCTAGGCAGCAAGATTTCATGGTTTTCAAAGAAACAAAGACTCGGCAGCAACGTCTACTACCGAAGGCCGAGTATATGGCTCTGTCGGAAGTTGCTATACCCGGATCCTTTGGCTTCGACAACAAGCTGCGAGACTATGGAATTACTCAAGATGAAGTGCTCATCTCTTTGCGACTCCACCCGGTGCAATTGCTATAACTCAGAACCCAGTTCTTCATACGAGATGCAAGCACGTGGACATTCGACACCACTTCATCAGAGACCATGTCGAGAAGAAGGATATCAAGATGGAAAAGATACATACTGACAAACAAAGGGCAGACATACTGACCAAACCACTAGCTGAGAACAGATTTAAAGAATTATCAGTTGAGCTAGGTCTACTGGATCCCGCCGGCTTATGATAGTAGGAGGAGTCAGTACGACAGGTTAGAAAACTCAGTACTTTGATTCAGTCGGGAGAATCATACAGTACACAGTAAGGGGGAACGTGGTCGTCAGCACTACAAAGATCCTCCTGAGTCATTACGGTAACCAGATGATCGTAAAAGTTCAGCTGAAGAGGTTTGCGTAGTTTAAATACTTAATATTCTCAGAAGCATGCTCGCATTTATTATATCAATCGTTTGCACTCAGTAGTTTAATGAGCATTTATTTCCCGCCATTATGTTTTTAAGGCAAAAGTCAGTAGAAACCGTTTTCATTTAAAAAGCTTAGCCTTTAATGCTGCCTGCAACGCATTTAATGCATGTCTTCTCACCTTACTTTATCTGCGCATATCTTACGTGGGTCTAGGTTAGAGGCGACTAATATAATCATTCCGATTATAACATCAGATCACAGCAGTCATTAAAAAGCGATTTTTTATCCCAACCGTGCGATTAAAACCGGTTGATCTTCATATCTTATAAAATCTCTCGCTTTTTCCTCTAATCCTACCTATTTTCCGCCATTATCGCACTTAGAGCAAATCTTCAAGCATTCAGTTTTCGTCTCCCTTCAAACTATCTCTGTTTTTCACTCTTGCTCTTTGACTACGTTATCAATGGCGATTGTTCTGACCCCACCCCATATCGAGGAGATCATCAAGTCCAGGGTTCTTTTTGAATCGACGATGGTGCTCCATCAAGCAGACCTTCCGTTTCTTGAGCCCGTATTCTCGGCTCTTTAAGAGTCTGGCCTCGCGCTTCTAGTGACGAAGCATCGTTGTTCATATCTTCCCCGCCAAGTGGCAGAGTTATATTATAACTGGTGTTCGGTGGAAGATACCGATGGAGAGATGTCGCAGATTGCCTATATGAGGGAAGTGGCCCCTCAGAAGTGGGAATCCAGCCACGCCGATATAAACATTAGGGCAGCACTGAAGTCATCATTTGACCTTCCTACTTACGGGATCTCTCCAGTGGGCTACAAGGAGAAGGAGCTTAATGCATATGTCCACCGTTTCTGTGGAAGGTACAACATCTCCTTCAAGTCCGCACTGCCAAAGAACCAACTCATGTCGGAGTATCGTGGCCTCGCATACATCTTCATTCATATCCTGACGAGTGCCGCTGGTTCGTTTGATCAGTTGTCCGAGCCCGGACTCGGTGATGATGGCCATAGTTGATGGAGTCCGGTGAAGCTGGATGGAGTTCTTTGTCGAGCCGAAGGCTCGGGCACAAAAGTTTGTCGCCATACAGTCAGGAGAGAGAAGACTTATTAGTGTGGGCAAGCTTCTGTATGGGACCAAGGTGTCCATACTGATAGAGGACTCAGTATCGAATCATGCATCCTTTGCTGATTCGAAATACTTCGACCGCAAGCTCATTAAGTTCAAAACCAGAGCAGCGGCTGAGAAGTCAGTCGGACGTGGAGCCGCTGAGCTCAAGAGGCCTTCTACTGATTTGCCTCCACGGGCCGACCCGCCGAAGCGAAAGAGGCTCTCAAAGACTGGAACTTCTCTTCTCGACGCATCGCTCCTGAAGTAGAGACAAGAAACAGCAGCCCAGATTCAACAGATCCGCAAGGATCAAGAGGCTGACTGGGAGCACTACTGCGATGCGGTCAGAGACTTCAACACCACCACCACTTCCATCAAGAATGTCATTTTCAAATTAGAAAAGGAAGTGGTCGCTATCCGTACTCTTCTGACCGTGGCTGATGATGCCAAAAAGGGGAAAGATAGGGAAGAGAGGATGGAGACAGCTCAGGTGGGTGTAGAGGCTAAGGCAAGAGAAATTGCTAAGGGGGAAGGTTCAGCTGCTCAAGCTGGAACCAGTTCAGTACCCCCTCCCACAGTCCAAACAACTCAGGTGCATGAGCTAGTCGGAGGATCAGGCGAAGGATCCTCGGCTCAGCACATCGAAGAGGTCGCACAGTTTGTGGACCAGGAGGATGAGCCCCTGCCACCATAAAGGCCCGAGAAGGAGAAAGCGACTGAATCTACTCCACCGCCTTCCCCAACGCCTAAGTTCAAAACCAAAGCGGAGCAGGAGGAATTTGATAAAAGAGTTGCTCAGAAACTCCAAGATGAACTGGACTATGAGCGACAACTCGAAGAAGAGGCTCAGAAGGCGAAGAAGAAAAGACAGCCTAAAGTCAGGATGTCCAAGAGCACGATCAAGAAGATATTGGATGAACGAGAAAAGAAGGCTCAGGGGTGAGCGGTGGCTCGACACGCGACAATCCGCCCCCTCGCTCGGAGGATGAAGAATCTTCCAACATTTACTCCTGAGCAGGAAGCAGATGATAGAGCAACCTGGGAGGCTACGCAGCAAGGACTGAATCTCCGAAGAGGAGATACTAGAGCTACGGCCCTTAGGGAGAAGAAGAGGTTGGAAGACTTGGCAAAGATTATAGAGCTTACTGACAAAATTGCCAAGGAACCAATCCTCGACTGGAAGAAACAGGTGCCCGGGACTTCCAAGTTCTTCAGGCGAGGCGCAACCAAAAGCTGCTTATCTGAAGAAGACTCCACACCGCCATGTAGACAAGTGGATCCCCTGGAACCTGAATGAGGAATGGGAGGAGCTGAAGATTGATTTCAAAAAGGCATATTACGTATGGCAATGCTACCCTACTGAGGTACCGGCGGCTGAGCTCTTCGACGAATTCATTCATCAGTACGACGCCAACCTCAGAGCACAGATTCAGCTGATTTTATTCAAGGAGAAGTTGCCACTCGTTGCCCCTGCCTACAGACAGCTGACTCCGCCCATGACCTCTTGAGGAGTCTTATGTACGAAAGAGATTGAAGATGAGGTCGACGCTGCTGCACGCCACCATGATCTTGATCCTTTGCAGCCGAGCGATCTCGGGGATATTCATACCCTCCGTGCCAAAATCTACAGATCCTATGGTTTGGATCCTCCTGCTGCCAAGTCTGCTGATTTCAAATACAAGATTAAGAAGTACAGGCGATAGCAGTAGTTCTCTCTCTCTGTATAGAAGATAGGACTGATTGTAATCATTTCTTATATATATCAGTACCTTCTTCTGGCCAGACAACTACTCATTGTCTTACGGCTTAATTTATTTCACTTTATCACCACTGATCACTGAAGTGATCTGACACACACACACACACATAACCGTTTCTCTGATATGCTTATCTTTCAGCTGCTGACTGCCTTATCTTAATTGATCAGTTTTACTGAAGTTTTTCTTATGTCAGTAGTTTGGGACTTTATGTCTTAGAATTTATAGTGGTTTTGGCATCATCAATTAGGGGGAAATTGTTAGATTATGAGTCAGTGGTTCGTCTTAACAACCACTTTTGAGGATACTTATTATTATTTTATCAATAGTTCTTGTAATAGGACTTATCTGCTTATCGGTAATGGGTTAAATCATAGTGTTTCATTGCTATGGAATTGAAGATCCCAAAACCGTCTTGTATCCTTTGTGTAGTGTCGATAGGACTAGATGATGTAATAGGCTAGACGGATTATACTTTTCACTATCGTTCTTGTCTAAGTCCTGTACGGGGTAAATGTTGGATTGATCTTCAGTAGGAAGTTACTTTCCAGAACCCCACGTCATCAGTGTAAGAGTTTGTGTTCTCTAGTCATCAGCTGACCTCGCTCAGTAGAAGACATCTCTCCAGCTGACCTACATCAGTAGAAGAACACTATATTCAAGCTCAGTACCTTCAAGAGTCATCAGCTGATCTCGCTCAGTAGAAGTGTTGTTATTAGCAGACTCAGACGAAGAAGACAGAGATCTTATCAGGTCTACTGTATCCGACAGGAAACGACCCCAGTCTAACTTCATTCGAAAGTCAACAGAAGATCATACGAGGATGAGTGAGAGTCAACTCCGATGAAGACCGATGTCTGACAAGTCTCACCTACCACAAACCTCGATCAATGGGAAGCAGTCTAAGCTCTACCTACTCTGATCAACTAAAGCTGCTCTCATGCACAGTAATCAACAACTCTGCTGCAACATTTCGAACTTATGGACGTTTTCCTTGGACGTTTGTGACACGTGGCATCGTCCTCACCAACGGACAAATGACTGGGTCACAACTATAAATAGAGAAGCATTTCCGAGCTCCACGCACGGGATATCAAAGGGACTACACGCTCAAGCTTTCAAAACACTCTAGCGCCTTTCACGAAGATCCAGCGAAGAACTTGCCTTATTAGAATATTTATAGTTCTTCTCTCTAGAGTTATTTCTTTAGATCTCTCTTCTCTATCTAAGCTCAATCGTTCATATCCATAGCTTAAAACCTTCGAAGGAGTTCACATTTGTGACTGTTCTTATTGTAAGAACTCCTTCATAGTTGGATAAAATATCATCCCCTTCAAATTAGGTTTGGATTGTAAAGTCACTAAGGACTATAACTTAGAAGGGTCTGTCCAGTGCACAGATACCTTGCTGAGGCTTGCTCAGATTAATCAACAAGACCTCCTGTTCAGCAGGGGACCGTGGACGTAGGATCTTGCGTATCCGAACCACGTTAAAAATCGCTTGTGTCATTTACTGTTTTATTGCACTGCATACAAATTATCTTACAAACTCATACTTTGCATAAAACGTATTTGAAAAGTGCACTAGCCAAAACTATTTGGTTTGCGAAAAACACGTTTTCAAACTGAGACGAAGTCTACCGGGCCCTACACACTTATCGCACCAAGTCTCGGCGAGAATCAAATACGACAAAAGTCGGTAGGAGAGACTCGATGCGACTCACTCGACCCGCGATCAGAAGATTACTATTTGACACTGTTCATCAGTCGCAACCTACAGCTCAGCTGTCCTTCGCGTTTGAGAAAAAGAACTTGTACTCAGGTGTATTCACCCCCTCTACACCTGACACTCGTCTCCGAACCAACACAATTATATAATTAAATTAAACATAATAATATATTTATTCCAAAATTCTGCATTAATTGCAAAAAAGATAATTTAAATTACTGAAATAAAAATCATAAAATCTTAGGTTACATAAAAATTTAATTCTCAAGTTACAAAATAATTCCTAATAACATCATAGGTTACATAATAAAAATCATAGGTTAAATTACTTTTAGAAAAAGGGAATTCCCTATTTAAGGGACCAAGCATCTACTCTACAGAAATATGATTCCGCCCAAATGTAAAATAATAGCTAGTGAATACTTATTTATCCACGTGTTTGAGATTTTCTACCTACTTACTTTGGTTTTAACTTCTAAGAAAAACTTGTCTTATGGGGTCAACCCACATACAACTTTCTTTGTTTTCATTTCTCTCCCCTTTTTAATTGTCATCCCACCCATAATTTGAATTAAGTGATCTCTTGGTTTTATTTTCTTCAAATTTTGTATAGTAATTTTCTTGAGGAAAGACTTCAATTATCGCAAAACTCAAATCAAGAAGTAACGACAACAGTAGAGTCTTTCGTTTTTTCTGTGAATTTTGTTTAACGGGGTTTGATGGATGCATTGCGAGCATCATACGGGGATACTTGGTCCGACTCCGATTCGGAATCGACCGAATTGGCGATCCCACTCCCACCGCCGCCTCTCTCTCTTCTCCAGCCCCCAGGTGAAGTGCCTTTTTCGCCATTTCTATTTGGTTTCATGTTGGTGCTCACTAGGTGTTTGATGTTTTTCCTGTCATAGGTACATCTGATGTGTCGCCGCATACAAATCATCCAATTCGAGTCCGTAGCTTCCCTCATGTTGAGGGTAATTATACTTTGCATGTTTACATCCCAGGTTACTTCATTTTTCATCTTTGTTTGTTTCGTTTAAATTTTCATATGCAACATTTTTATGTTATTTATTTTCAGTCTTTATACCCGTTTCATCCAAAAAGGAGATAGCCCTATTTGTGAAAAGGTGTGCAGCAGCTATGCACGAACTTCATGTAGTTGATGTGGACATCCCCCTAAGCAATGTACTCATGGACGAACAGAAGTTCGATGAAATTGTTCTTGGGAGGGAATTCCATGCGAGTTTGGGAAGGACTGTTCCTATTCGAATGCACCAGCGAGACTCAGTATGTGAATTTATGATATAAATGTGATACAAATGTGAATTTATGTCATAGCAAAACCTTGTTTGGTTACTATGAATTAACTTTAAGCATCTTATCATAGTTCTGAACTAATTGTTTTTCATGCCTAACTGTTGGCTTATCTATTAGTCAAGGGCATTGATCTTTTGCGGTTATTTAAATATCAGTAAAATAGTCTATCTTAGCTGGTTGGTGATTTTGGCAACAAAGTGGATGCTACATTATCAACTTTCTCCCATAGTCTGATCCTAAATTCTAAACATTACTAGCTTATTGTCTCGGGGAACAATTATGGTATATTTGTACATGTATACCATGATGTTAACTTATGGATAGTTGTGACATAATTTCTTTTTCTTTTTTTTTTTTTCAATCTTTTTATGCCTATAACCCAAAAAGCATACTGTGAAATTATATTTAATTTCAAGTTAGTGATATTGGCTTATGGATTATGCCGTCTTTGTCCAATTCTAAATTGGTAAACCATGACTGAGCACATCTGTAGGGTCTTGTGTCGCGGAAGTTTCTATCTGAATTTGGTCCATAGCTTTAAGATCCACTTTTGCTACCTCACATATTTTTTATTTCTTTAAAATCTGTATACGATCCTAAATCTTCGTCTCTCTAAAATCCAGTCTAATTTATAATTTATTTATTTATTCAATTTTGTGAGCTGATACAACCTGGAAGAAATTTAAGCATAATTACAACACATAAAAATATAAAAATATATATTTACCCCCGACTGTATTAGAATTGTACCTAAAGTGTATTATCGCGAATTTAAGTTTTTAACTCCCAACTTTAACTCACAATAGTTAGATCGACCCAAACGAATATAGATTGTTCTTACTTCTCACAATAATATTATGTTTTCACCAAACCCTAACCATATATATATATATATATATATATATATATATATATATGTGTGTGTGTGTGTGTGTGTGTGTGTTTTCACAATAATATTACAGTTAAAGTACATAGAAGATATAAAAAATGTGCATATAAATTATAGGAAAATGTGCATATAAAAAATGTGCATACAAATTATAGAGAATGTGCATAGAACACATACAAAATGTGCATATAAATTAAAAAAATGTGCATAGAACACAAAATGTGCATAAAAAATATTGACGAAATCAGGAGAAGTCGATCCCCTTCTTCAAAATCCCTTGTTGACTAAATTAGAAAGACAAAATACCAAAATACCCTTAATGAGACTTCAAAAATTACGAAAATTACGAAAATGAGCTCCTCAATCTTGACCACACATCTTGTAAAGGAAGGGTTGAGATTTGTTCTCTATTCTCTCAATAAGACCTTGTTCTGAAATTATCTTTCCTCTATATATATATATATATATATATATATATATATATATATATATATATATATATGCATATATATAGGTGGAGGTTCAAATGTGAACAACTTCTTATCGTGTAAACGTGTGAACACTACACTTTAAAGACAAATGTATTACGCTTTAAAGGCAAATATACTGCATTTTAAAGTGCAGTACTTAAAGTGCAGTACATTTGTCTTTAAGTGCAGTACGTAAAGTGCAGTATTAAAGTGTAGTATATTTACCTTGAAAGTGCAATACGTTTGTCTTTAAAGTGCAGTGTTCACACGTTCACACCATAAGGGTTGTTCACACGAAAACCACTCCATATATATATATATATATATAGGAAATGGATCATATGAGAAGGAGGCTTAAAATAAGAAATAAGAAGGAATAATAGCCCTCCATTTTTTAAAATCTAGGATTGTGATTATTTTTAAAACATGTTTTTATTTAATACTTTATTATTGATTAACATATCATTAAGGGTATTTATGTCCATTTAATTTCTTTTATTTGTGTAACTGTTTCTAAAGTTAATCCTAATTTTCATCATTTCTTTTTTTGAGTAATTGATTCTCTTTCTAAAAGAATACACATAATTTCCATATCACATAAAATTTAGATCTAATTTGAGTTCAAAATTTTGAATTTAGAGATTGTTTGTGCATTTTCATTTCCTAAATAACCGTTCCATATCTTTTCTCGTTTGTTTCCATTTCCTGAATAAGTTAATATAATTATATGATGACAGTTTTAGAGTAAATATGCATAATATTATTCATTTATATGCATTCAATTAAAGTATCACAATTACATTAATGTAGAAATAGTGAATTAACATTTTGGTTCATCACAGTCTAAATATGCATGAACTTAAACATAATTGTGCATAATACTATTCATTTATATGCATTAAATATTGTGATTTTTTGTTGTATCACATAATGAGATTATTAGTGCTAACTATGCATATATTTTCAAATAACTATGCATAATACTATTCATTTATATGCATTCAATTAAAGTATCATATCACAATTACATTATTGTAGAAATAGTGAATTAACATTTCGGTTCGTCCAAATCTAAACATGCATGAACTTAAACATAATTATGCATAATACTATTCATTTGTATGCATTAAATATTGTGATTTTTTTGTATCACATAATGTAATTATTAGTGCTAAATATGCATATATTTTCAAATAGTTATGCATACTACTATTCATTTATATGCATTCAATTAAAGTATCATATCACAATTACATTATCGTAGAAATAGTGAATTAACATTTCGGTTCATCAAATTCTAAATGTGCATGAACTTAAACATAATTGTGCATAGTACTAATCATTTATATGCATTAAATATTGTGAATTTTTTTTGTATCACATAATGTACTAGTGTTAACCAGATAATATGCACAATTATTTCATTTGACATGCATATTTAAACATATATGTTTTAATATGTTCAATGTAATTATTATGCATAATGTCATTCATATGGAAACATAATATCGTTGACTTAAGAAAATTAATTGTATTTGGAATTCGAAAATTTGGTTCAATATCTTCTATGAATCGTTTTTTGGAAAAATATTAAATTCTAATTATTTCTCTCCAAGGGTTTCCTTGTTTTGTGGGAGGAGTTATGAAGGGTTTTAAATATGCATATTTTTCATTCCCAAATTGTCCTTTTCTTAATATTACTTTTTACAAAAATTAAAAACTAATATTAATCTTAACGATTCATTAGATAAAAATCTATGGTTATAAATCCTTCTTATTTACTATCTTAAGCGTCCTTCTTATGGGATCCACACCCTAAATATATAAATATATTCTTACTGCTAAACTATCAAATATATATAATATTTTGTTGATTTAGTGTGAATGTATATATACATAATATCTTCCTTTTGTGGATATATGTTGCAAATTTCTTTGAGTATTACTTGTACTTTGCTTGTACTTGGCTTGATATTAAAAGGCTTAAAGTCTTAATTTTACATACATTTATGTGAATTGATAAAAATTTAATTTATTAAAATAAAGTTCATATATTTATATATAATGTGTAATAAATTTGAGATGTATTATTTCAAAATAATACTTTTTAAATATAAGATGATTAGCTATAACGTTATTTGAAGATATCTTTACTAAAGATAATATATTCCATTTTAAGTTAAATTATAAAATATATGATTTTAAGTCAAAATTTTGCATAAATACATATATTAATATATATTATGATCAACAAATCAAAATCAAATTTATTATTCTCTCCGACCCACCCCATTATTCTCGATTTTATTTTCCATAGAGTCTTAATTAATGATGTCTAGAACTATTAACTATCGTAATTAAAGTGGAAGCGTTTTTAGATTCTTAGATTTTCTTTTATTATAAAATGATTTTTCCTTTTTTTTTGTTTGAAAAAGAAAAACAAATCATAAATATATAATACTATTATACTTTCACTTCAAAACACAATTCGTCGAATTATGTGATCTCCCGCCACTCATTCAATTATAATTTTGCAGGTATTGAATTCATAACTCCTTAAATTGGTATCAGAGCCAGGTTTCTGACTTTAATTTGCCTATTAGGAGCATGATTAGGTTCTAGATTATGTTTTTCCATCATCATCGAGCTATTTCTCTTGTTTGGGGCGACATTTGAGCTATTTTTTGACCCTATTATATGGTTTTTTGTGAGATAAATCCACGAGTAGTATAGACCTAATTTGTATTGTATTTTGTATTGTATTCAGGTCCAGTATGGCACGAAAATCAAGGTGGAGGCGTGACGGCGCAGAAAGGGAGGAAAAGGGCAAAACCCTAGTTTCTGCTAGGGTTCCGCCATTGGCTTCGGGAACGCGTGGCGGCGCATGAGGCATTATCTTGCTGATCCGATCGGACAGTTTGGTTTGTCATTTTGTTTGCTTCGTCTGGATAGGTCATATGACCCATTTTGATTTTTAATTTGTCCAGAATAGCGTCGGAAAGGAGATGTGGTCGTGCTATCTGGAAAACCTAGAATTCTCTAGGTTCTGCCGCCGCTTGTGGGGGCGCGTGACGGTGCATGAGAGTGTGTCTCAGTGAAGCATTTGGATATCATTGTTCGTTTTCTTCTTAGCTACAATTGGACATATCATATGAGCCGTTTGGGTCTCTAGATTATCCGGTTGGGGAATAGAGAAGTGGTTAGCTGCCAGAAAAACAAGAAAATTCCCGACGGCGTAGCTCCTGTTGGTCCAGAGACGAGTATCAGGTGTAGAGGAGGGGGGGGGGTGAATACACTTGAGTCCAAGTTTTTTCTCAAACGCGAAGGTCAGTATTTTACTGAGTATATATGCTTGAACGAGTTCAGTTGCCGGTTAAGCCTTCGATCGCGGGGCGAGTGATTCGATAGCGAATCCTTTCTGCGGCGATGTCGGTAATGAGTAATTCAGTAGATGAATAACTGTGGAATTGTGTAGGTCCGGTTTAAGTTCGTCTCTTTGAAAAACGTTTTTATGCAAACCAAATTAGTTGGCTAGTGCAGTTTTAAATATGTTTTACTGAAAATATGATTTTGCAAACAGTTGACAAACAGATGCAATAAAACAGTAAATGACACGAGAAATTTTTAACGTGGTTCGGATACGCAAGATCCTACATCCACGGTCCTGCCGAACATGAGTTCTTGTTGATTAATTTGAGCAAGCCTCAGCAAGTTTCTGGACGCTGGACAGAACCTTCTAAGTTATACTCCTTAGTGACTCTACAAGATCAAACCGAAGTTTGAAGGATTTTGTCTCCAACAAGGAAGGAGTTCTTACAATAAGAACGTATCACTAAAAGTGAACTCCTTCAAGTGTCTAAGCTAAAGATGTAACAAAGTTAGTTTAGAAAAGAGATCAGGAACAACTCTAGAGTGAAGAACTACTAGGATGTCTCTATGATTTCTAGTTCTTCGATGGATGTAGCAGTAAGCTTGCTAGAGTGCTTGAGTATGTGTTCTTGAACTTCTTGCGACTCTGTTCCCGTTGTTCGTGTTGAACTTGTGTCAGAGCAGGTAAGCTTGTCTTGCTTCTCATTGGTCGAGGTATGACGGTAGGTGAGAATTGTCTGTCATCAGTCTTCTAGCTGAGTTGACTTCCTCTAAACCTCGGACACTAAGTGTTCCTCTGCTGACATCCGATTATTAAAGTCAGGCTGTTGAATTCCCCTGTACGGTCTACAACTAAGTTGCAGCTCATTCAGTAGATCAAGGATGATCATACTGAGTCTTCTTTCTGAGTCGGTTGAAGAGTTATCTTCTACTGAGTGCTTCCAGCTACTGACTTAAAGAGACAGAGCTCTGCTAAATCGATAACAGTGATAACAGGGGGTGGGGATCTTCTATCCCACTCTATGTCGCACTACATGTCCCACCCTCAAGGTTGACTCAACTAAGGGTTAGATGAAGACATGAAGTTAGGTTAAAAGGACACATGTCCTCATCTTAAGGGGTGGGACATGTAGTGGGACATAGAGTGGGATAGAAGATCCCCACCCGATAACAGGGGGTTCTGGAACCTTAACTTCTCTACTGAAGTTCAGTCCAACAATTTACCCCTTACAGGACTTAGACAAACTAATCTAGAAAGATCACAACATGTCTAGCCTATTTCAGCATGTCGGTTCATTACACACTCAGGGGTTTTGGGATCTTCAATTCCTTCTTAAAACATTTATACAACAATTACTCAGTATCAGAGGTACTGAATCATCTCCCAACAATTTACCCCGTTCACTGACTCATATCCCTACGTATCCCTACAATTTTCCCCTAATTGATGATGCCAAAACCATTAACCCACTAACAACTAAAAGAATTACGGCACAGATTAACAGTTACACAAGGGCACATCAGAAGAAATTAAGTACAGTGAGTGTGTGTTGATCACTTCAATGATCAGTCATGATAATGAACGACATAGCCATAAGATAATGAATGGTTGTCTGGCCAAGTGAAATACTGATTGCATTGATAGAAACCTGGTTACATATACATCAGTACTATACTACCAAAAGAAGAAAAGAGAGAGGCAAAGACTGAAGGACGAATGAGTCTGCTACAATTGCGATCTGAACCCTGAATCCTCGATTTGAAGTCAGCAGACTTGGCCTCTGGAAGTTCTAGCTCAAATGATTTGTAGATGGCTTCCTTGAGACGTTTGAACAGTGGAAGATCTCCTTTCATTTGGGAGGCCAGCTCGTTGCGCTCCATGGCTATCTTCACCTCTTTCTCTATCTCTTTCGTGTAGATGTTACCTTCAAGAGTCAATGGGGGAGTCAGACGTATGAATGTAGGCGCTTTTAGTGACATTCCTTCCTTATATAGAATCATGATAATCTAAACACGGAAGTTGGGATCATACTGATACAAGAATTGATCAAACAGTTTGTCCACTAGAACATCACCTGGATAATATTGCCATACATAGTAGCTTTTTATGAATTCTTCTTTCAGACTGCCCATTCAGGTTCCATGGGATCCATTTGCCAGTGCGGCGAAATGGAGTTTTCTTGAGATGTGGCTTACGTCAAACCACGTCCGTAGAATTTAGATGTAGTTGGGATCTATTTGCTCTTAAGCTGGAACGACTTCTATGGTCGCTTTTTCGGTTTGGCAATATGCTCTGCCAATCCAGCTTTTCTCAATCGTTCTCTAGCTTCAGCTGTGAGCCTTTCCTTAGCTGTGAAGTCGAGGCCTATCTCAACTGCGTCCCATAAGGCTTTCCCTTCTGCAATCTGTTTAGCTTTAAGCTTAGGATCTTTGTTCTTTAGCCTTTCGGATAGTGGTAGTTTGTCAGTATCAAACTCTTCAGTAGACTCATAAGCAGATTTTTCAGTTGGCTTCTACTGAGTCTTTTTTGGAGTGGTCTGCTTCTGCTGAACTTTTTTCAGTTGAGCCTGAGTCATTGACTTCCTTGCCACAGGACTTTCGACTTCCTCTTCAACTTGGCCTCTTCTTCTTTTCTCACTTCATGATCGAGTGAGCCTGCAGCTGCCGAGCCATCAATTCATCATAAACTTCATGTTCTTTCTTATTCTTGAACTTAGGCGATGGAGGGGGAGAGCTCTCAGTAGCTATCTCTTTGCCATATCTCTTTAGCGCAATTAGCTCTGTCCCATCTATGAATTCAGCAATTTCATCAATGAGCGCCTGAGCTGAGGATCTGTAGGGATATGAGTCAGTGGTCAAGTAGACCATTGTTAGGGGGATACATAGGACAAGACTCAGTAGATGTTTTTGCATAACTCATCTAATAAAGGGAATTGTAAAATATGTAGAGATTACTGACAGAGGAATATTGTATAATATGAGTCAGGATTATGGGGGAAACTGTAGGGATACTTAATTACATTGTTATGAGGAATTAAAGATCCTAAAATCCATATCCTAACCCCTGTGTGGGATGGACTGACTGACATAATAGGCTAGACCTGTTTTGATCGTTATAGATTATTTTGTCTAAGTCTTGTAAGGGGTGAAAAGTTGGACTAAACTTCAGTAGAGAAGTTAAATAGAGCTCAGTAGTCTTCAGAGTCAGTCGCTTGATGCACTCAACAGAAGCTCACCCCTTCAGCAGACTCAGAGAGAAGACTCAGTACGATCATCCTTGATCTACTAAATGAGAGTAGAGCTCAGTTGATTGTCTTCGAGTTAGTAGCTGAAAGCACTCAGTAGAAGATCTTCCTTCAACCGACTTAGAAAGAAGAATCAGTATGATTAGTCTTAATCTACTAAAGGAGCTGCAACTTAGTTGCAGACCGTACAAGGAAAATCGACAGCCTGACCCTTATCAGTCGGATGTTAGCAGAGAAATACTTAGTATCCGAGGTTCAGAGAAAGTCAACTCAGCTCTCAACCACCACCACACCTCGACCATGAGAAGCAAGCGAAGCTTACCTGCTCTGACACAAAAGCTGCTCTCATGCACAGAAAGCCAACCATTCTGCGGCGACATTCAAATATTTATATGGTCGTTTTTTTTGGAGTCTTGTGACACGTGGCATCGTCCTCTCTAACGGATCTATGCCTGGGTCATAACTATATAAAGAGATCGTCCACAACAACAAAATATGTACAACACAATAGACTAACAAGGAACAGAAAAGCAAGAACTTAAGAACACATTCTTCTTACACTCTAGTAAGCTCACTGCTACATCCAGCGAAGAACTAGAATGCTTAGAAATATCTTTCTAGTTCTTCTCTCTAGAGTTGTTCCCCGATCTCTTTTATAAGCCTTCATTGTAAGATCTTAAGCCTAGAACCTTCGAAGGAGTTCACTTTTAGTGAAACGTTTTTATTGTAAGAACTCCTTCATTGTTGGAGAAAACCTTCAAACACTGGTTTGAATCTGTAAAGTCGCTAAGGACTATACCTTATACTCTATCCAGTGCACAGAAACCTTGCTGAGGCTTGCTCAGATAAGTCAACAAGACCTCCTGTTCTGCAGGACCGTGGATGTAGGATCTTGCCTATCCGAACCACGTTAAAAACTGCTCGCGTCATTTACTGTTTCATTGCATCTATGTTTAAACTGTTTGCAAAATCATACTTTCGATAAAACAGACTTGAAACTGCACTAGCCAAAACTATTTTGGTTTGCATAAAATGTTTTTCAAAGAGATGAAATTAAACTGGGCCTACACTATTCCGCACGCTATTCTCCTACTGAATTTCTCAGTACTGACCTCAGTCAGTAGAAAGAGTTCAGTTGTTGAATCACTACCTCGCGATCAGAAGGCTTAACTGGCAACTGAATCCGTTCAGTAGCAAACTTAGTACAAGACTGACCTTCGCTTTTGAGGAAAAACTTAGACTCAGGTGTATTCACCCCCCCTCTACACCTGATACTTGTCTCCGGACCAACAGGATCCTTCACCTGATCCTCCTGCTTGCACTGTCAACTGCATAATTTGCTCCTGAGGCTTTTCCTGGCCTTCAATAGCCTTTTCTTTATCCTTTCCTTTGGGGAGAGGGAGATCTATTTCCATCTCTTCCCCCTTTTTCTGTTCCCCATCCCCCTTTACTTCCCCTTGCCCCTTTTTGGCATCATCAGCCGAGGTCAGTAGGGTCTTGACAGCGACAACATCATCTTGTAGGCTGTAGAGAGAGTTTTTGATTTGGGTGAAGGAGGAGTTGAGGTCCTCGACGGCATCACAATATTTGTCCCAATCCCTTTCGTGATCAAGGCGGATCTCCTTGGGCATGGTATCAGTATGTGCTTTGTGGTGCAGTAGAGATGCGTCTAGTAACCTCACGAAGTCCAACTTGATGAGCTCGAGAGATGTGGCTTGTTGAGTAAGAGCTTGAGCCATACTGGATGATACAACTCTGTTCCTCTCATCCATCGTCTTCTGGACTTCAGCCATTGCCGATACTAGCTTCTCGGAGAAATGTTTTGCTATAGTTTCAAGTAGTTGCTTGGCCTCGAGTGGCTAAGTCCATCTTCTAAGCAAACTAGATATGTCTCAACGATCTCCTGAATGTTTGGCGTTGAAGTTTCAAAGACATTCCGACTTCTTCGCCGACGGCATCAATTCGCTCGCCCGAGCACTTGTGTACTTGTGCCCATTTCGGGTGCACATCCGTAGCCGGGGAGACGATTTTGTCTCCTTGCTTCTGAATTGATTTGTTGATGCTCCTCTTGGATACAACAACTATAGATTTTATCTGATAAGATGAGCTAGTGATCCTTTGCTCAGAGGCTGCGAGTTGTTCTTTATGCCAGATGAAGACTGCTAGCGGCGGCACCAGATTCAGGAGGTGGAGGTGGTGAGTCACCCTTCTCACTGGGAGTTTTTCCCTCAGCAGATTCTCCCCGCTCTGCATCCTTAGGTGCTGAGTCATCATCAGCTGGGTCGTCATTAGGCGAAGTGTTCTTGGCGAGCGAGGAGCGGTCTTCCGGCAAGAAAATACAGCATGACCGACCTCAAATCCTCGAAGGAAGCAATGTTTGAGGGTTCCCCGAACCCTATCTCAGACTGCAATTGCCAATCCTCTGCCAAGAGAGTAGGTACTGAGTACTGCTGGATTGTCTCTTCAAGAATGTCCTAGTTAAGTAACCTCAGCAGCATTTGAGTCCTTGCCCTGACTGCTACATCCACCAAATCCTGATAGTTGGTTATCTCAGGAATTTGTTCAGTGACTTCAGATTCAGCTCTAAGCTTGGTCAGCTGAACGGATGTTGGTAGCTCTGAAGACACTAGAGTAGTTGGATTAGCATCATGCTTCAACTGAGTCTCTTCAGTACCGACTCTCTGGACTTTATCTTTTATCATGGCACCTTCTATGCCATTGTCCGAGTCCATTATTGTTTCCACCTATGGAGAAGGTGGAGAATCAGCCTTAGAAACTTCCTCCTTTGATAGTTTCTTTCACTTAGGCTCTTCGGTTCGTAGAGGCAAGTTAGTAGACGACCTTTTTAGTACAGTTCCACGACCGATGGACTTTTCAGCAGCAGTCCTCGTTGTGAATTTAACTTGCTTCTTGTTGAAGTACTTCATATATTCGAACGAAGCTTTTGAGGATACTGAAGCTTCGATCAGTGCTGAAACTTTAGTCCTATACAACAGTTTGCCTATTGACGATCATCTTCTCTCATCGTCATCGCCATAGACAAATTTTTGAGACTGAGCTATCAATTCTGTAAGGAAGAACTGAGTCCAATTAACTCTGACTCCGTCCACTATCGCCATTATAATCTGGAGTCGAAGCTTGGACAGCTGATCGAATGATCCAACTGCGCTAGTGAGAATGTGGATGACAATGTAAGCCAGGCCTCTGTATTATGCTAGGAGTTGACTTTTGGGGAAAGCAGCTTTGAAGGATATGTCATCCCTCTCACAAAAACGCCTAATGTAGTCGTTGATCTTGACTTCCTTGTATCGAACTGGAGAAACGCTAGAGTTAGGAAGGCTAAAACTCTCGTCAGCGCTTCAAGAAATTGATGTGGGCGACACTCTCCTCCCACTTCTGCTGAGAAGTTTCCTCTTGGGATGAAGATTCAGTAGAACTATATTTTAATAGATTTGAAGATCCCAAAACCCCTAGCTGAATGATGAACCTTTGATTATGTAATAGGTTAGTTTGAGTTCAGCATGTTAGGAACTTAGTAGGCTAGAGTTCAGTAGCTGCGAAGTTCAATAGAAGATCTTGCACTCAGCTGATGGACTCATGATCGAAGAAGTCAGTTGGCCAGCCGACCACCAACTGAATCTGCATAGGAATTCGTGCCCATGCACTGAATGCTTAGAAGAACGTCAATAGGAAGTCACTTCAGTTGAAGGTCCGAGGATTCAGAGGTAGTCAACCTTGATGTTTGACAAACCGCACCTACCAATCTACCTCGACCAATAAGGAGCCGACAACACTTTACCTCTTCTGACAAAAGCTGCTCCGAGACTGAAAAAGAGGCGTATCTCTACAGTGCACCTACTCATCAACGTTCAAATTTTAGGAGCTGTTTTCCTTGTCGTTTTGACACGTGGATAGACCCCTCTCCAACGGATCTACTCACAAATCAAACACTATATATAGAGGAGAGTCTTCATGCAGAAAGACACCAGGAACCAAAAGCTTTCAACGCTCATCGATCTCTAGAAAACTCACTGCATATCGAATGAAGAACTTGGACTTACATTAGAATCTTTTTAGTTCTTCTCTCTAGAGAATATTTGTTCCCCTTCTCTCATCTAAGCGGGTTAATTGTAATATTCATAGCTTAGAAACCCCGAGGGAGTTCACATTCTTGTGAAAACGTTCTATTGTAAGAACTTCCTCATAGTTGGAGAAGCTTCAAACTCTTTAAGTTTGAAGCCCTGTAAAGTCACTATGACTATAAGTAGAGAATCTGTCATGTGAACAGATCACTGAGACTTGCTCAGTATAAATATCAAGTTTGTATCTGTCCTGTGAACAGATCACCGAGACTTGCTCAGTATAAATAAAACAAGTATCCTACTTTGGTCAGGACTGTGGATGTAGGACCAAGTGTGTTCGAACCACTTTAAAAACTTGCTGTGTTGAATTATTGTTGCTTTTCTTAACTGATCATATTGCATAAAACTGTATTTCATCAAACTCAGCATAAAACCAGTTTTTAACCGAGACGTTTCATAGGGCCTACACTTCCACACACACTCTGATACTGAACGACTGTTCGACTGACATAAGTCAGTAGAGCTGAACTCAGTAGAAGAAATCTTTGCCCACGCGATCTCAAAGCATATCTTGCTATCTGACTCAGTTCAGTAGCACACTCAGCTAGAGCTGACTTTCGCATTTGAGAAAAAGAATTTGTATTCAGGTGTATTCTACACCTGAAGCACATCTCAGGACCAACAATTGGTATCAAAGCGGTGTTCTTACTGATCATCATTTTCTGAATACTGGTCTATCTCGAACAAGATCCTAGGAAAACCCATTTTCACTACATCTTGCATCTCTTCATTGCATCTTATATCCTATCTTTTTCAATGGCTGACATTTCAGGGATTAGGACGGTACCAAAGTTCTCGACAGAGAACTACGCGGTATGGCGAGTGAGGATGGAGGCACATTTAACCCTTGCCGCATGATAGCATGACCGATGTCTTGGAGAAAGGACCTATTGTTCCGATGATCGACTCAGCCGAATTTGCATTAGACGAAACAACAAAGGTGCGGAACCGAGCAAAGGTTGCCAAGAACAAGAGCCTCTTCACTCATGAAGAGAAGAAACCGCACAACCTCGACCGAGTTGCGCAAAACACACAATCTCGATGACCCTCAATAACTCTTATCTCGGGAGAGTACATGATTGCAAGGCTGCAAAGGAGCTATGAGATGCTCTCGTAGTATTGAGCCAAGGAACTCCACAGATTTAAGAGAACAAAGCTGGAGTTAGAGCTGCAGAAACTCGAGGCATTCACTATGCTTCTGGGGAGTCCATAGATGATTTCGGTGCTCGATTCACAAACCGAGATCAATATCATCAACGGACTGGGGAAAACGTTTAGCAACAAGGAGACCAATACCAAGATTCTAAGGGCTCTTAGCAGGCCCAAGTGGTATTCTTTTGCTATGTGTATGAGGAGATCTGACTTAAATTCTTTTACTCATGATTATGTATTTTTAGAGCTAAAAGAAGAGGAGTTCGAATTCAATCTCCCACACCCCCGGTGCTAGGCCGAAGTGCCAATGGATCATGCATATAAGGTATCGGGTAGCACTCCCGGGAGCAAGTCCCTCGGACAACAAGCCGGTCATTAGGAGCTCGATGAACAATACCTACTGGCGATAACTTGGCCGAGAAGTATGCTCTCCTTCTTTGTGGAATACCGGAAGGAGAAGGAGATGTTCAGAAGGAAGATGAAAAAGGCTTCCCAAAAATATCAAGGTAAGAGAGATCACAGTCACTCGAAAAGTGAAACTAAACCTCTACCTGATTGCAGGAACACTGAAGCTGCTGCTCCCGTTGAACAAAAAGACACATCTAGAAGGGATGGCAGAAGTTCAGTATGTTACAACTACAAAAAGCCAGGACACTTCCAGTACGAATGTCCTGAACCCTCAGAATCGAAAGAGCTAAAAGGCAAGCCCGACGCGACAAGTTCGTCAAAAAAAGGCAAGCCTACATAGCTGGAGAGTTGTCTGATTGCTCAAGTGATGAGGAATTGTTCATGGGATCATCTAATGATGATGCCGAATTAATGGCAATCGAGACAAAAGATGTTGAACCGTGTCTAATGGCCGAAGAAGAGGCTGAGGTAAATTCTGAACCCATTATATGCCCCTCTTCACCTTACACACACGACACAAGCTACATTGCGGGAGAACCGCTGGATGTGGTTCTTGCATATGAAGATTTGCTTGAAGAGCAAATTCGAGATGAGCCGAGCAGTCAAAGAAGACGATTCGGGAGATGGAAATCCTGAAAGCGGAAAATCAGAGACTTTCAAAGAGAATTCAGGTCTTTATTGAGTCCGAAGGACTTGTTCTGAGACTGAAGGAATAGATTGACTCTCTAATGACTAAGTCTCAAGACCAAGAAGCACATATTTTAGTATTGACCAAAGACGTCGCTGAGAAAGAGACTGAAATTGCTAATCTCAAGGATAGACTCACATTGTGCCAGAGCATAATATGAATTTCTGAGGAAGAGTGATGAAGTGTGGAGAACCTTGATGACAGAGCAATACATTGGAGCCAATGAGAAGTTGGAGAAGCTACTATGATCTCAGAGACCATGCTCCACTAAGGAAGGACTTGGTTATACTTTTGAAGCCTCCACTTCAGGATAGAAGAGCTTCACCAAGGTGGTTGATAGGTTGGTCCAAGGGGTAACTCAGCATGCAGACTATACATCCTCTCAGGCAAAGAACAACCAGAAAATTCTACAACCCCAGCCGAGCAACAAAAAAATGACCCATGGTTCTAGCCCCATAACACCCAGAGCAAATTCAGGGGAGACCAAGAAGGTCAGGTGGGCCGAGCAGTATGGCCACCAACAGTTGACTCATCCAACTTAGTACGGTTAGTGCTACTATGAGCCAAGAGTCAGAAGCCTTAAGGTTCAGAAGAAGAAGAAAGCTGAACCTCAAAAGACTAAGAAGTCAGCTCCTCCAAGCTCAGTGGAGAAGATTATTGACAACAAGGGCAAGAAGAAGTTTGAAGCCATCAGAGCTGTCAGATAAGTTTGGATCCTCAAATCTAACAATTAAGTACCCAAGCTGAACCCAAAGGGTACCTGAATCTGTTTGAGTTCAGCATGTTAGGAACTCAGTAGGCTAGAGTTTCTAACGTATTTTCTGAAGTCCCACCTGTGTCCGAATTCTTACCATCCTCCATCTAAGAATGATATTGTTATTTTGGTTTTTTAATATACCGATCCATTCCTTCATGTTTTCTGAAGTCAAAGTATATATTTTAGTCGATAGAAACTCTTTTTGTTGGAAGATTCGCTATGATATTGAGAAATATTTCTGCATGAAATAATTTATCACCGCTCAACAGCAGATCTCATTGAGTCATTGACCAGCAGCATATAAACAAATTCCACGCTTCCTATTGATATCATTTGAAGGCATAGTGAAGAGTCTTTTACAATAACTTTTAGGACACGTACTATCTGGTTTTCAATCCTCTTGCATCTATTCAAAAGTTCATTAACATTGAATATACACGATAAACATATATTGTCTCCAAACAGACGCAGCATTAGTAGGATCAAACTCTAAAATGTTTCTAATGAAAACACCTAGCTAATGCCCAAGCCTTCTGATACTGTGAGATTTGCCAAAGGGGTTCCCCAACAAGAAATCACAGGCTCTCAACCGTGGGAGAAACTTTAATCAATTTGGGAACTTGAATCAAATTGGGGTGCCTGTAAGTATTCCAACTGTATATCATGGCATTTCTTATTTATATTATTTGAAGAAAATATGACATTTCTGTAAATCTAATATAGTCAAGACGTCACTCATAACAGAATATAAGCGCGACAGCTATATACACGGCACAAACTCATCCAGAATTTTCCTTCAATTGTAACAATCTTTCACAAATTAACCGAACTAATAATTCTCAGGGGTAAAACCAAATCAACAAAGCATCTGTCCCTCCCCTTTGCTTGGACATAACCCAGCTGCCCGAAAAACAAATCTGAAATTAGATGAATCATTGACTGAATCAAGGTGTGACTATCTCCACCTGAGCAGCAGAAAAAAGATGCTCAGAGTCCAGGAATCGATTCAAGGTTGTACTTTTCAGAAGATGTGGTTCCATTCTCCCGGTTGTCGAGTGCCTCTGGCTTTTTCATGGCATCAAGTGTTTGTAAATAGGTGTAGGAAGCACTTCGACCTGCTGAAGGGCCAGGATTGCTAATTCTGCTGGCAAGGAAGCGACGAATCAGGCCCCTGAGGAAAGGAGCCATTGTATCTGGTTCCCACTCCAGATAATACATTATTCCGCCCATACACGCGCAGAACAAAGCCACCTGCAGAGTTAGATGAAGAATTAAGAACATTCGAATAGAACACACTCTTGAATTTGGACTTGAAATTGTGCCTTGGTTATTTAACATTCTTTAAGCTATGGTGTAAAACAACAAATTCAGTATCATTCAATAACTTGTCCTCATCAAGGTTGTCAGAGTATTAGGCCCGTCAAAGTGCAGAGGACTTCATGTCGGTTGTGGCACAGGCTGCAAAAGTGTAACCTGGTGATTTTTCTTTTAAATACTACACTTCCTTTTAATAGGACAGATAGTGTTCCTGAGGAATATACATTATGGTAAATCTAGTTTAGGAGACTCTTAACCCAATCTTGCATAAATGAACGGATAGGCTTTGCATAACATACACGCCAAGCCACATAAATACCCAATCAATATTCATCCCAAGTCCGTAAAACCCAAAACAATTCTCAAGTAGGTACACAAAATCTGTAGCAGAGCACCTGGTGCGCTTAGGCAACCAGGCACATCTGACAACATAGTGGTAATCTTCGGAGTTTAAACAAATGCATGTGTTTTATCGGGACATTTTGTTACCAAGTATCGACTGATTGGTACAAAAATTGTAAGAAAGTAAGATGATAGCCCAACCCCTTCAACGGAAACATTTTATTTACTTCTTCCATTTTGTTTTTCTTTGGGGGGGAGCAGGGCAGGCAGTTTGGGAAAATAATTAGGTAGAAATAAAAATGGCCACCAGGGCACATCATACCAAAGAAGGAACATACCTCAGCATTCTTGATATCCGGAAGCAAACGGCGATTCACCAAAATGTACCACAACGATTCTCCTGCTCTTGGAAGAACATACAAGGCTAGTTCCCCACGTCTAGCTTTCTTCTCCAATAATACAGAGAGGGCAGATAGTCCTCCTGCAAGCCAATAAACAAGCTTGTGGTCCTTCAATGCCACTTTTCTATGTAAACATATTACTCCCTTTTTTGTTTTAGGGAGAGTAAATCAGTACACGAAGGAAAGATATAGTTGCATATAATCTATAGCTAGCAGAAAAACCACCTGAAAGATACCAACAAAAGCTGACAAGAATGAAGTTGATCGAACAGCATTAGTAACAGCATGCCTACACGTGCGTATTGGAGCATCCATGAACTGGGGAATGAAAATGAAAAGAAAATGTGTATTAACCAACCTGAAATTCTGATTATATGAATAGATGGATTTTGCATCAAAGAAATGACAGTAATGGATTCATTGACTTCATACAAGTTACACTTCATAAAATCAATTAAAAATCAAAGTTTATTCAAATAATCCGAATATAAATATTTATTATAATTTTTTAAGGTATGTTATGCAAAAATACCAGCTGAAACAAAATAAATATTCATTATATTCATTTGCTGGATCTCATAGTGTCTGGCATCTGTCAACATGGCATCAATATAGACACAAAGGAATAGAAATTTGTTTTTAGCTAAAGTACATTTCTCGTGTTGTTGCACTTCAGTAATAGTAATACTTTTTTTTAAAAATGTCAAAAGTTGCAGAGGCAAAACCATCTGGGTAACTTATGGAAGGAACTGCAGAAGAGTACCTTTTGCAGGCGCAGAACAACAAACGGAACAAATGTCAGAGAGAAGTATAGGGGGAATGTTTTCCTGAAAGTAGCCTTGGCGGCATTCGCGTTGTGAACTAAGCATGAGTTTGTATCAGGATGAATGATGGAACAGGTAATAATTTCAGGAAACTTATCCAACTTCACGTCGTTAGATATCCTGCCAGAGAGAGAAGCAGATAGTGAAGCAACGTCTACTGGAGAACCTCTGCAGCAGTCCCTCACAGCCTTGTACACAGGAGCCGCAACAGGCCCTGTTTTCTGAATGAAATCTTGATATGATTTTGGCAAGCTCTCAGGTCGCATAACAAAGGAGTACATAACCTGAGAGGTTCTTATAATCAGATAAAAAATTAAAACTTGTACCATAACTGAAGGGGGAAATTGGAGGAAATAAAATATTAAAGAGCAACTAGTAGTAGACATCAGAGTAACTATATAAAGTCTTGAACTACAAGATCCATGTCTCTTAAGAATTGGATAGGTGGTTCTTGTAGGTAATCATCAACTCTACAAAAGAGACCCAAAGAATCAATAAGTCAGAACTCCAGTCTGCAAATTACCTGCGCACAAGCTATAGCAAAAAGTAAAGTGTCTCCATGGTTCCAATGACTTCCCCAAAGGTGGAATTTGTTTTTGGACTTGGCCGAGTTATAGGAACACTGATTAAATAATCAAATAAATTAGAGTAGATGGAAAGAGCAGTATAAGACCTCACAATTTAGCAAAATACTGGAAAGTGGAATACAGGGTACTGGTACCTGAGCAAGCCTAGCCAACAGATATAAAGCAAGTGTCCGCCTTCTGCTCGAATCATCTAATGCTAAAATAGACAAACCAGAGACTGCACCTGCTAAAACTCTGTTCCATCATCACCTTTAACAAAGTCATCTAAATGGATTTGGATAAATCATGTTGTAAAAATTGAATCTCAAGAATTACATAACAGAGTAACACTTAAATACAGTCAAGGAATTACAAGTACACAATTGAATGACAGAATCAGGACATGGCTAACATAACTAACCAGCAAATATAAAGATAAAGAAAATGACATTTTTATCAACTCACGCATTTACTGGAGTCTCTTTCTTTCTCCACTTCCTAAGCAAACACCTCAGAGCATGGTAGGAACCAGTGAATCCCCCAAAAAATAAGCCAATTCGACATGCTTCTTCTCTCACTATAAGGTCTTTCTCTGATACAAGTTGCTGCAAATGTATTCCTAGTTAACATAAAGATCAATAAAATCTTACAAGACATTATGTTCTACTGAGTCATGGCATCCATCAAACATACATAAAGGCCACAAGTGAAGAGGATACATAAGTGCAGGTGCATCAACAACAAGATTAATAGCAGTTGTTCTTTACATAGTACTTGAAGGTTTTGCAGCACTTTTAAGAGATTATGCATGCATTTGTTTGCACAATACAATCGTATTTAAACTCATAAAAATTGCTAACCATGTTTCACTATTCTTTCAACTCGTGGTGGAAAATAAATACAGAACTTGGCAAATGAATCAACACCATAGTTAAGGAAAGCAAAAGATGAATGGGAATTTGACGGAGCAGAAATACTGACGGATAAACAAGATCTATAAGGAGTTACAAAAGCTGAGGTTGGGAGCAAGTGGAGAAGGAAATGGGAGTTTGGAGGCAAGGAGAAATAGTTCAATATCAAATGAGAACGGAGATGCAAATAAATAGATAATGTTTCTGTACACTGATATATCTCCAGGATTCCAGTCCCCGTTCTCGAAAAAGGCCAAACCAGCTACCAGCTAATGGTTATTTACTTCGGCACAGAAAATATCCATCCACGTTGGAAGATTTTTCCCATTAAAAATATGAGCAAACTAATATTGAAAAATTGACATTGTTTGATCAAGCTAGTACATACTACAGATTGCAAACGAATAATCAGAAGGAAGAAAAAAATAAAGAATGAATAAAAAAGATCACACAAATATGGAATTAGTCAATCCATAAATTAATAACGCTAAGACAATTCTAATGGAGAGAGATTAACATATCCTCATCGCAAGTCTTTCTTCCTTTGATAAAATATAGGCTTAAGGTTTTCGAGATTCTTATAAAATTTTCAAAGCACAGTTGAGTTTTTCATCCATCCATTGCAACTTGTACTGCTTAGATTAATATGATGCAACAAATTCTGTAACTACCTAAAAAGTAGTTTAATTCAGCTCTGCCAATATAATTGCCACCATCGGATCATTTCGATCCACAAAATCAGGGGTATAAACCAACAATTCCATCATGATATCAATTTGATTCCCACAAAAATGAAGAGAGAAGCGGCGCAATTATAAATTGTAACCTTGATATCAAGGAGAGAGGAATAAGACTTTAGGCGAGCGAGCTTGAAGGCGCGGAGGAGAATTCCAATGCCGACGCGAATTCCGTACGAAAGAAGGAAGGTTTGGCACAGATTTCCCACGGCATGCGCGACGCACGACTCGTCGGCATGATCGCACGGAGGGTGGAGGTCTCCGGGTGGGCCCCGCTGGCGACGTTGTAGCTCCTCAATGGCCTCCCTCAGCCGTTGCTCCGCCTCCCTCAGACGTTGCTCCGCTGCCTCCTCAGCTGTGGAAAATGTGTTAGGCGGCGGTAGGGGCTGCTGCGGCGTATTGGAGGCGCGCATTTTACTGCAGGATGGGGAGGTTTCAGCATCTAGTCTCTCTGCTCTTTCTGCTTTTTGTTTTGCGTGCGCCGTGCAAGTGGAATTATTATTATTATTATTATATTACTATTTTTTTTAATTGTTATAATTTTTTCGATTCAGTTTAATTATTTCCTGTCATTTTTTATATATTTATTTTATTATTTCCCAGTTTAAGTATTGCAAGGTAGACGTTGGAGGGAATGTATGATTGATGTTAGAAGTCCTTAAATGATTATACGGATATTATCAACGAGATTCGGAGGAAATCATATACTCTCTTCGTCTCATTATTACTGTCTCCATTGGTTCTGACACGGAAATTAAGAAATTTTATTTAAGTGTATATTTTATTAGTTTTGATTGTATTAATAAATGAACAAGGTTTTTAATGAGTGATTGGTGGGAAGAAATGATAATTCATCCAATTTTTTACAATGCATAGTTGAGACAATCGATTTTTTTTTTTTGTTTTTTAATGTTGTAATTTAAGAAATAATTTAAAGCATCCACAAAATTAAAAATTAAAAATTTATAAGTTCAGAGCGGAACGAAATCGTGGGAGAGATAAATTTTTGGAAGAGAATGTATAAGAATGTGGTGGTGGTTAGTGGGTAAGGATTTTAGGAAATTTGATATTTGTCATTTTAGGTTTAAACTTTGATATTTGTCATTTTAGGAAATAGAAGAGTAATAGCGGGACAACTCGATTAGTAAAGTAGGACAACAATTAAGGGATGGAGGAAGTGCAAAATTGAGAAAGCAGTTTTCAGCTGTTAGATTAACCTAGTTTTACTCGGTGCTTCACAAGATTGCTACATCTTACCAAGGAAGGTTTTGTAGCTTCAGCAGGAGATTCGTTCGTCAAGGCTGGCCCAATACTTCAAATGAATCGCTTTAAATATAATCTAGAAGTCTCTAGGGTTCTTGACCTTCCTTGGGTATATCATGACTAGGCAGAGCCGGATGTTCCTCCAATTGAGCTTACATCGCAGATCTCTCAAGCTATCTTGAAAGATCACCATACTCGTCTGGAGTCTGCATGGAAAGTGTTGCAGGAATGACAACTGAGCATTTCCAGGATTCTAGCTGATGTACTAATTGCCCTTTCCACATAAAAAGGGGGGACTAGCTGGCAAACTTCATTTAGAACGAGGTCAAGGATCCAGGCCGGGAAACTCAGATGTTGGGGATGATGAGAAATAGGAGGCTGCAGATGAATAGATCGAAGAAGGGACTGATGATTGAAAGGTGGATTATGGCAACTGGAGACACTCTAATTTATTCAGTTTTAACTGGATGTGAACTCTTTATTTGGGATGTATTATGAACTTATTTTTCGTTTTGCTCTTTCAAGTGCGATGATATGTTGTTGATTAGGATTGGTTTATCTCATGTGCTCTAGAATGCTTTTGTGCTGATTATGTTCGTCTTAATGCTCCTGTTTTCTGAGTGGTCTCATCTGTTTCAGGTGTTGAGATGTGAGCTGAGAAGGAAGATGGAAGCACAATGGCAGGGGAATGTTTTACATAGGATTTATAGGGAATGAATATTTTAAGAACCACTATCTTAGATAAAAACTATGAACCAATCCTAGCCTTTCATTTTTTTTATCTATGGACATCTATTTTCCTTATTTTGCTTTTATTTTTAATTCAAAAAAATGAGAAAAACAAGTTTCATTAAGGGTAAAAATGTCTTTTTACACTTTACGTTTTGAAATTAAAACAAATACCCACACTTACCTCATGTGGCGGCGACGGCGGACTGGCAGCGGCGACAGTGGTGGTGGTGGTCAGCGGCAAACGACGATCCGTCGGAAAATCTGTTGGAAAACGCAATTATATATGCATAATATGGTGTTGGTTTACGCATAATTACGAGCATTTTTATGTGGATATTATGTTATACAATAAAAATACGTTTTATGCTTATTATAATATTTATTTATGCATTCCAAACAATTTTATGCTTAAAACTATCTGTTATGTGGATATTATGTTATACAAAAAAAAAGTTTTGTACATATAGTATTTGTTTATGCATAAGGCCGAACAATTTTATGCATAACTCGGTGCATGTTTATGCATAACATTGTCTGTGTTTGTGCATATTATGATTTTACAAATATTATTCATCATACTTATAATATATAACCTAACTCTCCTTCTCTCTCTAGCTAGCGACGGAGGTGGTCAGCGGCGGGGGCGGTGCGGCGATGGTGGCAGTGGTCGGCGGTTGGCGGTGGTTAGCGGCGGCGCGAGGTGGTAGGTTTATAAGGGGTTTTCTCATTTTTGTATTTTCACAATTTAATTATTAATATTGTTGTTTACCATTTTACCATTTTCCTAATTTTATAAATTAATTAAATAAAAAAAATTAATCGCCATAAATCGAATAGAGATCTATGACCTATATTGATTCTTAGTTTTTATCAAAGGGATGGTTCTTAGTAGAACAATACCTTATATAGATATATATTTTATTTTTTTTGGCTTGTTCTTAGGGAGAGTTAATTTGATTTTCATGATTTTCATGTACCTTTTTTATGATCATTTTAGATTGCATAAGCATGTTACATGTTTTGTGATAAAGGGCAATTAGTAAGGGGATATTTTTGTTGTTTATTCTCAGATGAACATCAATTGTGCTTACATTGGTTCTTACATCTTATGTTGTTCTAATTTCATTTATTACAAAATATATCGTAGGTTTTACTTGTGTTGATTATTTTAGGAAATAGCGTGGGCATTTAGAGATATTATTAAAGACATTTTCTAGAATGATCTAAATAAGGAAAGAATGTGGCAGTTTTGATAAGCTTCATGGAATGATGAAGTGCTAGAAGAAATAACGGCCCAATACCACTCTTAACATAACCACCCGCTTCATTCTGAAATCAGCCAGCATCTCCCATGTTTGATTACGGTTCCAACTGGCCATGGAACACACACATGCTCTTTTAAAGATGGAAAAATGTCCAGATAAACTTGCGCATCTCAAGATAGTTTGTATGAGCTACAAGAGTCTACTCTTTGCATCGAGTGTTTGTGTATCCTTACTCACATGACAGTGTACACGAGAGCTCACAAACATTATAGTATGGTTGTCATAGGATGTTTAGTGTGTTGTTTTTTTCGTACTCGATTGTACTTTTAATCTTTGATTGCGCTCAATAGATTTGTTTTTGTTGCCTTGGTTGTAACACCTTATGGGTTATAATTTGTATAATCCAGAGAAAAAACACTGGTACTCCCTCCGCCCCACTCCATAGATACCAAATATTTTGAACACGAAGTTTAATGAGTGGTTGTTGAGAGTTGTTAATTGTAGTGGCCCACTAAAATTAGTGAATATAATAGTGTTTCATAATTTACTTAATTATACTCTCAAACTACTATAAAATGACATCTTAAAATTTATCATTTTTTTCACGTATACCCATGCGATGAATTTCGAATATTTTACGCATAATGATTTTTTTTCCGCAGACTTCATTAATTTAATCGATTTTTGAACATTATTTGAATTTAATGAATAAACAAATTCACTTGACAAATTATCGATTAACAATAAAAGAGTCAGAAAGTGGATTAACATAGAATTACAAATGTTGTTCAAAAATTCAAAAGCCAAAAAAACTAAAAAGGAAGAGTGTGAATAATTCATTTTTGCCGCCTAAACTATTGAAAGAGAAAGAATGTGAAATATTTTAACTTTCCCACCAAAATAAATCCATAAGTATCCTTAAAAGCATTTCCTACAAATTACCCACATTCTGAAACAAAACTCCAACAAAATGAGACCTAAAGATTTGTCTACTGCCACACGAAATCAAATTGTGCAGTTCCTCTTGATGCATATGAAAAATGGCCGTCCAGCACGTCGGAAAATGAAAGAGGCAACTAAAAAGTTTGGCGTTTGTAGGAAGACCATCACACGAGCTTGGGCTGCAGCCAAAAAAATATGAAGTTAATTTGCTTTTTGACAAATAGAACTGTAAATGGCACTACATGGTAGGGGGAATCTTATAACTAGTGTTGAATTTTCTATCTTTGCACTAGTTTTGAAACTATATCAGATTTGGTTGCTAAAACTTCTATCTTTGCATTAGTTTTGAACAAGAATGTTGAACAAAGTTGTCAAGAAAGTAAATGGACTATGCAATCTCTAGCAACAAAGAAATATGCCAATTCAAGAGACATACCAATTCTAGAATTGTCAGTACAGAGACATAGAAATCTATAGCAACCAAGAAACATAGCAATCCATAACAACCAAGAAACATACCAATTCAAACATAATAATCCAACAAGAAATTAGAAGCATATCCTAGCCAAAAATTTATCCTCGATATGTAGGGAAAGCCACTCATGTGGGAAAATTTTCATCATCTCAAACACAAATCGACCCCATCAACCACACCGCACACAAGTGAATCACAAACGGAATTAACCACGTAATAAAATTAGGGAAAGATCTCACCCGTTTGAACATTGGAAGGAACATTTGTAGCATCGTTTCAACCACGTCAGCCTCATTGTCTCGTATCTCCTTACCCATATTTGATTCAAAACCCTCACTTACATTGAAGCTTCCATCGACGGAAGACGACGACTCAAGAAGAGGGGAAGGTGATTTTGTTTCATCGGAATCGAAAAACATCCCTAATAGATAGAGAATAACTTCAGCTTTTTGATCGACGGAGAAAGACTCGTAGTCCGTCGTGGAAGCAGCCGCCAAACCCGCGCTCAGACAGTCGGCATCATCCACTGTAATAACCGTAGTTATTGATTAGCTTTAGATACCGGAATTGTAATCGGATATGTAATTGATAAGGATGATGAAAACCAGATTTAGATCTGGAGGCGACGGACGCAAGGAATATTAAAGAGAGAGAGAGAGATTTGATTGAGAGTAGAGATGAGAGATCGAGAGTTGAGTGAGTGCAGAGAGAAGAGAGAGTTACGAGAGAGTTACAGGGAGTAAGAGTTGAGAGAGAGAGAGGAGTTGAGAGAGAAAGAGTTAAGAGTTGATAATTTCATTGTTATTTCATAAGTTCCCAACTTTGCCTTATATATAGGCTACAAAACATTACCTAAATATTAATCTTCATCAGCGTAATTAAAAGACGATTAACGTAAAAATAAGATAACACGTGGATCCTTCCGGGTCGTCCACGCTCGTCCTTTTCCCGATATCAATTTCTTATCCGATTCCTCTTTTATCTACCGGATTACCCGATTCTCTTCCGTCCTCCGATCGGGTCATGACAATACTCCCCCCTTTAGAGAGTCTTGTCCTCAAGACTCGGATGTTTGTCGAAGCATGAGCTGCAAAACAAATAAGTTCCCCTCTGCCAAGCATATTTTTCTTCTCAATATATTTCATGTACTCATTTAGTGTAGTTGCCCCAATGCACATAAGTTCCCCTCTGCCAAGACTGGGTTTCAACAAATTCCCAGCATCCATTGCACCTCCAATAGCCCCTGCACCAACTACGGTGTGAATTTCATCAATGAATAATATTATCTCGCCCATTTGAAGCGTAGAGCTCCTTTTAATACAACCTTCATCCTTTCCCCAAAATCACCTCGAAACTTCGCACCAAAGAAGCGAGAGAACCCATGTCCAAGGATACCAACTTTCGATTAAGCAGAGGTTCTGGAACATCTCCAAGGACAATATGAACATACAAAGGATCCTCATAAGCCCCCTTAATGGTAACTATATTCCGAAGAAATTCCTCAATCTCTTCCAGCTCTTCCTTTGCCATTTTGGTATCTTCTTCTTTCAAGTCTTGAGCTTTTTCTTCCTTGCGCTCGTGAACTTCCTGCTGAACCTCGTTGTGGATGTGAGATACTTCATCTACTTTACTTTCAAGGAGAACATGCTCAACCGAGTCACCACCCACATCTTGAGAACCTACATCTATCTCAATATCCATTTTGTTCGACTTCTCAACTGTAATTTCGGTTTTGCGAACATCAACACACCCTTCACTTTGTTTAACTTCATCACGCAGATTTACTGCCTTTACCATGCCTATACCATCAGCAAATTCGATGTTATCAGATAACTCCTGGTCCATTTGAGCTTCTTCAAGAGTACTCTCTATTTCTAGTTCCATAATAAGTTTATCCTGCTCTCCAGCTGAAACATCTTCTGGTTTCTCTTTATTCTCAAAGGTCTCCTCCATATTTGCAATTGCATCAACACCAATAATTCCAGACATATGGATGCCCTCTTTCAGATTCAACTCATTACTTACAAGCTCAGATTCTTCATTCTTCAACGAATCAAATTCATTTTGTGCTTCCGCCACCGTGTTCTGCAGATTTTGATCATGAAAATCTCTTTGTGGAATAGCAACTTCTTGTGGCTGCAACAACTGTTGCATCGGATCTGAAGATGGTGACAGCATCAAAGTCGAATTCTCTGGTCCAGATGGATCAGACAGCAACTGACCTCTAGAATGGTCATCCATAAAGTTATGTTGGAACTGACTGTGCGTATTAACATCAGTTTTGGGGGTGTTTGAATGAGCACTATTAGTCTCCACCTTGGTTGCTTCTTTAGCCGGCTCTTTTACTGCTGGAACTTCCACTTCTTCCTCTTCCAAGTCATTGATAAGATCTATTGCTTTAGTTATCTTCTTGTCCGCAAGCAGCAACTTGCAGTTCACAAATTCAACAGTCATCTCCTCGCTATCAGTTACGAAGTAGGGAGAATTGTAGCCACGGTCAAACTGCATCCCTTCAACGACATAGAGATTGTCATCTGCGCTTCTACCCTCTTCGAGAGTTACAACACCCTTCCTACCAACTTTGCTCAATCCATAGGCAGCCAAGCTGCTCCCAGCTCCTCCATTGCCGAAACCACCCCTTCGGCCACCACAAAATCCACCGCGAGGAGTAATTACCCCATCCACGCACGAATCATAAGCCTCCTCGCCATTTCCGACACTCTCCAATTCATCTAGACGAGAGGCGCCCCGTGGATAGGCATTTCCCATCGAAACCCTTTCATCTATAAACCTCCTATCATCATAAAATCCATCATCCCGAAAATATATATCATGAACCGCCCCATACTCCTCTAGAATCTCACCATTTGCAACTCGGCGAGCTTCCGATCTCCGATTGTAATAGTCAAACACTCGATGCATCTAGTTGACACATAGTGCAGTAGATCGTGCGAGCGCCGCCGCCATCCCCTGTTCAATCGCCTTCACTAGATTCTCCGAAAACACCGTGTCCATCGTAGAGCCCAATTCCTCCAACACAAACAAAATTCGACTCCCCAAAACCTCCAACACACCAATGCACAATTTCAAATACACAAACCCCAGAAATAGAAGAATCAACAAACCTAGGTAGAGTAGAAATCAGCCTCGATCAGTCCGTCCTCCGAGATTGAGTTTGCCGGAGTGCTTGCCCACTGTCGCAGAGTCGATGCTCTGATACCACTGTAATAACCGTAGTTATTGATTAGCTTTAGATACCGGAATTGTAATCGGATATGTAATTGATAAGGATGATGAAAACCAGATTTAGATCTGGAGGCGACGGACGCAAGGAATATTAAAGAGAGAGAGAGAGATTTGATTGAGAGTAGAGATGAGAGATCGAGAGTTGAGTGAGTGCAGAGAGAAGAGAGAGTTACGAGAGAGTTACAGGGAGTAAGAGTTGAGAGAGAGAGAGGAGTTGAGAGAGAAAGAGTTAAGAGTTGATAATTTCATTGTTATTTCATAAGTTCCCAACTTTGCCTTATATATAGGCTACAAAACATTACCTAAATATTAATCTTCATCAGCGTAATTAAAAGACAATTAACGTAAAAATAAGATAACACGTGGATCCTTCCGGGTCGTCCACGCTCGTCCTTTTCCCGATATCAATTTCTTATCCGATTCCTCTTTTATCTACCGGATTACCCGATTCTCTTCCGTCCTCCGATCGGGTCATGACATCCACAAAGGAGGGTAGTTATGTAACATCCGAGTCCGAGGTTTCGGGGACCCAATCGACAGAGAATGGTTTAGATCTCGTCATCATGGCGGTAGCCACCAAACCCGCGCTTAGACCGTCGGCGTCATCCACGATGGAGGGTGCTTGTGTAGCATCTGAATCCGAGGTTTCGGGGACACAATCGACGGAGAATGACTCAGATCTATTCATCACGCGGGCGGCGGCCAAACCAGGAGACAGATCGGAATTCTCAACCACTATGGACAGAGATTGTGTAGCAACTGTATAAGATCTTGCACCCTCGACAAGAAGATGGGTGTTTTGGACAGAATACCGGGTGATGGAGGCTTCAATTTCATCATTGTGAGAAACCTCTAGATCTAGGGTTCATGGGAAGAGGGAGACGGGAAGATGAAGTAGGAAGAGAGAGAGAAAGTATTCAATTCAGTTTAGATACTTATGTTCTTTTACTTTAATCAAATTCTAAGTAGATAAGATTAGTACCTAATTACACTTAAAATCCCTTATACACTTTCCTTTTTTAGAAACGGGATCAATAGAGTGAGACGTCCCGAAAAAGGAATACGGGACCAATGGAGTGGGACGGAGGGAGTATGTTTTAACTTCTTGAACAACATTCGGGGCCTCCGACATAAGTTACAAATTATTTAGTCTATTTCTTCAAAAGGTTCTTAGAAACTTGCTAAAACCACTTAATCCTAAAGACATGCATTTCTATAGGCATAAAACAAATCATGCTAGAAAAAAAATTAAAGCATGCTTATAAAATCGATAAATCATAATTTTCATGTTATTCTAAGCACAATTGCAACACGAATTGCATGCTATAGCAGAAAAATAAATAATTCATCACGATAATTAATTAAAGCATTAAAGGTTGTCGTCGGGACCAAAGACAAGGAAGGAAAATAAAAATCCTATCTATTATAAGGCCCAAAAAAATACACGTCTTCAAAAGGCAAATTGGATTTTTTAATTCCCAAAGTATGGTCTTTTGGCCAATTTGATCCCTTATTTATTTATTTTTAGTTATTTGGTCCTCAAACTATGAAATTTTGGCCAATTTGGTCATTCCGTTTAATTTTCCGTTAGTTAACCGTTAAATTTTTATTTTTTTTAAATTAAATAAAATAAAAAGGGTATTTTCGGAATAATTTTTTCGAGGACCAAAACATCCAACTTTCGAACATTGAGGATCAATTTGGCCAAAAAATTTCGTTACTTAAAATTTTCTAATATTTTAGTAATTTTATTTTTTAAGAGCCAAATACAACAATTATAATACTTTTCTCAAACTAATAGTTAATCATGAAAATTAAAATAAAAATATTATATTAATAAAAATCATAGGATACTTTTTCTTCAAATACAACATTATTTATGATTAACTATTAGTTTTTCTTACATAACGAATTTTAAAATACTTTCATTAATATAATATTTTTTAAGTAATAAGTCTTTATTACACTAAAGTTGTTTAGAATAGGTTTTATAAGAAATTTCTAGCTACTTATGCATAAATTTGCTTAAAAGTTTTTTAACAAAAGTTGTTAGTGTTTGCCAAATATATATATATATATATATATATATATATATATATATACATATATTTTTATACACTAACGAAAAATTACTAAAATATTAAAAAAATTTAAGTAATGCAAAATTATATATATATATATATATATATATATATATATATATTTGGCAAACACTAACAACTTTTGTTAAAATGAACTTTTAAGCAAATTTATGCATAAGTAGCAAGAAATTTCTTATAAAACCTATTCCAAACAACTTTAGTGTAATAAAGACTATATATTTTTGAAAAACACTAACAACTTTTGTTAAAATGAACTTTTAAGCAAATTTATGCATAAGTAGCTAGAAATTTCTTATAAAAACTATTTGTTGGATATGAGTCAGTAGATGATACTCAGCTGTTCGTGGTCAAAAGAAAATTGGGGGAAATCATAGTAGTACTATGGAATTGAAGATCCCAAAACCGAGCTGATATCAGTAGTTTTGTGTGTCGTTAGGATTAGCTGGTGTATAGGTTAGACTTGTTGTAATCGTTTTTATATTCTTGTCTAAGTCCTGTACGGGGTAATTGTTGAACTGATCTTCTGTCGAAGATACTTTTCAGAACCCCACGCCATCGTTGTAATCGCTATGCGTTCTTGACCATCACCGAATAGACCTCGCAGAAGCCAATCCAAAGAATGATAAGTCATCGCATAAGAACTCATGCAAGCCCAAAGACCTTCGCGAGCCGCCACCGACATACTCGAAGTTACATTCCTTGTCGGCCGACTCGGCCGAAGAAGACAGAGACTTTGCGCCTCATCGTATCCGGCGTAAAAGCGACCCAACTACTTAAGTCTTTTCGAAAGTTCACAGAAGATCATACGAGGTTGTTTGAACGGACAACTCGATACTCTCACCAACCACAAACCTCGACCAATGAGAAGCCGACAACGCCTTACCGCTCCAAACAAGAAAGCCGCTCTCATGTACGTAATTAACCGCCCGCTCGCAACAAGTTCGAATTAATGGCCGTTTTCTTTGGAAGCTTGTGACACGTGGCATCGTCCTCTCCAACGGACATATGCCATAGCTCACGCCTATAAATAGAGAAGATTTCGAAGCTCCTTAAGAGCGCGAAGCACGAAATTAAAAAGGGAAATTGCTCAAGCTCTCAAACACTCTAGCAACTCAATCGAATATCCAAATGAGAATCCGCATTTACTAGAATATTTTTGTGGTTCTTCTCTCTAGAGTCTTTAGATCCCTTTCTTCTCTACCTAAGCTCATTGTCGATTTATAGCTTAGATTCGAAGGAGTTCATTTTTTAGTGAACTGTTCTTATTGTAAGAACTCCTTCATTAGTTGGAGAACCTGTTTTCGCCCCCTTTCGAACTTAGGTTTGAATTGTAAAGTCGCTAAGGACTATAACTTAGAAGGATCTCGTCCCGTGCACAGCTTCCTTGCTTGAGACTTGCTCGAGACTAATCAACAAGTTATCCCGCTCTGTTCGGGACCGTGGACGTAGGATCTTGCGTATCCGAACCACGTTAAACCGCTTGTGTTCTTTATCGTTTTATTGCATACAAACCTTTGAAAATCATAAGTTTGCATAAAACGTATTTCTAAATCGCACGACCAAAAGAATTTAATCTGCGAAAACACGTTTTCAAAAAGAGACAAACTCCGGGCCCCACACTTATCCGCACACTTATAGTCTCCGATCGAGTTTCAAGCACCGACAAAAGTCGTAGGGAGAGCTCGAAAGCAGCCGACTCACTCGTCCCGTGATCGAAGGTTTATTTGGGACTGTTCATCGATTGCAACCAACAGCCTTCACTGACCTTCACCGAGAAGAAGAAACGGTACTCGTGTGTATTCACCCCCCCTCTACACCCGATATTTGTCTCCGGACCAACAATTGGTATCGAGCCCGCGGTGCTCAACCGACCACCTGTTCGACATACCGGTCTTCTCGAACCGATCCTTGAAAACGTTTTCTGCGTACAAGCATCTCTTCACTCATCCCTATACTGTACACATAATGTCCGACATGTCGGTATCGGGATGGTGCCGATGTTCTCAATAGAGAACTTCACGGTATGGCGTGTAAGAATGGAGGCACACCTTACGTCACTGCACGACAGCATGACTGACGTACTGGAGACCGGACCCATCATTCCAATGATAGACAGCGTTCAGTTCGCTGAAGTGGAAGGTGAAGGTGCTCGTATCGGTCCGAAGGTTCCCAAGGACAAATCTGCCTTCACGCCTGAAGAGAAAAAGCTGCATAACCTCGACCGAGTCGCACGAAATGCTACACTGACAACGCTCAGTGACTCACACCTCTGGAGGGTGCAGGACTGCAAAACGGCGAAAGAACTTTGGGACGCCACGGGCAGTACCGAGCCAAGGAACTCCTCGATTAAAGAAAACAAGCTTGAATTAGAGCTTCAAAAGTTCGAAGCCTTTGCGATGGAGCCCAGTGAAACCATTGACGAACTGAGCGTCAGATTTACGAATTAAGTTAATGTGATAAACGGGCTGGGAAAGGTGTTCTCAAACAAAGAGATGAACACAAAGATCATAAGAGCGCTACCCCGATAGAAGTGGCTTCCTTTTGCTACTTATTTACGTTGCTCTGATCTTAATGCTCTAACTCCTAATGTTATATTTTCAGAATTAAAGACGGAGGAATTTGAGCATAGTCTACCTCGGAAGTGTTCCGAGTGCTCACCGTGACACTCAAATCGATCATGCCTTCAAGGCAACATCAAGAAAACCGGAGGCAAAAAGATTTCTTCCAAAGAAAGCGAGGCCGCCGCGATACAAAGACATCTGAAATGTCTGGTACTGACCAGCTCGCACTAATGGCTCTCAAATACCAAAGAGAGAAGGAGAGAGTCAGAAAGCTGAAGAAATATCGCAGAGATTCTCCCCCTGGTAAGAAAGAATATTCAAAAAGGGAAGAATCTAACACTTCTACTGAATGCAGGAACACGGAGCCTGTTGCTAGTCCACCAAAAGCTTCAGCTGGAAAAAGCACCAGAACATCCACGTGTTACAACTGCAAGAAGGAGGGACACTATCAGTACGATTGTCCCAAACTCTCAGCTGCTCAAAGAGCAGAACGGCAAGCCAGAGGAGATAAATTCGCCAGAAGAGGCATGCCTACATAACCGGAGAGATATCTGACAACTCAATTGAAGAGGATACATTCATGTACTCTTCTGAGGATGAAGCTGCATTCGTAGCTGTTGAAGTCGGAGAGAAGGTTCAGAAGAGGAAGTCTCAGACTTCTAAGGTTCCGAGACAGATTTGGGTTCCGAAATCACCCACTAACCAGTAAGGACCCAACTGAACCAAAGGGTACCTAAAGATGCTTCTGTTTTGCGGGTGTATAAGGACCCATGGATAGTGGACAGGCCGCTCAAGACACATGACATATCGAAGAGTCTGCCGACCAACTATGTACAAGAAGATGGTCCCGCAATGAGTTTGGAGACAACTCTAAAAGGCTACACAAGGGGATACGTAACGCTGAACATTGGGACTACTTCGGCTCCAAGAGTAACATATGTTGAAGGACTTCAACATAATCTCCTTCTCGTCACCAATTCTCGTGATAATCTTAAAAGAGTTATCTTTGACACTCGGTTTCGTGATGTTGTTGATAAATCTACAGGGGAAAACAAGTGTTATCGGGATCGCGGAGGAAAAATATCTATGTTGCGGATCGGAAAACCGCGTAACCCGAGGCTTAGTTACTAGCACGAGACAAAATCGGTGACAAGTCGGGATGGCTATGGCACAAGAGACTCAGCCACTCTGAACTTCAAGACCATGAACAAGCTAGCCAAGAACTCCAAAGTCAGAGGACTGCCCAACGAATCGTTCGTTAAAGACAGAAATTGTGAAGCATGTCTGAAGAGAAAACAAACAAAGAGTAGCAACCCACCTATTCCGTCACCTTCCACCGATGGAATCCTTACTGCCGCACATGGACCTATTCGGGCGTCTCTCCGATGACTATAAGAGGCAAGAAGTATGCCCTCGTCGTTATTGACGACTACTCAAGATATACTTGGGTCATCTTCATCGCCAATAAATCTGATGTTCAAACTGAGTTGCCCAATCTGCTGAAGAAGCTCAGTGTGGAAAAGGACATCAAGATTCAAAGAATTCGCTCGGACAGAGGAACAGAGTTTCTAAACTCAGTAGTTAAGACATACTTGCGATAAAGAGGGAATTAAACACGAGACATCGCTCGCACCCCTCGGCAGAACGGACTTGCCGAACGAAAGAACGAGAACACTCAAAGAAGCAAAGCAAGAACGCTCCTCGCAGATTCTGGACTACCCTCAAAGTTCTGGGCTGATGCTACTGACACCGCCTGTTACACTCAGAATCGCTCACTACTCACTCAGCAACACATGAAGACACCATATGAACTATGGAAAGGGAGAATTCCTTCTATTTCTCATTTTCATATTTTTGGCTGTCCTTGCTTTATCCACAATAACGGGAAAGATCAACTGAAGGTCTTTGATAGCAAATCTGATCAAGGAGTTTTCTTAGGATACTCTCGAGTCAGTAAAGCCTTCAGAGTCTTTAACTATCGGACTCTTTGTGTGGAGGAAAGCCCTCATGTTGTTTTTGATGAATTTATTACTGAGAACAGGGAAGATACACAGTTAAATACTTACTGATAAAGCTGAAAAGATCCAGCATTGTTGGGATGATGAGTCAGACAATGAACAAACTCAGACTCAACCAAGAGTCGACGTAGCTGACCTAGTTGATTCTCCCGAACAGAATCAACAACAGGTAACATCGGTCGATGAGGACGCCCCAGTGGTAACTGAGACCTCTACTGAGAATATGAACTCAGGGGGAATGATTAATGTTCCTGAGCTAAATGCCCCTGAACCTGGAAACTCAGTGGATCCTAATCTTCTTACTGAAATATTGCAATCTCATAACAGTACTACTGAAATGCCTAACACTCCTACTGATTCTGCAGAAGTTGTATCAGAAGAAGAAGCCAGACTCACACGATCATGGCTAGATGCTCATTCTTCAGATCTTATCATTGGAGATCCATCAACAACGATAAGAACAAGATCTAGATTTAATCAAGGCGAAAGCTCACTATTTTCCTGTTTCTTATCTACAGAAGAACCTCAGTCGATAGAGGACGCACTTAATGATGCTGACTGGATCATCGCCATGCAAGAAGAGCTGAACCAGTTCGTTCGAAACGAAGTTTGGGAGCTTGTAGACAGACCTAGACATCAGCATGTCATTGGTACCAAGTGGGTCTTCAAAACAAGCGAGATGAAAACAACGTCATTGTCAGAAATAAAGCACGACTAGTTGCAAAGGGATACAGTCAGGCAGAAGGAATTGACTTTGATGAAACATTCGCTCCAGTCGCTAGATTGGAAGCCATTCGTCTATTCCTAGCTTATGCAACACATCAAGGCTTCAAAGTCTATCAGATGGATGTAAAGTCAGCTTTTCTGAACGGCGTACTGAAGGAAGAAGTCTACGTGGAACAACCGCCCGGCTTTCAGCAGGGACATCAGGTGTACAGACTTAGGAAAGCTCTGTATGGGTTAAAACAATCACCTAGGGCTTGGTATGATACCCTATCGGACTTTCTACTTGTAAAGGTTTTCGTAAGGGGGACAAAGTAGATCGCACCCTATTCAACAAAAAGTCAGGAGATGACATCCTACTGGTACAAATCTACGTGGACTACATCATTTTCGGCTGCAGAAACGAGATCATATGTCAGCAGTTCGAGAAGATGATGAAAGAGAAATTCGAGATGTCCATGATGGGAGAGATGAATTATTTCCTTGGATTTCAAGTGAAGCAATCACCTGAAGGAATCTTCATCAATCAAGCCAAATACACTCGAGACCTTCTCAAAAGATTCGGCTGCGACTCCAGCAAGCCAGTCAAAATCCCCATGAATACGAATTTTAAAATCGATCTAGACAAAGAGGGAGCTCCTGTTAACTCTACTGATTATAGAGCTATTATTGGTTCTTTATTATATTTAACAGCTAGCCGACCTGACATAACTTATGCTGTAGGTGTATGCACAAGATTTCAAGCGGATCCCAAGCGAAGTCATCTCGACTCAGCTAAAAAGATTCTGCGCTATTTGAGAGGAACACCTGATGCTGGGTTATGGTATCCTGCTGATGATAATCTAATACTGACAGGTTATTCTGATGCTGATTATGCAGGATGCAGGATAGATCGTAAGTCAACTTCCGGAACGTGTCAGTTCCTAGGCAGCAAGCTGATATCTTGGTTCTCAAAGAAACAGCACTCAGTAGCAACGTCCACTACTGAAGCTAAGTACATGGATGCTGGAAGTTGCTGTGCCCAGATCCTTTGGCTTCGACAACAACTGAGAGATTATGGTATCATTCAGAATGAAGTGCCCATCTACTGTGACTCCACAAGTGCTATTGCCATAACTCAGAACCCAGTTCTGCATACGAGATGCAAGCACATGGATATCCGACATCACTTCATCAGAGACCATGTCGAGAAGAAGGATATCAGAATGGAGAAGATCCATACTGACAAACAAAGGGCAGACATACTGACCAAACCACTAGCTGAGAACAGATTCAGAGAATTATCAGTTGAGCTAGGTCTACTGGATCCTATTGAAATGCATCAGTAGAAGACAACTACTGATAGCAGTCCGTGGAGATAATTGGAAATATTTGGTATCAGTAGATGGAACCAGTACGACAAGTCAGTAGACTCCGTGCAGTGATTCAGTGGGAAGAATCATACTGTACACAGCAAGGGGGAACGTGCTTATCAGTACATCAATCATCCTCCTGCGATATAACGGTAACCAGCTGATCGAAGGTTCAGCTGAAGAGGTTTGCGTAGTATCATATACTTAATTTCTTTTCAGAAGCATGTATGCATTTATTATATCAGCCGCACGCAGTCAGTAGTTAATGTGCATTTATTTCCCGCCATTAATTAGTTTTAGGAAAGCTCAGTGGGAAACCTTTTCATTCGCATAAACTGAGTAATTAATGCTGTCTGTCGCGCATTTAATGCATGTCTTCTCACTTACCTTTATTACGTAAGTCTATGTTAGAGGTGACTTTTGTAATCATTCTTTTTATAACATTCAAATCTCAGCTGCCCATAAGATTTGAAAGATTAAAATTGGATCGTAGGATCAAAACTTATAATCAGATGATATATACAAAATCTTTCATCTTCTATCCCTTCCTCACTTCTCGCCATTTTCAACTTAAGAGCTATTATCAAGCGTTCAGTTTCTTTCTCAAAAATCATCCTAACTGTCTCGCTTTTGCATCTCTCAAAGCTCTTTAGTACTCGGTAATGTATTGAAACCTGCTGAATACTTACTAACTTACTCTATTTTCAAGTGCTAACAAGTTATTTTGCAGATTTCAATGGCGACATCTCAAGTTCCCGAGAATATAGAGGAGATAATGGCATCCGAGATTCGGTTTGAACCAACTATGGCCTTCCGACAAGTTGATATCTCCTTCTTGGAACCCGTGTTCGATGCTCCGGAGCGTTACGGTCTTCGGCACTGGTGACGAAGCACCCGAGATCTTATCTACCAAGGCAAGTGGTAGAAGTTTATTACAACTGGAGGTCTCTCGCGTCTGGAGGCGAGGAATCTTCCTTCGTCTATTTGAAGGAAGTAGATCAGAACTGTTGGGATACTACTCAGAGAGTCTTCAACGTCAGGGACATTCTAGTGCTGTCGTTTGATCTTCCAGACTACGGTATTTCTCCTATCGGTTACAAGGAGAAGGAGATAAACGCATATGTTCATAAGTTCCGCGGACGCTCCGACATATCATTCAAGTCGGCTCCGCAAAAGAATCTTCACGCTTCCCAATACGGAGGACTAGCCTACATAGTCTCTCATATCCTGACGAGCTCAGCTGGATCATATGATCAATTATCCAAGCCAAGGATTCAGCTGATGATGGAGATAGATGATGGAGTTGAAGTGAACTGGGCTGACTATTATGTCTCGGAGATGAAGGCCCAAGCCCAGAAGTTCACTACCCTACCCACTGGAGAGAGGAAGTTAGCCAGTGTAGGGAAGTTACTCTATGGGACTAAGATGTCAGTCCTCATAGAAAACTCTGTTCAGAGGCACTCGTCGTTTGCTGATTCCAAGTTCTTCGATGTAAAACTGATTAAGTTCAAGACTAAAGCAGCGACTGAGAAGTCTATCGGTAACGGGCCACCTGAGCCGAAGAGAGCAGCATCCGCTCTGCCCCCACATACCGAAGTGCCTAAGAAGAGGTCACTGACCAAGACTGCACACCCGAGGTCTCACGTTGCTCGGCCCCCTCTCGGTTATTGAACCTACCCCTCCTCCTATTCAAGAAGAGCAATTTTTAGATTCTGATACTGGCATTGAGGGTGCGACCCTCAAAGATAAAGTCAAGGTAATTAGCTCTGAGGAGACACAGTCGGACGTCAGGGAACCGACTGAGGAGACTGCGACTGAGTGGACAGCTATTCACACCACTCGTCTCCGTGCCACATCTGAAGTACACGATCATATTCCTGAGATCGTTGGGCACTCAGACTTAGTCGACATAGCCATCAGGGCTAGGGTTCAAATGCTTCTAAGGTTTGTGAGTTGGGATATTCTAGAAGACATAATCAAAACCCACTCAGTCATCCACTTGCTCGATGAGGAGCAGAAGCTACAAGAAGTAATAGGGTACGGAGAACCAGCTGACTTAGCTACTCTTGAAGATCTCAGAGCCGCAATGCTTTACCTTCTAAGCTTGCGAGAGCCGGTTCCTCGGTAACACTCCTCCACCCCCATCTCCTCCCGCCGATAAGAAAGACGATGATAAAAATGATGATAACAATCGAGGAAGGATCGGACACCCCAAGGATACGTAGCCGGGAGGCTCTGCCGAGGGTTCAACCCCCCGTGAGAAGAGCAAATCACCACTTCCCGATACATCGGGTGATGCTCAAGGTGCTCCGGAGTACAAGTAGGGAGCAGCTCCTCACATTTTCCCGAGCGAGAGGCTCGGAACCAGCTCGTACCGCATACAACCTATCGGTTCTCGTGTCCTCGAAGTCCGTAAATAAAGCCATTCGACGCCAAGGAGAGAAAAACCGACTTTTGGCTAAGGACGTCCATCCGAAGTGGACAAAGTATACTAAGGCTCGCACACGTAGCTTAGACGGGAATAGCCGCCGGCATCTCAAAGACTCCAAGTACCTACTCCTCAACCCAACCTTCGGGAGATTATTGAGGGGCAAATTTTTAGCGGCTGTAAAGTCGATCTAGAAGCTCGAGTCGCAGTTGCTCCGGTAATCGCAGAAGATATTTTCGAGAGCACGACTCAAGCTCTTGCAACCGTTAAGCTCGAAATCGATGAAAGGAATAATATTGCCACCTCTAGCCTTCGAAATCTATTACCCAACAAGGCGGAGGCTCAAACTTATTCGTAAAGAAATGACGAGAATCGCAGGATCGGGCTCTGCTGAAACTCCGTCCGGAGTCACCGCACATGCCTTAAAACATCAAGAGCTGATCAAGAGAAAGACTGGGAATTATATTGCGATCTCGTCAAGGACTTCGAATCCACAAGAACTCGGATTAAGGATTCGATCCACACCGTGGAAAGAGACATTCAAGCCATCCGTACCCAACTCTCTAAGGCGGATGATGCCAAAAAGGGGGAAGATATTATGAAGGATGAACTCGATACGGATATGGCCGATGTCCAAATAGTAGAGGGTGGTCAGGAGGAAGGACCCTCTAATGCTCAGACTCAGGGGGAAGGTATTCAGGCAGAACAACCCTCGACTGCTAATGCTCAAGATACTTCAGGGGTTCTGCTACTTGAATTTCCTCTAGAACCTACCCCCATCTCATCTTCTCGTCGCCCACATAGAAGATGTTGCTCACTTCATTGAACAAGAGTCTCGAAGGAGAACGAGGCTCCTCCGCAGAGGCCGGGGAAGGAGATCTGCACGCTATTACTCCTCCTTCCTCCCCGGTCCGAAAATTCAAATCTAAAGCGGAACAAGAAGCTTTTGACCTCCGCGTAGCCCAACAACTACAAGACAAGCTGGATCATGAGCGACAGTTGGAAGAAGCTCAACTTGCTAAAAAGCCTAAGGGAAAAGTTGTTAAGGCCAGAGGTAAGAAGAAGCAAGAGTCTGTGGGCGAAGAAAAGAAAAAGGCTCAGGAGGAGTTCGCAGAAACTCTTTCTACTACAGGTCAAGCTACTGCTCAGAGTCACTATAAGACTCATCTTACACCTGAGCAAGAAGCTGAAGATAGAGCCACGTGGGAAGCCACGCGCAAGGCCCGAATCTCAGGAAAGGAGACCGTAAGGGCAGCGGCTCTTCGAGAAAAGAAGAGAATGACTGATATGGCTAAGATGATGAGCCTATCTCAAAAGCCAGCAACTGATCCCAGAAAACAAATCCCACGAGGATCAAGGAAAAGAGCGCCTCATGTCAAAAAGGACCCTGTGCTTCATGTTGATAAATGGGTTCCTGCTCTGGTTAATGATCAATGGGAAGAGCTCAAAGAGGAATTTATCAAAGGCTACTACGTATGGAAATTCTATCCAAGTGAGCAGACTATCGAACAAGCCTTTGACGAGTTTTTGTTCAATTATAACTCGAGCCGAGGGAACAACTTCGGAGATTATGAAGAGAGAGAACATTCCTTTCAGAGCTCCGGCTTTTAGGCGCATCCCACCTCCTAGAATCGCGCGGAATTCCGTGTACAAAGGAAATAGAGGATGAGGTCGAAGCTGCAGCCTTATCGCTTCGACCTATGTGTCGACTTAGCCGAAGATGATGAGGATGTCCGGGACACCGAGGAAGAGAATCTACCTATACTATGGTCTCGCAACCCCCGTCGACGATCTGCCGATTTCAAGAAGCGCACTCAAGGCTTCGAGCGTCAGTAGTGTTTCCTCTTCTCTACTCTTGTGTAATAGTGATAGGAACCTGTAATTTCTTGATCATATATGCTATCGTTCCTATTGTTTGATAGACAATTACTCATTGTCTTACAGCATTTTGCCTTGTGTTTTCACAACTGATCACTAAGTGATCGACACACACTCACACCGTTTCTCGATTTTGCCTATCTCTCACCTGCTGATGTTTTTTTTTTTTTGAAGTCATCATATCAGTTTGTTTTCCTCAGATGGATCAAAGGGGAAATTGTTGTCAGTAGGTTAGCATATCTTATAAGATGTTTAGAGTTTAGAAGTAGAGGTTTTGGCATCATCAATTAGGGGGAAATTGTTGGATATGAGTTAGTAGATGATACTCACTGTTCGTGGTCAAAAGAAAATTGGGGAAATCATAGTAGTACTATGGAATTGAAGATCCCAAAACCGAGCTGATATCGGTAGTTACGGTGTCGTTAGGATTAGCCGGTGTATAGGTTAGACTTGTTGTAATCGTTTTTATATTCTTGTCTAAGTCCCGTACGGGGTAATTGTTGAACCGATCTTCCGTCGAAGATACTTTTCGGAACCCCACGCCATCGTTGTAATCGCTATGCGTTCTTGATCATCACCGAATAGACCTCGGTAGAAGCCAATCCAAAGCTGATAAGTCATCGCATAAGAACTCATGCAAGCCCAAGATTTTCGCAGCCGCCACCGACATACTCGAAGTTACATTCCTTGTCGGCCGACTCGGCCGAAGAAGACAGAGACTTTGCGCCCATCGTATCCGATAGAAAGCGACCCAAGCCTACTTAAGTCTTTTCGAAAGTTCAGCAGAAGATCATACGAGGTTGTTTGAACGGACAACTCTGATACTCTCACCAACCACAAACCTCGACCAATGAGAAGCCGACAACGCCTTACCTGCTCCAAACAGTAAAGCCGCTCTCATGTACGTAATTAACCGCCCGCCGCAACAAGTTCGAATTAATGGCCGTTTTCTTTGGAAGCTTGTGACACGTGGCATCGTCGTCTCCAACGGACATATGCCATAGCTCACAGCTATAAATAGAGAAGATTTCGAAGCTCCTTAAGAGCGCGAAGCACGAAATTAAAAAGGAAAATTGCTCAAGCTCTCAAACACTCTAGCAACTCAATCAGAATATCCAGCGGAGAATCTGCATTTACTAGAATATTTTTGTGGTTCTTCTCTCTAGAGTCTTTAGATCCCTTTCTTCTCTACCTAAGCTCATTGTCGATTTATAGCTTAGATTCGAAGGAGTTCATTTTTTAGTGAACTGTTCTTATTGTAAGAACTCCTTCATTAGTTGGAGAAACTGTTTTCGCCCCCTTTCGAACTTAGGTTTGAATTGTAAAGTCGCTAAGGACTATAACTTAGAAGGATCCGTCCCGCGTACGTTTCCTTGCTAAGACTTGCTCGGACTAATCAACAAGTTATCCCGCTTCCGTTCGGGACCGTGGACGTAGGATCTTGCGTATCCGAACCACATTAAACTCGCTTGTGTTCTTTCTTGTTTTATTGCATACAAACCTTTGAAAATCATAAGTTTGCATAAAACGTATTTCTAAAATCGCACGCCCAAAAGAATTTAATCTGCGAAAACACGTTTTCAAAAAGAGACAAACTCCGGGCCCCACACTTATCCGCACACTTATAGTCTCCGACCGAGTTTCGAAGTATCGACAAAAGTCGGTAGGGAGAGCTCGAGGCCGACTCACTCGTCCCGTGATCGAAGGTTTATTTGGGACCTGTTCATCGCTTGCAACCAACGCCTTAATGACCTTCACCGAGAAGAAGAAACGGTACTCAGGTGTATTCACCCCCCCCTCTACACCTGATATTTTTTCTCCGGACCAACACTATTCCAAACAACTTTAGTGTAATAAAGACTTATTACTTAAATATATATATATATATATATATATATATATATATATATTTCGGATCATATTTTATAGCCCAGTGACACAATTTATCGAACATATTACTATAAAATATGATCCCAAAAAATATATAATTTTTTTTTACAAACACTAACAACTTTTGTTAAAATGAACTTTAAGCAAATTTATTCATAAGTAGCTAGAAATTTCCTATAAAACCTATTCCAAACAACATTAGTGTAACAAAGACTTATTACTTAAAAAATATTATATTAATGAAAGTATTTTAAAATTCCTTATGTAGGAAAAACTAATAGTTAATCGAAAATACTTATGTTGTATTGAAGAAAAAGTATCATCTGATTTTCATTAATATAATATTTTTATTTTAATTTTCATGATTAACTATTAGTTGGAGAAAAATTTTATAATTGTTGTATTTGGCTCTTAAAAATAAAATTACTAAAATATTAAAAAAAAATTAAGTAACGAAAATTTTTGGCCAAATTGATCCTCAATGTTCGATAAGTTGGATGTTTTGGTCCTCGAAAAAATTATTCCGAAAATACCCTTTTTATTTTATTTAATTTAAAAAAAATAAAATTTTAACGGTTAACTAACGGAAAATTAAACGGAAGGACCAAATTGACCAAAATTTCATAGTTTGGGGACCAAATAACTAAAAAAAATAAATAAGGGACCAAATTGTCCAAAAGACTATACTTTAGGGACTAAAAAATCCAATTTGCCTCTTCAAAATTCAAAACTTGTCGTCGAAGAATAAGGCCTTGCCACGTCAGCTAGGGCTAACATCAGCAAGTCGAGCGCTTACGTCAGCACAATGTGAAACCGTATTGCCTCTTCCAAGCAAGTGCTCGCTGCGTTGTCGCGCTGTAAACTTCTGCCTCACGTCACCATGACTCCTCCATGCTTCTACTATTTTGACTGTTAGTAACCCATCACGCCGCCCTACACAGTGCATGCACGGAGGAACCTAACCTGCTGTACCCGCTGCCACATCCAGTAGCGGAGCCAGGATTCTGACTTCACAAGTGCTAGGCAGGTTGGATTCATGATTTAGAGTTGGGGGCGAAACCTTTCCGGGGGTTCGCGGGCTCCGCCCCCAAATTTTTTTTTAAATATAAAATTGGAACTCTAGATTGATGAAAATAAAATTGAAACTAAAACTAAGGAGAGAAAATTGAGACCTTAAGGTAGTACAACCAAAGCTTTTTCGATAATTCCTCTCAATTCCAACTTATGTATGCTATGTGGAAAATAGCAGACTTTCTTTGTTAATGGCGTTTGAGAAATGAATGAAGAAAAATGTGAGAAGAAAAAAACGTGTATCTGGTGAGTGGTTAGTTGTGAGTTGAACTTTTTAAATGTAGTGGTGGGCCAAAAAATTAAAGAGGACATGAAACAATTATTGTTGTTTCGGAGAAAATGGGCCCAAAATGGGGTTGTTCGGATTTGAACTCGGGTTCCTTAGAAAATTACCAAGCATCATTACCGCTGAGACACAGACTCACTATTGATATTAGTACTAGAAAAGTTTTATCAATATTTTCGGAGGTGCTATAGCACCCCCCAGCCCTAAGCTAGCTCCGCTATTGCCACATCTATCCACACCATTGTTCAACTTCTTCAATACTCTCTTAATTCTAGATTCAATATTACACCCGCTGCCACATCTATCCACACCATTGTTCAACTTCTTCAATACTCTCTTAATTCTAGATTCAATATTACAGAAAGAGGCACGAATTCCAACCTTGAAAAGCCACCGAATCCCGAAGGTGTTATATAATCAATTGAAGGATGAAGAAAGAAGAAAGAAAGTGGTATACTGTCGCCGCACGTTACCACCGCCAGTAGAGAGTGTCATTGAGAAGACTAAACATACTCTCTTGCCTTTATGCTCCGATAGCTGAGCGTGTGCTCATGCGCTGCAAAGGTTCACTTAAAAAGAGTCGGGAGTCCGGACATAAGTTATGAGGAAAGGCTAGTTAAAATACTGGACTGTAAGGTTCAAGTATTGAGGAACTAGCAGATTACTCTAGTAAAGGTCCTGTGGAAACACCACGGACAAGATGAAGCTACATAAAATTAGAAGAAAAGATCAGATCTCAGTATCCTCAGTTATCATACAAAGGTATGTAAATTTCGAGGACAAATTTTTTTTTTAAGGGGGGAGGGATGTAATATCTCGGATCTCTAAAGTTTAGTGACTCAAAGGTAAATTGAGAATTCATGTTTAAGTTTTTAAGAGTAGTTTCACTCTGATAAAATTCTTTTGAATTTTAATAGGTATAAATATATGGTTTATCTAAAAGTTAAACTAGTATATATTTGTGAACTTAAAAAATGAACCTATCTATAAGAAAGTTGGCTATTAATATACGAAAGTGGAATTGGGCATGTATACAAGGTATTCCTAGTGGGAGTTTACTTACACGTTTCATTAGATAGATTATTTATGATGGTTTTCGGTATGTTATTCTCAAAATATATATTATCATGGTTGATAGAGTAAGTGACACCTTCTTTCTACATGGCTTCACTATTTGAGTTCTAAATAGTATATTTATAAGAATTAGTGCATGAACAAGGGTGTTGTTAGTAATTCATGAGATAAGTTCTCCATATGTAAGCCCAGAATAAATTCAATTAAATAAGTATATTGATTTTGCATGGATAAGCCATCTATTTCATTATTTTTTTCCCACGTTTTTAGGAAGCAAGGGTGGTAGTAAATAAGCAAGCATATAACAAGATTAGTAAGCTTACCTATGATATAGGTTCATGAGTAATTACACTATGAGATTCCCTATAAATACCCATTCCCACGTTAAATACAATCACAACATCCCTTGCCTTTCTTATATGATCGTGTTGAGAGAATTCAATTTGGTTGGTCTTAGGAAGCTCAAGATACCGTTTTATTTTGATATTTTGTTCATAAATAATTTGTGGTCTAGAAATAGATTTCTCTCTATAATTTGTACATTTTGTAAATTTGAGCTTAGGATATTTTTGTGTCTTGATCAAGACTTTAAAATTCTAAGATCCGGAGGTAGTAATTTTAGGAAAGTAGGGTATAATAGAAACATTTTTATGAAGTTGAGAATGAGACTTATCTTGTAGGCCCTATTGTGGAGGATATTTAAGATCTAATCAACTACTCAAATTCTAGACTGATTAAGGTAGGTTTTATTTTTAGAAAAGTATTTGAGTTAATAAGCTCTGTTATTTATGAAAGTTTATGAATATCAATGTTCAATATTTTTACTCTCTATTGGGTAAGTGCTCCTACCAGTCCAGTATTGGCTTTGCCAATAAACAGTTAAATTGATCGGGTTTTGTGCTATGTGAGCATGCTAGCCAGGATTTGTGTATACAAAAGTCAATTTTGAGGTGAATATGTTCCCTCATTAGTTGAGACAGAAAGGGAGAGACCGCATCTCCAATTTTAGTATTTCTAGAATGGATTTCATTTTTTAAACTTTCTGTGCATGCCAATTAAACATGGATAATTCTTTCAACAAGTTATTTTTAGAGCTTCTTTTCTCAAATGGCTTAACCCACGGAGTATATTAGTACTCAGCCCAAAATATTTTTAAAATATTTTGCAGATTAAGTCAGCAGTGCTAGCGGCGTGCTGAATTGTGATCATTTTACCCCTATTGTATGTAAAAATATCCTGTTCTTTAGGATCATAAAAATATCCACCCTTCGTTTCCTTCGAGTTGTGGAGTATATTTTTTGAAGAAGTTTAAATATCAACTACTACTATACTCTTGGTATGCTTCAAAATAAACGAGGTTGTTAAGATACTAGTATACTTAGTAAATGTTGTCTCTAGTCAATCTATGTTTTTTTAAATTCCCCTTTCTTCCTCGTTTTGCCTTCCCTCGGGAATTGAGTTGTAACAGCCTGGGATAGATTTAGCATCCATTTCCGACGATCTCAGATAACTTTGATCCCAAGGATGTAAGCAGCTTCACCCAAATTCTTTATTTGAAACTGCTCGGATAACCATTTCTTTACGCCTGATAACACTTCAATATTATTTCCAATGAGAAGGATGTCGTCTACGTAAAGTGCAAGAAACACCACTGATCCATCAACACAGATACGGTATACGCACACCTCATTAGGACATGAGACAAAACCATAGCATTTGACTACCTCGTCGAAATGTTGTGCCATAACCGGGAACCTTGCTTAAGTCCATAAATAAACTTCTTAAGCTTCCAAATCAGATGCTCTTCGCCCTCTTTCACATAACCTTCTGGGTGTTTCATGTAAATTTCTCTACCTTCTTCAATGTGACCGTTTAGGAATGCTATCTTGACATCCGTCTGTCAGATCTCTGGGTTTATGTGAGCTGCTATAGAACGGAGAAATCGAATGGACTTGATCATTGTCATAGGCTAGAAGGTTTCTCATAATCGATACCCTCTTTCTAAGTGAATCCTTTCGCCACTAGCCTAGCCTTAAATGACACGATCTCACAATTCGGTCCTCTCTTTCTCTTGTATACCGACGTACTACCAATGGCCTTGCAACCTTCAGGTATTTTTGTGACCTCGTGTACATCCATATCAGTTATGGACTCAAATTCCGAGTCCATGGCGACTCGCCATGAATCTGCATCTACATCTCTCACTGCTTCAGTGTAGCCTGTGTAGGTCTAGGGATCCAAGATATCTTGTTTATCAGCCAAGAGATGATCAGATGTCTCCCCAGTGAACATATACCAGTTAGGCGTAAATATTACCCTCCCACTACGTCGAAGAGTGTCCGGCGATGTGTTCACATATTGTGTAGTTGCTCGCAGAGCTTTATCTTGCACAATTGACTCTCTAGGTGGATCTCGATCACCTTGTAATTCCTCCTCGAAGAACCGAGCATTGATGTTAACAACGATCTTCTGTTCTTTAGGATTATAAAAATATCTACCCTTCGTTTCCTTTGGCCACCCTATGAACAACATAACTTCTGAACGTGGCTCCAACTTGTCAGCTTGCTTATTCAGGCACATAAGCATTACACCCCAAAATCTTTATGTGGTGCTTGCTGGGCTTGTGCCCACTCCACAACCCTACTGGGGTCATGTTAATAACTTGCATGACACATGGTTCAGTAAATATGCCGTAGTCTCAATGGCATATCCCTAAAAGGAAACAGGCAACGTTTTATAGCTCATCATCGACCGAACCATCTCTAGGAGAGTCCGATTTCTTCTCTCTAACACACCATTCTACTGAAGCGTGCTTGGTGCAGTCGGTTGAAATGTAATCCCACATTCTTTCAAGTGATCCTTGAACTCGTTGGATAGGTATTCCCCACCATGATCAGATCGCAATGTTTTGATTTCTTTCCCTAACTTCTTCTCCACTTCTGCTTTGAATTCTTTAAAGGTTTCAAAGCAATCCGACTTGTGGAAAAGAAGGTAAACATATCCATACCTCGAGTAATCGTCAGTGAATGTGACGAAGTACTCATACCCTACACGAGCTTGTGTAGACATGGGTCCACGTAAGTCAGAATGAATCAAACTTAGTGCTTCAGTGGCTCTATAACCCTTTGGCTTAAAAGGCCTAGTTACCATCTTTCCTTCCAAACAGGATTCGCAAGTTGGAAATAGTTCCATTTGGAGAGACTCCAAATATCCATATTTCACCAACCTTTGAATCATATTCAGATTGATGTGACCTAGTTGTATATGTCATAGATAAGTTTGATTAGTTTTAGAAGATTCTTTCCTCTTCTTGGAATTTGATGATGAGGAAGCAACATTAACAGAATTAGGCGGTTCGCATGTAATAGTAATGGGCCACCACAAATAAAATCACCGCCTTTCATGATAGAAACATCACTATCAAAACTTGAATTATAACCATCCATAGTGTAAAATTTTGAAATAGAAATTATGTTTCGCCTAAACTCAGACACATATAAAATATCTTTAGGTACTAATACATAGGGGTGTGCAGGAAACCCGTCCAACCGCCTCCGCCCGCTTGACCCGCCCGTCGTAAACCATAACCGCCAGTTATTTTTTTGAGAAATTAACCGCGGATCAATATTTATCAAACCGCCACCGAGGCGGGTGGGTGGCGGTTTTCGGGTGGCGGTTAACCGACCCACCCTCCTCCTTAAATCCTTTTTTTAGCTTTTAAATTTTTAATTTTACTAGTAGACTATATTGTCTATTCTATTGGGTAAGTAATACACTCTTTCAAAATAATTTAGTGACTTACAAAGTATTTGTATAGGCCCAATATAAATTATATTAAAATTTGATTTCATTAATATTTTAAATAATTTAATAAATGTTATTGCAAATTAAATTGAAAAATAAAAAGTAAGAAATGGGTAAATGTTATTCACGGCCTCACGGGACTAGCGAGAACCCGAGAAGCATTTTGAAATTATGTTTTGTATGTAGACTTTGGTTTTCTTAACGTATATTGTTATTTGTTGATGTATGTCTCATGAACAAATGAGTTGTAACATTCCGATATTATCATCTCGAAAGAATGTGATCTCTTATTATTTAACCCGCAAACCGCCGGCAAACCGCCCGCTAACCGCTTCACCCGAACCGCTACGGTTTGGAGAAATAAAAATCCGCTATGGTTTGTATATTTGTAAAACCGCCCACATGTAGATTGGTTAGTTTTTACGCCCAAACCCACCCGAACCCGCCCGCGCACACCCCTACTAATACATAACTATTAAAAGAAAGATGTAGATCTCTATAGCAATTGCAGGGACTCTCAATCCATTACCCATGGAGATTACCACCTCACCCCCACTCAATTTCCTTTTCTGCAAGAAACCTTGCAAGGTGTAACAAACATGATCAGTTGTCCCCGTTTCCACTAGCCATTCACGGGTAGAAGAGGAAACTAGAACAATTTCAGTTGCAAGAGCGATTTGCGTCTCTTTCTATTTTGCCTTGACATTTGGATAATAATTCTTCCAGTGTCCATCTTACCACTCTTGAAGAACCTTCATTTCTCCTTTGGCAATCGCATGCCGTCGGTAAGGACCGTCTTCTTACTCCGACGACTTTTCTTGAATTGACCACCCTTCCTGCCCTTTTTCTGGTTTCCCCCTTTTAGAGGATTCCTTGAGCTACTAGAAATGTTCAAGACTTGAGCACCCTTGCCATTTCCTATAACTTCTTTGACCGCTACCAAAGATTTAAGTAACTTACCCTGAGTAAACTCTTTCTTAGACATATCGGTCCTAAAACAAAAGTTCTTATACGATCTTTGTAGAGCATTTATTGGGAAGGTAATATATCTCTTCTACTCTATGAAATTAGTTAAACCCGTTAAGGTTTGGCTAGTGAGACTCATTAGGAACTCATGAAACTTGTGAACGAACATATATGAACTATATAATTTAAAAGCATGTAAGAAACTTATATTCGCACATAATTCGTAATTAATATCATTGTAACATTTTCTAAAAATAATGATATTAAGAACCTCGAACAGTCCTAGGAATTCCACTCGTAAGCCACGCAGATGGACTTTTACTAGCGTAACCCTAGACCAAGCTATTTACCTAGCTCTTTAATTCCGATTCACGCCTAGATTCTTAAGATGAATGTAATTAATAGTTCGATATGATGGACCATGTCACTATTAACATTAAAACGCGGGAAGGGACTTCGAGGGAAGTGAATTGTATCCGCGGTGACATTTAAGCATTGACCATTAATTTGATCAAAATAGAATCAAATTCTCGAAATTGACATACTTACGAGAACCATGCCGCATTCAATTTGATCTAATTAGCCATCCTACTTAATTATTATCTTCTAAAGTACTCTTCTTTAGTCGGCACGCAAGCCGCGCAGGTAGATGATTATGGCTTCGCTCTCACTACTCAATAATAATTAAGTATTATTTTGAAAAACTCATATCATAAAACTTGTAGCTCAAAGATGGAAGGAATCCACACAGGTGGACGTTTACTAACATAATTTTACTATTTTTGTGTAGAATCCAATTAAATGGAGGTCTAATTAAAAGTTAAATATCCAATTGATGGAATCTAATTAAACATTTAATTTAATTCTTGATTATTTTTTTTGTTCAAAAGGTTTGTTGAATCATGCTTATCAAAATAATTCCTAAAGCAAGCTTGTTTTAACGCGCATAATAAAACGTGCTCGCAAAAAATTAAACATGCTTAAAACGATATAAATTCATATTTTCATGCTTTTCTAAGCGCAATTAAACACATAATCACATGCTAATTAATAAGAATAAATAAATGCAAAAATAGGAAATTGAAAACGTCGATATTGGGCTTCAAAACACGTAATTCCTAACTATTACATAACCCAAAAAAATAAAGCTATTCGAAATCTTCAAAATTTTTCGAATCTGGAGCTATCTGCGTCATCGCCACATCACTAGGATGACTGCCACATATCAGATATGTGGCAGTCGCATCAACTGCCTAGTCAACAAATAGGGCTGACGTCAGCGACCCTCGTTCAAAAAAATGCTACCGCCGCCGCCGCGCCTCTACCCATCGTCTTCGAGGTGTGGCCCCGCGGCCTTCCCTGACCAGTGATGTTGCCAAAATCGAGGCATAGCGCCACTAAAATGCGCATCATCGACCTCCTTCTCACTCCCAGAAGTCGAATGGTAGTGTTGTCAAATGACGCTGGACAACAAAACTGTGCGCGCGGCGAGAAACCGCCTCTGTGCATCCACCGCACAACCTTTGCCCGTCATCGACCTCCTTCTCACTCCCAGACATCGACACGACGTCTAGGCTGTCTAATTCTAGTCATAATTGTCGCCCCCGCAACTTGAAAATGCAAGGTTTCGAACAAGTTGCCGACGAGCCATTCCGCCGCCAAATTCACCACGTTCTGACTCGCAACTCGTATAGTTGATGGAGGGGAAACGAAGCTTGGACGATTTCCGACCACCCTGAGCGGATTCCGCCCGAAACCGTTCATCAATTTCCTACAATTTCAAATTTTTCGCCCGAAAAACGTGAATTAGAGCACCCAACTTTCAACGTCAATTTTGGTGGCATCCGAGGTCAAATGACCCCATACGACATATCGACGCGAAGCTCGTGACAAGACAAACCAAATGGCGCAAGCCGCTTGGATGAAAGAGGATAGATGCGGCGCCACTCGCCGTCACTAGTGGCGGTGGAACCCTAGAAAACTAGGTTTTCGGCATATTAGGGTTTTCTAGAAAACACGACCACCTCTCCTTTCCGACGCTATTCTGGACAAACCAGAACTCCTTTGTCCCCTATTTATAAGGGCTAGTCAAAGGAACCCTAATGGACCTTTGACTCCAAGCTCAATCCAATAGTTAAAGGGGCCACTAAACCATCACCATTTGTTTTGGTCCTCTAAAGGGCCAAACAACTCCAGGCAATGAAGTAGCCTTGTGAATTTCAGAGAAAATGTCGCATACATCTGGACATATGTTTGGGCCAGACCAGGGACCTAAATAAGAAATAAGGCCGGGCCTCAAGTGAATTAATTTTCCATACTCAGCCTAGAGTACTATTAATTCACAAAACATAGATTCTTTCCACTAAAGAATCTATGATGACTTACCCTTTTATCCCAAAAGTTGAGTCAGAGCTTGTATTTTTAACTTCAGTTAATCCCCGTATTTAAGATATACAATATCCATTAATTGATTAAGTTTACTGACTTCTTAAAATAATTAATATCTCATCCTTGAGTAGTACCACTTGACCTTATTATCATACTTGAACTTAATCAACCTGCAGGGTTTAGTATGATTAACCTTTCGAGCTTCTCAATGGGATATCGGCAACCCTTTAATATGATACGAATGCATGATAAAGATAACCAGCCGAAGCTACATGCAGCTACACTCACCCATGATACAGAGATATACGGTTGCGATGATCCTCATCCATAGTAAGTCAAAGTGATAGCCAGTCGAGTGCACTAAGCTGAAATCTCATCATGCTTAAGATCGGCTGAGTCTCTGAGACCTTGGTTCTTCACACGGGTCAGATAGAAGAACACGTCTTACCGCGATCCATCAATACATAAAATGTATCAACTTAGACAAGTGATCATGACAAGTCACTTCTTATCTACATTGCAGCCTAAACCGACAACTTGTCCTAAAGTTGCCTCAGCTGTGATAAATGTTTATATCTCACTAGTTTAACTAATCACTACAGTCTTCTGTGATCTACAACACACTGTATGATCTAACTCTTGTGAGATAATGGACTAATTTGTGCAATTATAATAATCAGATAAGAGTATAATAATAGTGGTAATAGGCAACGCTATACACAAGCAAATACGTAGACTGCTTTTAGTAAACAAACCCAACAATAGTTACATGGTTCAGAATAATCGGATTATTAATTCCATTTGTCTTAAAAACCTAGACGTGGATTGGAAGTAAAGAGCTAGGTATATAGCTTAGTCTAGGGGTACACAAGTAAACGTCCACCAGAGTGGCTTACGAGTGTGATCTCTAAGGCTATTCGAGTATTTAACATCATTTTTTTCAAAAGGTTACAATGATGGTTAATTAGAAAATATGTGGGAATATAAGTTTCTTACATGTAATTTTTTTTTATTCTTATTTTTCAGATATGTCTGTTCCATCTGTAATTTTCGAACCCTTAACGGGCCCAAACAACTACAAACAGTGGACCAGAAATGTTATACTCGTACTCAATGCTGAGAAATGGTTTTACGTTCTCAGCACCCTTGAACCCGAACTCCCAGAAAATGAGGCTACTGACGAGCAGATAAGAGAGCATGAACACTAGATAGAGGATAATGATAAGGCCCTCCTTGTCATTATGTCCACTATGTGTGACTCTCTTGCCTCTCAGTAAGAAAATGCGCCCCATGCCAGGGTGGTATGGGATTCCATAGCCCAAAAGTTCGGAGAGACTGATAGATCTTAGAGATATCATCTCTTGAGGCAGGTTACAACTTGTCGTATGGTCGAAGGTGCATCCGAGCAGGATCATGTTTTACACATGATCGAGCTGCTAGATCGGCTTGCTAGTGTTGGTGGTATCTTGGACCTTGGGGTCAAGGTAGATATCATTCTGTATTCACTACCTAAGTCATACGAAATTTTTTGCCTAAATGTAGTGATATCAAAGAAAAACTACACTTTGAATGAATTTGCGAGTGAGTTGATCACTGCAGAAGGAATCATTGTCAAGGGTAAGGGGACCCAAGTCTTGAACACTACTAGCAGCTCAAGGAACCTCCGAAAGGTGGAATCCAGAAAAAGGGCAAGAAGGCTAAGAACTTCAAGAAGGTTAGTGGGAGAACGAACTTAGCACCTACCGGAGGGGTTCAAAAACCCAGGGAAAGTGATTCAAGTGTGGCAAGGTTGGATATTGGAAGACTAAATGTCTAGACTACAATGTAAAACAGAAAGGTACACGCATCGCCGCCTTAGTAACTGAGACTGTTCTTGTTTTCTCATCTACCCGTGAATGGGTAGTAGATTCTGGAGCAACTTATCATGTTTGTTATACCTTGCAGGGGTTCCTGCAGAAAAGGGTTCTGGCCGATGGCGAGGTTGTGGTCTCCATGTGAATGATTGGGAGGTTGTCGTCCTTAGATAGCCTCTGATTCTTGCTCGTGTCTGGATGTTGGGTTTATGGTATCCAGCAGATGATAATATTGAACTAACTGGTTATTCTGATGCTGACTATGCAGGATGTAGGATTAACCGAAAGTCAACTTCTGGAACTTGTCAGTTCCTTGGCAGTAAGCTAATCTCATGGTTTTCAAAGAAACAACATTCAGTAGCGACGTCAACTACTGAAGCTGAATACATGGCTGCCGGAAGTTGCTGCGCCCAAATCCTTTGGTTGAGACAGCAGCTACGCGACTATGACGTCATTCAGAATGAAGTGCCGATCTTCTGCGACAGCTCCAGTGCGATTGCAATCACTCAGAACCCTGTACTTCATACTAGATGCAAGCACGTGGACATCAGACACCACTTCATTCATGATCATGTCGAAAAGAAGGATATCAGGATGGAGAAGATCCATACTGACCATCAAAGGGCCGATATTCTGACCAAGCCTCTAGCTGAAGCCAGATTCAGAGAACTTTCAGTAGAGCTAGGTCTGCTGGATCCCTACTGACTCCAGTCAGTAAGTGGTTTCAGGAGAGGAGCATTCAGCAAGGGGGGATGTTCACTCTCAGTATTGAACTTATTCAGTACATAGTGATTCAACAACCATCTACACGAGGTATCAGGTGACTACGATGTTCAGTTGACAGATTTGCGTATCTCTACTCAGTAGCCAATGAAATAGCCAATGAAATATTTTATGCATTAATGATTCAGATTCAGCTTCGTATTCAATGTCTTAGAAAATGTCATTTAATATAACGGTTTACATTTAATACACGACATTCTATGCTAAGTATGCTGAACTCTGCGGCGCATTAAATGCATGTCTAATCAAATTACTTCTTTGGCTAGATACAACTGTAATTTGACTTAGACGGCTACATTGATCATTTATTACTTTATAACATTTAATCTTAGCCGTCCATCTCATAAAGTAGATTTAAATTGAACCGTGGATTAAAAACTGTTCATCTTCTTGATCATATAAAACACGTTCAAAGATAGAAAATCCACCATTTTCACTCTGCATTTTTCAACCCTAGAATTTTCTGAGAAAAGCATCTACTCTTTGCAAACAACTTCTATAACTTCTCAGAAATTACTTCGGTAAATTTCATGCATATTCAGTATCACGTATATTTCTTGGTAATATTTCTTTGATACTGATATTTTCTCCTTGCAGATCAAAATCATGGCAGGAACGTCCATCATTGTTCCAGTCAATATGGTGGAGATCCTCGAAAAGGACCGTGTTTGGTGCGAGCCAATCATGGATTTCGACGCCTGTGGGTTGGATTTCATGGAGGAAATCTTTGAGGCGTTGAGGGCGTCTGGTCTGGAAGCTTTTCTCTCAAGGAAGCCTGCTTTCTTCATTCCTAGATAGATTTCAGAGCTCTATCTAAATTCTGAATCCGTAGACGGCGATATTAGGGGCCGATTCATCATTCATCATATCGCAGACCCCGCCCCGTGCTGTATCTGAGATCAAACAGATGTACATCAAAGAAGCTCTTCAGCGGAGCTTTCAGCTTCCCAGCACAGGCATCAGCATCACTGGCTATAAGGATGATCTCATGGACGAGTACTCAGAGATCTTCTACGGCGAGCCTACATCGTTCAGGGCTGCCTTCCCGAAGAACGCCATGTTACCTCAGTACAGAGCGTTGGCCTACATAGTCACGTATATATTGACTAGCCAGGCAGGGTCATTCGATCTGGTGTCCAGACCCAAGATTCAGATGATGATGGCTATCTACGACAGATCCCAAGTCAACTGGACTGAATTCATCCTCAAAGAGTTCATGACCTAGGCCGCCAAGTTTGATGAGGCCTCAAACTGTCTAACTATCAAGGGTAAGCTTCTTTATGGGATGAAGCTGATAGTTATGATAGAAGATTTTTGTGGAGCTGACCACCATGTATACGCTGACAAAGGGTACTTCAACCCTAAGAAGGTCAGGTTTCAGAGCAGGGCAGCAGCCCTTCAGCAGATTGGTTCAGGGCCTGCTGAGCCCAAGAAAAGCTCTAAGAAAACTTCTACACCGACCAAGAAGAGGTCGCCCCCTAAGACAGCTCAGAAGACACCGACCAAGAAGCAGAAGACGGTCACTAAAGCTGTAGTTGTACCTCCCCTCCAACTAAGAGATAAGGCAGAATCCTCTGAGAAGACTGTCTTAGTGGAGAAGGCAGTCTCCACTGAAAAGGGAGAGGAAGTGGAACAGGGGTCAGGAGCTGAACCTCTTACTCCTATCACTCAGACCCCGCTCGACATTCACCTCTCAGCAGCATCCCGTTTGCTGAGAAAGAGATGTCTCCGATAGAAATCGAGGACTCGGAGACAGCTTCAGAAGCCAAGATAATCGGGATGGAGGCCTCAACTCTTCAATCCAGAGCCTCCCGATAAGTCTCAAAGGCCATTCAAGAGATTTCAAGACATTCTGACTTGGTCACTTTAGCCAGACAAGCCAGGCTTCATATTCTGATACGGTTCCAGGCGTGGTCTACTCGAATAGACTAATCCAACATCACTCCTACGAACAGCTTCATGAAGAGGAGCTTCTGATCCGTGAGAAGATAGGCTACTCAGAGCGTGCGGATCTCTGCTCCATAGATGACCTGAGGGCGGCTATACTAGCCTTGCTGAACGATAGAATCCCCACTTCAGCAGCCGCGCCTTCAGATGGGTCTGATCTTGATGATCAGGACCCGCCCCATGATTCAGGCCCTGAGAAGCCTGTTGAGGGATCTCAACTGTAGGAGGGTGCCCCACCAACCACTGCTGAAATCCCACTCAGCATCCTACCTCCAGGTCAGTCGGCGGCTGGTACGTCTCAGGCCGCGGACCCAGTACAACTTTTGCTGGGGTCTGCATTTGAGGTAGCGCCTAGCCCGAAAACCCGACACTCAAAAACTGTGGCCAAGGAACTCAGAAGTCAAGGTGCTCAGAACCGACTTCTTGCCAAGGTTGTCCACAAGACGTGGAAACAGTCTACTCAGGCTCAGAGTGAGGAGATGAAGGAGCTCCATACTTCAATTCAGAACACACCAGCTCCGGACTTCTCTACCATACTGACAGATGCTCTAGCCACTCAACGAGCCGAGTATGAGAAGCAACAAAAACTGATGGAAGCTGCTCAGAAGAAACTTCTATAAGATTATCAAGCAGCCCAGTCAGCCCATGCTGAATCCATCTCTTCCATGAGTCAAGCCTCAGAGCTCAGACTTTAGAACATTCAGAAGGCTCTGGAAGAGAAAATGGACAATAAGTTGCAATCGATTCAGACCGAGGTGGAGTCTTCCCACAAGAAATATGGCGACGCACTTCTGAAGAGCGGAATGAACTCCATGAACGCCTCGAGAAGCAGACAAGCTTGGATCAGCTGGCGACTGCTTATGGAAGTCTGAATAAAAAGGTGCAGGTACCCACCCTTGGCCCAATTGATGATGCAAAAAAGGGGGAAAGGGAAAGGATACCGAAGGCACCAAGGGGAACCAGGTCACTCAGGGGAGCGTCTGAATGCTAATCTGCTCCCACTAATCCCCAGGTCAGGCCCAGGGTGTCTCAGCAGCAGGAGAAGTAGTGCTTGCTGAGACCGGCCCAAGTGGCTCAGGACCTAGAGACTGAGCAACCCAGACTCCAAATGAAATCATCAAGGAGGTTGCTGAATTTGATGAGGAGGATTCTGATGAGGAGGAAACTCCTCTTCCTCCTCCGGTGGCAGGTAAGGGGAAGAAAGTTCTGAAACTCCCAACCCCACCAAAGAAAGGAACCAAGAGGTTTATAACCCCTGAGGAGAGAGCTCAGATAGCAGCTGATGAAAAGCTCGCTAGGGAGTTAGCTGAGGCAGAGGCTGCTAACAAGCCCAAGAAAGCCCCTGCTAAGGGCAAGACCAAGGTTTAAGGGGGAAGGAAGCCTGGAACGAGGCAACCCCCTAGGAAACTGAAAATTAGCGATGAGGCTGATAAAGAGAACGAGAAGGAATAGGAAAAGCAGCAGCAGACTGGTCAGCAGGGTGAAACAAAGTCAAAATCACAAACAACTGCTGAGTCAGAAGAAGAGCAAGAGCATGTTCCATCATATACCCCTTCTAAAGCCCAAGAACAAGAAATGCAAGAAATATGGGACTTGATGGAAAGGTATCTAGACAGAGGTGCTGAAGCTCGTCAGATCAGTGAAGCCAGAGAGAGGCTCAGACTCGCAGATCTAGAAGCTCTAAGGATCAGGACTGAGAAAGAGGCTAGAGAGAGGGTTCCTGAGAAAGCTGAAATTCCTTACAAATACAGAAGAATCAGGAAGCCTATTGATCTCGAAGATTTACCGATGGCCGAGAATTGATACATGGATGCCATGGGAGCGGACTCAGAGGTGGGAAACGCTCAAAGCTGATTTTATCAAGAGGTATTACATCTGGAGGTACTGGCCTTACATGCATAAAGCTACAACTTTTGCTGAGTGGCTTCTGAAAAGCGACCATGAGATATATGCCAGAGTTCAGAAAGCCCTAGCTGACAAGATTGATGTCAGAGTTCCAGCTCCTAGACCTCTGCCCCCTCCACAGAAGCTCGATGGATCATTGCATGTTGGAGTCATTGAAGGAGAGGTCAGAAGTGCAGTCCAAGCCCATGATCTTGATAAGTCAGATCCTGATGATATGCTGAAGATACAGAAGGTATGGATTGCCGCTGCCTGAGGAGAAGTACAGATATTTCAAAGCGCGGATCCAGCATTTCAGAAGATAGATTATTAGCTTCTTTGTATCTTGTTTTTGTTTTTCTAGAATAGCAATTGATGTCCTGTACTGAATATTCTTATATATATGACATCATTGTTGTTCGGCCCGACAATATCTTATTGTCTTCATGGCCTTGTTATTTATGCTTAACACTCAGAATCACCTAAGTGATTACTGACTCACACACTCGGTGAATTTATTTGTGTCTGTCTGTTTTTACTTAGATTGATAGATTCTTTCTTGATTGAAAGATTTATAAGGAAACTTAGTGTATAAGATTTTCAGGGGGAAATTGTTGTTAGATTTCTGTATAGGTTCTGATATTTCTTCCATGTACTCCCTGAGTAGCATAGAACTTGAAGAACAACTCCACTAATTCTACTTGTAATATTTGTAAGGAGTTTGTTTCTGACAGTCTGTAGTGTTAGGTTTTAGCATCATCAAATAGGGGAAAATTGTTAGGAGATGATTCAGTAGCCTAGTGCTCAGTAGATTTGAATGATCCCAAAACCCTACTTTGATTGATGAACCATTCAGTTGTATTTGTTCGTTCTGTCTCTGAGAGTTTCAGACTCAGTAGACATCCTTCCTACATGGTTCAGGCGTTCAGTTTTGTCTGTTGATTCTTCAGCAGACTATCAGCCTCAGTACCATGAGAAGAAGACTCAGTAATACCGGACTCAGCAAGAGCAGTATACTGAAAGGAGTCAGTGGAACTGAACTCAGTAGGAGTAGTTCACTGAACTCAGAGTTGATCTTCGGCAGAGCCGAACTCAGCGAGAGTATGCTACTGAACATAGATCAGACTCAGCAACGGCCAGACAGTCTCCTGACTGTTAGAGATCTTATAAGTCAAATCAGCAGAGTCATACGAGGTATAGAGAAGTCAACTTCAGATCTGTCTTGAAGTCTGTTTGTCTCACCTACATTCTTCAGCCTCGACCAATGACAAGCAGCCAGCTGTCTACTTTCTGATTAAAGCTGCAAGTCAACATCTTTTCAGAAATGGAGGGAAAGGACTCTGTCACCATACTTTGAAAGAGCCGTTAGCTACCCAAAAGAGAGAGACACATGGATCATCATCTGCAACGGATCTGTCCATGTCTCTCATCTATAAATAGAGGGAAGATTTCAAATCGAAGCTCACCTAGAAAAAAAGAACACACGAGCATATTACGAGCAACTCAGAATCGACTTAAAGCTTTCCGCAAGAACTTCAAAGAATTATTCCAAGCAAAAGGCTACATACTTGCTCAAAGGTAAACGAGTTGAATCAGATCATAAGCCTCTAGTATCCAAGCGACTGAATACAAACCCAGAGTTTATACTTAACCATTCGTCGCTCTAGAGGCCACTTTGTCGTTCCCTTCCCTCTAACCTAAGCTCAGCAGGCTATATCTATAGCTTAGATCGAAGGAGTTCATCCCTGAACTCTTCTTTATTGTAAAGAACTCCTTCATAGTTGGAGAGTTTGTCAAACACTTAAGTTTGATACCTTGTAAACTGAGACTTGCTCAGTATAAATCTTAAGACCAGTGTTTGTCCAGTGCACAAACCGACTGAGACTAACTCAGTATAATAAAATAGCTTCCTGATCTTTTCGGGACAGTAGACGTTGGATCCGAACCACTTTAAAAATCTTTGTGTTCTGTGTGCTCTATTTTTACTGTTGCATTGATTACTATTCATACTGAAAATATCTTTCAAATCATTCAATTGTGTTTTTGCAAAGCTTAAGAGATTGCACTAATAAACTGAAACAGTTTTCCTAAAAACGTTTTCTAACTCAGCTGAATTTAGGCGTACACATTTCCGCACTCTACTGAACTTCTACGAACGATGCGAATTCGACCTAAGTCGGCCTAGCGAGGCTTCGGTGAAGTCGGTCACTCGCCACGCGATTCGAACGGCTTATCCGGTCTCATCGAACCTGTTCGATGACGGCATCTTCCTGAAAGGAATGTTCGCGTTTTAAGTTGAGAAAGTTTTCAGGTGTATTCACCCCCCCCTCTACACCTGAACGTTTATCTCGGGACCAACACTGGAGCTTTTGGACTGTGTCCCATCCCTTTCGTTCCTCCGCGTGGACAAAGATCTGAAGAAAAATAATTCTGCTCTCACTCACACGTTCTCACGTATTCTCACAACGTGTCTAAACACAGAGACAAGAAGTACCATATAATACCATATTTCATAAACCGAGGTGATGTGTTGGTAGACAAGATCGGAACAGAAGACAATCTAGCTGATCCTTTCTCGAAGAGCTTGCCCATCCAAATTTTCGCAAAGCATGTTCGTGGCTTGGGAGTGTGTGAGATGTCCCCCACTGAGGACTGCAAATACTTTTATATAAGTGGGAGAAGTAGTGATAGATAGCTCAGTTAGCATTTTAGAACTGATACATTGTCTACTAAAAGTTTGCTTTATTAGAAGTGGGAGAATTGTTGGAATTTTGTATACTGAAAGCAACTTTTTTCTTGTATACAATGTGTTTTTCCTTTTCACTATTTTCATTCTCCTATCTGATTAATTATATTCATGCATGTTTGTCCTTTATCTTGTATAAGAGTTAGATTGTGTAGTGTGTTTTAGATCACAGAAGACTGCACAATTGCTTGAACTAACAAGATATAAACGGTTATCACAGCTGAGACAACTTAAGGACAAGTTATCGTTTTAAGGTGCAGTTTAGATAAGAAGTTGCTTGTCTTGACTGCTTGTCTATACTAGTACACTGAAGGTGGTGTATTGATGGATTACATTGAGATAAGTTCTCCTAGCTGACCTTAGTGGAGAACCAAAGATCTCGGTGACTTAATTTGGTCTTAAGCTTGATAAGATTTCAGCTGAGTGCATTTAGCTATCTATCACTTTGACTTACTATGGTGAATGTTACCGCGACTGGATCTACGTCTCTTGGGTGATAGTAATTATTTGTAGCTCAGGCTGGTTATATGTATTTTTCACCGTATCCCTGTTAAATGGATTGATAATATTCCCTGAGAAACTCGTAAGGATTAGCGCACTAAACCCGGCCGGTTGATTAAGTTCAGGTGTATTAATAAGATCGAGTGGTACTACTCATGAATATAATAAGATTTTAATTAATTTAAGCTGTCAGTGAGCTTAATTAATGGACAAATATTTGTTTCTTAAATATGGGGATCACACCCTATGGTTGTGCTATTTCCAGGATATTTCGGAAAGGTATGACTGCTTACCGTCCATTGGTTTTTGATAAGGCGATGGCTGCAATACATAGAGACAACCAGGTTGGTGCCTACCAAAAACTTATTGAAGTTGATACCGCACGTTGGGCGCATTCAACGTGTTGGCAGTCGCTGCTATAGTTTTGACATCAAATGCAGTCGAGTCTTTTAACGCGAGGTTGTTATGGGTCATACGTTTGCCAATTTGCTCATAATTGACATTGTTGGATCAATTGTGGAGAAATGGTTTGATGAGAAACGACAATTATTGACTACTCATGAGCATCCAATGGTCGAGGAGGCGAAGCAGAAGCTACATTATGAGGTGGAACCTAATCAACTTTCCACTGATGTGGAACCACATTTCTTGCTCTGTGGCTCCAACTACTTTGAACTCCCGACACACCAGATCGTGGAACCCTTTATTACAATTATGGCAAAATTCCAAGTCCGGTAGGTGGCCGAAAGACCCCGTCTTGAATAAATCATACAATTCAATCCCTCCAAGAGCAATCAATCTTTTTCTAATAATCGAATGCAATTTTATCTTATGATATAAGTTGATATTTCGACCATAGTCTACTACATGTCTCTCTAACCCAAGACCAAGTAGAATGCATTCATAACAAGTTTTTAAATTAATAAAGAACCTTCGGAATTTGACAAATAAAATCCGAATATACTAACAAGGTATTTTCCAGATTTTGTACATTATCATCCCTTGACATAATCTATTATTTTTATGTATTAAAGATACAGAAACCAACATGTTGTGTTATACTAATATAGATCGAATTCTAAGTATTTTTTGATTCTTAGAGACATGTATTAAAATATTTTACGTGATGGATGGTACCCATTATTATACCAAGTTGTAGTAGAAGATTCTATTAATAAATATAAACGGTTTTTAAAATTTAAAATCTTTACATAAGAAGAAACTTATCATTATGGAACAGTTTATAATAGGAATTAAAAAGTCATAAAAATCTTATCTTAAATAAATTTTTGTGTGCCCCAAAATAACTTATACTCATAAAATTGATGAGTAAAAACTTACAAGAAAATACCCTATTGTTAATAATATTTTAATTATAAAAGATCATTAAATAACTAATAATCTATACTATTAATTTAGCAAGATCTACAGATTATAATAGTTCTCAATTCTCACAAAATGCCAAAGTTCATAATAGATCCAAAATCATATATATATGTATATATCTTTTTGAATTACATTTCATAGTGATAGACAACCACACTAACTTAGTCCCTAAATAAACTAATTGCTAAAATAACAATAAATATTTGGAACGAATTATTCTCCCTATTATTATGAAAATATATAATCAATCCTAAAAATGACCACCTAATTAGTATCTTAATAAAAGATAATTCCTAATAAAAAAAAGTTAACGAAGTCAATTAGTTAATGAAAAAAAAGATAAATAAATAATTTGAAACTTAAATCTAAAACGTAATTATGAATCACCTTATCGCTTGAAAATAGACCTAAGCGTTCGTAAATCATATGTTAGTGTTAAGGAAGAACGAGCGCTTACATAGTTCATTAAATCTAAAAAAATATTAAATACGTTATATTAACAAAAATTACGTAAGAAACCTAAATCGCTATAGGCAGGGAAAATACCATTGAGCACTTATTTAGATATGAATATGCTAATGAATATAGAGCACTAAGGAAATTTGAACATGTAACATACATGGCCACCACTTTCAATTATCTCCATTGTCGGTCTTAGTTAGCTAGAGTTAGAGGAGGCAAATTTAAGTGTTTGATAATTAGGAAGTGATGAAAAACATTAGGTGATGGAGATGGAGATGTAAATTTTGCTAGACATTGCAAGAAGACAAAAAGTTAAAAATAGTTAGTTTTGTTGGTCCCCGAGAGTAGACGAGTCTTCAGGTGTGGAATACACCTGAGTCAAAGTTCAGCAACAAGCGCGACGGTCGATCGCTTGAATCGATCGCCGAACGCGTGGGCAGAGAATCCTTCTATCGAGTACGGCCTCTCGAATTCGGCCGGTAGAACAAGTAGTTCAAGATCGGGTTTCGAGTGCGGAAGAGTAGGCCCAAAAGAATATTCGTCTAAGACTGAAAACACCGTTTTTATGCTATTGATTTAAAGTCAGTTTTATGCAAGTGAACAATTAAGCAGAGCGACAATAAATCAACACAGAGTTTTTAAAGTGGTTCGGATACACAGGATCCTACGTCCACTGTCCCGAAAGGTCAGGATGCTATTTATTATACTGAGTTAGTCTCAGTCAGCTTGTACACAGGACAAAGCTGTGGCTTTGGGATTATACTGAGCAAGTCCCAGTTTACAAAGGCATCAAACTAAAGTGTTTGACAAACTCTCCAACTATGAAGGAGTCCTTTTACAATAAGGAACAAGTTCAAATATGAACTCCTTCGTCTAAGCTATGGATATTACAATAAGATCACCTTAGATTAGAGAAGGGGAACGAGATAGAACTCTAGAGAGAAGAACTATAAGAATATATCTATGAAAGATTAAGTTCTTCTCTGGATATGGCTTGAATCTTCTAGAGTGTTTGTTCGGTTGAGCTCGGTTCCTTGGATGTGTCCATCATCGTCATGATCGACCTCACATCTCTCTCTCTCTCTGCGTCTTCTACGCGTGAAGAACCTTCTCTATTTATAGAGGTGACCTAGGCATATGTCCGTTGGAGAGGACGATGCCACGTGTCACTCTATGGGGTAGCAAACGGCTCTATTTGAATTCTGTAGAGTCCACTATCTTTAATGAAAGTGGTTGACTTGCAGCTTTATGTCGGAGACTCTGCTAGCTGGCTGCTTGTCATTGGTCGAGGTACAGAGAGTGGTTGAGACCTATTCGGACTTCAAGGTGATACTCAAGCCGACTTCTCGGATGTACGACCTCGGACAACTCTACCGAATTGTTCTTCGAAGTCCATGGTCGGTTAAAGTAACCGACCGACCGTTCTTGAGTCGATCTAGATTCGGCAGGTAACTTTCGCCGAGTCCGCTTTTATCGAAGATCAACTCGAGTACAAGTGAACTACTCCTCGCCGAGTTCAGTTCGATTGACTCCTTTCAGTATACTGCTCCTACTGAGTCTTCTACTGTAGACTGCTCCTGCTGAGTCCAGTTCTACTGAGTCTTCACTCCATGGTGCTGAGGCGAATAGTCTCATCAAGAACAAAGAGACGAAACTACCGAGTCGGACCATGTTGAAGGCAAGTCTACCGAGTCCGAAACACTCAAGAGACAAGGGCGGTACTGTGCAGATTCAATCGGTCTATATTAGTCCGACTGACTTCTTCGATACTGAGTTCTTCAGCTGAGTGAAGGGTCTTTTACTGAATGCACAGCTGTTGAACTATAGCTAGTCTACTGAGTTCCTAACACGGTGAACTCAGTTAAGCTATAACAATATCGAAAGCTCATCATCCAGCTAGGGTTTTGGGATCTTCAAATCTATCATAGTGAACCTAATTCCCAACAATTTCCCCCTATTTGATGATGCCAAAACTTCTACACACTTCTCCTAAAATCTTCCTATATGCAACTACTAATCTAATCAACACTGGTTCCCTTATTAATCATGATACCAAATCCCTTAAAACATAAGACATAAGTTTGACAACTTCCCCCTGGGCAAGTGGCACATAATTACGAGACACACATATATATCAGTGAAGTGTGTGTGAGTGTTGAAAGATAAGAACATGCTCTGAATGCTCGGACACTACAGATCTAATTGATAGACACTGAGGATCGATCCGTAAGCCTTTCCGACCTCTTGGTTCCCCCCCCGAGTTGGATCTCGGGTGTTTTGAGGCTCGAACCTTGGATCTTCTTTTGATAGCTGGGCTGAGGTGTTTACATCTTCTGTTCATTCCTTGTTTGAGGGGTTGTAGATTCTGCGTGTTGAGTTCCCCCTTGGACAAACCTATCAGCCAGCTGATCGGAGCTTTTCTGTCCTTCAGTAGTCGCTCAGCCATTAAGATCTCTTCAAAGTCCTTATACCTGAATTATCAAACATTAAGAACATGGTATAGGATGCTATGAAGATTATGCAATATGCGCATGCTGAGAAAACGGTTTTTCAGGACCAGTTCAGTTAGACCGGAGCTCTGATCAGAAGAACACCATGCACTTTGATCAGAAGTACATCGTGCGCTTTGATCAGAAAAACACTATGCTCTTTGATCAGAAGAACACCGTGTGCTCTGATACCAATTGTTGGTCCCCGAGAGTAGACGAGTCTTCAGGTGTGGAATACACCTGAGTCAAAGTTCAGCAACAAGCGCGACAGTCAGTACTGCTGAACGCGTGGGCAGAGAATCCTTCTACTGAGTACGGTCTACTGAATTCAGTCAGTAGAATAGTAGTTCAGTATCAGGTTTCGAGTGCGGAAGAGTAGGCCCAAAAGAATATTCGTATAAGTCTGAAAACATCGTTTTTATGCTATTGATTTAAAGTCAGTTTTATGCAAGTGAACAATTAAGCAGAGCGACAATAAATCAACACAGAGTTTTTAAAGTGGTTCGGATACACAGGATCCTACGTCCACTGTCCCGAAAGGTCAGGAGGCTATTTATTATACTGAGTTAGTCTCAGTCAGCTTGTACACAGGACAAAGCTGTGGCTTGGGGATTATACTGAGCAAGTCCCAGTTTACAAAGGCATCAAACTAAAGTGTTTGACAAACTCTCCAACTATGAAGGAGTCCTTTTACAATAAGGAACAAGTTCAAATATGAACTCCTTCGTCTAAGCTATGGATATTACAATAAGATCAGCTTAGATTAGAGAAGGGGAACGAGATAGAACTCTAGAGAGAAGAACTATAAGAATATATCTATGAAAGATTAAGTTCTTCTCTGGATATGGCTTGAATCTTCTAGAGTGTTTGTTCGGTTGAGCTCGGTTCCTTGGATGTGTCCATCATTTTCATGATCGACCTCACATCTCTCTCTCTCTCTGCGTCTTCTACGCGTGAAGAACCTTCTCTATTTATAGAGGTGACCTAGGCATATGTCCGTTGGAGAGGACGATGCCACGTGTCACTCTATGGGGTAGCAAACGTCTCTATTTGAATTCTGTAAAGTCCACTATCTTTAATGAAAGTGGTTGACTTGCAGCTTTATGTCGGAGACTCTGCCAGCTGGCTGCTTGTCTTTGGTCGAGGTACAGAGAGTGGTTGAGACCTATTCGGACTTCAAGGTGATACTAGGCCGACTTCTCAGATGTACGACCTCGGACAACTCTACTGAATTGTTCTTTTGAAGTCCATGGTCAAGTTAAAGTAACGGACCGACCGTTCTTGAGTCGGATCTAGATTCGTAGGTAACTTTCTGCCGATCCGCGCATCGAAGATCAACTCGAGTACGGTGAACTACTTCGCCGAGTTCGGTTCGACCGACTCCTTTCGATATCGCTCTCCTACTGAGTCTTCTACTGTAGACTGCTCCTGCTGAGTCCAGTTCTACTGAGTCTTCACTCCATGGTGCTGAGGCGAATAGTCTACTGAAGAACAGCAGACGGAACTACTGAGTCGGACCATGTTGAAGGCAAGTCTACTGAGTCTGAAACACTCAAGAGACAAGGGCGGTACTATGCAGATTCAATCGGTCTATATCAGTCCGACTGACTTCTTCGATACTGAGTTCTTTAGCTGAGTGAAGGGTCTTTTACTGAATGCACAGCTGTTGAACGATAGCTAGTCTACTGAGTTCCTAACACGGTGAACTCAGTTAAGCTATAACAATATCGAAAGCTCATCATCCAGCTAGGGTTTTGGGATCTTCAAATCTATCATAGTGAACCTAATTCCCAACAAGTTTTGTACATACAATGATAACATTCTCTGAAAAATTGAAGCTTTGTGGGGAACATTTGAAAAAAAATCATCTTTCCTGTGAGTTTCATTTTTGCATTCTCCCAAGATTTTATGTGTATTAATGTTACAATTACTTATATATTATATTATATTTAGTTGCTTAAATAAAAAAATGATAATGATATTATAGATATATAGAGATATTAGAGATATCTTGAATATTCAAAAATTATAAAATAAGTGAAATATCATAAAAATAAATAAATAAATTAAGAAAATTAAAACTAGGGAATCTAAAAAACTTGAAAAAAAAAAATCATCTTACCGCTCAATAAAATTATCTAAGCGCTCAGGCACAAAATATAAGCGCTAAGAAAAAATCGTGCATTTACGTTGTGTATGGATGACGTAGGACTTCTCCTGATGAATACTACATAAATTGTTAATATTATTAATCCTAATTATGATTCTTTATTGACGATAATAATCAATATAATAATAATAATTATTCTTATTATTATTATTACCTTTATTATTGTTATTACTTCTTGATACTAATATTTTCTTCCGTAATATTTATAAGAATTTAAAAGTTGATCATTTAATGAATTTATGTTTCAATTTATAATATTATTAAAAAAGGAGAATATTGATTGTTGAATGAGTCCTTAATAACAACATTGAGTGTGATTGTTGAATGAGTATTTAATAAAAATATTGAGTGGGACGTCTATACACCAGAAAGTACAAATTCTTGGCAAGAACTCAACTCCAATGCAAGAATAGGGGTATAAATGTCTTAATGTCCATAGGATGCAATTTGTGGGAAGTGAGGCTATTTGTGAAATTAATTTGTTGCTTGTACCCATTTTTACAATTCTCCCAAAAAGTTACCTAAAACTTATCTAAATACTCCTTACGTCCCACAATCGTTGTCACGTTTCTTTTAGATACCGTAATTTAGGAGAGTTATTGGTGTGAGTAAAGATGGTGGAGTCCTCAAATAAATTTTTTGTAATAATTTGGTATTTTAGGAAATGAGAGAAAAATTGTAGGACAGCTAAAAAATGAAAGTGGGACAAAAATTATGGGACAAAGGTAGTATAAGTTGTTAATATTATCGTTCTATTTAAAAATTGACAAAAACTGATGTGGGTGTGTCCTCACATGCGGTCCGGATCTTCTAGCCCACAATTGGTGGACCACTTGGTGGCCCACCAATCACGCGGCGCCACGCGTGCATTGGTGGGTTATTAATTTATTGGTTTGGGGGCCCACCAATACGCGCGTGGCACCGCGTGATTAGTGGGCCACCAAGTGGTCCACCAAATGTGGGATAGAAGATTCCTAGCGCCCCACATGGGACGAGTCGGTCCCACACCAACACATATTAATAAAAAAAAAGTCTCTCCTCATCCCATATACACGTGTCAGACGCGGAAGTCTTCCTAGATGCGGATATCGAGCACGCGCGCGCTAGCGACAAGTTGGTCGTAGATGAAGAGAGATTGGCACTGGGTGATGGATGAGTGATGAAAGGGGGTTCCAATTTCGTTGGTGGCGAAATCGTGTGTGCTCAACCACACGATCTGGTTGGCGCGGAGCTTGTCGAGGTCAGGGCCGACATTCCTTTTTTTCTGTCAGTGGGGTGGTAGTCACCTCCCGAGAAGTCTCAACGGGCAGTTGTGTTGGAGGTAGGCCAAGCTTGAGTTCTATGTAAACATTTTGAGAATATTTTTGTAGATTTAGGTTTATAATAATTTTGATTGACGTTAAAGTTTGTCTCATCCTATTGGGCTAGTTTTTGTATTTCTTGGTGAATTTTTCTATTCATTTTTGTTGCTAAGTGTCATATTTGTGTCTTTTGTTGATGTGGTGATTTGTGGTTTGTGATCTAATTTGTGGTTTCTACTGATGGTTTGAAACTAATGCATATGTGTTCTCTTCATGATATGAACAAAAGTATAAAGTAAGTTATATATCTATTTCACCATGTTGGTTCGTCGATCAGTTAGGGATTTTGCAATCTTCAAATTTTATAACTCATCACCCAACACTTGTGCACACACATGCTCGCCCTATACTCTAAATCCAGCGTGCATGGCTGATTCGACCTCGATACTTGGCACACACACCTTCCCCAGCGATCGAGACTCACTCGACCTCGCACATTCATTGCACGATTAGTAGAACTCACTCTACTCGAACTAGCCTAACTCCGAAGCCTATTCGCCTCTCTAGAACTACACACACATCTCCTATTTATAGATGTGAAATCCCCCTCATCTAAGAAATTTGACTAGGACTAGGATTAGATGTGTCGCCCTCTGATTTGCCGGGGACGGATATTCTCGTTGCCTGCCCCTATCTTTCATCTTCAGTCACTATCTTCAAGCCTTCCCATCTTTATTTGTTGTCCTTGTCACCTACTCAGATAAGGAATTCCGCATTCCATCCTTAACCGTCTTGGATCCGTCACGATCCAAATCTTCACGATTCCTGCTTATGATAGGATTCCTCAACTTGTTCATATCTGAATCTTCTCGCACATCTCGAAGACCTTTAGATAGCCTAGCCCGCATGGTTAAACCTTCCACTCCTTTCGCCGCCAATGTCCATGTGTCTAGACGTAGCTGTCCATATCGAAATCTTGACGATTTGGATCGTGAACGTTATAAATCTTCTTGATTCCTATTTAGGATAGGACTCCTCAAGTCGTCCAAATCCGAATCTTCTCGCACATCTCGAAGACTTTTAGACAGCCTAGGCCGCATGGTTAAACCGTCCATTCTAGTTGTCGTCGACGTCCACGTGTCTAAGCGTAACCTACTCAACATTGCCTTGGTATTCATATGCCCGTCTGATTCCGATCAGGTGCCCCCTATCCTGGTGGGGCCATATCATTTGGTTGAGGGCTCCTCCCTCGGCGAACTCGCCGTGTCCCGGTGAATCGCGCCCCATCCCTATCGGGCAACCTCGTTTAAGTCCCTTCATAATGTGTCACGCTCTCGCCCACGCAACCATCTTCTGGTGGCATCGTCCGCCCGAGGCCACATGCATCGGCGGTTAGTCTCCTTCAGCCGACTACTTTGAATCCGTCGGACACCCCTTGTCTCAGCGGCTTTCCTTGTGACGGCCGACCATCCTACCCAACCGAGACCGCATGCCTCAGTGGGTTGTTTGTGTTGGGATTTTGTATACTGGAAGCAAATTTTATGCTTGTATACAATGTGTTTTGTCCCTACCACTATTTTATTCTCCTATCTGATAAATATATATATTTGCACATGTTATCCATTATCTTGTATAAAAGTTAGATTTGTGTAGTGTGTCGGGTATCACAGAAGACTACACAAATTGGTTGAACTGAGAAGATATAAACAGTTATCACAGCTGAGACAACTTAAGGATAATTTGTCGGTTTAAGCTGCAGTTTAGATAAGAAGTGGTTTGTCTTGGCTGCTTGTCTTTACTGGTACACTTAAGGTGGTGTATTGATGGATCACAGTGAGATGTGTTCTCCTAACTGACCTTAGTGGAGAACCAAGATCTCGGTGACTTAGCTGGTCTTAAGCTTGGTAAAACTTCAGCTGAGCGCATTTGGCTATCTATCACTTTGACCTACTATGGTGAACGTCATCGCGACCGGATCTACGTATCTTGGGTGTTAGTAGTTATTTGTGGCTCAGGCTGATTGTCTGTATCTTGCAACCGTATCCTAGTAAAATGGGTTGATAATATCCCCTGAGGAATTCGTAAGGATTAGCACACTAAACCCAACCGGTTGATTAAGTTCAGGTGTGTTAATAAGGTCGAGTGGTATTACTCAGGAATATAATAAGATGTTAATTAATTTAAATGTCAGTGAGCTTAATTAATTAACGGATATTTCTATCTTAAATACAGAGATCGATTAAGTCTAAAATACAAGCCCTTGCTCAATTTGGGATAAAGGGGTAAGTCAGCACGGATTCTCTATTGGAATAAATCTGTGTTTATTAATTAATTTTGCTCTGGGTTGAGCATTGATAATTAATTAATTTGAGGCCCTGCTTTATTTCTTGTATTAGATCCCTAATCTGGCACAATTAGTTGCCTAGTTATTTATTGTCTCTCAGAAATCATTATTAATAGATTAATGTATTTTTACATTATTTAATAATGTTATTTATCTAGAATTAATTGGTCGGGCCAATTAATTGATAAATATTAGTTGTCCAATAGATTAATTAATTATATTATGGGCTAATTATGTAGAAGCTCATTAGGGATATAATTAAATTAATGGGCTACAAATATTAATATTATACTAGTTTTTGAAGCCTATATATATTAGTATTCTGTTCATAAACAGAGACACATATTCTTAAAACTCGCGCACGCATTAGAGAGAGAGACAATAATCTTATTTTCTTCAGTTCTCTGACTACCCAGAGGAAGAAGAAGGCCGGGACACAGATCAGAAGATCTGACACACGAGCAACAATCAGAGCTGCAATCACATACGTAGGAGGAAAGTATATCGTTCTTCACCTCCTATTTCCTTCAGTTTGCTCCAGCCAACATAGTAGCCCAACCGAGATCCCATGCTTCAATCGGCTACCAAGTACTGCCTATCAAAAACCAGAGCCTCCTGGCCACCTCGCACGACCGGTACCCAGTGTGCACGTCTGTCGAAATATCTCTTGGGGAAAGCTCGGTTACCTGTCCGCGCGAATCATTATTGTCCTTTGGTAGACACTATCGGTGCCCACCATCTATCTCTCGATAAGCAGTATCATGTCCGACGTGTACCAGCCCACACCTCCTTGGCCCAACTCACCTCCTTTTGGTAGTTCTTCTTGCCCCCATAGCTGAACCTTCCAACCTCCTATGGCCTTGGCCCAATTCGCATCCCTTTGGTGGTTCATCTCGCCCCCATAGCTCAACCTTCCAACCACCTCTCGACTTCTCGACTCGAGACCTTTCTCATTGGCCTTCACATAACATATCACCCGGCGCATTCGAACTTTGTCAACCTCGTTGGATACTATTGGTCCGAGACAAGTCCATCTCTCGGTATTTTTCGATCCTCACATTTATGGGCGTAATGGTAGGAGATCCCGCAGTAGGACTTGAATTCTATCTGTTTCATACAATTCATTAAGACCAAGTAGTATAAGCTTCTCACTCTCTTTCATGACTCGAATCTTATTAGCAATGCCACAAGTGCATAAACCAAAAATACAAGTAGGATAAGGAAACAAAAGCTCAATTCAACCCATATCATGTTCGAGGATTATAATAAAGCATAACACCCTGATTTCCTTGTGTAAAAGCAGTTATCCTTCTTTAATTTCATTGTCTTTGGGGAGTTGCTTTGCTCTATGCACGGTCTCCCAACTCTTCCTACAATTGAAAGGAATTATCCATATAAACAAATGCGTTGCATAGTCCTTAGAAACCGTATAGATTATCCAGGCAAAAACTATAAAATCCACTTGGATCAACAGATGATAAGTATCAGAATTCATAGGAGGCTTTAGAAGTCTAACATAAATGAATCCAAGCTTGTTACGTGCACCGAGAGCTCATTTCATGGCTTTACTCTAAGCAAAATAGTTAGATCCATTTAGTGTGGATCCTATCATCTTCAATAGATTGAGAGTGTAGACATTGTTGACCGAATAGAATGAGTAATGTGCAGACTAGGTGAATTTAGCAACGGATTGAGAGCGTAGATATACGACAAGAAAACGACCATCTTCAATTTGAATGTCATTGTAGGTGTTGGTCCCGAGAGTAAACGTTCAGGTGTAGGGGGGGTGAATACACCTGAAAACCGATTTCTCACTTTAAATGCGAACAGTCCTTTTCAGGAGAGTGTCGTACTGAACAAATTCAGCAGACCAAATAAGCTGTTCTGAATCGCGTGGCAGAGTGACTGACTTTACTGAGGCCTGCTAGCTGACTAGAGTCAGAATTCAATACCGTTCAGATAAAGTTCAGTAGTGCGGAAATATGTAGGCACAAATTCAGTTGAGTTAAGAAAACATTTTTAACGAAATAGTTTCAATATGTTAGTGCAGTCGATTAGGCTTGCTGAAACTCAGTTGAATGATTTGAAAGATATTTTCAGTATGCACAGTAATCAATGCAACAGTTAAAAACAGAAAACGAACACAGAACACAGGCGATTTTTAAAGTGGTTCGGATCCAACAATCCTACGTCCAATGTCCCGAAAGATCAGGAGGCTATGTATTATACGGAGATAGTCTCAGTTGGTTTGTACACTGGACAAACACTGGTCTTGAGATTTATACTGAGCAAGTCTCAGTTTACAAGGTATCAAACTAAGTCTTGGAAAAACTCTCCAACTATGAAGGAGTCCTTTACAATAAGGATCAGTTCAGATATGAACTCCTTCATCTAAGCTATAGATATGATCAGCTGAGCTTAGGTTAGGGGGATAGGGAACGAGAAAATGGCTTCTAGAGCGACGAACGGCTAAGTATAGACTTGGGTTCGTGTTCTGTCGCTTGGATACTAGAGGCTTTATATTTCGTGTTCAGCTTGGTTCGCTATGAGCAGATATGTCGTCTTTCACTGGAGATTACTCTGTGAACTTCTTGCGGAAGAGTTAGGACATTTTTGAGTTGCTCTTTGAATGCTCTGTGTTTGTTGTTCGCTTGTGTATCATTGGTTAACTCGTGAGCTTCAATTTGAATTGTATCCCTCTATTTATAGAGTAGAGGCAATGATAGATCTGTTGGAGACGACGATCCTTGTGTCTCTCTCTTTTGGGTAGCTAACGGCTCTTTCAAACTATGGTTGCAGTGTCCTTTCCCTCCATTTCTGGAAAGTTGTTGACTTGCAGCTTTAATCAGAATATGGACACCTGGCTGCTTGTCATTGGTCGAGGTTCAGGAAAGTAGGTGAGACAGAACAGACTTCAAGGAGATCTGAAGCTGACTTATCTCTTCCTTGTATCGACTCTGTTGATTTGACTTTAGAGAATCCTGACAGTCAGAAGACTGTCCAGACGTTGCTGAGTCTGATCTTTATTCAGTAGCATGCTCCTGCTGAGTCGGCTTTACTGAAGATCAACTCTGAGTTCAGTGAACTACTCCTGCTGAGTTCAGTTCCACCGACTCCTTTTAGTATATCGCTCCCGCCGAGTCCAAGATCACCGAGTCTTCTACTTAGTGTCGAGGCAGGTAATCTACTGAGCGCCTGAACCAGATGAAGAGTGTCTGCTGAGTCTGAATACTCAGAGACAGAACATAACACATATTAATAGAATGGTTCATCAGCCAAGATAGGGTTTTGGGATCTTCAAATCTTCAGTAAATATTCAGAGCACATGGCTACTGAGTTATGTCTCAGCTGATTGTGAGAAGACTGAATCATCTCCCACTATTTTCCCCCTATTTGATGATGCCAAAACCTAACACTATGACTTATCAGAAACAGAGCTCCTTACAAGTATTACAAGTAGAATCAGTGGAGTTGTTCTTCAAGTCCTAGACTACTGAGGGAATCAGGAAAGAAATATCATAACCTATACAGAAAACTAATCAACAATTTCTCCCTGTCTAACAACATTTTCTCCCATCTAAGCAATCTAACAGAGTAAAACTGACAGAATATATATAAGTTTAGTGAGTGTGTGAGTCAGTAATCACTTGAGTGATTCTGTATGTTAAGCATAAAAACAAATAAGGCCATATAGACAATAAGGAATTGTCAGGGCCAACAACAGTGATGTTTTATATATATGAAGAATGGTCAGTACAGTTACATCAATTGCTATACTAAGGAAAAACAGAACAGAAAATACAAGAAATATAGAAGCTAACAATCATTTGAACTGCTAAATCTTGTCTTTGAAGTCCTTTGATTTAGATTCAGGAAGGGGCAGTCCATACATTCTATATGTGATCTTCCTCAGCTTCAGTATCTCTGAAAAGTCAGCAGGATCAACTTCTTCTATGCATTTGGCTTCAGCAGCATCTTTGATCTCTTTTCAATTACTCCAAAGTGAACAGAGACATCTAATTTCAGTGGGGGCGGCATGAATCTTGGAGCTGGGACTCTGACATCGACCTTGTCTGCTATGGCCTTCTGAACTCTAGCAAATATCTCTGGATCGGTCCTCAGAAGCCATTCAGCAAATGCGATGGATTTGTGCTTTTCAGGCCAGTATCTCCAGAAGTAATATCTCTTTACATAATCAGCCTTCAGTGATTCCCACCTTTAAGTTCTTTCCTATGGCATCCATTCATCAACTCTTGGCCACCTGTGGAGTTTGAGGTCAGTAGGCTTCCTGAATCTTCTATATCTGTAAGGAATGTCTACCTTTTCAGGAATCCTCTGGGTTGCTTCTTTTTCAGCTTTTAGCCTCAGAGCTTCTAAGTCTGCTAGTCTGAGTCTTTCTCTAGCTGCTTCTATCTGCCTTGCTTCTTCTCCTCTGTATAAATACCTCTCCATCTGAGCCCAAATTTCTTGCATTTCAAGACCTTGTTCCTTCGAGGGGACATAAGAGGGTACATGAGGTTCTTCTTCTGAATCAACAGGTGTTGTTGATTTTTCTTTTGAAGTGCCCTACTGACCAGTTGTTTACTGCTGTTCTTTTTCCTTTTCTTTATCTGCCTCATCACACAGTTTCAGAGTTCTGGGAGGCAGTCTGGGTCTAGTCTTTCTTTCACCTGCTGGAGCCTTGGTTTTGCATTTGGTTGGCTTCTTCTTTGGCTTGTTTGCAGCCTCAGCCTCAGCAATTTCTCTGACTAATTTCTCGTCCGCAGCAATCTGAGCTTCTTCCTTCGGAGTAATATATCGTTTAGATCCTTTCTTTTGAGAAGGAGGGGTTGGAAGCTTCAGAATATTCTTACCTTTTCCGGTAACTGGAGGAGGCAGAGGAACCTCTTCCTCTTCTGACTCCTCTTCTGCATACTCAACAATCTCCTTGATAATGTCAGATGGAGTTTGGGTTGCTTGAGTAGCAGAGTCTTTGGGTCCTGAGCCACTTGGGCCGGTCTCAGCAGACACTACATCGCCCGCTCGCTCGAGATACCCCCGGGCCTCGCCGCACCGGAGTTGAGGGACCAGTGGGAGCAGTGTGCTGACTCTGAGTTGCTCCTGCCACTGTCCTCACTCCTCTTGGTACTTTCAGTACCTTTCCTTCTTGTATCTTCCCTTTTCCTTCCCGCTTTTTTGCATCAACAAATACGCCAGGGGTGGGAACAGATACCTTCTTGTCCAGAATCTTGTATGCTGCTGATAAATCGTCCAAGGCATACTGCAGCTTAGTCAATCGTTCAAGCAGCTCGTTCCTCTCTTCAGTCAGTTGTTCGCTGTATTTCTTGTGAGAGGCGTCGGCTGCTGTTTGGATGTCCTGCAACTTTTTATCCACTCTCTCTTCCATTGCCTTCTGAATAGATTGGAGCCTGAGGTCGGAGGCCTGAGAGATGGAGGAGCCTGATTAAGTATGAGCTCTCTGGGCGGCCTTATAATCTTCAAGAAGCTTTGCTTGGCCAGCCTGAATCATCTTCAGTTGCTCGTCGAAGTCGGCTCTTTGAGCGGCGAGTGCGTCAGTCAGGATCGTGTAGAAATCAGGGACATGTGTGTTTTGAATGGTTGTTCTGAGCCCCTTGATCTCTGCACTCTGAGCCTGAGTGGTCTGCCTCCACGTTTTGTGGACGGCACGGGCGAGGAGTCGGTTCTAAGTCCCTTGACCTCTCAGGGACCTGGCCACTGACTTCGAGCGTCGGCTTTTCGGGCTGGGCGCTACCTCGAAGGCAGATTCAAGTAGCAGCTGAGAGGGTTCTGCTGACTTTGATGTACCAGCCGCCGATTGTCCTGGTCCAAGGATGCTGAGAGGTGGTTCAGCGGTAGACGTGGGAGCATCCTTGTCCAGTTGAGTTCCCTCATCAGGCTTTTCAGGGCCTGAATCACGGGGTGGGTCCTGACCATCGGGGTCAGACCCGTCTGAGGGTGCCGATGCTGAAATGGGTTGGCGGTCATTCAGCCTGGCTAGCATGGCAGCCCTCAAGTCTTCTAAGGAGCATACGTCAGATGGCTCTGAGTAGCCAATCTTACTCCTTATCATCAGCTCCTCCTCGTGGAGCTATTCACAGGAGTGGTGTTTGATTAAGCGGTTCAGATTATGCCACTCCTAGAACCGGATCAGCATGTGGAGCCTAGCCTGCCTTGCAAGTAGGATGAGGTCAGTGTCGCTGGCTATCTCCGGGATCCTTTCAGCAATCTCTTGGGAGGCTCTTGATTGAAGAGTTGAAGCCTCTATCCCGATCGATTCTGACTCAGAAGCAGTCTCCGAATCTTCAACTTCTATGGGAGACGGCTACTTCTCAGCAGAAGGGATGCGGCTCAGTGGTGGAACATCCAAGGGGCTCTGAGAGGTTGGAATTGATTCAGCTTGGACCCCTTGGTCCACTGTCTCGCCTCGTTCAGTGGAGACGGCCTTCTCCACTGACGGAGTCTTCTCGGATGACTCAGATTCATCCCTCAGCTGCAGAGGTGGTTCAACAACCACTACCTCTGGTTCTACCTCCGGTACGACCTCACTTACTTTCTTCAGCCTCTTGGTCGGAGTCTTCGAAGTAGATTTAGGAGGGGACCTCTTCTTAGTGGGAGTGGAGGTCTTCTGAGCTCCAAACTTGGGATCAGCAGGCCCTGATCCAATCTGTTGAAGGGCCGCTGCCCTGCTCTAGAACCGGACCTTCTTTGGGTTGAAATATTGCTTGTCAGCAAAGGTGATGTTGTTCGTTCTGCAGAAATCCTCTATTATTACTGATAGCTTCAGTCCATAGAGTAATTTTCCCTTTACAGCAAGGCGAAAAGTTATCTTGTCGAATTTGGCGGACTGCGTGATGAATTCTTTCAGGAAGAATTCGGTCCATTTGATCTTTGCACGATCATGTATGGCCATCATAAGCTGAAGCTTCGGCCTTGACACCTGATCAAAGGACCCGGCCTGACTCGTCAGCAACTGAGTTACTATGTAGGCCAAAGCTCTGTACTGAGGAAGCATGGCATTCTTCGGGAATGCGGCTCTGAACGTTGTAGGCTTCCCGCAGAACTCTTCAAGGTACTCGTCCATCAAGTCATCTTTGTAGCCTACGGTGCTGAATCCCTCACTGGGAAGATGGAAGCTTCTCTGAAGGGCTTCTCTGATCGACATCTGTTTGATCTCAGAAATTGCACGGGAGGGGTCGCCAACTGAATGAACAACGTATCGGCATCGAATGTCTCCCTCTACTGATTCTGAGTTCAGATAGAGCTCAGCTATCTGTCGCGGAAGGAAGAAAGATGGCTTTCTCGTCAGAAATCCTTCAAGGCCAGTCGCTCTGAGAGCGTCGAAGATGTCCTCCATGTAGTCAAGCTCACAGGCATCGAACTCAATCATAGGCTCGCACCAGACTCGATCCTTTTCCAGGATCTCTTGCATATCAACATGGACGTTTACGTGAGTTCCTGTCATATTCAGGAATCTGCAAGCACAATAGATCAGTATCGAATGAAAAATATTGAAATTAACATATACGATACTGAATGATCATGAAAAGTTTACCAAAGATTTTTCTGAGAGTTTTTGAGAATGAGTTTTGCAAGGAGGCAAGGCTTTTCTCAGAAAAACTAGGGTTCGAAAATGCGCAGAGTAGAAATGGCGGTTTCTAAACTTTGAACATGTATATATATGTTAAAGAAGATGAACAGTTAACAATCCACGATTCAGTTTGAAATAGCTTTTTGAGATGGACGGCCAGGATTCAATGTTATAAAATAGGTAATGATCAATTTAGCCGCCTAAGTCAAAATATAGTTGTAAATAGCCAAAGAAGTAACTTGATACGACATGCATTAAACACGCCGCAGAGTTCAGCATACTTTACATAGAATGTCATGAATTTAATGTAAGCCGTTATATTAAATGACATTTTCTAAGGCATTGAATACGAAGCTGAATCTGAGTCATAAATGCACAAAATATTTCATTGGCTAGTGAGTAGAGATACGCAAACCTGTCAGCTGAACATCGTAGTCAGCTGATACCTCGTGTAGATGGTTGCTGAGTCTCTAGGTACTGAATTTACTCAGTATTGAGAGTGAACATTCCCCCTTGCTGAATGCTCCTCTCTTGAATCCACTTACTGACTGGAGTCAGTAGGGTTCAGCAGACCTAGCTCTACTGAAAGTTCTCTGAATCTAGCTTCAGCTAGAGGCTTGGTCAGTATATCTGCCCTTTGGTGGTCAGTATGGATCTTTTCCATCCTGGTATCCTTCTTTTCGACATGATCACGAATGAAGTGGTGTCTGATGTCCACGTGCTTGCATCTCGTAGGAAGTACAGGGTTCTGAGTGATTTCAATTGCACTGGTACTGTCGCAGAAGATCGGCACTTCATTCTGAATAACATCATAGTCGTGTAGATGCTGTCTCAGCCAAAGGATTTGGGCTCAGCAACTTTCGGCAGCCATATATTTAGCTTCAGTAGTTGATGTTGCTACTAAGTGTTGTTTCTTTGAGAACCATGAAATCAGCTTACTGCCAAGGAACTGACACGTTCTAGAAGTTGACTTTCGGTCAATTCTACATCCTGCATAGTCAGCATCAGAATAACCAGGTAGTTCAATATTGTCATCAGCTGGATACCATAAACCCATGTCAGGTGTTCCTCTGAGATAGCGGAGAATCTTCTTTGCTAAGTCCATATGACTTTCCTTAGGATTCGCCTGAAACCGAGCGTAGACACCTACAACATAAGTTATGTCAGGTCGAGTAGCTGTTAAGTATAATAATGAACCAATAATAGCACGAAATTCAGTATGGTCTACTGATACTACCTCTTTATCAAGATCGATTTTCATGTTCGTGTTCATCGGGATCTTGATTGGTTTGCCGGAAGTGCAACCAAACTTCTTGATGAGGTCTCGAGTGTATTTGCCTTGATTGATGAACGGTCCCTTCTCAGATTGTTTAACTTGAAAATCGAGAAAATAGTTCATTTCTCCCATCATTGACATCTCGAACTTGTCCTTCATCATTTTCTCAAACTGCTGACACATGATGACGTTCTTCGATCCGAAGATTATGTCATCTACGTAGATCTGCACAAGTAGGATATCATCTTCCAGTCGAATGCTGAATAATGTGCGGTCTACTGTGCCTTTCTGAAAACCTTTATGAAGAAGAAATTCAGATAGGGTATCGTACCAAGCCCTGGGTGCTTGTTTTAACCCATACAGAGCCATTCTGAGTATGTAAACCTGATGTCCTGCTGAAAGCCGGGAGGCTGTTCTACATAGACTTCCTCTTTCAGTACGCCGTTCAGGAACGCAGACTTCACATCCATTTGATAAACTCTGAACCTTTGATGTGTTGCGTAGGCTAGGAATAGTCTGATTGCTTCCAATCTTGCAACTAGAGCGAACGTTTCGTCGAAATCTATCCCTTCAGCTTGACAGTAGCCTTTTGCCACGACTCTTGCTTTGTTCCTTACTATGACGTTGTTTTCATCTCGCTTGTTCTTGAATACCCATTTAGTTCCTATCACATGTTGATGCCGGGGTCTGTCAACAAGCTCCCAAACTTCGTTTGTCGTGAACTGATTCAGCTCCTCCTGCATGGCTATGATCCAATCAGCGTCCTTAAGTGCATTCTCAATTGATTGAGGTTCTTCAGTAGACAAGAAGCAGGAATATAAAGCGCTTTCTCCCTGACAGAATCTGGATCTTTACGCTTGCTGAAGGATCTCCAATAATCAGATCAGAAGTGTGAGCATCCTGCCATGATATACGATGTTTCAACTCTTCATCTGAAATTTGTTCAACACAGATAGTAGGTGAGTTAGTCATTTCAGTTGTACTACTCTAGGATTGAAGCAATTCAGTTACAAGAGTATGATCTATCGAGTCACCGAGTTCGTGGGCATTTAGCTCGAGAACATCATTTGTTCCCCCCGAATTATTATTCTCGCAGAGGTCTCGGCTACCACTTGGGTTTCTTCATCGACCCGAGTTACCCGGGATTGACTCTGCTCGCAGAGTCAACTGCTCAGCCTACTTCTACCGCCGGGCTGATATTCGGCAGACTTATCTTCAGTTTCTTCATTTGAATCATCATCCCAACATAGCTGGATCTTTTCAACTTTATCTTTCAAGCTCAGATCCTGTAGCTTCTTACTGATGTCCTCGCTTGTGTTTAGAGTTCCCCGCTCCCCTGTCTTCGCAGCAAACTCATTAAAAACAACATGAGGGCTTTCCTCCACGCAAAGTGGTCCGATAGTTAAAGACTCGAAGGCTTTGCTGACCCGGGAGTATCCTACGAAGACTCCTTGGTCTGACTTGCTATCAAAAGCCTTCAACTGATCCTTCCCATTATTGTGGATAAAGCACGAACACCCAAAAATATGGAAATAAGATAAAGAAGGCTTCCTGCCATTCCATAATTCATATGGTGTCTTCTTATGTTGCTTTGTCGGCAGAGATCGTTTCGAGTATAACATGCAAGTGTCGGTAGCTTCCGGCCAAAATTTGGTTGGGAGTCCCGAGTCCCGCGAAAGGTGGTTCTTGCCGCTTCTTTGAGTGTTCTATTCTTCCTTTCAAAGAACCCCATTTTGTTGAGGCGTGCGTGCAAGCAGATGTCTCATGCTCTATGCCTTCGCTTTGAAGAACTCCTCCACCATAGAATTCGGGGAACTCGTCCTCCGTCCGAACGTATCTTGATGATCTTGGTGTTCTTCTCGACACCGAGCTTTTTCAGAAGCGTTGGTAACTCTGTTTTGACGTCAGACTTGTTGGCAATAAATATGACCCATGTGTAGCGCGAGTAGTCATCAATGACCACTAAAGCATACTTCTTGCCTTTGATCGTCATTGGAGAGAATGGACCGAACAAATCCATATGTAGCAGCTGAAGGATTCCATCAGTGGAAGGAGATGGAACAGGAGGATTTTGAATCCTTGTTTGCTTTCCCTTCAGACATGCTTCACACTGAGTGTCTTTGCTGAATACTTCATTCGACAGTCCTCTTACTAGAGTGTTTCTAGATAGTTTGTTGACCGTCTTGAAATTGAGATGGCTGAGTCTTCTGTGCCAGAGCTACCCCATTCTGTTGTCGTTCTTTGCCAACAAACAGGCTTCAGGTTTAGCTGAGTTCCAGTCAGCTACATAGATATTCTTTTTGCGCGAACCTGACAACACTGTTTTCCCTGTAGATTTATCAATGACATCACAGAAACCAACGTAAAAAATCACTCTATTCGAGTTATCACAAAATTGACTAATAGAGAGAAGATTATGCTGAAGTCCTTCAACATATGATACTCTTGGAACTATTTCGGTTCCAATGCTGAGTGTTCCATAGCCTCTGGTATAGCCTTTTGCGTTGTCTCCAAACTTGATTCGGGGTCCTTCTTCAGTAGTATAATTCTTCAGTAGGTCCTTTTGATATGTCATATGTCTTGAGCATCCGTTGTCCACATACCAAGGGTCCTTGTGCACCTGCAAAACAGAATTATATTTAGGTACCCTTTATTTTTGGTTTTGGGTCCTTAGATGTTAGTTTTGGAAACCCAGATCTGTCTTATGACCCTGGTGGTCTCAGACAATTTCTTCCTACTTTGATCAACATATTTGACCACTGGACTGGTCGATGCTTACTTCTGAGGCTTTACAGGTTCAGGAGTCCTGATCTTCTGAGTAGGTGGACTGTTGACCTTTGCCTTCTGTGCGGCTTTCTTTTTCTTCTTCTGACTTTTAGGTACTCTCCTGACTATAGGATCATAGTAATATGACCCATACTGAGCTGGATGTGTCAGCTGCGGAGGTCCATACTGATCAGCCCACTTTGCTTTGCTGGTTCCCCCTTGACTGAACTGGGGTGATTTGGTACTGATCTTATTGTCAGAATGCTGATAGCTGGGATGAGGTGCCTTCATCTTTTGCTTGTTCTTGGCTAAGGGGTTTAGAATCTCTGCGTTCATGGTCTCCCCTTGAACAAATCTATTAGCTAGCCAGTTTTCTGAGCGTACGGGGGGCAGATGAGGAGGCTCCATGGTTGAATCCAAGTCCCTCCTTACAATGCTTAGGCTTGTTGCTTGCTAGCATTGCCTCCAGCTTCTTTTCAGCGCCCATGTAACACTCGTCATCGGTTCCTCCGCACATCATCACTTTTCTTCAAGAATTCATGCCTCGGGCCCGAAGTCCCGACCGCCTTTTGCTTCAATTGACTCGGCCAAGATCTTTCTAAGTCAAGTCATTGGTAGCACTGAGATCTAATCTTCTTGATGCTGAGACTTGGCCATCAGAGAGTTTATCTCCTCCCTGAGTCTCAACACAAGTCCTTCTGACTCAGTAGCAACCTGACTCTCCTGAGAAAGTCTCTGATTCTCCACTTTCAGGGTATCCAACTCCTGAAGAGTCTTACTGAGCTGAAGACTCGTCTGAATCTGCTTGTCGAGTAGTTCTTCGTATGCAATCGCGACATCCAGATTCTTATCTCCACCTGAAATAGTGTCGTGTGTGCAGTGTGAAGAAAAGTTAAATGGAGCTTGAGAGTTTACCTCATCCTCTTCTCCTGCCATGAGACACTTTTCAGCGTCTTCTTCGGCTTCAAGCTCTACGGCCATGAATGCCGCTTCATCGTCTGATGAGTTCATGAAGGAGTCGACTTCATCTGAGAGTTCACTGGCAATATATGCTTGTCGCTTCTTGATGAACTTCTCCCTTCGAGCTTTGCGTGCTGTTCTTTCAAGCAAGGCCGAGCTCGGGACAGCCATACCGATAATGTCCCCGGCTTCTTGCGCTTATAGCAGAGTTGTGACTCTTTCTTCTTTGTTTTCGCTGTCTTTCGACTGAGCTGAGTCCTCTTGTTTCCTGCATTCAGAATTATGTGAGTCAGGAGTGCGCTTAAGTGTATATTCAGTCTTACCCTTGGAGTCTCTGACGACTCTTGAGAGCTTCCTGCGCCTCTCCTTCTATTTCTGATACTTCACGGCAAGCAGCGCGTACTTCTTAGCTAAGTTTCCTTCTTGTATGTCATTGAGTGAAGGTTCAGCCTTGCTAGACGCCGGAGCTGCTGTGTTGACTGATGCTTTGAAAGCATGGTCAACTTGGGTATCATCTTCAGCTTGCTGCTTCCTTTGAGGTAGGCCAAACTCGAACTCCTCAGCTTTAAGTTCTGAAAAGATATGGTCAGGAGTAACAATATCTAAATCAGAATGTCGCAATAAAGTAGCAAAGGGAGTCCAAGTGACCGTCCGGGCGCAATGCCCTCAAAATCTTGAGATTCATCTCTCGGTTGGAGAATGTCTTTCCCAAGCCCGTTGATAGAGTTCATCAGATCCGTGAATCTGACGTTGAGATCTTCAATAGAGTCACCAAGCATGAGAGACAGTCTCTCCAGCTTTTGAAGTTCCAGCGCCAGCTTGTTCGCTTTGATCTTCTGAGTCCCCCGACTCATTAGCGCTAGAGCATCCCAGAGCTCCTTTGCGGACTTGCAGTCATGAACTCTTCCGAGATAAGAATCGCTCAGAGTGGTCAGTATGGCGTTTCTGGCGACTCGGTCTAAGTTGTGAAGCTTCTTCTCCTCAGGGGTGAAGAGACTTCTATCTTTAGGGATCTTCTTCCCGGTCACCATTCCTCCTCCTTGTGCTGGGTCCTGAGCTACGACGCTATCAATCATTGGAATGATAGGTCCGTCCTCTAGAACCTCTATCATTCTATCGTGGAGGGAAGTCATATGTGCTTCCATTTTGACTCGCCATACTCCATAGTTCTCTACTGAGAACATGGGTACCATCCTGATTCCTGACATATCAGACATAGTGAATAATGATATGAATGAAGAATGATATGCAGTGAAAACGTTTTCCGGATCTATTCAAGTAGACCAATTTCAGAATAACAAGAGTCTTAGAGAACTCCTGCTCTGATACCAATTGTTGGTCCCGAGAGTAAACGTTCAGGTGTAGAGGGGGGGGGTTGAATACACCTGAAAATCAATTTCTCAACTTTAAACGCGAATAGTCCTCTTCAGGAGAGTGATGTACTGAACAAATTCAACAGACCAAATAAGCTGTTCTGAATCGCATGGCAGAGTGATTGACTTTACTGAGGCCTGCTAGCTTACTAGAGTCAGAATTCAGTACCGTTCACATAAAGTTCAGTAGTGCGAAAATGTGTAGGCCCAAATTCATTTGAGTTAAGAAAACGTTTTTAACGAAATAGTTTCAGTATGTTAGTGCAGTCGATTAAGCTTGCTGAAACTCAGTTGAATGATTTGAAAGATATTTTCAGTATGCACAAAGTAATCAATGCAAACGCTTAAAAACTAAAAAACGAACACGTAACACAAAGCGATTTTTAAAGTGGTTCGGATCCAACAATCCTACGCCCACCGTCCCGAAAGATCGGGAGGCTATATATTATACCGAGATAGTCTCGGCTGGTTTGTACACTCGGACAAACACCGGTCTTGAGATTTATACTCGAGCAAGTCTCGCTTACAAGGTATCAAACTAAGTGTTTGAAAAACTCTCCAACTATGAAGGAGTCCTTTACAATAAGGATCAGTTCAGATATGAACTCCTTAGTCTAAGCTATAGATATGATCGGCTGAGCTTAGGTCAGAGGGATAGGGAATGAGAAAATGGCTTCTAGAGCGACGAACGACTAAGTATAGACTTGGGTTCGTGTTCAGTTGCTTGGATACCAGAGGCTTTATATTTCGGGTTCAGCTTGGTTCCCTATGAGCAGATATGCCGTCTTTTGCCGGAGATTACTCTGTGAACTTCTTGCGGAAGACTTAGGACGTTTTTGAGTTGCTTTTTGAATGCTCTGTGTTTGTTGTTCGCTTGTGTATCATTGGTTAACGTGAGCTTCAATTTGAATTGTATCCCTCTATTTATAGAGTAGAGGCAAGGATAGATCCGTTGGAGACGACGATCCTTGTGTCTCTCTCTTTTGGGTAGCTAACGGCTCTTTCAAAGTATGGTTCCAGTGTCCTTTCCCTCCATTTCTGGAAAGTTGTTGACTTGCAGCTTTAATCAGAATATGGACAGCTGGCTGCTTGTCATTGGTAGAGGTTCAGGAAAGTAGGTGAGACAGAACAGACTTCAAGGAGATCTGAAGCTGACTTATCTCTTCCTTGTATCGACTCTGTTGATTTGACTTTAGAGAATCCTGACAGTCAGAAGACTGTCCAGCCGTTGTTGAGTCTGATCTTTATTCAGTAGCATGCTCCTACTGAGTCGGCTCTACTGAAGATCAACTCTGAGTTTAGTGAACTACTCCTGCTGAGTTCAGTTCCACGGACTCCTTTCAGTATACTCCTCCTGCTGAGTCCAGTATCACTGAGTCTTCTACTTCTGGTACTGAGGCAGGTAATCTACTTAGCGCCTGAACCAGATGAAGAGTGTCTACTGAGTCTGAAACCTCAGAGACAGAACATAACACATTACAATAGAATGGTTCATCAGCCAAGATAGGGTTTTGGGATCTTCAAATCTTCAGTAAATATTCAGAGCACATGGCTACTGAGTTATGTCTCAACTGATTGTGAGAAGACTGAATCATCTCCCAACAGAAGGATTTCCTCTTTTTCAGCCTAGGGAGTTGCTTTTTGGCAGAGCAGGTACAGTGCTGGCACCTCCTGATTGTCGAGGTTAAAGAGTTGGTGAGATTTGTTCAAACTCCAATAGCATACTAAGTTGACTTTCTCTGATTCCTTGGACCTTATACTGAGTTGTCTTCTACTGACATTCTTATGAAATATTCAGTACTTGGCTCGATTTTCTTTGCAGATTCAGTGGGTTATGAAATACACAACTGAGTTCCTCAGAGATGAGTCCTTTCGGCTGACAAAGGATGTTCTACCGAACCTATCAGCTACTGAACTCTAGCTAGCGTACTGAGTTCCTGACATGCTGAATTCAACTAAGTTATTACATTATAAGGTTCATCATCCAGCTAGGGGTTTTGAGATATTCAAATCTTATCATACTGAATTTCATACCCAACAACTTCTAAAAATGGAAATAAGTTAGAGATTAACTAAGGGCAATTTAATCTTTTGGACAGAAAAGGAACCCTACCCATTTGTTACTCTCTCTTTCTCTCTCATTCTTTCACTTCAGACGCCTCACCCTCCCACTGCTCTCTCCTCCCTCTTCTCTCTCTCGACTTGTGGGATTGCTGCTCCAACTTCTTGAGCCTCAACAATCTCCAACCAATCCTCACCACCGATGTCACAACCGTCTGACATCATAGCCTCCGTCGCTACCGTGCTTGGCTTCGAGAATCGTCTTGTTTCTCCTTCCTCCATTGTTCGGATGAGATTCAATATGATAAGATTTGAAGATCCCGAAAACCCTAGCTGAATGATGAAACTCGTATAATGTGTTGGGTGATGATTCCATCCTCAGCACTGTTACTCTTAGTGGGAAATGATTCGGTCTTAGACACTGATCTTAAACTCAGTAGCCTTGTGCTCTGTACTTGTCTGAAGATTTGAAGATCCCAAAACCCTATCTCGATTGGTGAACCTTTCCGTTGTATATGTTGTTTGTCTTTGAGGTTTCGGACTCGGCAGACACTCGCTCCGGTCAAGGCGCCGCAGCTTATTTGCCTCAAAGACCAGCTGTAGAAGACTCGCAATACCGGACTCGCAGGAACAAGATATCGAGAGAGTCGGCCGAACCGAACTCGGCAGAGTAGTTCACCGGACTCGTAGCTGATCTTCGCAGACTTATCTCACTGCCTATCTACCGAATACAAGGTCGACTCAAGATCGGCAGCACAATCTTCTCGAACCGTCGATTTTTTGAAATGCAATCGCATAGTCATATACGAGGAAGAGAGAAGTCGCCTTCAATTAGCCTCGAAGTCTGTTCTGTCTCAACCGCTTTATTCACCTCGACAAATGACAAGCATACACGTGTCATCCTACCTACTAAAGCTGCAAGTTAACACTTTCCGAAAAAGGAGGAAAAGGCAACCGTTAACTACGTCAAAAAGAGCCGTTTGCTACCAAAAGAGAGAGAGAGAAGAAGATCGTCTCCAACGGATCTATTTCAATCTCTCGCTCTATAAATAGAGGGATTATTCAAGAAGAATACACCGAACGCATGAACCACAAAGCCAAAATCCGTAAAGCAGCCATCGAGCAAAGAACCCAAAGAACAAAGTCTTAGCAAGAACTTGAAGAATAATCTTCCGGCGAAAGACTACATTCTAGCTCATAGGGAATCAAGTCGAACCGACATATAAAGCCTCTAGTATCCAAATCGACGTTACACAAACTCAAAGCTTACCTTCACTGTTCGTCGATCTAGAAGCTACTCTCTCATATTCCCTATCCCTCTAACCCTAAGCTCAACTTGTTCTTATCTATAGCTTAGACGAAGGAGTTCATCTTTGAACCCGATCCTTATCGTATAAGGACTCCTTCACTGTTGGAGAAAGTTTGTCAAACACTTCTAAGTTTGATCGTTGTAAACCGAGACTTGGATCGCATAAAAACCAAGACGCGGCTTTGCCCAAGGCGCAAGCCGACCGAGACTAACTCGAGATAAATAATAGCCTCCCCGATCTTTCGGGACAAAGGGACGTAGGATTTGAGCGATATCCGAACCACTTTAAAAATCCCCGTCTCTTATTGCTTTTCGATCGTTGCATTGATTTTACCGTGCATACCGAACATCTTATTTAAAATCAATTAACTTGCCTCAAAGATATCGAACTTCTTATCTACCGAACCGAGACTTAAAACGTTTTCTCATAAAAACCGATTCTGGGGCCTACACACATTTCCGCACGCCGAACTCTTACCGTAGATACCGAATTTCTCGACTCGCCGCCTAGCGTGTCTCAGCAGAGTCGACTCTTTGCCGCACACAATTCGTAACACTGTTTGGTCGCTCGAACCGTTTCATTCGACACCATCCCGAATAGGACTCGCTCGTGTTCGAAGTCGAGAAATCGAATCGAGTGTATTCACCCCCCCCTCTACACCCGACCGTACACTCGGGACCAACAATTGGTATCGAGCGGGAGTTCCTTAAGACTCTTGTCACTTTGAGACCGGTCTATTCGAACGGATCCGGAGAAAACGTTTTCACCGCATGTCACTCTACATTCATATCTTTATCTTCTATGGCCGATATGTCGGTATAAGGATGGTACCCATCTTCTCGGTAGAGAACTATGGAGTATGGCGAGTCGAATGGAAGCACATCTCGACATCCCTCCATGACAAGATGATGATCGAAGTGCTTGAAGATGGACCTATCGCTCCCATGATCGATAGTGTTGTAACTCAAGCCGAAGGAGGAGGAATGGTGACCGGGAAGAAGATCCCTAAAGACAAGTCTCTTCACTCCCGAAGAGAAGAAGCTTCACAATCTAGACCGAGTCGCCGAGAATGCCATACTAACCACTCTTAGCGATTCTTATCTTGGCGTGGTTCGTGAATGCAAAACCGCTAAAGAACTCGGGATGCTCTAGCGCTTACCGAGTCGAGGGACTCGGAAGATTAAAGCGAATAAACTAGCACTAGAACTCCAAAAGCCGGAAAGCTTGTCTCTCACGCCCGGTGACAAAATTGAAGATTCGAACGTCGATTTACCAACTCGATGAACTCAATCAACGGGCCGGGAAAGACATTCAAGAACCGAGAAATGAATCTAAATATACCGAGGGCACCGCCGGACGGACACCGGACACCTTTTGCCACTCTATTGCGACATTCTCGATTTAGATGTTGTCTCTCCCGACCATATCTTTTCGTAATTACAAAGCGAGGAGTATGAGTTCGACGCACCCCAAAGAAAGCCGAGAGCCGAAGCCGACACAAAGATTGACCATGCTTTCAAAGCGTCGGGCCAAGACAAAGATCTCCCGCGACGAGCAAGACGACGAGTAAGACTCGAACCTTCACTCAATGATCTACAAGAAGGAAGTCTCGCTCGGAAGTATGCGCGCTCGCCGTGAAATATAAGAAGGAGAAGGAGCGACGCAGTAAAAGTGACTAAAGCCTATCGGGAAATGAAAGGTAAGTCAAATTATATGTCGAAACACACTCCCGACTCACAATCTTCTCGAATACGTAAAAGAAGGACGGCTCGAACCATCAAAGAATAGCGAAAGCAAAGAAGAAAGAGTCATCGCTTGCTACAATCCGCAAGAAGCCGAGACACTATCAATATGATTGTCCCGAGCTCAAGAAGTGCCGAACGCACAAGACGTAAAGCAGGGAGAGAGAAATTCGCCCCTTAAAAGACAATCCTACATAGCCGGGCGAAATCTCGGACGACTCGAAGATGTCGACTCCTTTATGGATTCATCTCGACGATGAAGCAGCCTTCATGGCCTTAGAGCATGAAGCGATGAATCGATCGAAATGTGCATGATGGCAAAGCGAAGAGGATGAGGTAAACTCTCTTGAACCAGCCAATTCCTCTTCACATTGCACACACGACACTATTTCGTGTGTGATGAGAATTTGTACGTCGCGACCGCATACGAAGAATAGCTCGACGAACAAATTCGGATGACTCGCAGCCAAGCAAGACTCTTCAGAATTGGATACCCCGAAAGTGGAGAATCGAGACTTTCTCGGAGAGAGTCGGTTGCTACCGAGGCCGAAGGACTTGTGTTGAGACTCGTGGAGGAGACAAACTCTCTCGATGGCCAAGTCTCAAGCATCAAGAAGATCGGATTTCGCTCGACCAATGACTTGACTCGTAAAGATATCGAATCGAGTCTCATCGAAGCAAGAAATGTCGGACTTCGCACCGAGCACGACACACTATAGAAGAGTGATGATGTCTCGGAGGAGCCCGATGACCGAGCGTTACATGGGCGCCGAAAAGAAGCCGGAGGCTATGCTCGCAAGCAACAAGGCCAAGCATTGCAAGGAAGGACTTGGCTTCAACCAGAAGCTTCCTCATCCGCCCCCGTTCGCTCGAAGTGCGTCTTACCGATAGGTTTGTTCGAGGGGAAAAAATCAATGTAAATCCTCCGAACCCCTCAAAGAAAGAACAAAACAGAAGATGAAAGCACCTCATCCTAAGTATCGCACACCGACCGTAAGATCAGCACCCGCACACCCCGGCCCGCCCAAGGGGGAACTAGCAGAGTTAAGCTGGGCCGATCAAGCATGGACCACCGCAGCTGACACATCCAGCCTCGGCATGGGTCATATTACTATGATCTTATAGTCGAGGAGGTTCCAAGAGTCGAAAAAGAAGAACGCACAAAAGGCAAAGGTCAAGCAAACCCACCACCAGAAGATCCGACTCCCGAACCCGAAAAGCCTCGAAGTCACCCGCGACTCACCCAAAGGGTCGATATCTTGACTCTAGTGGAAAGAAGATGTCCGAAACCACCGTGGTTGTTAGACAAGATTTGGGTTATTAAAACTAACACCTAAGGACCCAAAATCAAAAATAAAGGGTACCTAAATATAATTCTGTTTTGCAAGAGCGCAGAGACCCACGGTATGTGTGGACAAGGATGCTCAAGACATATACGACATACCAAAGGAGTCTCATCAAGAATTATATCACCGAAGAAGGACCCTGTAATTGAGTTCGAGACAATGCAAAAGGCTATACTAGAGGATATGGAACACTCAAAGATTGAACCGCCAAAGTTCCAAGAGTATCATATGTTGAAGGACTTCAAAGATAACCTTCTCCCCGTTAGTCAATTTTGTGATAACTCAAATAGAGTGGTATTTGACGCTAGTTTCGTGATGTTATTGATAAATCTACAGGGAAAAACAAGTGTTATCGTGTTCGCGCAGTAAAGAACATATATGTTGCCGATCGGAACTCACCAACTCGAAGCTTGTTTGCCGGCGAAGAATGATAATCGAACGGGGTGGCTATGGCGGCATAGAAGACTCAGACCATCTCAACTTCAAGACGCTCAACAAACTAGCAAGAGACACTCTAGCAAGGGGACCGCCGAATGAAATATTCGTGAAAGACACTCAAGCTGTAAAGCATGTCCGAAGGGAAAGCAAACAAAGAATCAAAATCCAACAGCTTCCATCTCCTTCCACCGATGGAATCCTTCACAAGCTACATACGGATTTGTTCGGTCCGGGGCTCTCCAAAGGACGATCGAGGCAAGAAATATGCATTAGTGGTCATAGATGACTACTCGCGCTACACACGGGTCATATTCATTGCCAACAAGTCTCGACGTCAAACAGAGTTACCAACGCTTCGAAAAGGCTCAGGAGCAGAGAAGAACACCAAGATCGAAAAATACGTTCGCATGCAGGAACCGAGTTCCTTAATTCCATGGTAGAGGAGTCTCGCGGGGGCGTAAGGAATAGAGCATGAGACATCGGCCGCCCGCACACCTCAAAGAAAATGGAGTTGCCGAACGAAAGAACGTAACTCTAAAAGAGGCAACTGGGACTCTACTGCAGCACTCGAGACTCCCACCAAATTCTCGGGGCGTAAGCTACCGACACCGCATGTTACACTCGGAACCGATCTTTACCGACGAAGAAGCATGGAAGAACACCATATGAACTATGGAACAAACAGGAAGCCTTCTATCTTATTTCCATATCTTTGGTTGTTCATTCTTTATCCACAATAATGGGAAAGATCACCAAGACTTTTGATAGCAAGTCGATCGTGGAGTATTCTTAGGATACTCTCGGTCAAGAAAAGCTTTGTGAGTATTCAACTATCGGACTCTTTGCGTGGAGGAAAGCCCTCATGTTGTTTTTAACGAGTTTGCTACCGAAGACAGGAGCAATAACTCAAATTCTCGAATCTCGAGGACATCAGTAGATAGCTACAGGATTTAAGCTTAAAGGACAAACTCGAAAAGATCCAACTATGTTGGGATGATGATTCAGACGAAGAAACCGAAGACAAATCTATCGAATCTCAACCAACAGAGCAAGTAGCCGAGCAGATTGAGTCTCCCGAACGTAATCAATCCCGTGTAACTCAAGTCGATGAAGAAACCCAAGAGGTAACCGAGACCACTACCGAGAATAACAACTCGTGGGGAACATCTAGTAATGTTCCCGAGCCGAATGGCTCGAACCCGGTGACTCAAGAGATCATACTCTTATCACCGAAATTCTTCAATCTCGTAATAGTACAACCGAAATGCCTAACTCACCTACTATCCGTGTTGAACAAATTTCGATGAAGAGCCGAAACTTCGTAGATCGTGGCTCGATGCTCACACCGCCGATCTAATCATTGAGAGATCCTCGCCTAATGTCAAGACAAGATCCGCATTCGTCAAGGAGAAAGCGCATTATTTTCCTCGCTTCTTGTGTATCAAGCCTCGCACCATTGAAGATGCATTAAAGGATGCCGACCGGATCATAGCTATGCAGAGGAGCTAAATCGGCTTTACGAGAAACGAAGTATGGGAGCTTGTAGACGCACCCCGTCATCAACATGTCATTGGAACCAAATGGGTCTTCAAAAAACAAGCGAGATGAAAACAACGTTATAGTAAGGAACAAAGCAAGTGCTCGTGGGCTAAAGGCTACCGTCAAGCCGAAGGAATAGCTTTGATGAAACTTTCGCTCCAGGCTTGCAAGATTGGAGGCAATTAGACTATTCCTAGCCTACGCAACACATCAAAGATTCGTAGTCTATCAAATGGATGTGAAGTCTCGCGTTCCTAAATGGGCGTGCCGAAAGAAGAAGTCTATGTGGAACAACCGCCCGGCTTTCAGCAGGGACATCAAATATATGAGACTCGTAAAGGCTCAGATGGGTTAAAACAAGCACCTGTGGCTTGGTACGATACCCCGTCCGAGTTTCTTCTTCGTAAAGGTTTTCGTAAAGGCACAAGAGACCGCACTCTATTCAAAGATTCGACCGGAAGAAGACTTATTACTTGTGCAGATCTACGCGGATGACATCATATTCGGATCAAAGAATGTCATCATGTGTCAACAATTTGAAAAGATGATGAAGGATAAGTTCGAGATGTCAATGATGGGAGAAATGAACTACTTCCTTGGTTTTCAAGTCAAGCAACCGAAAAGGGAACATTCATCAACCAAGGCAAATACACTCGAGAACTCATCAAAAGATTCGGCCGCACATCCAAGCAAATCTATCAAGGTCCCGATGAAGACGAATATGAAGATAGATCTTGATAAAGAGGGAGTATCGTAGACCAAACCGAATATCGTGCTATAATTGGTTCATTATTATATTTAACGCCTACTCGCCCCGACATAACTTATGCCGTAGGTGTCCGTGCCGATTTCGAGCGTAATCCCAAGCAGAGCCATATGGACTCAAGCAAAGAAGATTCTCCGCTATCTCCGAGGAACACCCGATATGGGTTTATGGTATCCAAACTGATGATAATATTGAACTAATCGGCTATTCTCGATGCCGACTATGCAGATGTAGAATCGACCGAAAATCAACTTCCGTGAACATGTCGCTCCTCGCAAAGTAAGTCGATCTCATGGTTTTCAAAGAAACAACACTCGCAGCTACGTCGACTACCGAAGCCGAATACATGGCTGCCGGGAAGTTGTTGCGCCCAAATCCTTTGGGCCGAGACAAAGAAACTGAGAGACTACGACGTCATTCGAATGAAGTGCCGATCTTCTCGCGATAGTACCAGCTGCCATTGCAATCACTCGTAATCCCGTACTACACACGAGATGCAAGCACGTGGACATCGACATCACTTCATTCGTGACCATGTCGAAAAGAAGGATATCGAGATGGAAAAGATCCATACCGACAAGCAACGGGCCGATATACCGACCAAGCCTCTAGCCGAATCCGCATTCGAGAACTTTCGCAGAGCTAGGTCTCCGGCGGACCCTATCGACCCCACCGTAAGAAGGTTCCATGAGAGGACCATTTCAAGAAGTGGGGAATGTTCACTCTTAGTACCGAATGTATCCCGCACGTAGAGATTCGTAAAACCATCTACACGAGGTATCACCGACTACTATGTTCACCGACAGCTTGCGTATCTCTACTCGCAGTAATTTATATTACGTAACCTTGCATTTATGACAAAGATTCAAAGCATGATATTAATATCTCTTGGTTTGTCTTTATTATTAACCGATTTCATTTAATGCACGATATTCCATACATAAGCTTGCCGAACTCGCGCGCATTTAACGCATGTCTTTTCACGCTACTACTTAGGCTATTTTACAACCGGCTTTGACTTAGGCGGCATATGCGATCATTACCTATAATATAACTTCTAATCTTGACCGTCCATTCTATAAAGCGCTTTAAACACAACCTTTGATCAAATAACCGTTCATCTTCACGTTTGATATATATATTTGATCATATCTTCTCAAACCGCCATTAGCATACTTCAAATCTTTCAAATCCGAAAATCCGAGATTTGCAAAAGCAATCCTTACTTGCAACTTCATCTTGATATCTTATCTCGATTTTATTGGGTATGCCTATGAGAACCGTTACTATATTCTCTCGTTTTTTTCTCGCATCTCTACGTAAGCACCGTTCTAACTAAGAATCGATATCGATAAATCTCTTGTAACAGTACTATGGCGGGTATTATCGTATATTCCCCTCATAACATGGAGGACATTCTCAAGAAAGGCCGTGTCTCGGTGCGAACTGGGCCATGGAATTCGATGCTTGCGAGCTCGAATACATGGATGAAGTCTTTACATACCTCGAGGATCCGGTCCGGAAGAATTTCTATCGAGGAAGCCCACTTATTTCCTTCCTCGACAAGTGGCGTAGATATATCTCGAACTCGATTCCGTCTGAGGAGATGTTGTGGCGAAGTTTCGCCTGTTCACGCTATCGGGCGATGCGTCGAAGATTCAAGCGGATATCGATCAAGCAAGCACCGAAGAAGAGCTTCAATCTTCCATCGAAGGCATCGCTCTATAGGCTATAACGACGACTTCGCAGATGAATACCCGACGGTATTCTCGCGGGCAAGCCTACAACCTTCGTGAGCAGCCCTTCCCGAAGAACGCAATGCTACCACGCTCGTAGCATTGGCCTACATCGTCACGCTAGCTTGCCGACGAGCCAAGCCGGCTCCTTCGATCGTCTCTCGACCTAAGATCCACTTGATGATGGCAATTTATGAATGTGCCAAGGTCAACTGACCGAAGTTCTTCATCCGGGAATTTATGGCTCAAAGCCCAAGTTTGACAAGCACACGCGTACGCCGAGCGCAAAAGGCAAATTACTTTACGGGCTAAACCTCGTCGCTATGATTGAAGACTTTTGTGGCTCGAAAGCAGATCACCTATGACGACAAGGAGTACTTCAACATAAAGAAAGTCCGGTTTCACAACAGATCGCGACCCTTCAAAAATCGGGTCGGCCCTCACCGTGACTCGCCAGCAGACCGAGCCTCGTAAGGCTACTCCAACGAAAAGGAGAACGCTCCAAAGAAAAACCCCAAAGGCACCGGCTAAGAAACCGAGGAAAGCGCCGATGTGCATGCCGAACCCGAAGCCCCCGCCGAACAGTGCCACTCAAGAAACTACTCAAGCCCCCGCAGGCCGATAGATGAATCTCGAGTCTTCGAGAAGACTCAATCGCGGAGAAAATCGTCTCCACCGAAGAACCCGTAGCTATGGAACAAGAGGAGGCCACCGAAGCTTACAAAGTGAAGAAATTCAACGCCTTGACAGCCCCTCGCAGCTCCCTCCACTCAGCAGCGCGCCACCCGCCCGAGACTCGCACGTCTCCACTGACTTGGAATCCGAGACCGGCGTCCGAAGAAGAAACAATCGGGATGGAAGCGTTAGTGATTCTATCCAGAGCATCCCGAGAAATTCTTCAACTAATTCCGTGAGCTTGCCGACTACTCGCACTGCTGCAAATTGCCAAATCGCCAAGGCTCCACATGTTGCCGCGACATCGGGAGCGGCCTCGTCTACAACGCTTAGTTCTTCACTACTCCCCGCCGCCAGCCTTCATGAAGAAGAACCGAGACCGAGAGAACATATAGGCTATTTCGAGCCCGAAGACCTCGCCCAATGGACAATCCGAGGGCCGCGATGCCGGCTATGATACATGATCGACGCCCTTGCCTTCGGCCCAAAGACCCTCGGACGGGTCGACCACGACGACCCACCCAAAGGATTCAAGCCCCGGAAAGCCTCGATGAGGGAAATCCCCGTGACAAGGATACACTCACTTCTCGAAGAAGCTCCGCGTCCGCCCCGCATCCTTGGACCCGCGAAGTCGACGGAGCATCCACGGAGCCCGCTCGCCTCTTGTTGAAGTCCCGCATTCGAGGTAGCGCCCACCCGCATCGCCGACATTCCAAGTATGTGGCGAAGGCTATCAAAAGCCAAGGCACTCGTAACCGTGCCCTCGCCAAGGCACTCCATAACGTGTGGAAGAAGACCGCCGAGGCCACCGCTACCGAGCTCGTGGGCCGAAGTCTTCTATATCTCAACCGCCGCCCTCGATGTCTCTCGCGCTTATTTCAAAAGCACCGGCTCAAGCAGCAAGACAAATTTGAATCTCATCTCGGGATCTTTCGAGAGAGCCAAGCCAAACTACTTGAGGAATTTTAAAGCTTTCAAATCGCTCATACCGAAGCTATTACCGAACAATCCCAAGCCACGCATAAGACTTGATAATATTCAACCGGTCCCGGGAGGATAATATCTCTCGAGAAGTCGAATGATTTTAAGGTCAGCAACTGAACTCTCTTACAAGCAATATGATGAAGCTCCGACTTCGAGAGGAACGAGCCGCATGAGGCAACCGATGCACTTTAAGGATCAAATTCCGGGCCGTCAACCTCCTTCAACAAACTCTTCAAAAAAGGTACTTATCCCTACCCCGGCCGCTATTGATGATGCCAAAAAGGGGGAAAGTAAAAGAGGGAAGGAAAAGAGTACCGAGCCAAAGAAAAGGCAAGAAACAGAGTACCGAGAAGTCTACTCCTACAAAAACCACAAAATCTACAAAATCTTCTAAGTGGGGAAGCTACACTAAAGTCATCCCGCACTGCACTCGCACTCGACGGGTGAGGCCCTGTGGTGTCCCAACCGCGAGCACAACCGAGACCGGCCCAAGTGGCTCGAGATCCCGTGCTACTCATGCAACCCGCACTCTACCGATATCATCAAGGAGGTTGCAGTAGTATGCCGAACGTAAAGAGGACTCGATGATGAAGAAGAGGTTCCTCTACCTCCACCTGCTCGAGGAAGAGGTAAGAAAGTAATGGATCTCCCGACCCCTCCAAAGAAAGAAGAAAACCAAGAGATATATTTCGCAGAGGAGGAGGCTCGGATAAGCGGCAGATGAGAAGCTCGCTAGGGAGATTGCCGATGCCGAAGCCGCCAACAAGCCAAAGTCTAAGCCTCGCTAAAGGAAAGACAAAAGCACCAAGACGCGGTGGAAAGAAGAAAGCGCCCGCTAGGTTGCCTCCCGTAAAACTCGTAATTGAGGATGATGAAGATAGGGAGAGGCAACAACAACAAGCAAAAAGGCACTCAGCAGAAAGGTACGTCCAAAAACAAATCCAGCACTTCCGCCGACTCCCGAATAAGCTCCTCGTAAGCCTCAAGAGCAAGATGTAGAAATTGAAGCAATATTCACTCGGGATGGAGAGATATCTCTACCGAGGAGAGGAAGCTAGACAGCTAGAGGCCGCAGCAGCAGGATACATTTGGCGTGCACCTCGAGGCACCTCGCACTGCGGATTGAGCAAGAGGCCAGCCGAGAGTTCCTTCGAAAGCCGACATTCCTTACCGATACGTAATGTTCGGGGAAGCCAACCGATCCGAAACACATAGATGGCCGAGATCGTACGAATGGATGCCTATTCGCTCAATCGAGAGATGGGAATCGGCCAAGATTGAAGTTTATCAAGAGAAATTATTTCTCGGAGATTCCGGCCCGAAATGTCCTAAGGCCGATGCCTACGCCGAGTGGACGGCAGTTATCGAACCCGATTTTTACCCATATTTGCACAGAGCCGTAATCGAAGGGGTAGTAGTCGGCCGTTCCCCGAAGCAAGAATCATTCCTCCACCCGCAAGGCAAGACGACTCACCCATCTCTGGAGTGATTGAACAAGAAGTGAAGAATGCCGCGATGAACAGAGGTCTAGAACAAGATGATCCAAACAGACTTCGCCGAATACTTGAAGCCGAGGAAGAACACGTTCGTAATGTATGGAGTCCCACCGCCCGAAGATCAATCTCAAGGTTTCATGAATAGGATTCAAGCAGCTTTAAGGGTTCTCCTCCTTAGTTCTCTTCTTAGCTTAGCAAGATTTGTGATTGTACTTAACCGACTATCATATATATACACCGCTTTTGGCTTCACAACTACTTGTTGTCTAAATAGCCGTGTTTGCTTTATGCTTTAACACTCGTAATCATCAAGTGATTATCGACACACACACACTTTGTTTATTTACTTGTCGCTTGCTCTGCTAGATTTCCGATAGACTAGACTTTCATAGAGTTATTATTTCTCATAGGGGGAAATTGTTGCATGACGGGGGAAATTGTTGTAAAGTGGGGAAATTGTTCCGCTCCGTCTCCCTCGCAGTCTAGCACATACCGCACAACTCCACCGATCCTTCTTGTAATTATGTAAGGAGCTCCGTTCCTCGAGTAAGTTAGTGTTTAAAGCATAGATGATAGGTTTTGGCATCATCAAATAAGGGGGAAATTGTTGGGTGATGATTCCATCCTCAAGATCGTTACTCTTAGTGGGAAATGATTCGGCCTTAGACACCGATCTTAAACTCGCAGCCTTGTGCTCGTACTTGTCCCAAGATTTGAAGATCCCAAAACCCTATCTCGATCGGTGAACCTTTCCGTTGTATATGTTGTTTGCTCTCGAGGTTTCGCACTCGCAGACACTCCGCTCCGGTCAAGGCGCCGCAGCTTATTTCGCCTCAAAGACCGGTGTAGAAGACTCGCACATCGGACTCAGCAGAACAAGATATCGAGAGAGTCGCCGAACCGAACTCAGCAGAGTAGTTCATCGGACTCGTAGCCGATCTTCGCAGACTTATCTCACTGCCTATCTACCGAATACAAGGTCGACTCAAGACGGGGGCACAATCTTCTCGAACTCGCCGATCTTTTGAAATGCAATCAGCATAGTCATATACGAGGAAGAGAGAAGTCGACTTCAACTAGCCTCGAAGTCCGCTCTCGTCTCAACCGCTTTATTCACCTCGACAAATGACAAGCATACACGTGTCATCCTACCTACTAAAGCCGCAAGTCAACACTTTCCGAAAAAGGAGGAAAAGGCAATCGTTACCTACGTCAAAAGAGCCGTTTGCTACCAAAAAAGAGAGAGAGAGAAGAAGATCGCCTCCAACGGATCTATTTCAATCCCTCGCTCTATAAATAGAGGGATTATTCAAGAAGAATACACCGAATGCACGAACCACGTGAGCCAAAATCCGTAAAAGCGCCAACGAGCAAAGAACCCAAAGAACAAAGTCTTAGCAAGAACTTGAAGAACAATCTTCCGTCGAAAGACTACATTCTAGCTCATAAGGAATCAAGCCGAACCGACATATAAAGCCTCTAGTATCCAAATCGACGTTACACGAACTCAAAGCTTACCTTCACTGCTCGTCGATCTAGAAGCTACTCTCTCATATTCCCTATCCCTCTAACCCTAAGCTCAACTGCTCTTATCTATAGCTTAGACGAAGGAGTTCATCTTGAACCCGATCCTTATCAGAGCAAGGACTCCTTCACCGCTGGAGAAAGTTTGTTAAACACTTCTAAGTTTGATCGTTGTAAACCGAGACTCGGGATCGCATAAAAACCAAGACGCGGATTTGCCCAAAGGCGCAAGCCGACCGAGACTAACTCGAGATAAATAATAGCCTCCCGATCTTTCTGGACGGTGGACGTAGGATTTGAGCGATATCCGAACCACTTTAAAAATCCCGTCTCTTATCGCTTTCTGATCGCTGCATTGATTTTACCGCGCATACCGAACATCTTATTTAAAATCAATTAACTATCTCAAGATACCGAACTTCTTATCTACCGAACCGAGACTTAAAACGCTTTCTCATAAAAAAACCGATTCGGGGCCTACACACATTTCCGCACGCCGAACTCTACCGTAGATACCGAATTTCTAACTCGCCGCCAAACAGGTGTCCCGCAGAGTCGACTCTTTGCCGCACACGATTCGGTAATGTACTGCTTGGTCTCGCCGAACTGCTTTTGGGCCGACACCATCCCGAATCAGGACTGCTCGTGTTCGGGTTGAGAAATCGAATCGTGTGTATTCACCCCCCCTCTACACCCGACCGTACACCCTGGGACCAACATAATGTAATAGCTTAGTTTAGTTCGAAGATGCTAGGAACTCTAGAGCTAGCTAGAGTTCGCAGTCGATAGGTTTCAGAGAGAGCATTTGTCGTTCAACCGAAGAACTTAAAGCACGTGAACTCGCCTGGGAATGCTATAACCCACCGACCCGCAAAGGAATTCGAGCCACAAGCCGAAATCTCAAAAAAATGGAAGTAAGAGACAATTCAAGAAAAGGTCCGAGAAATTAGAGGAAGTCAACTCAAAGATGCTATTCAAGTTTGAACAAACCTCACCTACTTGCTAGCCTCGACCAATAAGAAGCCGCCAAGACTGCACTGCCTCCGACACAAAGTCGCCTCCAAGATTGAAAAAGAGGGAATCTCTACAATATCATTCAAATTGAAGATGATTGTTTTTCTTGTCGTTTTCGACACATATCTAGACTCCCTCCAACGGATCTATTCTTAAGTTGAGATTATAAATAGAGAAGAGTCTTCGTGCATAGAAGATAGAACGGGAACACAAGCTTTCAAGCGAACAAACACTCTAGCAAAGTCAAAGTCAAATCCAGCGAAGAACTTGCATACAGAGAAATCTTTTCTAGTTCTTCACTCTAGAATTTCATCAGTTCCCTTTCTCTATTCTAAGCAAGCTTATTGTAATATCATTAGCATAGAAAACTCGAAGGAGTTTAGCTTTCTGAACAGTTCTTATTATAAGAACTCCTTCATAGTTGGAGAAAATCAAACCCTTGTGTTTGAAACTGTAAAGTCACTACGACTATAAGTAGATATCTGTCCAACACACAGATCAACTGAGACTTGCTCAGTATAAGCGAACAAGACTGTATTTGTCCAAAGGCTCGAGTAACCGAGACTTGCTCAATATGAACTAATACAATAACTCCTGCTTTGTTCAGGACTGTGGACGTAGGATCCTGTGTATCTGAACCACTTTAAAAATTGTTTGTGTCGATTTTACTGTTGCATTGATTACTGTTCATATTGCATAAAACTGACTTTTAATCAATCAACGTAAAACGGGTTTTCAAAATGAGACGAACATATTTTTTTGGGCTTACACTTACTACTTTTCACTGACTGAAGTCAGTAGATAGGACTCAGTAGAAGGATACTCTGCCCACACGATCTAGAACGCTTATTTGGCCAACTGACTAGTTCAGTAGTAGTACTCAATAGCATTGACTTTCGCGTTTGAGTTTGAAATTTGCATTCAAGTATATTCATCCCCCCCCCCCTACACCTGAAGGATAGTCTCTGGACCAACATCCACCACATCAGCTGCTTAACCGTCGTGGCCGCCGGATCCTCCGACACATATGTCATCACACAACAAGTAGCCAGTAGGCAGAGAGAGGACTAAGGAATGCGCTTTTTCTTGGAAGATTATTTCAAAAATATTTTGAATCTTTGAATTTGTGATATGATTGATTTTTTTGACAAATTGAATTCAAGAAATTTGATTTCAATTTGGTTACAATTTGTAATTCTTTCATGAACGCATTACTGTACAAATCTGAAAATGGTGGATGAAGGTTTTTTCTCATAAAGTGGATGGATTAGTTAGATTAATTAGAATATAAAAAAATTATCTAATAAAGTGGTACACTAACACTTTTTATCATCATTAGTAAATGGGACGGAATGAGTAAGTACGTGGGTTTTGGCTTCATATTATGGATATCAAACCCAAATGAGTATGAGTTTTTGAAACCCATGTAGATAGGTGGGTTTGAGATCTCAGACCCTTATGGGTATGAGAATTATGTTTTATATATTTTTTTTAAATAAGAATTACTTTTATAATATTATTTATTATGAATGATGATATAAATATAATTTTTCAATTTTATAAACAATAAGTATCATTATTTAGAAATATTTAACATGAATATAACAGTATTTTTAAAAAAAAATAAATACACTTATGTTTGAAATATTATAAAAACTAAATTATGAATTTATTTTTCACTAACTAAAAAAAACACTTTATATATAAAAAAAATTAAAGATATCGTACATTATTAAAATTAAATATTCTTTTATTAAATTTATGATACTCCCTTCTAATAAATTTTTTTAAAATTTAAAACAATAATAAAATTAAAGAATGACTAATAAAATTATTATGTAATACTTAGTTAAAATAAAATAATTAGTAAAAATAATAATAATATAAAAAAATTAAATTTTGTCAAATAATAAATATTATATTATTTAAAATATTTTAACATAATTTATAAAAATGTTTAATTTTTATAAAAAGTAAATATTCAGTAATTTCGTAAAAATATAACTTAACTTTATAAGAACGTAACTTTATTTATTTTTTATAAATACTCAAAATAAAAGATATTTTGCTTTTTATTAAAATATTTTTGTATTAAATTTCACAAAATGAATAAAGACTCATATCATTATTATTTAAAATATAGTATAATATTAAGCAAATTATACATTCCATTGAGGCTTAACTACAACCAAACATCATATTATTATGATTATCATACCCATTCATTAATAAATGTCAAATACTAATAAAGGAATCAGTCATATTCATACCCAATTACCCTACTATCATACTCATTGCTCTTGTCATACCTGAATTCTTACCAAACGGCCTCCAATTTAAAATAATGTAAGTTGAAAACTAATATTAAATGTTCAAATCTGACATATTTAAAATTTAAATATAATATTATATGCAAAATTACATTATCTTGAAAAATGAAAATTTATCTATAGTAAAATAATATTAGAAGACGCCATATCTTGCAATCTTCAGAGATCAAATTCAAACAGTATATTGGGTGGGATTTATTTGATTGAATAGCAAGTGGTGGCTCTTCCTTCTAAATTCCAATTATGAATTTTCTTACTGCAGATAAAATAGTCCAATATAATACCCTGTAAAGGTGGGTGGCACAGGACCGATAGGTCATGTGTTCAATTCCCACTGGACACGCTATGTGTGAGCCTGTCACCCTGTCACATAAGGGTGGTTTAACTCTTCTATGTGGTTTGCAGAGCCCTGTCACCCTGTTACCCTGTGCGCACCAAAAGTAGCGGATGCGGGTTCCTCGTCAACAAAAAAAAAAAAAAAAAAAAAGGGGAAAATAACGAACGCATCGAACTTAATTAACTCATCTCTTAATAATCGAACGGCTTGTTATGCGCCTTTATTAGTAAAGGCTCCCCACCATTGGATCTCCATCTGAATAATCGAACGGCCAAAATTTTAACCAACGGCTCCGACTTATTCAACAAGCAACAAAACATTTCACGATTAAAATATTGACAAGTGCGTTTGCTAAGACTGAAACCCGGGTCCTATTGCTTGGAAGGCAATTAACCTAACCGTTGAACTACAGACGCTTTACAATCTAAAAGATGTTTGTTATTTTTTTCAATGGGTATCTAAAAGATGTCGTTTGCACGATGTACATCAAAAAATGTTTCTCTTCTAAATAGACCGGCCCTTCTTGTCTCTGTATAAACCATACCAGAAATGAGAGAATCGAAAGATAAGAATTAACTATACACTTGAACAATTGATCATCAGTGCATATATACATATATAGGGCGGATGAAGCCCTTGCAATTGCAGGACAGTGTACTAATACTAATACTAACGAGGTGTGCTTCCAGTCTTCAGAAAACGGATATACTCCTGCTTCACCATTTCTCCTCCATTCACCGCATCAAAGCTGCACCTGTAGAAGCTGATACCCACCCCACCCCAATAGAAACGAAATACATACTATTACTATCATTTCAAGTATTTCAAACTCTACTTAAGAGCATCAATAAACTAGCCAAATTAAAGTTGATTCAGGTTCCAAGACAGAGTGTAGTCAAGTAGGGGTCTTACCTCCCATCCATGCCTACGGTGATGACTGTGTTTTCAGAACCAAATGCTGTAATAAACTGGGTGCATTCGGGTAAATGGAATTGAGCAAATGACCATTCCGAGCTAAAATATTTAGGTAAAACCCCTGAGGAAATGCCAAATACATCATACTGTATTATATAAACTGCTTCAGTAGCCAACTAGGAAGAAGCAAATCACCTCTTTACAAACTAAGCAAATAAAGCAGAAGATAAAGGGAAGACTTACAAAACTAAATCATCTAAAAGTGTACCAGGGGCTTTCAATAGGATCCTTACTCTAGATTATACGGCCATTCTTTTCAACATTCACTACGCTGGATCTTGTTGATATTAGTAGAACATCAAATCAAGCTTGCTAGCAGTGGTGGATGATCTTTTTCTATAACTATCCATATATTCACACTTCCAACTCTCATAAGTCACAACAGTAACAGTGTTTCCAAGTGTCAAGTACTTTTAGCTATTTTATTTCATGTGTGCTAAGAGTCACACCATGTTGCTTGATAACGAATACAGAAAGATCTAACAACAGAAGGTTGCACTACATTAAATAACCAGATGAAAATGCAGAAAATATTGTAGGCCTTAGTATTCTCATTCACATAAATATATACCTGATTAACATTAGGTTGCCAGAAAACATTTTCATGTGTAAAAACTTCTTAATAATCTTAATTAAAGCAGTGACAATTTGATCCAAGGACTCAAATATCAAGCCTCCGTGTAAAGTGAAAGCCATAAGCAAATAAGTTAGATATAAAATCTCTTACCTTTAATGAAAGATAATGATGAACTGGGATTAGCACTATTACTTCGAGAAATTAGGGGCTCAAGTGCATTGGATGAAGTCTGGTGAAACAATACTGGATCTCTAGCAGCAGTGGAATCTATTGATTGGTGATGCCCAATCCCCCGAACTCTGAGACTAAATATATGAACAGTACCTTTGTCACTAGATACAGCCAACCACTGTACATTTGGAGATAGAGAAATGCTGTATATATCCGCTCTGTCTACCCCTCTGCGAACCTGTGGCAAGAAACATCAATCAAAAGAACTTGAAAATTGGGTTCAACAAATCTAGAAATTTTCAAATGACGACTGTATAGATGCACAATTATATAGAGAGACAGCTTCAAGAAAAACGAAAGATGCAGCTTTGGATTGATATTAGCATTTGCAACTTGCAAGACGTTTATTCAAGCAAAGGAATAAAATCAAGATATGTAAACCCAGTATTTAGTATGTCAAAAGCCTCTACATTTGGATGGTTGTGTGTGTCTACATGTATAAACATAACTAGATTCACAACTTGAATACCAAGCATCATCAGGCCATTCTTTTAGTCTCCTCTAAAGCATGCTTCTCCCTCCCAATTATGGTGCAAAACTATCAATACTGATGTACTAAAGTCGCCATTTTTCTGTTAATCCTGGGCTCACAAGCTATTTGAAAGTACAAATTTTGATACTTCTGTTAAATTAAACAAACTAAAGTTCAAAGTGTGTAACAGAAACCTTCTGCCCACCAAAAAATTGAAAAAGGAAAGCTAGATAAGATTAATTACATTCACTCAGCTGGATTCTCACGCTCTCATACCGGCTAGAAAATTATTGATTTACTTACAGTTATAACAAGCTTGGCACACTTTTCAGAAAACACGAAACCAGTATCCCACAGTAAAATGAAGCATGACATAATTCGAGAGGAGGAGAGCAAAGCCATGAACACATTTATTTTTGTATAAAGCATCTTACCTCTTGCAATCGTGTTCCATCCATTGTGTTGAAAATTCTTATCAGAGTACCTCTCACACTAGCAGTTGCAAGAAGAAGCCCATCAATCGTCATGGTCAAGCAAGCAATCTTCGAATCATGAGCACTGATTAATGTTGTCCTATTCAGGCCAAAATGTTCAACCCGGACCTGTCCCCGTCGCAGGCCAGGGCATGACAACACAGATGTATTCTGGTGGTGAGACAGGCAACAAAGACCTATGGGATTTGCCAAAGTCTCTATTTGATGAAGAAGCTTCAGGTCCATAAAATCATAAACATATATCTTGTGCTCCAGAACAACAACAACACGATCTCTTCTTAGTTTGACTGCACGAACCTCAGATCTAAATGAGAACTCACCAATACACCTGCTTTGAAAATCATCCCAGATAATAACATTATTTGGAGGATATTGGGTATTCGCTCTAGTGCCAACAAGTGCTAAAATATTGCATCTGAAAAGCATCTCTATTATCTTAAATCCCCCGGTTTTTAAATCACGCCTAAATGTTTCCTTAAAAGGATTACAATTATATATGCGGAAACCATGATTGGTGCCAGCAGCAAAGCAACCATAGTCTTGGTTCCAAGACACAGAATATAACTCAGTTTCGTCGTTGTCACTGAATTGTGGTTCTGGTTGGATAAGAGGATCTGGTGATGCCTCGTAGACACCACATCCTTCCAGTGGGTGTATTGCTGGAGATGATGAATCAGTGGAAGTCATGGGGGCTCAGACGAGTCATTAGCTGGAAACCAAGAACAGGTTAAATTTTAGATGCTGAACATTCAGAAATTTTAGCCAAATATCTTAAGCAAATGCATGTCGCTCACTGGAAAAACTAAAACATATCAATCAAGCAACCCATAGTTTTGTAATTATGTTTTAAAAATAACAATGATGAAGCGGATGCCACTTGCTTAGTCCCAAAGAATGCAGAAACTACACCATTTAAATTAATCATAATGGAGAATGAGATGAATTCCCTCTGGAGTACAACTTAAAATGTTTAGGTTTTACAGACAAATTAGCCTCCATTGTGAAGAGTCCTAAACAATTTTGATCAATCCCTAGCATATCTAAAACCAGCAATATATTGGTAGCTTACTAATACCCAAAACTTGCTTCAATCAACCTAACTCAAGCAGAATTTATTGTTCCTAAAATCAGCTGTCCAATCGTCAAGACATAGTACTAGAGCAAGGTCTCATAGAAACAACATTTCCAAACAACTACTTAGCATTATGAGGTTGCGTGTGAGCAACTAATCAGCACAAAACGTAATAAATACAGAAACTAATCGATACCAAGAGGCAATTTTTATTCCAACAGAATAAACAGATGCAAAGCATTAATGCTCAGCACAATCAATAAATACACACAAACACATAGAAATATAGGTCGGTTGTGTGAGATAAGAGAAAGAAGAAAAAAAGGATTCGCCATGAATGATTTATCAATAGCGATATTCAGAATTATTGGTAATTACGAACAGAAGCTGAAGAAGTAGAGAATTTGGAATTAAATCGGCCATCAGCCAAAGCAGTTTCGCCCAATCAATCGCGCGACCTGCATTAGAATTTACGATGGAGGTGTCAACGGCGCTGAAAGTAGATGTGGGAAATTCTGCATATAGTTGGGAGGGTCGAAGACTTGACCTTAATGTAGTTGGAATTTGTAGAGCGAGAATTAATTTCAGAAAAGGGGAGATCTCTTTGATCGAACGTTAAGAGAGAAGAAACAAAGAGATTTAATTTGAGTCTGACACTGACATGAATCTTGATAGAGATCAAAGTCTATAAAATCTCAATTTGCCCCACTCTCTTTTTGGTGATTATCACTTTTAACCCCTAATAATTGTTATTTATTATTTTTGTTAGTTATCCATATTAATTGATCAAATGATTAATTGGTATCATCATTAAATGATGACATGTATCTCATTTAATAATTTAATTTATTATAATAGTTTCACTTTATATGCTCCCTGCCTACCTTGGCTAAATAATAGATTTTTCAGGATTGTGTTTGTTAACCAAATGAACAAAAAAAAAATACTTCAAATCATATCCATCCATTCCAAAATATTTTAATTACCAATACTTAACAATTAGATATTCGGACGGTAAAAAATTACTTAAATTTATTGAGTATATTTCTGGAGAAAAATTGTGAGGCAGAACATTATACATTAATAACAATATATAAAAACCAAGTAAATCTAGAAATTAAAACATAATGTACACTGTCAACATTTACAATTAATTACAATTAGATAGAAGTAGAAAGTAATAAAGAGAACAAAGTGAATTATTATAAGGGTAAATGACCACTATTTATAGAGTTACGATTTGGACTTTTGTGACTTCTGTGATTTACATAATCATCTTTATATATGGTAAATATACATACAAGTATTTTACAACACTCCCACTTGATTGTTATCCAAAAAAAAAATGTTGGCTCCTTAAAAACATTGCTAGAAAAACCTATCGGGATAAAAATTGATCCAAGGAAGAGAAGTACAATTGTTCCCCCCGAAAATAGTCATTGAAAATTGTTGGTACAAAGACGAGTATCGTGTGTAGAGAGGGGGAGGGGGGGGTTTAAATACACTTGAGTCCAATTTTTGCTCAAACGCGAAGGTCGGTATTTTATCAGTATGCATCGAACAAGTTCTGCCGCGCTAAGCATTCTCGATCGCGGCGCAGTGATTCAACGATTGAACCATTTCTATCGATCGATGTCGCATCGAGTAATTCAGTAGATGAATAAGTGCAGAATTGTGTAGGCCCGATTTAAGTTCATCTATTTGAAAAACTTTTTAAGCAAACCAAAACATTTGGCTAGTGCCCTTTTAAAACTGTTTTAGTGAAAATATGATTTTGCAAACAGTTGACAAACAAATGCAATAAAACAAAGAAATGACACGAGCAATTTTTAACGTGGTTCGGATATGCAAGAGCCTAATCCACGGTCTTGATGAACAGGAGGTCTTGTTGATTAATTTGAGCAAGCCTCAACAAGATTCTATGCACTAGAAATGACTTTCTAAATTATAGTCCTTAGTGACTTTACAAGATCAAAACGAAGTTTGAAGGTTTTGTCTCCAACTAAGAAGGAGTTCTTACAATAAGAACGTTTCACTAAAAGTGAACTCCTTCAAATGTCTAAGCATAAGACATAACAAGGTTAGCTTAAGAAAGAGACCGGGGAACAACTCTAGAGTGAAGAACTACTAAGATATCTCTAAGATTTCTAGTTCTTCGTTGGATGTAACAGTTATGCTCGCTAGAGTGCTTGAGTATGTGTTCGTGAATTTTTGCTTCTCTGTTCCCGTTGTTGTATGTGTGTTCTTCAATTCTTGAAGTTGATCTCTTTATATAGTTGTGACTCAAACATAGATCCGTTGGAGGGGACCATGTCACGTGTCACAAGACTCCAAGAAAAACGGCCATATAATTTGAATGTCGCTGCAGAGGGTGGTTGGCTTTCTATGCATGAGAGCAGCTTTGTGTCAGAGCAGGTAAGCTTCGCTTGCTTCTCATTAGTCGAGGTATGGCGGTAGGTAAGACTTTTCGCACATCGCCTTCCGGGCCGAAGTTGACTTCCTCTGAACCTCGGACATAAGTGTTCCTCTGCTGACATCCGACTGATAAAGTCAGGCTGTCAATTTCTCTTGTACGGTCTGCAACTGAGTCGCAGCTCATTCAGTGGATCAAGGATGATCATACTGAGTCTTCTTCCTGAGTCGGCTGAAGAGTGATCTTCTACTGAGTGCTTCCAACTACTGACTCGAAGACAAACTACTAAACTCTTATAGAGACTGTACACAAACTCCCTCTTTTTCTTTCTGAGGCATACTTCTCTACTCACAACCAACCACTCATCTTACTTTCCGTGCCGAAATGAAACAAGACAAGTCGAGTGGGACGGAGGGACATTACTTTCATAAATACATCATTAACATGTTTTCCTTAAAGATAACAAATGATGTTCAATACCATTTTGAATTCTCCAACTGCACATAAGTAGTGAACTTCTGGTCTTAAAATATCTTTGTTATTTTCTTTAGGTTTAAATAAGTCTCCATCCACTTCAAGTGATCGAAACATGCATTAAGTATGTAGGGATATGAGTCAGTGGTCTAGTAGATCATTCCTAGGGGGTACATAGAACTTGACTCAGTAGATGTGTATTGATATGAGTCAGTAGTTTATGTAATCTTAAAGGACGCTTTTGTAGTATTTGTTATGGGGGAAATTCTAGTAATACTGAATTGTATTGCTATAGAATTGAAGATCCCAAAACCCCGTCCTGACCCCTGTGTGTGTTTGAACCAATATGATGTAATAGGCTGGACTTGTTTGATCGTTATAGATTATTTTCCATCTAAGTCCTATAAGGGGTATATTGTTAGACTGAACTTCGTAGAGAAGTTAAAGTTCGAGAACCCCAAGTCGTTGGTTCAATAGAGCTCAAGCAGTCTCTGAGTCGGGCTCCGGACATCACTCGAGCAGAATATTCTCATCGCTGACTTTGGAAGAAGACTCAAGCATGATCATTTGATCTACCGATTGAGTGAAGAGCTCTGTTGTTGTCTTCTAGTCAGAAGTTGACTACATTCAGCAGAAGATCTTTTCAGCCGACTCGCACTCGCACGATCAACCTTCGATCTACCAAAAAGCCGCAACCCGCCTGCGCACCGTACAAGGAAAAACGACTACCTAATCCTGAATGTCAGCAGAGAACATTCAGTATACGAGGTTCAGAGAGTCAACTCAAGTAGAAGACTAATGCCTGACAAGTCTCACCTACCGCAAACCTCGACCAATGAGAAGCAAGCCAAGCTTACCGTCTCTCGACACAAAAAGTCGCTCTCATGCACGTAACGCCAACCACTCGCGGCGACATTTCGAAAACATATGGCTATTTTTTTTGGAGGTTTGTGATGCGTGGCATCGTCCTCTCCAACGGATACACGCCTGGGTCACAACTATAAATAAAGAAGAGTCTGCAAGCTCAACGCACGGGACATCAAGGGAACACAAGCTTACAAGCATACAACTCTCTAGTGCACTCAAAGCCAATCCCGCGAAGAACTTGCTCACTGAATATTATTAGTTCTTCTCTCTAGAGAATCTTTAGTTCCCCTTCTCTTTCTAAGCATTCATTGTAATATCTTAAGCTTAGAACCTTCGAACGAGTTCACATTTTGTGAATCGTTCTTATTGTAAGAACTCCTTCATAGTTGGAGATCATCCCCTCCCCTTCAAACTTCGGTTTGATTTATAAAGTCGCTAAGGACTATAACTAAGAAGGGTCTGTCCAGTGCCCAGATCCCTTGCTAAGGCTTGCTCAGATTAATCAACAAGACCTCCTGTTCAGCAGGACCGTGGACGCAGGATCTTGCACATCCGAACCACGTTAAAAATTGTTTGTGTCGTTTATTATTTTATTGCATTGTGTTCTAACTATTTACAAAATCATCCTTTGCATAAAACTGACTTGAAAAGTGCACCAGCCAAAACAATTTTGGTTTACATATAAATGTTTTCAAAGAGACGAAGTCAAACGGGCCCCAAACTTATCCGCACAACATTCTGCTACTGAAATTCTCATACTAACCTTAGTCAGTAGAAGGGACTCAGCTCCTGAATCACTCTGCCCAGCGATCAGAAGGTTAATCTAGCATTGACTTAGTTCAGTAGCAGTTGCTGACCTTCGCGTTAGAGGAAAAACTTGCAATCAGGTGTATTCACCCCCCCCGCGCTCTACACCTGATACTCGTCTCCGGACCAACAAAGTAGCTATGTCAATGTGATATGATTTCATAAAGGCACATCAGAAGAAATTAAGTACAGTGAATGTGTGTTGATCACTTCAGTGATCAGTCTTCTTAATGAACGACATAGCCATAAGACAATGAGTGGTTGTCTGGCCAAGTGAAATACTGATTTTCATTGATATAGAATTGGTTACAAATACATCAGTACTACACTATTAGAAAGAAAGAAAAGAGAGAAAGGCAAAGACTGAAAGATGGCTGAGTCTGCTGCTATTGCGATCTGAACTTTTGAATCCTCGATTTGAAGTCAGTAGACTTGGCCTCTGGATGTTCTAGCCTATAAGATTTGTAGATGGTTTCCTTGAGACGCTTGATCTGCGGAAGATCTCCTTGCATCTGGGAGGACAGCTGGTTGCGCTCCATGGCTATTTTCACCTCTTTCTCTATCTCTTTAGTGCAGATGTTACCTTCAAGAGTCATTGGGGGAGTCAGGCGTCTGAATGTAGGCTCTCTCAGTGATATTCCTTCCTTGTGTAGAAGTATCATGATTTGAGCTCGGAAGTTGGGATCACACTGATATAAGAATGATAGAACAATTTATCTACTGGAATATCGCTTAGATAGCAATGCCATACATAATAGCTGTTGATGAAGTCCTCTTTCAGACTCTCCCATTGCTCGTTTAGTTTCCAAGGGATTCACTTATCGATGCGGCGGAATGGAGTTTTCTTGAGATGTGGCTTCTGTCCACCGCGTTTATAGAATTTTGAAGTAGTTGGGATCTCTCTGCTGGAACAGCTTCCCTTGATACTTTCTCAGTTTTAGCAATATGCCGTGCGCCAGTCTTTTTTCTCAGCCGTTCTCTGGCTTTAGCTATTAGCCTTTCCCTGGCTGTTAAGTCGAGGCCCATCCCAACCGCATCCCACAAGGCTTTTTCTTCAACAATCTGTTTAGCTATGAACTTAGGAGCTTTCTTCTTTAGCCTTTCAGACAGTGGCATTTTGTCAGCATCAGACTCTTCATGGACTCGTATGCGAAACTTTCGGCCGCTTCTAGTGAGTCTTTTTAGGAGTGGTTTGCTTCTACTGAGCTTTCTTCAGCTGAGCCTCAGTCCTTGACTGCCTTGCCATAGGGACTTTTGGTTTCCTCTTCCAGCTGAGCCTGCAGCTGTTGAGCCATAAATTCATGACGAGCCTCTTGTTCTTTCTTAGACTTGAGCTTAGGTGATGGAGGGGGAGAGCTCTCAGCATCTATCTCTTTGCCAAGCCTCTTCGGCAAAATTGGCTCTGTCCCCTCGATGAATTCGGCTTTTTCATTGATAAGTGTCTGAGCCGAGGATCCTTCTCCCCGATCCTCCAAGCCTTGCACATGCAGCTTCTCAATATGCTCCTGAGGTTCTGACTGGCCTTCAGTAACTTTTCCTTAGCCTTTTCTTCTTGTAGGACTTTGGGGAGGGGGAGCTATGTTTTGGATATAATGAACTCAACAATCCCTTTGATCTCTTCCCCCTTTTTCTATACCCCATCCTTTACTTCTCCACCATCCTTTACTTCCCCGACCCTCTTTCCTTCCCCCTTTTGGCATCATCAGCTGAGGTTAGTAGGGTCTTGACAGAAATTACATCGTCTTGTAGGCTGTATAGAGAGTTCTTGATCTGGGTGAAGGAGGAGTTGAGGTCCTGGACGACATCACAGTATTTATCCCTATGCCTTTCATGATCACTGTGGATTTCCTTGATCAGGGAATCAGTATGGGCTTTGTGCTGCAGTAGTGAGTCATGTAGTAACCTCACTGAGTCCGACTGGATGAGGTCAAGAGTTGTGGCTTGTTGAGTAAGAGCTTGAGCCACACTGGATTATGCAACTTTGTTCCTCTCATCCATCGTCTTCTGGACTTCAAAGAATTGCCGTGAGCGCCTACTCGAGAAATATTTAGCTTGAGTTTCAAACAACTGCTGGCACTGAGTGGCTAAGTCCTGCTTTTGAGAAACTAGAGCTACCTTGATGATCTCCTGAATATTAGGCGTTGAAGCTTCAGAGACCTTCTTGACTTCTTCAGTGAGGGCATCAATTCGCTCGCTTTAGCTTTGTTTAGTGCATTGTGCCCACTTCAGGTGCACATCCTTAGCCAGGAGATGATTTTTTTCTCCTTGCTTCCGAATTGATCTGTTGATGCTCCTCTTGGATACAACATCTATGGGTTTGATCTAATAGGACGAGCTACTGATCCTCAGCTCAGAGGCTGCGAGTTGTTGTTGTCTTGAAGAAGACGTAATTGGGGTGACACCAGATGCAGGAGGTGGTGGTGGTGAGTTGCCCTTCTCACTTGGAGTTTTGCCCTCAACAGAGTCTCCCTGCTCTGCATCCTTGGGTGCTGAGTCACTATCATCTGGGTCGTTATTTGGCGAAGGGTCCTTGGCAGGAGCGGAGGCTGTCTTCTGCTCAAGTAGATAAAGCATAGCAGATTTCAGGTCCTCGAAGGAGGCAATGTCTGAGGGTTCTCCAAACCCTATCTCAGACTTTAGTTGCTGCTGCTCTGCTAAGAGTGTAGGTACAGAATACTGCTAGATTCGCACTTCAAGAATATCCCAGTTAAGGAACCTCAGTAGCATCTGAGTCCTTGCCCTGATAGATACATCAACCAAATCCTGATAATTGGCTATCTCATGAATTTGTTCAATAACTTCGGATTTAACTCTAAGCTTGGCCAGCTGAACGGTGGTTGGTAGTTCTGAAGACACCTCAGTAGTTGGGTCAACCTCATGCTCCAACTAAGTCTCTTCAGTACTGACTCTCTGGACTTTGTCTTTCAGCGTGGCACCTTCTATGCCTGTGTTCGAGTCCAGTATAGTTTCCACCTGAGGAGGGGGTGGAGTGTCAGCCTTAGAAACTTCTTTCTTCAACAGTTTCTTTTTCTTAGGTTGTTCGGTTCGTGGAGGTAATTCAGTAGATGACCTCTTCATTGCAGTTCCACGACTGATGGACTTTTCAGCAGCGGTCCTCGTTGTGAATCTCACTTTCTTCTTATCGAAGTATTTCATGTCTTTGAACGAAGCTTTTGAGGACACTGAGGCTTCGATCAGTGCTGGAACCTTAGTCTCGTATAGTAGTTTGCCTATTGATGATAATCTTCTCTCATCATCATCGCCAAGGAAAAATTTCTGCGACTGAGCTTTCAGTTCTGTAAGGAAGAATTGAGCCCAATTTACTCTGAATCTATCCACAATCGCCATCATAATTTGGAGTCAAGGCTTGGACAGCTGATCGAATGATCCAGCTGCGCTAGTGAGAATATGGATAACAATGTAAGCCAGGCCTCTGTATTCTGGCAGAAGCTGACTTTTGGGGAAAGCAACTTTGAAGGGTATGTCATCCCTCTGCAGAAACGCCTTATGTAGTCATTGATCTCTGCTTCCTTGTATCCAACTGGAGACACACCAGAGTCGGGAAGGCTAAAAAATCTCTTAAGCGCTTCGAGGATGTTAATGTGGGTGATGAACTCCTCCCACTTCTGCTGAGATGTCTCCTTCATAAATCTCATAACAGTGACCTCTACGTCGGTATCCTCCACTTGACGTAAGTTGAAGTAGAATTCAACTACTTGTCGCGGAAGACAAGCTCTGGGTTGCTTCGTCAGAAGCATCTAGGCGCAGTCGGGCGTACTCTTCCCTAGATGATCTCGTCAATATCAGCCGGAGTCTGAACAATGTTTGATGCCATTTTATCTAGGATCTGTAAAACAAGTGTTAGCACTTGAAATAGAGTAAGTTAGAATTTGCTGAATAGATATAAGAAATTTACCGTAGTTTAAGAGCTTAAGATGGTAGAGAAGTCTTAGATGCAGTTAAGATGCAGAGCTCTTAAAATCGGAAATGGCGGAAAATAGGTGAGAAGAAGAAGCGAGAGGATTAAGTATGATTTGAATACCAAGCGGTTTTCAGATTTAATGGTTATGATTTAATCTCACTTTATTATAGACGGTTAGGATTAAATGTTATGAAAGGAATGATTACTAAGCCGCCTATAATCTCGAACTACATAAGATTTTCAAGTTGGAGTAAGGTGAGAAGACATGTATTTAATGCGCCGCATTCAGTTCTTAGGATGTCACACTTTTAATGAAAATTGTTTTACTGAATGCATCCTTTAAGAATTAATGGGGGGAAATAAATGCGATGCATGCCACTGAATGTAAATAGTGAATTTAACACTCAAACCTATCAGTTGAACATAGCAATTAGCTGATACCACATGTCGATGATATCAATGGTTGATACCAGTTGTTATCAAACCTGTTGGTGATACTGAAGGTTCAGTATTTATCTTACATTCTCCCTTGTTGAGTACTATATGGTTCACCCTACTGAACCATAGTACTGAGTCCGACTAACCGACTTGTCGCATCGATACTTTTACCGAGTGGGGTCGAGGGATCCAATGCACCCAACTCAACTGAGAGTTCTCTGAATCTATTCTCAGCTAGCAGCTTGGTCAGTATGTCTGCACTTTGCTTATTAGTATGGATTTTCTCCATCGTGATATCCTTTTTCTCGACATGGTCTCGGATGAAGTGGTGTCGGATGTCCACATACTTGCATCTCATGTGAAGAACTGGATTCTGAGTGATTGCAATAGCACTGGTGGAGTTGCAGTAGATGGGCACTTCATCTTGATAGATACCATAATCACGCAGTTATTATCTAAGCCAAATGATCTGGGCAGAATAACTTTCGGCAGCCATATACTCAGCTTTAGTAGTGGACGTTGTTGCTGAATGTTGTTTCTTGGAGAACCATGATATGAGCTTACTGCATAGGAACTGACAAGTTCCAGAAGTTGACTTTCGATCTATCCAAAGATCCCCGCATAATCGCATCGAATATCCGAGCTAAAAACAAGATTATCATCAGCAGGATACCATAACCTTGCATCAGGTGTTCCCTTTAGGTATCGCATAATTTTCTTCGCTGAGTCTAGATGACTCCTCTTGGGATTTGCCTGAAATCTCGCACATACACCTGCAACATAGGTTATGTCAGGCTTGCTTGCTGTTAAATATAGTAAAGAAGCAACAATAGCTCTATAATCAGTTGAGTTAACAGAAGCTCCTTCTTTGTCTAGACCGATTTTGAAATTTGTATTCATGGGGATCTTGACTGGCATGCTGGATTCACAGCCAATTCTTATCAGAAGGTGTTGGGATGAGTTTATATGATAAGATTTGAAGATCCCAAAACCCTAGCTGAATGATGAACCTTCAATATTGTAATAGCTTAGTTTGAGTTCAACAGTTAGAACTCAGTAGGCTAGAGTTCAATAGTTGTGGATTCAGTAGAAGACTCTGCACTCAGCTGAAGCACTCATTATCGAGGAAGTCAGATGGTCTGTCAATCACGAACTGAATCTGCAAAGGAAATCGAGCCAGCAACAAAGTGTTCAGACGAATGTCAATAGAGGATAATCAGGTAACGGTCCGAGGATTCAGAGGAAGTCAACTCATTGTACTTTGAGTTTGAACAAGTCTCACCAACTCATATGTACCTCGACCAATAAGGAGCCGAACACGCCTTACTTGCTCTGCCATACAGCTGCTCCTAGCCGGAAAAAAAGGAAATCTCAACAGTGCCTCTACTCAACGTTCAAATTATATATGGCCATTTTTCTTGTCTTATTCAACACGTGGCTAGACCCGCTCCAATGGATCTATTTACAAATCGAAGACTATAAACAGAGAAGTGTCTTCATGCAGAAAGAACACAACACCGGGAACCAAAGTGAACAAGCTCAAACCTCTAGCGAACTTATAAGCGACATTCAAGCGAATAACTTACTCATAGGATTAGATATCTTCTTTGTTCTTCCTTCTAGAGAATGATTGTTCCCTTTCTCTATCTAAGCGTGCGTATTGTAAAATCAATAGCTTAGAACCTCGATGGAGTTCATATCTTTTGAATTATTCTTATTTGAAAGAACTCCTTCACAATTGGAGAATCTCTAACCTTAAAGGTTAAGAAGTGTAAAGCCATTACGACTATAAGTAGAATTTGTCTTGTGCACAGATAACTAAGACTTGCTCTGTATAAGCAAACAAGTTTTGAATCTGTCCTCTGAACAGATCACTGAGACTTGATCAGTATAAATAATACAAGTTCTCCTGCTTAGTTCAAGACAGTGGGCGTAGGACCCTGTGCGTCCAAACCACTTTAAAAATTATTGTGTTGATTTTTACTATTTTATTGATATAACTATTCATTCAACACTCAATTGAGTTTTAATCAACTTGCATAAAACGGGTTTTCAACTAAGACGCATATTGAAAAAGGGCATGCACTTCTGCACACAACTTTTGTACTGAACTACTGTTTACTGATATAAGTCAGTAGGATCGTACTCAGTAGGAGATCTTTCAGCCCACGTGATCGAGAAAATATATCTGTCCAACTGACTAGTTCAGTAGGAATCCTCAGCTAAAGCTGACTTTCGCGTTCTGAGTTTGAAATTGCATTTAGGTGTATTCACCACCCCCCCCCACACCTGAACCGCGTCTTTGGACCAACAATTTTTATGAAAGCGGTGTTCTTCTAAGATCATCGTTGTCTGTTTACCGGTCTTAACTCAAACAGATCCTTGAAAACCGTTTTCTCTGCACTTTCATCACTTCAGAGCATCCTATACCATATTCTACATCATGTCTGAGTTTTCAGGTATCAGGACCGTACCAATGTTTTCAGAAGAAAACTATGCGGTAAGGAGGGTGAGGATGGAGGCTCATCTTACATCGCTGCATGACAGCATGCCCGACGTTCTTGAGAAAGGCCCTATTGTTCTTATGATCGACAACGTCGAAATCATAGTGGAAGGAGTAGCAGGCGCCAGAACCGGTCCAAAAATCCCCAAAGACAAGAGCCTCTTCACACCTGAAGAGAGGAAGTTGCACAACCTAGACCGAGTCGCACGTAATGCAATACTAACAACTCTTAGTGACTCGTACCTTGGCAGGGTGCACGAATGCAAGACAGCGAAGGAGCTATGGGATGCTCAAGCTGTTTTGAGCCAAGGAGCTCCACAAATAAAAGAAAACAAATTGGAGTTAGAGCTACAGAAGCTTGAAGCATTCACTATGCTTCCAGGAGAGTCCATTGATGATTTTAGCGTCAGATTCACGAATCAAATAAACATCATCAACGGAATGGGGAAAACATTCTGCAATAAGGAGACCAACACAAAGATATTACGGGCTCTTAGCAGGCCCAAGTGGTACTCTTTTGCTACATGTTTAAGGAGAACTAATTTGAACTATGTTACTCCTGATTATATATTTTCAGAATAAAGGTAGAGGAGTTCGAGTTCAATCTCCCACACACCCCCGGTGTTGAGACTGAAGTGCCAACGGATCATGCATATAAGGCATCAGTCAGCACACCTGGAGCAAGTTCCTCAAGCGCAAATCAGTCAACTGGAAGCTCGGTGACTATACTTTCTGCTGACAACTTGGCTGAGAAGTATGCTCTCCTCGCAGTAGAAGGAGAAGGACAAGTTTCGGAGAATGAAGATGACGAAATCTTCAAATTATCAAGGTACGAGAGATAACAGTCACTCGAAAAGTGAAACTAATCCTCTACCTGATTGCAGGAACACTGAAGCCGCTCCCACTGGACATACTGATACACCTAAAAGGGAGGTTAGAAGCTTAGTATGCTATAACTGCAAAAAGCAAGAACATTATCAGTGTGAGTGTCCTGAACTCTCAGTAGCTGAACGGCAAGCCCGACGTGAATTTTTTTTCAGAAAAAGGCAAGCTTACATAGCTGGAGAGTTGTCTGACTTCTCAAGCGATGCTGAAATTTTCATGGAGCATCAGATGATGATGTTGACTTCGTCGCAATTGAAGTAGAAGACATTGAACTGTGTCTCATGGCCGGAGAAGAGGCTGAGGTAAATTCTGACCCCAACATATGCCCCTCTTCACCATGCACACACGACACGAGATCAATTGCAAGTGAACCGCTAGATGTGGTTCTTGCATATGAAGATCTGCTCGAAGAACAAACCTTCGGGATGAGCCTACAGGTTCAGCAAAACTATTCGGAGAGATGGAACTCTTGAAATCTCGAAAATCATAGACTTTCGATGATAAGACGAGCCTCCGCCGAGTCCGAAGAACTTGTGCCGAGACGTAAGGAAGAGATTAATTCTCCCGATGACTAAGTCTCAACATCAAGAGGCACGTGATTTCGGCCTTGACCAAAGACATCTTTGAGAAAGATACTAAAATAGCATAGCTTAGTCGAAACTCGCGGAAGTACGAAAAGAGACATGAGTCACTCACGAGGAGTGATGAAGTTTAGCGGACCGTTGACGGAGCAATATCTTGGAGCAAAGGAGAAGTTGGAACGTATGCTCAGAGGACAAAGGCCAGTTTCCGTAAAGGAAGGACTTGACTATACATATGAGGCATCAACTTCTACCTCCAAAGATTCAGATAAGCTGGCTGATCGATTTGTCAGAGGGAAGACTCAGACTGCTGAACCTACAATCCCTCAGACAAAGAACAAGCTAAAGATGATTGCACCTCAGCCCAGCAACAACAAAATAACCCATGGTTCGAGCCCCAAGATGTCCAGGTCCAACTCAAGGGGAACCAAGAAGGTCAGGTGGGCCGAGCAGTGTGGCCAACCAAAATGGACTCACCCAGCTCAGCATGGATTATATTATTATGAGCCGAGAGCCCAAAGCCCGAAGGTTCAGAAGAAGAAGAATGTTGAACCTCAGAAGAAGAAAAAGTCAGCATCTCCAAGTTCAGTGGAGAAGCCAGCTGAAAAAAAGGGCAAGAAGTCTGAAACTGTCAGGGTTGTCAGACAAGTTTGGATCGAAAAGTCCACTAACGTCTAAGGACCCAAAGCTGAACCCAAAGGGTACCTGAATCTTTTTATATTTTGCAGGTGCTAAAGGACCCTTGGATTGTGGACATCGGATGCTCACGACATATGACGCATCAGAAGAATGAGCTCATCAACTATGTTCAGCAAGAAGGAGCCATAATTGAGTTTGGTGACAACTCCAAAGGCTACACTAGGGGATACGTACTACTGAAAATAGGGATTGCTACAATTCCTAGAGTATCATATGTTGAAGGACTTCAACATAATCTTTATGTCAGTCAGTTCTGTGATAAGTCCAATAAAGTGACTTTTGTCGCAGATTTTTGTGATGTTCTTGATAAATCTACAGGAAAAATTGTGTTATCAGGTCTCGGCGAAGAAACATCTATTATGCTGAATGGAATACCGCCGAATATGAAGGTTGCCTGCTAGCACACATGAAGTCAGATGATAGAACAGCTTGGCTATGGCACACACGACTGAGCCATCTGAACTTCAAGACAACGAACAAGCTAGCAATGGATGCTAAAGTCAGAGACTGCCCAACGAAGTTTTCAAAAGACACAAGAATTTTGAGGCATGCTTGAAGGGGAAGCAAACAAAGTCTAGCAATCCGCGTATTCCGTCACCTTCTAGTGATGGGATACTTCAGCTACTTCACATGGATGTCTTTGGGCCAGTCAATCCAGTGACGATCAAAGGAAAGAAATATGTTCTTGTAGTCACTGATGACTATTCAAGATATACATGGGTGATTTTCATCGTCAATAAATCTCACGTCAAATCTGAACTACTGAAACTGCGGAAACGGCTATGCATCGAGAAGGTTATCAAAATTTAAAGGATATGCTCAGACCGTGGAACAGAGTTTCTGAACTCAATAATGAAGGACTACTGTGAAGCTGAAGGCATTCAACACGAGACCTCAGCGGTGCGTACGCCTCAGCAGAATGGTCTTGCTGAATTGAAAAACAGAACACTTAAAGAAGCAGCAAGGACATTACTCGCAGACTCAGCTCTACCATTGAAGTTCTGGGCAGAAGCTACTGACACTGCCTGCTTCACTCAGGACATATCTCTACTGACTCAGATGCATATGAAGACACCATACGAATTATGGAAAGGGAGAACTCCTTCTATCTCTAATTTTCCTGTTTTTGGCTGTGCGTACTTTATCCACAATAACGGAAAGGACCAGTTAAAGGTCTTTGATAGCAAGTCAGACTGGGGAGTTTTCTTAGGATACTCGAGGCTCAGCAAAGCTTTCAGGGTCTTTAACTACCGAACCCTTTGCATGGAAGAAAGCCCTTATATTGTATTTGATTAATTTACTTCTGAGGACAGGAAGTCAAACTCTCAGCAAGAAGTTGAAGCGGTCAGGAGCAAGCTACAAGATCTAAGCTTAAAAGATAAAATCAAAAAGATCCAGCGTTGTTGGGATGATGATTTAGATGATGAAATCTAGAATCAACAAACAAGCAATGTAGCAGAGGAGATTGATTCTACTGAACAAAATCAATCCCAGGTAATTCAGGTCGATGAAGAAACCTCAGTGGTAACTGAGACCTCTACTGAGAATAACAACTCAGGGGGAACTACTGATGTTCTTAATCTGAATACTCCTGAACCTGGTGACTCAGTAGAACCTGATCTTGTTACTGAATTGCTTCAATTACAGAATAGTACAACTGGAATTCTTAACACTCCTACTATCTATGTCAAATTAATTACAGATGAAGTAACAAGACATCATCGTTCATGGTTAGATGCTCATAGCTCAGATCTAGTAATTGGAGATCCTTCAGCTAGTGTCAAGACAAGATCTAGATTCTGTCAGGGAGAAAGTGCCTTATACTCCTGCTTCTTGTCTACTGAAGAGCCTCAGACTATTGAGGATGCACTGAATGATGCTGACTGGATCACTGCCATGCAAGAAGAGCTCAACCAGTTCACTAGAAACGATGTCTGGACGCTTGTAGATAGTCCTAGACATCAACAGGTGATTGGAACGAAATGGGTCTTCAAGAACAAGCGAGATGAAAACAATGTCATCGTTAGGAATAGAGTTAGACTTGTTGCCAAAGGATATTGTCAAGCTAAAGGGATAGACTTCGACGAAACGTTCGCTCCAGTTGCAAGATTGGAAGCTATTCATCTATTCCTAGCACATGCAACTCATCAACAATTCACAGTCTATCAGATAAATGTGAAGTCAGCTTTCCTAAACGTACTGAAGGAACAAGTCTATGTAGAACAACCACCCGGGTTTCACCAGGGACATAAGGTTTATAGACTCAAGAAAGCACTGTATGGGTTAAAACAAGCACCCAGAGCTTGGTACGATACCCTATCAGAGTTTCTACTTCAGAAAGGTTTTCAAAAGGGAACTGTAGATCGCACCCTATTCAGTATCAAACATCCTACTGGTGCAGATCTATATGGACGACATCATCTTTGGATCATGGAACCTGGTTTGAACAGATGATGAATGTCGACGATGGGAGAGATGACTTATTTCCTTGGACTTCAGGTCAAACAATCCAAGAAGGGAATATTCATAAATCAAGCTAAATATACAACAGATCTCATCAAGAAATTCGGCTGCGAATCCAGCAAATCAGTAAAGATACCCATGAACACCAATCTCAAGATAGATCTTGATAAAGAGTGTTGGTATTGAGATAAACGTTCAGGTGTAGGGGGGGGGGGGGTGAATACACCTTAAAACTTTCTCAACTTAAAACGCGAACAATTCTATTCAGGAGAGTGCCTTTGCTAAACAAGTTCAGTAGACCATGCAAGCTATTCTGTATCGCGTGGCCGGAGCGACCGACTATACCGAGGCTCCGTCACCGACCGATGTCGAATTCGCACCGTTCACTAAGAGTTCAGTAGAGTGCGGAAATGTGTAAGCCCGATTCAGTTGAGTTTGAAAATGTTTTTACTAAATCTGTTTGAGTAGGTTAGTGCATTCAGTTTAAGCTTTGCTGAAACTCAGTTGAATGATTTGATAAAGCAGTTTTCAGTATGAACAGTAAAATCAATGCAACAGTAAAAACAAAACACAACGATTTTAAAGTGGTTCGGATATCAAACAATCCTAGGTCCACTGTCCCGAAAAGATCAGGGGGCTATTTTTTTATACTCGAGTTAGTCTCGGCCGGTTTGTGCACCGGACAAACACCGGCCTTGAGGATTATACTCGAGCAAGTCCTGGGCCATAAGGATCAAACTGAAGTGTTTGACAAACTCTCCAACAATGAAGGAGTTCTTAACAATAAGAACAGTTCAAGAATGAACTCCTTCAGGTCTAAGCTATGGATATATTCAGTGGAGCTTAGGTTAGAGGGAAGGGAACAAGAATGTGGCTTCTAGAGTGACGAACAATGAGGAATAACTCTCTGAATTCGTGTTCGATCACTTGGATACTAGAGGCTTTTGATTCTAATTAGCTTGGTTCCCTTGAGCAAGGATGTCGCCTTTCGCTTGAAGTGTTTCTCTAAAGTTCTTGCGGAAAGCTTTTCTGTAAGTATATTGCTCGTAATCGCTCGTTCGTGTTCTTGGTGGTGTTGTGCGATTTGATTTTCCCTCTATTTATAGAGGTGAGCCATGGATAGATCCGTTGGAGACGAACGATCTATGTGTCACTCTCTTTAGGTAGCTAACGGCTCTTTTAAGGAATTTTGCAGAGTCTTTTCCTCCATTTATGGAAAGGGGTTGACTTTCAGCTTTTACTTGAACTTTGACAGCTGGCTGCTCGTCATTGGTCGAGGTGTAGAAAGTAGTTGAGATAAAGAGACTTCTAGGAAGATACTGAAGATGACTTCTCTGATTACCTCGTATGACTCTACTGATTTAACATAAGATCATCCGACAATCAAGAAGACTGTCAGGCCATTGTGAGTCTGACCTGGGTTCAGTAGTATACTTTTGCTTAGTCCAATTCTACTGAAGGTCAACTCTGAGTTCAGTAAACTGCTCCTACTGAGTCCAGTTCTACTGACTCCTTTTCGAGCATGTCGCTTCGGCCGAGTCCAAAGACAACCGATTCTCGAGCACCTCTCAGTATGCTGCTCCTGTTGAGTGCTGTTGGGATTTTGTATACTGGAAGCACTTTTTATACTTGTATACAATGTGTTTTTGTCCTTACCATTGTTTTATTCTCCTATCTAATAAGTATGTATATTTGCACATGTTATCCTTTATCTTGTATAAAAGTTAGATTTGTGTGGTGTATCGGGTATTACAGAAGACAACACAAATTGGTTGAACTGACAAGATATAAACAGTTATCACAGCTGAGAAAACTTAAGGATAAGTTGTCGGTTTAAGCTGCAGTTTAGATAAGAAGTGGCTTGTCTTAGCTTCTTGTCTTTACTGGTACACTTAAGGTGGTGTATTGACGGATCACAGTGGAGAAGAAGCTAGGTAAAGAAATCAAAACACTACGATCTGATCGTGGTAAGGAATACCTATCCAACGAGTTCAAGGACTACTTGACAGAATGCGGGATTACATCCCAGGTGACAGCACCGGCCACGCCTCAGCAGAATGGTGTGTCAGAGAGAAGGAACTGAAGTCTCTTAGAGATGGTTCGGTCGATGATGAGTTATGCAACTTTGCCAATTTCCTTTTGGGGATATGCCCTAGAGATATGCCCTATCGATGAGGCGTCTGGAAGTGGAGAAGAAGCTAGGTAAAGAAATCAAAATACTACGATCTGATCGTGGTAAGGAATACCTATCCAACGAGTTCAAGGACTATTTGACAGAATGCGGGATTACATCCCAAGTGACAGCACCGGCCACGCCTCAGCAAAATGGTGTGTCAGAGAGAAGGAACCGAAGTCTCTTAGAGATGGTTCGGTCGATGATGAGTTATGCAACTTTGCCAGTTTCCTTTTGGGGATATGCCCTAGAGACTGCAGCATACTTGCTGAACCGTGTGCATTCCAAGTCGGTACAAAAGATCCCTTCCGAGTTGTGGAGCGGGCCCAAACCCAGTATGCACCACTTAAGGATTTGGGGTTATCCTGCTTATGTGCTAAATAAGCTGGCCGACAATTTGGAATCACGTTCAGAAGTGATGTTGTTCATAGGGTATCCGAAGGAAACGAAGGGTGGATACTTTTATAATCCTAAAGAACAAAAGATCGTTGTTAGCCCTAACGCTCGGTTCTTAGAAGAGGATTACATTAGTAACCATAAATCTCAAGTCGACATCATCCTTGAGGAATTACAAGGTGGTCGAGTTCCACTTGAACAGCCAGTTGTGCAAGATAGTACTCCACGAGTAACTGCACAATCTGTTAACACAACGCCTTACACTGTTCGACGTAGTGGGAGGGTGATATTTACACCTGATCGGTATGTTCACTAGGGAGACGTTTGATCATCTCTCGGCAGATGAACAAGATACTATGGATCCTTGGACTTACAACGAAGCAGTGGGAGATGTAGATGCAGATTCCTAGCGAATCGTCATGTTCTCTGAATTTAAGTCCATAATTGATATGGATGTATACGAGATCACTGAACTACCTGAGGACTGCAAGGCTATTGGTAGTAAGTGGATATACAAGAGAAAGAGAGAGGACTGAATGGAGAGATCATGTCGTTTAAGGCCAGGCTAGTGGCGAAGGGTTTTACCCAGAAAGAAGGTATCGATTATGAAGAGACCTTCTCGTCTGTAGCAATGATCAAGTCAATTTGGATTCTCCTTGCCATAGCAGCTCATATGAACCTAGAGATCTGGCAAATGTATGTCAAAACCGCATTCCTAAACGGTCACCTTGAAAAAGGTAGGGACATCTACATGAAACAGCTAGATGGTTATGTGAAGGAGGGCGAAGAGCATCTAGTTTGGAAGCTTAAGAAGTCTATTCATGGACTTAAGCAAGCTTTTCGGTTAAGGCACCAGCGTTTTCGATGAAGTAGTCAAATCCTATGGATTTGTATCCTGTCCTAACTAGGTGTGTGTACCGTATTTGTGTTAACAGATCAGTGGTGTTTCTTGCATTTTACGTAGATGACATCCTTCTCATTGGCAACAATGTTGAAGTGTTATCAGACGTAAAGACGTGGGTATCCGAGCAGTTTCAAATGAAGGACTTAGGTGAAGCTGCTTACATCCTTGGGATCAAGATTATCCGAGATCGCCAGAAAAGGATGTTAAGCTTGTCACAAGCATCCTACATTGACACTGTTATTGCTCGTTTTAGCATGCAAAAGCCAAGAGAGGTTCAGTACCTTTCAGATATGACATTTTTCTATCCAAGAATCAGTGCCCTAAAACACCCGAAGAGATAGAAAGTATGAGGCTAGTACTATATGCTTCCGCTGTCGGTAGCCTCATGTATGTGATGCTTTGTACGAGATAAGATATCTCATATGATGTAGGCATGGTCTCAAGATATCAGTCTATCCCTGGAAAGGAATACTGGACTGCGGTCAAGCATATTCTCAAGTACCTTAAACGGACTAGAGATTATAAGGCTTGTTTACCGCCGACGATGCCTAGTGTCTTTGGGTTATCCAGAATCGGATTTCCAGGCTGACAGAGACGAGAAGAAGTCTACCTCGGGTTATGTGTTTATCTTGGGAGGTGGAGTCATTTCATGGAGGAGTGCAAAGCAGAAATGCATTGCGGACTCAACCATGGAAGCAGAGTATGTGGCTGCTTCAGAAGCTTCGAAAGAGGCAGTTTGGCTCAAGAATTTCCTCCTGGATCTTGATATTGTTCAGAATTTTCCTAAGGCGATCACGATTTATTGTGATAATGCGGGTGCAGTGACAAATTCTAAGGAACCTAGCTCTCACAAGGCGTTTAAACACATAGATAGAAAGTACCACATTATACGAGTATTCGTAAATCGAGGTGACATGGTGATTGACAAAATTGGAACTGAAGTCAACCTAGCTAATCCTTTCACGAAGAGTTTACCACTCCCGACTTACGAGAAGCATGTTCGTGGCTTAGGGATGGTAGAGATGCCCCCCACTTAGGACTACAGAAACTTTTGTATAAGTGGGAGAAGATGCAGTGATAGATATGATAGATAGCTAAGATATAGCTGGGTACTAGTTTGTACCTAGGTAGCTGAGATATAGATGAGTACTAGTTAGTACGTAGAACTGACACATTGTATACTAAAAGTTTACTTTAGTATAAGTGGGAGAATTGTTGGGATTTTGTATACTGGAAGCACTTTTTATGCTTGTATACAATGTGTTTTTGTCCTTACCACTGTTTTATTCTCCTATCTGATAAATATGTATATTTGCACATGTTATCCTTTATCTTGTATAAAAGTTAGATTTGTGTGGTGTGTCGGGTATCACAGAAGACAACACAAATTGGTTGAACTGAAAAGATATAAATAGTTATCACAGCTGAGACAACTTAAGGATAAGTTGTCGGTTTAAGCTGCAGTTTAGATAAGAAGTGGTTTTTCTTAGCTGCTTGTCTTTACTGGTACACTTAAGGTGGTGTATTGACGGATCACAGTGAGATGTGTTTTCCTAACTGACCTTAGTGGAGAACCAAGATCTCGGTGACTTAGCTGGTCTTAAGCTTGGTAAGACTTCAGCTGAGTGCATTTGACTATCTATCACTTTGACCTACTATGGTGAATGTCATCGCGATCGGATCTACGTATATTGGGTGTTAGTAGTTATTTGTGGCTCAGGCTGGTTGTCTGTATCTTGCAGCCGTATCCTAGTAAAATGGGTTGATAATATCCCCTGAGGAACTCGAAACGATTAGCACACTAAACCCGGCCGGTTGATTAAGTTCAGGTGTGTTAATAAGGTCGAGTGGTACTACTCAGGAATATAAGATGTTAATTAATTTAAGTTGTCAGTAAGCTTAATTAATTAACGGATATTTCTATCTTAAATACGGAGATCGATTAAGTCTAAAATACAAGCTCTTGCTCAATTTGGGATAAAGGGGTAAGTCTGCACGGATTCTCTAGTGGAATGAATCTGTGTTTATTAATTAATTTTGCTCTGGGCTGAGCATAGATAATTAATTAATTTGAGGCTCAGCTTTATTTCTTGTATTGGATCCCTGATCTGGCCAATTAGTTGCCTAATTATTTATTGTCTCTCATAAATCATTATTAATGGATTAATGTATTTTTACATTATTTAATAATGTTATTTATCTGAAATTAATTGGTTGAGCCAATTAATTGATAAATATTAGTAGCCCAGTGGATTAATTAATTATATTATGGGCTAATTATGTGGAAGCTCATTAGAAATATAATTAAATTAATGGGCTACAAATATATTAATATTATATTGGCTTTTGAAGCCTATATATATTAGTATTCTGTTCAGAAACAGATTACATATACATAATCATTGGCGCATGGCGTGAATGTGAGTAGAGACATAAATTTATTTTCTTCAGTTCTCTAACCACCCAGAGGAAGAAAAAGGCCGGGACACAGATCAGAAGATCTGACACAGGAGCAACAATCAAAGCTGCGACAACATACGAAGGAGGAAGGTATCGTTCCTAACCTCAATTATCCTTCAATGCAGCACTACTGAGTCTTCACTCCATGGTATTGAGGCGAATAGTCTACTGAAGGATCAGCATATAGAACTTTGAGCCCGAACCATGCTGAAGGAATGTCTACTGAGTCTGAAACTCTCAGAGACTAAGGCATAACTATTACAGCAAAAAGGTTCACCAATCAAATTAGGGTTTTGGGATTAGCCAAATCTTCTAAGCATCTAATAAGTCTACTGCTGAATCACATCCCAACAATTTCCCCCTATTTGATGATGTCAAAACCTAACACTACAAACTATCAGATACCAACTCCTTACAAATATTACAAGTCGAATCAATGGAGTTGTACATCAAGTTCTAATCTACTGAGGGATAAGGAAATAATAATTTGTCTCTTACAACAATTTCCCCCATACTCAAACAGAGTCTATCAGTCTAAGTAAAAACAGACAAACACATATATAAGTAGTGAGTGTGTGAATCAGTAATCACTTAGGTGATTATGAGTGTTAAATTTAAAAGAACAGGCCATAGAGACAGTAAGATGTTGTCAAGGCCAAACAACAAAGATGTATTATATATGTAGGAAATTCAGTACATGTACATCACTTGCTATCTAAAAACATAAAGACTAGAAGCTATCTCCTAAAACTCTGGATCCTTGCCTTGAAATCTTTTGACTTGTCTTCTGGCATAGGGAGTCCATACATATGAAAAGTATCTTTCCTGAGCAACTGAATCTTGGGCACATCATCTGGATCATTCTCATCAAGATCAAGTGCCACAACAGCATTCACGACCTCTCCTTCGATCACACCAGTGTAAAGTGAGCCATCAAGCTTCTGAGGAGGTGGCAGAGGTCTGGGAGCAGGCACCTGAACATCTTCCTTGTCTTCGAGAGCCTTCTGAACCAAGTCATAAACCTCAGTATCGTATTTGGATAGTCAGTCAGCAAATGCTTGGTTCTTGTGGGATTCAGGCCATTATCTCCATACATAATATCTCTTGATGAACTTGGCATTCAGTGACTCCCACTTCTGAGTCTTCTCCCAAGGCATCCACTTATCCACCCTAGGCCATCTATGGATCTTCTGATTGTTGGGTCGCCTGCCTCGCCTGTATTTATAAGGGATTTCAGTATCCTTCGGCGGAGGTGGCCTGGGCTTCGGGGCCGCTCGGCTTCCCCGGGCCGCCTCTCAGCCTTCTCTTTCGCTAGAGCCTCTTCTCCCCTAAACTCTTCTAAGTGATAATATTGAGCTCGTTTGTCCAGTGGCGATCATGCCGAAATTGAGCATCTCTTCAATAGTGGGCTCAACACTTGGTCTTTCTTCTTGCTCGCCGCCGTTGTTCGATTCTTGCCGCCGTTGCCGAGTGTCAGATCCTTGCTTTTTAGTTTGCTCGCCTTCGTTTCCTTCTCTTTTTCTCTATCGGCCTCATCGCCGATTTCCAGCTTCCCGTAAGGAGGCCTAGTACCGAGGCTTCCTTCTTGAGACTTTTATCTTAGCCTTAGCCGAGCCTTCTTCGGTTTGTTTGCAGGCTTCGCCTTCGCCTAGCTTCCCGGCTAACTTTTCATCGCCTTCAATTGTGCTTGTTCTTCCGGGGCCGATGTATCTCTTTGTCCCTTTCTTCAAGTAGGGTAGGGATTTTCGCCTTCTTCTTCCCTTTGCCCGCCACCGGAGGAGGCAGAGGAGTCTCTTCCTCTTCTCAGCCCTCCTCAAGGAACTAAGCAACTTCTTTGATGTGTTCGGCGAAGTTTGGGTTGCCGATTCCTCGGGCTTCTTCGGTCCCGAGCCACTTGGGCGCTCTCGCCCGCGCACTACATCTCCGGCGCTAGAGACACCCCCGGGCCCGACCTTTGTTAGTTCTTGAGGGATCGCAGGAGCCGATCGCCTTTCGCCTGCTCCTAGTACTGATTTCTTTCCCCTTGCTATCCTTTCCCCCTTTTTGGCATTATCAGTTGAGCCTGGGGTCTGGATTAGAATGACTTTGCTGTTCAATCCGGAGTATGCAACAACTAGCCTGTCCAAGGCCTTCTGCATGCACTCGAACCTCAGCTGAAGGTCATTCCTCTTTATGATCAGATCCTCACTATACTTTCGGTGAGAGGAATCCACCAACTCCTGGATCGATTTCAGCTTGGCATCGATTTTCCCTTCACAAGCCTTCTGGATAGATTGAATTATGAGCTGATTGGCCTCAGATAGTGAAGAGATTTAGTTGATGTGTGCTGATTGTACTGCCATGAATTCCTCCAAAAGTGATGTCTGGGCAGCTGTCAGCGATGCCTGCTGTTGTTCAAATGAAGCTCTCTGAGTGGCTAAGGATTCAGTGAGTATGGTAGAGAAATCAGGAGCGGCCGTGTTTTGAATTAAGGTTCTCAGCTCCTTAATTTCCTCACTCTGAGCAGTGGTTGTTTTCTTCAAACTCTGGTGGAAAATTTTGGCCAACAGCCTATTTTGAGCTCCTTGTCCTTTCAGTGCCTTGGCCACTGTCCTGGATCGTCGGCCTTTGGAGCTGGGCGCAACCTCAAATGTATATCCCAGCAAAAGCTGTTCTGGTTCCACAGCTCGAGAAGTTCCAACTGCCGACCGGCCCCGGGAGGGAGGGTCCTCGACAGAAGGCCGAGAGGTTGAGCACCCTCCTCCAGCTGAGTACCCTCAGCAGCCCTTCTCGTGGCCTCGCATCACTAGGTGGGTCCCGATCATCGGGAGGGATGCGGTCGTCGAGAAGAGCTAGCACCACCGCCCTTAAATCTTGTAGCGAGCTGACATCTGCAGGCTCAGAATAGCATATCTGCTAGCGGATCTCCAGCTCCTCATTATTCAACCGTTCGCAGGATTGGTATTGGATCAGACGGTTCAGAGTTATTGTTGGTCCCGTGAGTGAGTTCAGGTGTAGAGGGGGGGGGGGTGAATACACTCGAATCCAAATTTCTCAACTTTCGAACACGAACAAGTCCCTATTCGGGAAGGTGCCGCATCAAATAGTTCGGAACAGACTGCATAACCGTTTCGAATCGTGTTAAAGGCTAAAAGAGTATCGACTCGACTCGAGATCCGCTAACCGACTAGGTCGAATTCGGCATCGGTCCGTGAGAGTTCAGTGTGCGGAATTGTGTTGGCCCAAATCAGTTTTAATGAGGAAAACGTTTTATGCAAGTCTCAGTTCAGTAGATAAGAAGTTCGGAATACCGAGACGCTTAAATCGATTTTAAATATGATGTTCAAGATGCACAAGAAAAACCAATGAAACAAAGTAAGTAAACGACACGTATATTTTTAAAGTGGTTTGGATATGAACAATCCTACGTCCACTGTCCCGATAGATCGGGAGGCTATTTATTATACCGAGTTAGTCTCGCCGCGCCTTGTACACCGAACAAAGCCGTGGCTTGGGGATTATACTGAGCAAGTCCCAGTTTACACTTCTAAGTGTTTGACAAACTTCTCCAACAATGAAGGAGTCCTTATACAATAAGGATTGGGTTCAAATGTGAACTCCTTCGTCTAAGCTATGGATATAACAAGTGAGCTTAGGGTTAGAGGGATAAGGAACGAGAATGTAGCTATCTAGAGCGACGAACAGCTGAGGGTTTAGCTATAGGTTCGTGTTCGTCGCTTGGATACTAGAAGCTTATGTCGGTTCAGCTTGGTTCCTTTTGAGCTGTATGTAGTCTTTCGCCGGAGATAACTCGGTTGATTCTTGCAGAAGACTTAGTCGTTAATTTTGCTCGTTTGAATGCTCTGTGTGTTTCTTGCTTCTATGTGTTCTTGGATAGTGGGTTTTTTTAATCTTGAATGATCCCTCTATTTATAGAGTGGAGAGAAGAATAGATCCGTTGGAGACGATCTTCTTCTTTTTCCCTCTTTTGCGGTAGCAAATGGCTCTTTTGGTGTAGGTAACAGTGCTTTCCCACCTTTTTAGGTAAAAGGTTGATGCAGCTTTAGCAGGTGAGAAGACACGTGTATGCTTGTCATTTGTCGAGGTGGATGTGGTGGTTGAGACAGAACAAACTTCGAGGCAATTGAAGTTGACTTCTCTCTTCCTCGTACTTGACAACACTGATAGCTTATCAAAAGATTCAGACAGTTCAGAAGACTGTCAGTCGATGTTGAGTCTGATTTTGTATTCAGTAGATAGACAATGAGAAAGGTCTACCGAAAATCAGCCTCGAGTCCAATGAACTACTCCCGCCGAGTTCGGGCTCAACCGACTCTCTCGCATATCTTGCTCCCGCCGAGTCCAAGATTCACCGAGTCTTCTACACTGGTGCTGAGGCTGATGAGCTACTGAGCGCCTTGACCAGAGCAGAGTGTCTACTGAGTCTGAAACCTCAGAGATAAATACGAATACAAAGGAATGGTTCACCAATCAGATAGGGTTTTGGGATCTTCAAATCTTCTCAACAGCCGAGCACGAGGCTACCGAGCGTGATTCAAGATAGAAGATAGAGTCATTTCCCACAAGTATGATCATGCTAAGGATTGAATCATCACCCAACAATTTCCCCCTATTTGATGATGCCAAAACCTATCATCTATGTCCTATCAACTATGCTAAACACTAACTTACTCGTAAACGAGCTCCTTACAAATATTACAAGTAGGATCAGATGGAGTTGTCCGGTAAGTGCTAGACTACCGAGGGAGACAAGAGTAACAATTTCCCCCTTTACAATAATTCCCCCATGCAACAATTTCCCCCGGAGAGAAATAGTAACCGAAAGTCTAGTCTATCGTAGATCTAACCGAGCAAAAACCGACAAGTAAATAAACAAAGTGTGTGTGTGTCAAGTAATCACTTCAGTGATTCTCAGTGTTAAAGCATAAAGCAAACACGGCTGTATAGACAACAAGTAGTTGTCAGAGCCAAAAGCAGATTGCATAAATATAAGAGAAATTCAAGATGTATACAATCTTGCTATGCTAAGAGAATGAGCTAAAGATCTAAGGGGGAGGGCCACCGAACTTCTTGATTCTCGTCCATGAACTCTCGAGTCCGATCTTCGTGGAGCGGCACTCCATACATCCCGTATGTGATCTTCCTTAGCTTCGTAAATTTCGCAAAATCGCAGGCTCATCTTCAAGCAAGTCTCTCTCTTCGCCGCATGCTTCACTTCCGCTTCAATCGTACCATAGTGTACCGAGTCATCCCGTCTTCTCGGTGGAGGTATGATTTTGGGTCCCTAATACCGACTTCTATACCTTCGATATGGCGTTGTCGAGGTATGGGTAGGGTTCGAGTTCGCAGCGAACATCCATTCCATGTAAGCTTCAATCCTTGTCCTGTTGGACTGTAACCTCCAAAAATAGTTCCTCTTGATGAACTCAATTTTCGCATTTTCCCATCTTTGATTGAGCCGAGCCGGTATCCATTCATCTGTTTGGCCATCTTTGAAATTTCGTGTCACCGGCTTCCCGAATTTCCTCAGATCGTATGGAATATCGCTTTAGAAGGCACTCTCGACCGGCCTCCTCTTCAATCCTTTTCATCATAGCTTCAAGGTCCGCCTTCCAAATTCTCGTCTCCGGCAAACTGACCTGTCTTGCCTCCTCGCCTCGTATAGATATCTCGTTCATCGATCAAATATGGCTTCGATTTCTTCTCCTTGTGTATCGTGGCTTGCCGAGGGGCTTCTTTTGATTCAAATGAGGGTACTAGATCTAGATTTGGACGTACCCCCGCCTTTCGCACTCTTCTCGCGTCGCTCCTTTTTCTTTTCTCCGTCCTCTTCATCTCGTTATGATGAGCTTTCTGGAGGCGCCTAACGCTTCTCTTTCCTCCTCTCGGATGGGGCTTTAGTCTTTCCTTTGGCGTGCTTAGACTTTGGCTTGTTAGCCGCTTCGGCCTCCGCAATTTCTCGGCCGCCTTCTCATCCGCAGCTATTTGGGGCTTCCTCCTCGCCAGATATGTACCTTAATCGCTTTGCTTGGAGGGGTTGGAATTTTAAGCTTTTGTTTGCCCTTGCCTTCTTGAACCGGTGGTGGAAGAGGAGCCTCTTCTTCTTCTCGAGTCCTCCACCGCTCCGTTCAGCCGTACTCAAGCAACCTCCTTAATAATGTCTTTGGGAGTCCGGGTTACCCGAGTAGTCCGCTGGGGTCCCGAGCCACTGGGCCGGTTTTAGTTGTGCTCGCAGCTGAAACACCCCGGCCCTTACCCGGAGTCCGAGTCCGAGTTATCTCGAGACCGAGTTTTGCTAATGTCGCAATAGATTTCTTCTTCTCGCTTCCCTTCTTTTCTTCGCAGTCGTCCCCTTCGTAGTCTAGAAGGTTTAGTGGGAGTCGCCTTCTCGCACTCTTTTTCCTTCCTTCACTTCCTTCACTTTCTTTCTCGGCACCCTTCTTCTTTCCTTCCCCCTTTTTGGCATCATCAAGTACAGCCGGGGGTGGGATGAGTACCTTCTTTTCTAGCTTCGATAAACAAGCTGGACATGTCGTCCGGGCCTGTTATGAACTTTCTCCAATGCTAGATGCAGCTCGCTCCTCTCGATATGAGTGCGTCCTTGTATGCCGCATGAGAGAGAACGGCTTCGACTTCGGCCTCGGCCTAGTTTCTCACCGATCTTGTCCTCCACGACCGCTGAATGAGGTCTAGTTTGTTCTCCGTGGCCCGGGCTTGCTCGGTGATCGACTCAAGCATGAGCGGACAAGGCGTTCGAAATTGTTCAAGGAGCTTGGCCTCGTCCCCTCCCGAATTGTCCTTAGCCGAGTCCGAAACCGCCGTTGCCGCTGGGCCAATGCTTCGCTTATGAGAGCGGAGACATCGTGGGCAAACTGATGTAGAGATGCCGGATTTCAGCCCCCGAAGCTCGTGAGTTGGTGGCCAATGCGTAATTCTTCCACACCTTGTGGTCTCGCCTTCGCCACAATTCCCGTTTTTGAATTCCTTGTGCAGCTAGAGCTTTGGCAACCGAACGGGATCTCTTGGCGGATGGGCCGGGCGCCGCCTCGTATGTCGACTCGAGCAGAGCCGAGCAGTGCTCGCCGAGGATGAGACACCAGCCGAAGGCTTCTCGTGCCCAAGGATACCGAGTGGTGGTGCCGCTTCGCATGGGTATCCTTGTCCCGTGGATGTCCCTCATCAGCTTTCCTGTGGCTCGAATCACCGGTGGGTCCCGAGCGTCGTGGTCGACCCATCTCGAGGGCGGCGAGCCACCGCTTGGCGTCGATCGCAATGATTGCAAGCATGGCCGCCTCTTTGATTCTCCATCGTGTTGAGATTCTCGTGCTCGAATAGCCTATCTCCTCACGCAATCTCGCTTCTTCCAAGTGGAGCCGCCGATGGGAGTAGTGTAGAACAAGGCGTTGAAGCCGAGGCCACTCCCGAAAGCGTAGGATCATATGGAGCCTTGCCGACTTGGCTAGGACGAGCAAATTCCGAGTGGTCGCAAGCTCTGGAATGAACCGGATGATCTCTCGTGAAGCTCTAGAGACGATAATCGCCGCTTCCATCCCGAGAGTCTCTTCGCAGACGCAGAATCCGACTCGATATCAACGAAGTCAGCCTCGCAGTCAAGCAGTGGACGACCGGCCGAGCGGAGGCACAGAGAGAGGGCTATCCGGACGTTGGACTTCTTCACTTTGGGCTTCAGTAGCCTCTCCCTCGTTCCTCGCTGGAGACGGCTTTCTCCACCGACTTGGTCTTCTCGGATGAGGAAGACTCATCTACCAACCGTAGTGGCCGAATAGGAGTCGGTTCAAGAGCCACTCCGCAGTTGTCTCTCGGTTCAAACAGGTGTATCCCGAGATGGCCTTCCCTCACCTCTTGGCTGGTGCCTTAGGTGATTTAGCCGGAGGTGTCCTTTTCTTAGGAGTCGCCCGCCGAGGCTTAGATGGCCGAAGCTCTCGCGGCCGGCCCCGAACCAATTTGTTGCATAGGCCGCAGACTTGTTGTGAAAGCGAATTTTCTTCACATTAAAGTATTCTTTGCCGTCATAAGTGATCCGCTCAGCCTCGCAAGAATCCTCGATCATGACCGACGCTTTAAGTCCGTAGAGAAGCTTTCCCTTTGCGGTCGTTGTTCACGTAGCTTTGTCGAACTTGGCCGCCCGAGCCATAAATTTGCGAACAAAGAAGTCACCCATCGACTTTCACGCAGCCATAGATCGCCATCATCATATGGATCTTCGGTCGGGAGACCCGATCGAAAGAGCGCACCGGCTCGTCAACACCGAGTGACGATGTACGCCGTTGCTCGAACCGTGGGTAGCATGGCATTCTTCGGAAAGTCGCTGCTCTAAATGTTGTGGGCTTGCCACGTAAAAACGGAGAGGTATGTGTCGACAGCGTCGTCATTGTACCCCCAAGGTGCCGACACCTTCGGACGGGAGGTTGAAGCTCTTCTTCGCCGCTTGTTTAACGTACATCCGCTCAAGTATCCTCGATGCGTCGTCAATGGCGTTAACAACGAACCTCGCGTAATGTCTCCTCCAACCGAGTCGGAGTTCGGATATAGTTCCGCCACTTGTCGAGGAAGGAAGAAGGTCGGCTTCCTCGATAGAAACTCCTCAAGGCCGGATTTCCTCGTATATGTGAAGATCTCGTCCATGTACTCGAGCTCGCACGCGTCGAACTCCATAACCGGTTCGGCACCTGCATTCGTCCCTTGCCGACGATTTCCTCTATCTTGTCGGGAGAACCGACGTATATACCAACCATAGTACTGTTACAAGAAATGAATCGCATCGTTTCTTGGATAGAAACAGTTGATGTACAATGCGATACATCGAAAAATATAATAAATACATTAACGTATATAAGCATACCAATAGATAAAATGCGAGATATGATTGAGAGTGAAGTTGCAAGTAAGGATTGCGAATGCAGATCTCGAATTTTTCGAATTTGAAAGTTATGAAGTATGCTAACGGCGGTTTCAAAGATATGATCGAATATATATATATCAACTATGAAGATGAACGGTTTTCGATCGAAGGCTGAACTTAAACATGCTTTATGATATGGACGGTTAAGATTAGAAGTTAAAAATAGGCAATGATCACAAAAGGCGCCTAAGTCAAATCCAGCTTGTAAAATAGCCTAAGTAGTAATCGTGGAAAAGACATGCATTAAATGCGTGCAGGAGTTCAAAGAAGCTTATGTATGGAATGTCGTGCATTAAATGTGAGCCGTTAATAATAAAGACAAAACCAAAAGATATTAATGTCATGTCAATCTTTGTCATAAATGCAAAGTATCGTTGTATTAAATTACTACCGAGTAGAGATACGCAAACCTCGTCACCGAACATAGTAGTCACCGATACCTCGTGTAGATGGTTTCGTCTCTACGTACCGAATGTATCGCATCGAGAGTGAACATTCCCCCTTATCGAAATGTCTCTCTCCCGAAACCTCTTACCGACCGGGGTCAATAGGATCCAAACGCACCTAGCTCTACCGAAAGTTCTCTCGAACTGGATTCGCCTAGAGGCTTGGTCAAGTATATCAGCCCGTTGCTTGTCAGGATGGATCTTCTCCATCTTGATATCCTTTTTCTCGACATGGTCACGAATGAAGTGATGTCTCGATGTCCACGTGCTTGCATCTCGTGTGAAGTACAGGTTATGAGTGATTACAATAGCACCGGTACTGTCGCAGTAAAATCGGCACTTCATTCCGAATGACGCCATAGTCTCTCACCGCCGCCTCTCACCAAAGGATCCGGGCGCAACAACTTCCAAAGCAGCCATGTATTCAGCCCCGTAGTCGACGTGGCCACCGAGTGCGTTTCTTTGAAAACCATGAGATCAGCTTGCCGCCAAGGAACCGACATGTTCCCCGAAGTTGATTTTTGGTCTATTCTACATCCCGCATAGTCAGCATCGGAATAACCAAGTTAGTTCAATATTATCATCACCGGATACCACAAACCCATGTCGTGTTCCTCGTAGATAGCGGAGAATCTTCTTTGCCGAGTCCATATGACTCGCTTGGGATTCGCCCGAAATCGAGCACGTACACCTACAAAGATAAGTTATGTCGGGACGAGTAGCCGTTAGATATAATAAAGAACCAATTATAGCACGGTATTCAGTTTGGTCTACCGATTCTCCATCTTTATCAAGATCTATCTTCATATTCGTGTTCATCGGGATCTTGATTGATTTGCTCGGATGTGCAAACCGAATCTTTTGATGAGGTCTCGAGTGTATTTGCCTTGGTTGATGAACGTTCCCTTTTCGATTGCTTGACTTGAAAACCAAGGAAGTAGTTCATTTCACCCATCATCGACATCTCGAACTTATCCTTCATCATCCTTTCAAATTGCCGACACATGATGACATTCTTTGATCCGAATATAATGTCATCCACGTAGATCCGCACAAGTAAAAAGTCTTCTTCCAGCCGAATGCCGAATAGAGTGCGGCTCATCGTGCCTTTCGAAAACCTTTCTCGAAGAAGAAACTCGGGAACAGTGTATCGTACCAAGCCCCGGGTGCTTGTTTTAACCCGTATAGAGCCTTTCCCGAGTCTTTATACTTGATGTCCCCGCCGAAAGCCGGGCGGTTGTTCCACATAGACTTCTTCTTTCAAGACGCCATTCGAGAAAGCAGACTTCACATCCATTTGATAAACTCGAATCGTTGATGTGTTGCGTAGGCCGAGAATAGTCTCGATTGCCTCCAATCTTGCAATCGGAGCGAACGTCTCATCGAAATCTATCCCTTCGGCTTGACAAGTAGCCTTTAGCCACGAGTCTTGCTTTGTTCCTTACTATAACGTTGTTTTCATCTCGCTTGTTTTTGAAGACCCATTTAGTTCCAATAACATGTTGATGCCGGGTCCGTCTACAAGCTCCCATACTTCGTTTCTCGTGAACCGATTCAGCCTCCTCCCGCATAGCAATGATCCGGGCCAAGATCTTTCAAGTTGCATCCTCAATGGTCCGAGGCTCTTCGCAGATAAGAAGCAGGAAAATAATGCGCTTTCTCCTCGACGTAACTGGATCTTGTCTTGACATTTGCCGAAGGATCTCCAATGATTAAATCTGCAGCGGTGAGCATCGAGCTCGATCTACGATGTTTCAACTCTTCATCCGAAACTTGTTCAACACGTATAGTAGGTGAGTTAGGCATTTCGCTTGTACTATTCTCGATATTGAAGTAATTCAAGAATAAGAGTATGGTCTATCGAGTCACCGGGTTCAGGGGCATTCAGCTCGAGAACATTACTAGACGTTCCCCCCGAGGTGTTGCTCTCGCAATGTTGGTCTCAATTACCTCAACGGTTTCTTCATCGACCCGAAGTTACCCGGGATTGATTCTGCTCGGGAGAATCAATCCGCCGCCTACTTGCTCACCGGGTTGAGATTCGTAGATGTGTCTTCGCTTTCTTCGTCCGAATCATCATCCCAACATAGCCGGATCTTTTCGCATTTGTCTTTTAAGCTTAGATCCCGTAGCCGCTATCGATGTCCTCGCATTCGGAATTTGAGTTATTGCTCCCGTCTTCGCAGCAAACTCGTTAAAAACAACATGAGGGCTTTCCTCCACGCAAAGAGTCCGATAGTTGAATACTCGAAAGCTTTGCCGACCCGAGAGTATCTTAAGAATACTCCCCCGATCTCGACTTGCTATCAAAAGACTTCACCTGATCTTTCCCATTATTGTGGATAAAGCATGAACAACCAAAAATATGGAAATAAGATAGAGAAGGCTTCCCGCCGTTCCATAGTTCATATGGTGTCCGCTTATGCCGCTTTGTCAGTAGAGATCTATTCTCGAGTATAACATGCGCATCGTAGCTTCGCCTGCAATTTGGTTGGGAGTCCCGAGTCTCGCGTGTAGAGTCCTCTTGCCGCTCTTTTAGAGTTCTCGTTTCTTTCGTTCAAAGAACTCCATTCTCGCCGAGGTGTGCGTGCACTGAAGTCTCATGCTCTATTCCTTCGCTGCGTAACTCCTTTACCATGGAATTAAGGAACTCGCTTCCTCCGTCCGAACGTATTTTTCTCGATCTTGGTGTTCTTCTCGACACTAAGATTTTTCGAAGCGTTGGTAACTCGTTTTCACGTCGACTTGTTGGCAATGAATATAACCCATGTGTAGCGAGTAGTCATCTATGACCACTAATGCATATTTTCTCGCCTCCGATCGTCACCGGGGAGACTGGACCGAACAAATCCATATGTAGCACTGAAGAATTCCATCCGTGGAAGGCGATTGAACTGGAGGATTTTGATTCCTTGTTTGCTTTCCCTTCGTACATGCTTCACACCGAGTGTCTTTGCCGAATACTTCATTCTGCAGCCCCCTTGCTGGAGTGTTTCTTGCAAGCTTGTTGAGCGTCTTAAAGTTGAGATGGCCGAGTCTTCGTGCCATAGCCACCCCGTGCGGTTGTTATTCTTCGCCAATAAGCAAGCTTCGTGTTCAGCTGAGTTCCGAGCCACCACATATATGTTCTTTCTCGCGCGAACCCGATAACACCGTTTTCCCCGTAGATTTATCAATAACATCACGTAAAACCAACGTCAAATATCACTCTATTTGAGTTATCACAAAATTGACTAACAGAGAGAAGATTATGTCAAGTCCTTCAACATATGATACTCTTGGAACGCTGGCGCTCCAATGCCGAGTGTTCCATATCCTCCGGTATAGCCTTTTGCATTGTCTCCGAACTCAATTCCGGGGTCCTTCTTCGAGATATAATTCTTCGCAGACTCCTTTGGTATGTCATGCATGTCTTGAGCATCCGCCGTCCACATACCATGGGTCTTTACGCATCTCATCCTCTTCGCCCGCCATCATGCACATTTCGGCTGATTCATCCGCTTCATGCTCTAAGGCCATGAAAGCCGCTTCATCGTCGATGAATCCATAAAGGAGTCGATCTCTTTCGAGTCGCTCCGAGATTTCGCCGCCTATGTAGGATTGTCTTTTTCGGGGCGAATTTCTCTCTCCTTGCCTTGCGTGCCGCGCATTCAACACTATCGAGCTCGTGACAATCATACCGATAATGTCCCAGCCTTCTTGCAGATTGTAGCAAGTGATGACTTTTTCTTCTTTGGTTGCACTATCCCTCGAGGGTGCCGAGTCATCTTTCTTTCGCATTCGTAAGATTGAGTATCGTGGAGCGCGTTTAGGTGTATATTCCGACTTACCTTTTGTATCTCGGTATGCTTTGGCCGCTTTCTACGCCTTTCTTTCTCCTTCGATACTTCACTGCGAGCAGCCGCGTACTTCGAGCTAGACTTCCTTCTTGTAGGTCGCCGAGTGAAGGCTCGGCCTTACTCGTCGTCTTGCTCGTAGCGGGAGATGCCGTGCCGACCGTAGCTTTGAAAGCATGGTCAATCTTCGTATCAACTTCAGCTCTCGCCTTTCTTTGAGGTCCGTCGAACTCATACTCCTCTCGCCCGTAATTCCGAAAAGATATGGTCGGGAGACACAACATCTAAATCGAATGTCACAATAAAGTGGCAAAAGGTGTCCAAAGGTCCGTTCGGCAGCGGCTCCCTCGTAATCTTCGATTCATCTCTCGGTTGCCGAATGTCTTTCCCGACCCATTGATAGAATTCATCGATTGGTAACTGACGTTTAGATCTTCGATTTTATCCGCGGGCATGAGAGACAAGCTTTCCAAAGCTTTTGGAGTTCCAGGCGCTAATTTGTTGGCTTTAATCTTCTCGAGTCCCTCGACTCGCAACGCAAGAGCATCCCGCAGTTCTTTAGCAGCCTTGCATTCCCGAACCCCGCCAAGATAAGAATCACTAAGGGTGGTTAGTATAGCATTCCCGGCGACTCGATCTAGATTGTGAAGCTTCTTCTCTTCGGGAGTGAAGAGACTTCGTCTTTTGGGGATCTTCTTCCCGGGGCCACCATTCCTCCTCCTTGAGCTTGGTCCCGAGTCACGACACTATCAATCATAGGAACGATAGGTCCATCTTCAAGTACTTCACCATATCACATGGAGGGATGTCGATGAGCTTCCATCCCGACTCGCCATACTCCGTAGTTCTCCACCGAGAACATAGGTACCATCCTTATACCCGACATATCAGCCATGAAGAATAATGATATGAATGTAGAGTGATATGCAAAGTGAAAAATTCTTTCCCTCGGATCCGTTCGAATAGACTAGTCTCAAAGATAACAAGAGTCAAAGAACTCCCCGCTTCCGATACCAATTGTTGGTCCCGTGAGTGAGTTCAGGTGTAGAGGGGGGGTGAATACACCCGAATCCAAATTTCTCAACTTTCGAACACGAACACCCTATTCGGGAAGGTGCCGCATCGAATAGTTCAGCAGACTGCATAACCGTTCCCGAATCGTGTTAAAGGCTAAAAGAGTACCGACTCGACCGAGATCTCGCTAACCGACTAGGTCGAATTCAGGATCGGCCAGCAAGAGTTCGGTGTGCGGAATTGTGTAGTCCCAAATCGCTTTTAATAAGGAAAACGTTTTATGCAAGTCTCGGTTCAGTAGATAAGAAGTTCGGAATATCGAGACAAGCTTAAATCGATTTTAAATATGATGTTCAAGATGCACAAGAAAAACCAATGAAACAAGTAAGTAAACGACACGTATATTTTTAAAGTGGTTTGGATATCAACAATCCTACGTCCACTGTCCCGATAGATCGAGAGGCTATTTATTATATCGAGTTAGTCTCGGGCCACCTTGACACCGGACAAAGCCGTGGCTTGGGGATTATACTCGAGCAAGTCCCAAGCTTTACACTTCTAAGTGTTTGACAAACTTCTCCAACAATGAAGGAGTCCTTATACAATAAGGATTGGGTTCAAATGTGAACTCCTTCGTCTAAGCTGTGGATATAACAAGTGAGCTTAGGGTTAGAGGGATAAGGAACGAGAATGTGGCTATCTAGAGCGACGAACAGCTGAGGGTTTAGCTATAGGTTCATGTTAGTCGCTTAGATATTAGAAGCTTATGTCGGTTCAGCTTGGTTCCTTTTGAGCTGTATGTAGTCTTTCGCCGGAGATAACTCTGGTTGATTCTTGCGGAAGACTTAGTCGTTAATTTTGCTCGTTTCAATGCTCCGTGTGTTTCTTGCTTCTATATGTTCTTGGATAGTGGGTTTTTTTAATCTTGAATGATCCCTCTATTTATAGAGTGGAGAGAAGAATAGATCCGTTGGAGACGATCTTCTTCTTTTTCCCTCTTTTGCGGTAGCAAACGGCTCTTTTGGTGTAGGTAATAGCCGCTTTCCCACCTTTTTAGGTAAAAGGTTGATTGCAGCCTTTAGCAGTGAGAAGACACGTGTATGCTTGTCATTTGTCGAGGTAGATGTGGTGGTTGAGACAGTAACAAACTTCGAGGCAATTGAAGTTAACTTCTCTCTTCCTCGTACTTGACAACACCGATAGCTTATCAAAAGATTCGCACAGCTTCGAAGACTGCACGCCCGATGCCGAGTCCGATTTTGTATTCAATAGATAGACAACTGAGAAAGGTCTATCGAAAATCAGCTCCGAGTCCAAAGGAACTACTCCTCGCCGGAGTTCGGGCCTCAACCGACTCTCTCAATATATCGCTTCCCGCCGAGTCCAAAAGATTCACCGAGTCTTCTACACCGGTGCCGAGGCCGATGAGCTACCGAGCGCCTTGACCAGAAGCAGAGTGTCTACCGAGTCCGAAACCTCGTAGACAAATACGAATACAAAGGAATGGTTCACCAATCGGATAGGGTTTTGGGATCTTCAAATCTTCTCAAACGCCGTGAGCACGAGGCTACCGAGCGTGATTCAAGATAGAAGATAGAGTCATTTCCCACAAGTATGATCATGCTGAGGATTGAATCATCACCCAACAGTTATCCAATCCTGGAACTTTATCAGCATTTGAAGTCTGGCCTTCTGAGCAATGTTCACCAAGTCTGGATGACTTGTGATCTCTGGTATGGCCTCGATGATTTCTCGGGTGGCTCTGTTCAGAAGAGCTTCAGCCTCGTATCCGATTATCTCAGCTTCTGTGCTGGTCTCCATTTCATCCGAGTCAATGGGAGACATTGTCTTCTCAGTAGAAGGCATGCTGCTGAGTGGTGGAACGTCCAGTGGGGACTGAGAGATAGGAGTTGTCGGCTCAGGTTCTGTCCCCTATTCCACTGAGACTTCCTTCTCAGCAGAGTTTGTCTTCTCTTTTGAGTCAGTCTTCTCTTTCGAGCCAGCTCTCTCCACAGAGACTGTCTTCTTAGATGACTCAGAATCATCTCTCAGTCAGAATGGAGGGATGATCACAGCTTGTTCAGAAGACTTCTTCTGTTTCTTTTGGGGTGTCTTCTGAGGGGTCTTTTAAGGAGTAGACCCGGTTGTGGGAGTTGTAGTCTTTCTCTCCCCCTTCCTCACTTTAGCAGGCCCTGCCCCAATCTGCTAAAGGGCTGTTGCTTTGCTGTGAAAGCGGATCTTCTTAGGATTGAAGTAACCCTTGTCCGCGTACGTTATATGGTCTGAACCACATAAGTCTTCTATCATTATGGTCAGCTTCATCCCATATAACAACTTTCCCTTGACACTTAAGCTATATGTCGACTTGTCAAATTTTGCAGCCTGTGTCTGGAATTCTCTGAGGAAGAATTGCGTCCAGTTCACCTTAGCTCTATCGTATATTGCCATCATCATCTGGAGCTTTGGCTTGGACACCTGATCAAATGAGCCAACTTGGCTTGTCAGGATTTATGTTACGATGTAGGCTAGGGCACGATACTGAGGCAGCATCGAGTTCTTGGGGAACGCCGCTCTGAAGAATGTTGGCTGCCCACATAATATCTCCAGATACTCATCGATCATATCGTCTTTGTACCCTGCCACACTTATCCCACTGTTAGGTAGCTTGAAGCTTCTATGAAGAGCTTGTTTGATGGACATCTTCTTCATCTCTTCATCAGCTCTGGTGGGGTCAGCCACGTGATGGATAATAAACCTACCAACGATATCGCCATCAACTGCTTTTGAGTTCAGATACAACTCGATATCTCGCTGTGGGAGGAAGAATGTCGGGCTTCCTCGACAAGAACGCTTTAAGTGCTGGGATGCCCCGAGCGCATCGAAGATCTCGACCATAATGTATAGATCACACGTGTCGAACTCCATGTGGGTTCACATTATACCCGGTCCTTCTCTAAGATTTCAATCATGTTCACTGGAGAAGTGACTGAAATATTTGTTTGTGCCATATCTGAATCTGCAAAATTCAGTATCAGTATTGAATCATATATAACATGTAACCATAGAATAGTGAATAAGCGTAAAAATCTATCATAATAGTCTTTGATGAAGATGAATGCAGTTTGCAAGTAGAAAATATTAATTTAAGAGGGTTTAGGGTTTTAGCGCAGAGTGAAAATGGCGGGTTATAGTACTTAAACGTTGATATATATGAAAGTGAAGATGAATAGTTCTTGATCAACGGTTTAGTTTAAATCCTGCTTTATGAGATGGACGGTCTGGATTTGATTTTATAAAAAGTAATGATCAATATAGCGGAACTAAGTCAAAATACAGTTGTATACAGCCAAAAAAGTAAGTTGACATGACATGCATTTAATGCAAAGCAGAGTTCAACAATCTTAGCATAAAATGTCGGGCATTTAATGAAACCGTTTATAATAAATGATATTTTCTAAGGCATTGAATACGATGCTGAATCTAAATCATGACAGCATTAAATACTAGGTTGACTATTGAAAAGAGATACGCAAACCTGTCAGTTGAACATCGTAGTCAGCTGATACCTCGTTTAGTTGGTTGATGAATCTCTGTGTACTGAATAAGTTTAGTACTGAGAATGAACATTCCCCCTTGCTCAATGCTCCTCTCTTGAATCCACTTACTAATTTGAGTCAGTAGGGTCCAGCAGACCTAGCTCTACTGAAAGTTCTCTGAATCTGGCTTCAGCTAGAAGCTTGGTCAGAATATCGGCCCTTTGATGGTCAGTATGGATCTTCTCCATTATGATATCCTTCTTTTCGACATGATCATGAATAAAGTGGTGTCTGATGTCCACGTGCTTACATCTAGTATGAAGAAAAGGATTCTGAGTTATTGCAATGGCACTGGAGCCATCGCAGAAGATCGGCACTTCATTCTGAATGACGTTATAGTCACGTAGCTGCTGTCTCAGCCAAAGGATTTGGGCACAGCAACTTCCGACAGCCATGTATTCAGCTTCAGTAGTTGACGTCACTATTGAATGCTGTTTCTTTGAGAAACATGAGATTAGCTTACTGCCGAGGAACTGACAAGTTCCCGAAGTTGATTTTCGGTCAATCATGCAACCTGCACAGTCAGCATCAGAATAACCAGCTAGTTCAATATTATCGTCTGTTCCTCTAAGATAGCGGAGAATCTTCTTTGCTGAGTCCTTGTGGCTCTGCTTAGGATTCGCCTGAAATCGAGCGCAGACACCTACAACATAAGTTCTGTCAGGTCTAGTAGTAGTTAGATATAATAAAAAACCAATAATTACACGAAACTAAGTGTGGTCTACTGATACTCCCTCTTTATCAAGATCGATTTTCATGTTCGTGTTCATCGGGATCTTGATTGGTTTGCCGGATGTACAACCGAAATTCTTTGTGAGGTCTCGAGTGTATTTGCCTTGATTGATGAACGTTCCCTTCTCTGATTGTTTGACTTGAAATCCAAGAAAATAATTCATCTCTCCCATCATAGACATCTCGAATTTATCCTTCATCATCTTCACAAACTGTTGACACATAATGACATTCTTCGATCCAAATATGATGTCATCTACGTAGATCTGCACGAGTAAGATGCCGTCGTCTGGATGAATGCTGAATAGTGTGCGGTCTACTGTACCTTTCTGAAAACCTTTATGAAGAAGAAACTCAGATAGGGTATCGTACCAAGCCCTGGGTGCTTGTTTTAACATGTACAGAGCCTTTCTGAGTCTATACACTTGATGTCCCTGCTGAAAGCCGGGAGGCTGTTCTACATAGACTTCTTCTTTGTGCACGCCGTTCAGGAACGCTAACTTCAAATCCATCTGATAAACTCTGAAGTGTTGATGTGTTGCGTAGGCGAGGAATAGTCTGATTGCCTCCAATCTTGCAACTAGATCGAATGTTTCGTCGAAATCTATCCCTTCGGCTTGACAGTAGCCTTTTCCCACGAGTCTAGATTTGTTCCTTACTATGACGTTGTTTTCATCTCGCTTGTTTTTGAAGACCCATTTAGTTCTGATCACATGTTGATGTCGGGGTCTGTCAACAAGTTCCCATACATCATTCCTTGTGAACTGATTCAACTCCTCTTGCATAGCAATGATCCAATCAACATCCTTAAGTGCGTCCTCAACTGACTGAGGTTCTTATGTAGACAAGAAGCAGGAATATGAAGCACTCTCTCCCTGATAGAATCTGGATCTTGTCTTTACACTTGTTGTACGATCTACAATAAAAAGGTCTGAAGTGTGAGCGTCCAGCCACGATCGACGATGTTTTAACTCTTCATCTGGAATTTCTTCAACATAGATAGTAGGTGAGTTAGGCATTTCATTTGTACTATTCTGAGATTGAAGCAATTCATTTACAAGAGTTGGGCTCCATCGAGTCACTGTGTTCGTGGGCATTCACTCAAGAACTTCATTTGTTCCCCCCGAATTGTTATTCTCGTAGAGGTCTCGCTACCACTGGGGTTTCTTCATCGGCCTTAGTTACCTAGGATTGATTCCTGCTCAGTAGAATCAACTGCTCAGCCTACATTTATCGCCGGGCCGTGATTCAAGCAGTCTTGTCTTCATTTTCCTCTTCTCGAATCATTATCCCAACACAAACTGGATCTTTTCAACATTATCTTTGTGCTCAAATCCCGTAGTCAAGCATCGATGTCCTCGATTTTAAATTTGAGTTTCTGCTCTTGTCTTCAGTAGCAAACTCATTAAAAACCACATGAGGGCTTTCCTCCACGCAAAGGGCCCGGTAGTTAAAAATTCTAAAGGCTTTGCTGACCCGGGAGTATCCTAAGAAGACTCCCCGGTCCGACTTTCTATCAAAAGTCTTTAACTGATCCTTTCCATTATTGTGGATAAAACACGAACACCCAAAAAATATGGAAATAAGAGAAGAAAGGCTTCTTGCCGTTCCATAATTCGTATGGGTGTCTTCTCGATGTTGCTTCGTCGCCAGTAATTTGTCTCCGAGTGTAAGATGCAGACGCGTTGCTTCGCCCGCAATTTAGATGGGAGTCCCGAGTCCCGCGAGCAGGTGGTTCTTGCCGCTTCTTTGAAAGTGTTCTCGTTCTTTCTCTCAAAGAATCACATTTTGTTGAGGCGTGCGTGCAAACGTATGTCTCATGCTCTATGCCTTTAGTTTTGCAGAACTCTTCCACCATCGAATTCAGGAACTTAGTTCCTCTGTCTGAACGAATCTTTTTGATTTCGGTGTTCTTCTCGACACTTAGCCTTTTCGTAAGCGCTGCACAACCTCGTTTTTGACATCGACTTGTCGGCAATGAATATAACCCATGTGTAGCGAGTAGTCATCAATGACCACTAAAGCATACTTCTTGCCTCTGATCGTCACAGGAGAGACTAGGCCGAACAAATCCATGTGCAGGAGCTGAAAGATTCCATCCGTGGAAGGTGATGGAACTGGTGGATTTTGCTTCTTTGTTTGCTTTCCCTTCAGACATGCCTCGCACTGAGTGTCTTTACTGAAAACTTCATTCGACAGTCCTTTACTAGAGCGTTTCTAGCTACCTTGTTGAGCGTCTTGAAGTTGAGATGGCTGAGTCTTCTGTGCCAGAGCCACCCCGTTCTGTTATCGTTCTTCGCCAGCAAGCATGCTTTAGGTTCTGCTGATTTCCAATCACCTATGTATATGCTCTTTTTGCGCGAACCTGATAACACTGTTTTCCCTGTAGATTTGTCAATGACATCACAGAAACCAGCATAAAAATCCCTCTATTCGAGTTATCACAAAATTGACTAACAGAGAGAAGATTATGTTGAAGTCCTTCAACAAATGATACTCTTGGAACTGTGGCGGTTCTAATGCTGAGTGTTCTATAGCCTCTGGTATAGCCTTTTGCATTATCTCCGAACTCGATTCTGGGTCCTTCTTAAGTAGTATAATTCTTCAGTAGGCTCCTCTGGTACGTCATGTGTCTTGAGCATCTGTTGTACACGTACCAACGATCCTTGTGCACCTGCAAAACAGAATTATATTCAGGTACCCTTTATTTTTGATTTTGGGTCCTTAGATGTTAGTTTTGGAAAACCCAAATTTGTCTTACGACCCTGGTGGTCTCAGACAGTTTCTTCCCATTGTGATCAACATACTTAACCACTGGACTGGTTGCTGTTGACTTATGAGGCTTTACTGGTTCAGGAGTCCTGATCTTCTGAGGTGGTGGATTGTTGACCTTAGCCTTCTGAACGGCTTTATTCTTCTTCTTCTGACTCTTGGATCCTCTTCGACTATAGGGATCATAATAATATGACCCATATCGAGCCGGGATGTGTCACCGCGGAGGTCCTTACCGAGCCCATTTGATTCTCGATGGTTCCCCTTCGACCGAACCGGTGTGATTTTGAGCTAATCTTCTTGTCAAATTTCGATAGTTCGAATGAGGTGCCTTCATCTTTTGTTTATTCTTTGCTAAGGGGTTCAAGATTTCAAAGATTGATTGTCTCCCCTTGAACAAACCTATCACCCACCGATTCTCTAAGCGTATGGGGCCGATGAGGAGGCTCCATGGCCGAACCCGAGTCCCTCCTTGCAGCTTTTTAAGGCTTGTTGTTGGCTAGCATCGCCTCAAGCTTTTTCTCGGTCCCATGTACCGCCCTCGTCATCAATGTTCCTCCGCACATCGCCACTCTCTTTGAGATTTTCATGCTCTGGGCCCGAAGTCCCGAGAACTTCGCTCGAAGAGACTCCGCCCAAGCATCCTTCTAGGTTAATTAAGTCCTTGGTCCGTACTGAGATCAGATCTTTTTATGCTGAGACTTGGCCATAAGAGAGTTAATCTCCTCCCTGAGTCTCAAAATAAGTCCTTCCGACTCGCAGCAACCGCACTCTCCCGAGAAAGTCTCTCGATTCTCCACTTTCGTGGTATCCAACTCCTTAAGAGTCTTACTGAGCTGCAGGCTCATCTGAATCTGCCTGTCTAGTATTTCTTCGTAGGCGATCGAGACGTCCAGATTCTCATCTGCACCTAAAATAGTATCTTGTGTGCAGTGTGAAGAAGAATTAAATGGTGCGTGAGAGTTTACCTCATCCTCTTCTCCCCGCCATTAGACACTTTTCAAGCATCTTCTTCAAGCTCTAGTGGCCATAAATGTCGCTTCATCGTCCGATGAATCCATGAAGGAATCGACTTCATCTCGAGTCGCGTCCGAGAGTTCACCGCAATGTAGGCTTGTCGCTTATTGATGAACTTATCCCTTCGAGCTTTTCGTGATGCTCTTTCACCGCACCGAGCTCGGTGACACCATATTGGTAGTGCCCTAGCTTCTGCGCTTGTAGCAGGAGGTGATTCTCGCCTTCTTTGCTTTCGCTTTGACCGTGCCGAATCCACCTATTTCCCGCAATCGAAGCACGCGGTTCAGAGTGCGCTTAGGGTGAGTATTCGTACTTACTCTTCGAGTCCCTCGACGACTCGGGAAAGCTTTCTCGCGCCGCTCCTTTTCCTTTTGATAATTGATGGCAAGCAAAGCCGCATATCTCTTGTTAAGCTTCCTTCTTGTAGATCGCCGGTTGAAGGCTCGCCTTCGCTAGATGCGGGAACCGGCCGTGGCCGACCGACGCTTTAAAGGCATGGTCAATTTGAGTGTCGCCTTCAGCCGCCGCTTCCTTTGTGGTAGACCGAACTCGAACTCCTCATCTTTTAATTCTGAAAATATATGATCAGGAGAAACAATATCAAGATCAGAATGTCTAAGCAAAGTAGCAAAGGGAGTCCAATGTCCGTCTGGCAGTACTCTCAAGATTTTGAGATTCATCTCTCGGTTGGAGAACATCTTTCCCATCCCATTGATAGTGTTCATCAGATTCGTAAATCTAACGTTGAGATCTTTAATCATGTCGCCAGGCATGAGAGACAGTCTCTCCAGCTTATGGATTTTCATAGCTAACTTGTTAGCCTTAATCTTCTGAGTCCCCCAACTCAGTAGCGCCAGAGCATCCCAGAGTTCCTTGGCGGACTTGCAGTCCTGAACTCTTCCGAGATAAGATTCGCTCTGGGTGGTTACTATGGCATTCCCGGCAACCCTGGCCAAGATTGTGAAGCTTCTTCTCTTCTGTGAGTGAAGAGTCTTCTCGTCTTTTCGAAAATTCTTCCCTGGCCACCATTCCTCCTCCTTGGGCCGGATCACGGACTTTGACACTATCGATCACGGGTACGATAGGTCCGTCTTCTAAGACCTCTGTTATGCTGTCGTGGAGGGAAGTCAGATGAGCTTCCATTTTGAGTTGCCATACCCCGTAGTTCTCTATTGAGAACGCGGGTACCATCCCGATTCCCGACATATCGACATTTTAAAAAAATGATATGAATGAAGAATGATATGAAGTGAAAACGCTGTTCGGATCCGCTCAAGTGTACCAGCTTTCGTATAACAAGAGTCTTAGAGAACTACTTCTCGCATACTAATTGTTGGTCCCAAGATAAACGCTCAGTGTAGAGGAGGGGGGTGAATACACCCGAAAACTTTCTCAACTTAAAACGCGAATGCACCCTATTCGAGAGAGCGCATTTGCTAAACAAGTTCAAGCAGACCATTCAAGCTATTCTCGGATCGCGTGGACAGAGTGATCGACTATACCGAGGCTCGTTAGCCGACCGATGTCGAATCCGCACTGCGTCAGCAAGAGTTTAGTAGAAAGTGCGGAAATGTGTAAGCCCGATTAAGCCGAGTTTGAAAACATTTTTATTAAAACCGCTTTCAAGAGGTTAGTGCATTCAGCTTAAGCTTTGCTGAAACTCCGTTGAATGATTTGGTAAAGCATTTTTCAGTATGAACAGTAAAATCAATGCAACAGTAAAAATAGAACACAACGATTTTAAAGTGGTTCGGATATCAAACAATCCTACGTCTACCGTCCCGAAAAGATCGTGGGGCTATTTTATTATATCGAAGTTAGTCTCGCCGGCTTGTGCACCGGACAAACACTCGGCCTTGAGGATTATATCGAGCAAGTCCCTGCCACAAGGATCAAACTCAAGTGTTTGACAAAACTCTCCAACAATGAAGGAGTTCTTAACAATAAGAACAGCCCAAGAATGAACTCCTTCGGGGTCTAAGCTATGGATATACTCAGTGGAGCTTAGGTTAGATGGAAGGGAACAAGAAGGTCGCTTCTAGACTGACGAACAATGAGGAATAACTCTCTGGGTTCGTGTTCGATCACTTGGATACTAGAGGCTTTTGATTCTAATCGCCTTGGTTCCCTGAGCAAAGATGTCGCCTCGCTTGAAGTGTTTCCTCAAGTTCTTGCGGAAAGCTTTGAGTTCTGTAAGTATATTGCTCGTAATCGCTCGTTCGTGTTCTTGGTGGTGTCGTGCGGTTTGATTTTCCCTCAATTTATGAGGTAAGCCATGAATAGATCGCTGGAGACGAACGATCCACATGTCACCTCTTGGGTAGCTAACGACTCTTTTAAGGAATCTTGCGTAGTCTTTTCCTCCATTTATGGAAAGGGGTTGACTTTCACTTTTACTTGAACTTTGGACAATCGGCCGCTCGTCATTGGTCGAGGTGTAGAAAGTAGTTGAGACAAAGAGACTTCTAGGCAGTATACCGAAGACGACTTCTCCGATTACCGCTGCATTGACTCTAACATAAGATCATTTGACAATCAAGAAGACCCGCAAAGCCGTTGTGAGTCCGACTTCGGGTTCAGTAGTATACCCCCGCCGAGTCCAATTCTACCGAACGTCAACTCGAAGTTCAGTGAACCGCTCCCGCCGAGTCCAGCTCTACCGACTCCTTTCGCATGCCGCTTCCCGCCGAGTCCAACACTACCGATTCTCGAACACCTCTCGCATGCCGCTCCCGTTGAGTGCAAAGCACCACCGAGTCCTCACTCCACGGTACTACGGCGGATATTCTACCAAGGATTAGCGCATGTAACTCCGAGCCCGAACCATGCCGAAGGAATGTCTACCGAGTCCGAAACTCTCGTGAGACTAAGGCATAACTATTACAAATGTAAAAGGTTCACCAATCTAATTAGTGGTTTTGGGATCAACGAAATCTTCTAAGAAACTAATAAGTCTACCGCCGAATCACATCCCAACAAAGAGGCAAGATTCAGTAAACTTTACTAATTTTCATGCTATTATCGGTTCTTTATTATAGCTAACAGCCAGCAAACCTGATATAATTTATGTTGTAGGTGTATGCGTGAGATTTCAAACGAATCCCAAACGGAGCCACTTAGACTCAGCGAATTAAATTCTTCGTTATCTAAAGGTAACACCTGTTGTTGGATTATGGTATCCCGCCGATGATAATCTTGAACTAACCGGTTATTTTGATGCCGATTATGCAGATGTTGAATCCACAAGAAATCAACCTTAGGAACTCGTCGGGCCTCTGCCAGCAAGCTAATGTTTTCGCTCTCCAAGAAACAACATTCAAGGGCTACGCCTACTACCGAGCCTGAATATACGGCCGCCGGAAGCATTTGCAAGGCCCGCATAGTATGGCTCGCATAACAAGCCTAAGAGACTACGACATTCATCAAGTTGAAGTACCTATCTCATCGCGATAAAGACTAGCGCAATCGCTATCACGCGTAACCTCGTTTCTACATATACGATGCAAGCACGCGGACACAAGGCATCACTTAATTAGAGATCATGTCCCGTAAGAAAGATATCGAATGGAAAAGATCCACACCGATAAGCAACGAGGTGATATCCCGACCAAACCTCTAGCCGAGACCGATTCAACGATCTCTCGCAGAACTAGGTCTACCGGATCTTACCGATTTCAGCAAGACGATCCATGTGGTACCGAGTGAGGGGGGAACAAACTCTCGCATTGCTAAAATACTCAAATGGCATCAACACGGACTTAGTTGACTACTATGTTCACCGACAAAGTTAAGAGTATTTATTTAAGCATTTGGTGATCAAGCACGACATAACATTTATTTCCCGCCATTAATGTTCATCGTACTTCATTAAGCATGTCTTTCTCATTTAACGCACGACATTCTATATGGCCGACCGCGGCGCATTAAATGCATGTTATTTCGACCTTTTCTATTTGGTGATTGAGATAAGTAGGTGAGATTATAGGGCGGCACAAGAATCATAACCTATTATAATATTTAATCTCGAGCCGCCCACCTCTTTAAAACTAATTTATCTCGCCACATAAAGAAAAACTGCTCATATTCGCCTCATATATATCTTTGTGTGTATCTCCAAACTTAATCATATTTCACCATTAACGATTGAATTGTGCTCTCCATACTTACCTCGCTAAGAAATCTACCACATTCAAGCACATTTCCTTCGGTAATTATTTTTCTAAACCGCATCTCGATACTAACTTATTCTATTTTCAAGTGATAATGCTTGTTTTGCGTATTCTCGTTTTATACATTTCTACGGCATATTTCCCTTAGAAAGTCGTGGTGCTTCCGCCTCGATATGGAGGACATCATAAACAGCAAGAGGGTTTTGTTTGAACCTTTTCGCCTTCCGGCCCCGCAGAGTAGAGTGCATGGACAAGAATTTCGGACCGCTTCGGGCCATCCTGGCCTCGAGTCCGTTCGACCACCGTGAGCCCCCATTTACCGCTTTCCAAGGCAAAGTTGTTGAGTTCTTCCTCAACATCCACGAGGGAGAAGATCACCAAGACGTTTCTTGTTTCAGTTTCAAGCATGAAACGAGTGACAAAGGTTGGGTGGAGGATATTGCCGAGCTCAATATAGTTGACTGCCTCCAATGCAGTTTTCATCTCCCCAACACTGGATTATCTTCGATAGGGTACAAAGTGTCCTCAATCAACAAGTACCAATCGATGTTTAGCGGTAAGAAAGACATAATATCCAAAGCAACATTTCCCAAAAATCAGCTGCTCCCTGAATATCGAGGACTGGCGTACATCGTCAACCACATCCTCACAAGTTCAGCCGAATCCTATGATCAACTGAGTAGGATCGGACTCCGCATTATGATATCCATAGTTGATGGTGTTCAGTGAATCGGACCGAATTCTTCCCTCTCAGAATCAAGGCTCTGATCGAGAAGTTTGTCTCTCGGAGAAGACAAAAACTTCTACGCACCCGATCCCGAAGTGCAAGCTATTATATGAGACCAAGGTGACGATCCTGATCGAAGATCACTGCCTAGGGAACGTGGGATTTGCTGACATGCATTTCTTCGACAAGAAGAATGTCAAGTTTGCCACTACAGCAACTGCAGAGAAATTTATTGGTCGGGGACTACATGATAAACTTCCCATGCTAATTTCTCAGGCTCCTCAGCAACTTTAGCAGAAGAAGAGAAAGACGTTGAAGAAGCCTACAGTTCCTGAAGTGCCTCAAGAGCCTATCTTTGTTGAGGATTCAGGGTCAGGAAAAGAATATGTGACCCTGAAAGAAAAAGTCAAGCAGATTCTTGATGAGGAGATTCAGTCGGAGCCCCCAACTGAAATAGAAATTCCACATGGTGACTCCTCATCTTCTCTCCCTGCCTTAGTTTTGCTGGCTCAGAGCAGAGCTACTGAGGAGATCGCGGACGAAATTCCCAAGATCTTGGATCATTCAGATCTCGTGGACATAGCCATCCGGGCTAGGGTGCAGATGCGTCTGAGATTCCTGGATTAGGATCTGCTGGAAGAGAAGCTCCGCCTAAGGACTGTCTCTGAATTGGCAAGAGAAGAGCAGACCTTCGAGAGGAGATTAGCTATGGCGAGCCGGCTGACATAGCCTCCACGGAGGATCTTAGTGGCCGCCCGCTAATGCTCTTAAGTCTCGAAGGGGCACCGATTGAGACCGCTCAGCCCCAGACTCAGTCTGACTCCCACCGCTACAACCCACCCAAGGATGTAGACCAGGAATGATCTACTGAGGGACAATCTCCCAGGGACGACTCGCCGTCACCTCCTTCTGAATCAGGCGCAGTCATCCCTACGCCATCCAAGACTGAGCCGAAGAAATAATCCAGATACCAGGCTGCTGAGATCAAGGATCTCAAAGTGGCATCCATTAATAAGGTTATCAAACGCCAAGGTCACAAGAACCGTCTCCTCGAGGAAGACGTAAACAACAAATGGAGCCAATTCACAGAGGCTCAGACCAAGGAGTTAGGTACATTATTTGCTGAAATACAGAGGATCAGCACCCCCACTGAAGTCAATCCTGAAGCGATCCTCAAACAGGAACTTAAAGCTCAAAGGATCGATTTGAGTACTTAGTTTCGGATCATTCCCGCAAAACCAGCCAAGATTTCCTCTCGTGGGATGGCCGCATCGGATTGGGTCCTTAAGACAAGTAGAGGAGCGTAATAAGCTCGCTACCGAGAGTGTGGCTAAGTCACTCGTAGAGGAAACACGCTACATGCTCGCGCATAAAAAAGGAAGCGATTGAATCGTTGAGACATACATCAAGAGAATAGAAGCATCGAAGCCGCCCCATCAAGGCCATAAATCAAGAGCATAACCGGAGACGGACTCATGTACGCATGTACAACGGGTGATGTTGCAACCTCCCTCGAGTATATTAAAACATGAATTGAGGAGCTGAACAAGAAGGTGACTGCCCTGGCAACTGTAATTGATGATGCCAAAAAGGGGAAAGTAGTAGACCTAGTCAACTACTGACCCTCTTAAAATCTGAAGAGGTAGGTCCCTCAGCTGCAGCAGCAAGTCAGGGGGAAATAACAGAAGGAAAGAGAAAGATGCTGAAGGCTCAGGAGAGCCTGCTGAAGATGCAGTTGCTGATGTGACTCAGTATCTGGAAGCTCTACCTGAAGAAGAACAAGAAGAGCCACAACCAAAGTCAGCAGCAGCTAAAGCCAAAGGCAAAGGCAAAACTCCAACCGCTCCCTCTCCCCCTCCTCCTAAAAAGCTCAAATTCAAAACGCGCAAAGAGAAGATAGTGTATGATGAACAGCTCGCGCGTGAGCTAGATAAAGAAGATACCCAGAAGGCAAAAGCCAAGAAAGGCGTACTGATCCATACTCTAGTTCCTACCCGAACTAGATCAGTACAACCCAAGCAAATTAGGTCAGCGGCAAAGACTTCGACAATTTCCAAACAAGTTGAGAAGCCAAAGCCTGCATCTCCCAAATCCAAATCAGCAGAGGCCAGCGACTCAGACGTACAGTTTATCACCACTATTGAATTGTCGAAGAGACAAGAAGCTGAAATGAAAGAACTGTGGGATAGCTGTGAGCGAGGATTAGACAGAACAACTAAGGCCAGACAAATCAGAGAAATGAGAGAGCGGATACATCTTGCTGATCTCAAGGCACTCAGGCTAAGGACTGAGAAGGAAGCTCGTGAGAGATTTCTTGAGAAGGACAGGAGCATCCCTACCACTTGAAAGTATTTTAGAAGAAGGGAGCCTGTCAATAAGGTGAAAAGGACAATTTTCAAGAGGACTGACGAATGGGTACCATACAAGATCAACCAGAGATGGGAGCAGATCAACTGGATTTTATCAAGAGATTCTATGTCTGGAAGATTCTGAATGAGGAAGCTGCGTATATTCAACATACGGCATTGATCTTCCGGAGAAGAAGTCTGCTGATGTCAAAGCTCGGATGCAACTCTTCAAGAAGAAGTCCAGCTGACTGTCTCCTTACTTTTCTAGGCTTTAGAATAGAATTTCATGTAATTGGACACTTCTTCTCTCATATATGACATCTTTTCTGTTGGCCTTCGACAACTAATCATTGTCATTTGGTGTGCATTTTCTTTCAGCATTTTCTTTTAGCTCACACTTATATCTACTTATATGTTTCTCTGTGCTTAATTGCTTAGAACTTCTTAAGAGAAACTGATTTTTCCATGCTATAAGGGAAATTAATTATAGGAGGAAAGTAGTTTAAGTATGATAGGGGGAAAATATTTCTCTGTTTGGGGGAAATTGTGTTATGTGTGTTGATTAGATAACCAGCCTGATAATACTGTTAACACAATAATGCTATGATAATTCAGCATGTGACATTGCTCTATAAGTTATGTTATTGCTCTGATAGTTCTCTTTAATGAGAAATTAAGCATACCTGACAATTATTTGTCAAGTTGACATTGTTGCTCTGATACTATGCCTTGTTAATTCTTGTAATATTTCTTTAGTATAATCAGTAGCTGTAGTTGTTGTAAAAAGTTTTGGCATCATCAAATAGGGGGAAATTGTTGGGATGCGTTTATATGATAAGATTTGAAGATCCCAAAACCCCTAGCTGAATGATGAACCTTCGATATTGTAAAAGCTTAGTTAGAGTTCAGTTGTTAGAATTCAGTAGGCTAAAGTTCAATAGTTGTGGATTCAGTAGAAGACTCTGCACTCAGCTGAAGAACTCAGTATCGAGGAAGTCACTTGGTCTGTCAATCACCAACTGAATCTGCAAAGGAAATCGAGCCAAGAACTTAAGTGTTCGGACGAATGTCGATACAGACAATCGTGCAAATCGGCCCCGAGGATTCAGAGGAAGTCAACTCATTGTACTTTGATTTTGAACAAGCCTCATCAACTCACATGTAACTCGACCAATAAGGAGCCGACGATGCCTTACCTGCTCTGCCATAAAGCTGCTCCTATCCCGAAAAAGAGGAAATCTCAAAAGTGCCTCTACTCAACGCTTAAATTACATATGGTCGTTTTTCTTGTCTTATTCGACACATGGCTAGACCCAATCCAACGGATCTATTCACAAATTGAAGACTATAAATAGAGAAGTGTCTTCATGCAGAAAGAACACAACACCGGGAACCAAAGTGAACAAGCTCAAACCTCTAGCGAACTTACAAGCGACTTTCATGCGAATAACTTACCCATAGAATTATATATCTTCTTAGTTCTTCCTTCTAGAGAATTATTGTTCCCTTTCTCTACCTAAGCGTGCGTATTGTAAAATCAATAGCTTAGAACCTCGAAGGAGTTCATATCTTTTGAACTGTTCTTATTTGTAAGAACTCCTTCACAGTTGGAGAATCTCTAACCTTAAAGGTTAAGAAGTGTAAAGTCACTACGACTATAAATAGAATTTGTCCTGTGCACAGATAACTGAGACTTGCTCAGTATAAGCAAACAAGTTTTGAATCTGTCCCGTGAACAGATCACTGAGACTTGCTCAGTATAAATAATACAAGTTCTCCTGCTTAGTTCAGGATTGTGGATGTAGGACCCTGTGTGTCCGAACCACTTTAAAAATCGTTGTGTTGATTTTTACTATTTTATTGATATAACTGTCCATTCAGCACTCAAATGAGTTTTAATCATCTTGCATAAATTTCAACTAAGACGCATATTTAAAAAGGGCCTACACTTCCGCACACAACTCTTGTACTAAACTACTGTTCACCGACATAAGTCAGTAGGACCGTACTTAGTAGAAGATCTTTCAGCCCACGCGATCGAGAAAGTATATCTGGCCAACTGACTAGTTCAATAGCAATCTTCAGCTAAAGCTGACTTTCGCGTTCTGAGTTTGAAATTGAATTCAGGTGTATTCACCCCCCCCCATACCTGAACCGCGTCTTGAGTGTATTTAGTTTGGTTGATGAACGTTCCCTTCGCAGATTGCTTTACTTGAAAACCAAGGAAATAGTTCATCTCTCCCATCATTGACATCTCAAACTTATCCTTCATCATCTTCTCGAATAGTTGACACATGGTCATGTTTTTAGAACAAAAGATGATGTTGTCGCACCAGTAGAATGTCATCTGCTGACTTGATGCCGAACATAGTGCGATCTACTGTCCCCTTTTGAAAACCTTTCAGAAAGTCTGATAGGGTATCGTACCAAGCCCTGAGTGCTTGTTTTGACTCGTACAAAACTTTTTTGAGTCAGTAAACCTGATGTCCCTGCTGAAAGCCGGACGGTTGTTCACGTAAACTTCTTCCTTCAGTACGTCGTTTAGAAAAGCTGACTTTATATCCATCTGATATACTTTAAATCCTTGATGCATTATGTATGCTAAGAATAGATGAATGGCTTCCAATCTTGCGACTGGAGCAAACGTTTCATCAAAGTCAATTCCTTCTGCTTGACAATATCCCTTGGCAACTATTCAAGCTTTGTCTCTTACTATGACGTTGTTTTCATCGCGCTTGTTCTTGAAGACCCATTTTGTGCCTATGACGTGCTGATGTCTTGCTCTATTAACAAGCTCTAGAACTCGTTTCTAATGAACTAGTTCAGCTCCTCTTGCATTGCAATGATCTAATCAGCTTCATTTAGTGCCTCCTCTATCGACTGAGGTTCTTGAGTAGACAAGAAACGGGAGTATAAAGCGCTTTGTCCTTGACAGAATCTGGATCTTGTCTTTACACTTGCCGTCAAGGATCTCCAATGATGAGATCATAAGAGTGAGCAGCTAGCCATGATCGTCTTTGCCTCGGTCTCATCTTCTCGAAATTACTTCGTACAAGCCAAGTAGGGAGTATCGGCATTTCAAGCAGTAATCGTGTTCGCGACTTAAGCAATTCAATAAGAAGGTTATGATCTACTGAGTTCACAGGTTCAGGGGCATTTTACTCTGCAACATCATTCATTCCCCCTGAATTGCTATTCTCAGTAGAGGTCTCAGTTACCAATAGAGCTTCCTTATCGACCGGGGTTACCTGAGGTTGATTCTGTTCAGTAGAATCAATCAGATCAACTACATTGCTTGTGGGATGGGTCTACACTTCTTCTTTATCTGACTCATCATCCTAACAATGCTGGATCCTTTTAGTTTCATCATTTAGCTTGAGATCCTGTAGCTGGCTGCTGATATCTTCAGTTTTTGACTTTTCACTCGATTTCCTATCCTCAGTAACAAACTCGTTAAATACCACATGAGGGCTTTCCTCCATGCAATGGGCCCGGTAGTTAAAGACCCTGAAGGCTTTACTGACCTTGGAGTATCCTAAGAACACTCCTTGATCAGACTTGCTATCAAAAACCTTTAACTGATTGTTTCCATTATTGTGGATAAAGCAAGGATAAGCAAAGATATGGAAATGAAAAATAGAAGTCTCCCTTTCCATAGTTCATATGGTGTCTTCATGTGCTGCTTTTTCAGTAGTGAGCGGTTCTGAGTATAACAGGCGGTGTCAGTAGTATCAGCCCAAAACTTCGAGGGTAATCCAGAGTCTGCTAGGAATGTTCTTGCTGCTGCTTTTAATGTTCTATTCTTCTCGTTCGGCAAAAAGACCGTTCTGCCGAGGTGTGTAAGTCGTTGAACTCGTATTGAAATCCCTCGCAGCGCAAGCACTCCTTGATGATCGAGTTGAGAAATTCAGTGCCTCGATCTGAGCATATCATCTGAATCTTGATATCCTTTTCACACTGAGTTTCTTCAGCAATGTAGGTAGCTCAGTTTTGACATTAGATTTGTTGGCTATGAAGATGACCCACGTATATCTGAATAATCGTCAATAACAACGAGGGCATACTTCTTGCGTCTTATAATCACTGGAGTGACTGGCCCAAATAAGTCCATGTACAGCAGCTGAAGGATTCCATCAGTAGAAGGTGACGGAATAGGTGGATTGCTTGACTTTCTCTGCTTTCTCTTCCTGCATGCCTCATAATTTCTATCTCAATTGAATACTTCGTTGGGCAATCCTCTGACTTTTGAGTTCCTTGCCAGCTTGTTGATTGCCTTGGAATTCAGATGACTGAGTCTCTTATGCCACAACCATCCCGTTTTGTCACTTGACTTCGTCTGAGCAAGCAAGCAGGCTTCAGGTTCGGCTGTGCTCCAGTTTGCAACATAGATATTCTTTCTCCGCGAACTTGATGACACTATTTTCCCTGCAGATTTATCAAGAACATCACAAAAACCAGTGTCAAAGGTAACTCTATTAAGGTTATCACAGAATTTACTGACATAAAGGAGATTATGTTAAAGTCCTTCAACATAAGTTACTCTTTGAACTGAAGCAGTCCCAATATTCAGCGTTCCATATCCCTTTGTGTAGCCTTTTGAGTTGTCACCTATGTTGCACGGACACTCCAAAAAGGTCCGCCGTACTATGTCGGACACGTGTCGGACACGGACACGCGCCCGACACGTGTCGGACACGGGAAAAACGTGTCCACAAAATTTAAAAAAAAAAATTTTGGACACTTCCCGGACACGGGAATTTAAGTGTCCCGACTCTTTCCGGACACGGGAATTTAAGTGTCCGACTCTTCCCGGACAAAGCCACAACAACAAAAAAATAATTAAACTCTTAACAGGTCAATAAACTGACAGTTTTGAGTTGAATGGTGATGTTGGGATTTTAGATATTGCAAATCTCACCCTTGATGAGCCAGAAGTGTAGTTGGTATTCCCACTTATGCGTAAGTGGTCGATCTTGTGTAAGGTCTTGGGTTCGATTCCCGTTTGGGACGATTTAGAATAAAAATCTCCTTTTAGAAAAAAAAAGAGCCGGAAGTGGAAAAGAATTTGTTTGACGAAGTACCCTACACCGATTCATAAAACTTGACAGATTAAACTTTTTATTTAGATTATTATGACTTATTATGACTTTTAAGACTAATGTATATTGTTGTTATCTACTTATCTTAGTATTTCACATTTTTATGCTATGATTATAAATTATGAGTTATGGCTTATGTGTTTTGAGTTGATCATGTGAATAATGAGTTTGATATTGAAAATCTTGACTTAATCATATATATATATATATATATATATATATATATATATATATATATATATTAATAATTTAATATTATTTATATCAGCGCCCGTGTCGTGTCCTAAATTTTTCAAAAAATGCCATATCCCGTGTCCCGTGTCCGTATCGTACCGTGTCCCGTGTCCATGTCCGTGCAACCTAGGTTGTCACCGAACTCAATTTTGGGTCCTTCATCTTGTACATAGTTGGTCAGCAGGCTCTTCTGATTAAGTCATATGTCTTGAGCAGCCGCTGTCCACGATCCAAGGGTCCTTATACACCTGCAAAACAAAAACAATTTTAGGTACCCTTTTTGTTTAGTCTGGGTCCTTATATGTTAGTCGGTTTTGGTTTTGCGACCCAAATCTGTCTAGCGACCTTGGGGGTCTCAAACTCTTTCTTCTTAGTACTTATCTCCACTAAACTTGGAGGTACTGACTTCTTGGCAGATTTGGGTTCAGGAGCTTTCTTCTTTTGACTCTTCGTGCTCCTCCTGACCGGGGGCTCATAGTAGTAAGAACCATACTGTGTAGGATGCACATATTCTAGTTCACCATACTTCTCTGCCCACCCGACCTTCTTGGTTCCCCCTGAGTTTGATCATGGTGTTCTGGGGCTAGAACCTCTGGTCAGTTGCTTCTTATAGCTCAACTGATATGCTTGGGTTTTCTGCTTATTCTTTGTCTGAGGGGTGATTGGTTCAGCAGCTTGAATTTCCCTTAGAACAAACCGGTCAAACAGCTTATCTGAGCCTTTTGAAGTTGAGGTAGATTCTTCATTTGTATAGCCAAGTCTTACCATGACGAAGGTTGGCCTCTGAGCCCTTAGCAATCCCTCTAACTTCTCTTTAGCTTCTAGGTACTGCTCTGTCATCAGTCATCGCTATACTTCATCACTCCTCCTGAGTAACTCATAATCCTTTTGAACCTTTGCGAATTTCTGACTGAGCCTAGCTATTTCAGTATCTTTCTCAGAATTGTCCTTGGTTAAGACTGATATCTGAATTTCTTGATGCTGAGACTTAGTCATGAGAGATTTAATCTCTTCCTTTTGTCTCACCACAAGAACTTCTGAATCAGTAAGGACCTTACAATCAGAAGAAAGTCTCTGATTCTTAGCTTTTACGTGTTCCAACTCCTGAACGGTTCTACTGAACTCCCTGCTCAACTGAATTTGCTCCTCTAGCAAATCTTCATAGGCTTGAACCACTCTAGAGGTTCTCCTGCAGCTGAGCAAGTGTCGTGTGTGCTCTGTGAAGAAGAGGTTTGATTCAGTTTAGAGTTTACCTCAGCCTCTTCTCCAGCTATTAGGCTGTGTTCAGTTGACATCTCAGGATTTGATTCTCCGACCTCAACAGCCACGAATGCGGCTTCATCTTCAGAGGAGTACATGAATATATCTTCCTCATTTGAGTCATCAGATAGCTCTCTGAAAATATAGGTCTGCCTCTTCCAGGCAAATTTGTCTCTTCTAGCCTATCGTTCAACTCGTTGTGCAAAAGTCCTGCCACCCTTTTAGATGTGTCTGTTCTGGGCAAATTGAGTCGTACTGATAATGTCCATTCTTTTTGTTGTTGTAGCACATAGAAGTCCTACCACCCTTTTCAGATGTGTCGTTGGATGGACTGGCAGTAGTCTCCATGTCCCTGCATTCAGGAGAAGGTTTAGATTCTTCTTTCTTTTTATGATTTTCTTTCTTACCAGAAGAATAATCTTTGTGATATTTCTTCAGCTTTTTGACTATGTCCTTCTCCCTTTGGTACTTCAGAGCCAGAAGCGAGCATCGTTCAACAAGATCCTCAATAGTGGATTTTGGTACTGTGGTTACGAGTGACTTGCTTGATGAATTAATGCTTGCTCCAGACGTGCCGACTGTTGCTTTAAAAGCATGGTTGATTGGGGTGTCAGCTGGAGCGCTTACGCTTCGTTGGGGGTAAACTATGCTCGAACTCCTCTGTCTTTAGTTTTGAAAAGAAAAGATAATATCAGGAATTAAAGCATTTAGATCAGAGCAACGTAAATAAGTAGCAAGTGGAAGCCACTTCAGTCGGGGCAGCGCTCTTATGATCTTGGTGTTCATCTCCTTGTTGGTGAACGTCTTCCCAAGCCCGTTGATCACATTGATTTGATTTGTGAATCTGACGCTAAGTTCATCAATGGATTCATTGGGCTGCATGGCATATGTCTCGAACTTTTGAAGCTCCAACTCGAGCTTATTTTCTTTGATCTGCGGGGTTCCTTGGCTTAGTACATCAAGGGCATCCTAAAGTTCTTTCTCCATTTTGCAATCTTGCACTCTTCCGAGGTGTGAATCACTAAGTGTTGTCAAGATTGCATTCCGCGCTACTCGGTCCAGATTGTGCAGCTTCTTCTCTTCAGGCGTGAAAGCGGCTTTATCTTTGGGAATCTTTGCCCCTGTTTGTGCTCCTACACCTCCCATAGTGGCAAATTCGACCCTGTCGATCATGGGAATGATTGGTCCTATCTCGAGGACATCAGTCATGCTGTCGTGCAACGATGTAAAGTGCGCCTCCATTCTGACGCGCCATACCGTGTACTTCTCGACTGAGAACTTCGGTACCATCCGAATACCTGACATATCAGACATGTTGAAGCAGATAGTATAAGGATGAATGAAGAGATGCTCGTGCAGTGAAAACGTTTTTCAGGATCTGTTCGAGTAGACCAGTAAGTTTTCAAAACGATGATCAAAAGAACACCGCTCCGATACCAATTGTTGGGTCCGCAGACGAGTATCGTGTTGGGGGGCGGAGGGAGTTGAATAGACCTGAGTCCAAGTTTTTGCTCAAACGCGAAGGTCAGTATTTTACTGAGTATGCTACTGAACAAGTTCAGTTGCCAGTTAAGCCTTCTGATCGCGAGGCAGAGTGATTCAACGACTGAACCCTTTCTATTAACTGATGTCAGTACTGAGTAATTCAGTAGATGAATAAGTGCATCATTGTGTAGGCCCGATTTAAGTTTGTCTCTTTGAAAAACAATTGCTAGTGCACTTTTAAGACTGTGTTACTAAAAATATAATTTTACAAACAATTGACAAACAGATGCAATAAAACAATAAACGACACAAGTGATTTTTAACGTGGTTCGGATACACAAGATCCTACATCCACGGTCCTGCTGAACAGGAGGTCTTGTTGATTAATCTGAGCAAGCCTCAGCAAGATTCTGTGCACTAGACAAAACCTTCTAAGTTATAGTCATTAGCGACTTTAGAAGATCAAACCGAAGTTTGAAGGTTTTGTCTCCAACTAAAAGGAGTTCTTATAATAAAAACGTTTCACTAAAAGTGAACTCCATCAAGTATCTAAGCGTAAGATATAACAAGGTTAGCTTAAGAAAGAGATCGGGAACAACTCTAGAGTGAAGAACTACTAAGATATCTCTAAGATTTTGAGTTCTTCGCTGGATGTAACAGTAATGCTCGCTAGAGTGCTTGAGTATGTGTTCATTAATTTCTTGCTTCTCTGTTCCCGTTGTTGTATGTGTGCTCTTCAATTCTTGAAGATGATCTCAAGTATAGATCCGTTGTAGGGGACCTGCCACGTGTTACAAGACTCCAAGGAAAATGGCCATATAATTTGAATGTCACTGTAGAGGGTGGTTGGCTTTCTGTGCATGAGAGCAGCTTTGTGTCAGAGTATGTAACGCCCCAATTTTCATAACTTAACAAGGGACGCTACTTCATACTTAACATGCTTATTTGAATTCTTTCAAAATATTTTCATGGAAAAGATCCATTGAAAAACTCAATTTATTTTGATACTCAGCGGAAGTCTTATATAAAAATGTACTAAGTCTAACATTTCAAAAGAAATAATGTAAAGTTCATAAACTAAAAGCAATAATTTAAATACAATAATTCCTCCTCGTGACCATCACCACCAACACCTCTACGCATCGGCTGAGTCATTTCCTAAAAAATGTTAAAATCGTGAGTTGAGTACGACTACTCAGTGGGAAATAAATTTATCCATGTTATAAACAATACCGAATTAAAACATGATAACATAGCATGGTTGGTCCAAAGACCCATAGACATAGCAGCCCGTAGGCTTGACCCGGAGGTCCCTCGCTGATATAGGCCCGTCGACCTTATATCCCTCGTTCATAGTTTCATTTATCCTGTACTATAGTCACATGAAAAACTCAAGTAAAGGATATAATAAGGATAAACATCAAGAATTGCCCACCTTGACCTTGACTTTGAAGAAAATAATGGATATCAATGTTTAAGTCCTGCGCGCCAATCCTATACATCGAAATTTATCTTAATGTCATGCATGCACCAACAATTTCAATAATTCATAAATACAAATAGATCATAATAATCAAACAATGTATATTATACATAATCTACTTATTAACATACAATTTTAATGATTTCACATAGTAATAATCTTAAGTATACTAAACACAATCTTATTTCTATTGACAATTCATTCATGCATCGAATAATTGGGCAATTCATGAAATAAATTAATGAAATCATAAAAGTATTGTCCTAAAAATTATAGATCTCTAACATTAACAATATATTACCTATTCCATCACAATAAAACTTATCATAATCAATAATTCATTTACTACTATCCTGAAAACTTTTATTTTTCAATCTACATGCATGTTGACAAAAGAATTTGGCACATCAAGAAACAAATTAATAGTAAACGCATCCTAAAAATTTTATATTTTTATCATGAATGACCTAACATGTATTATATCCCATTAAAATTCAACCTGGTCGAAAACAAAGTAAAGAAAATATGAAAAACAATTTTCCGATCAAGCTTATGGACATGCTATCAAAAACTGGCAGGTTACGAATAACAATTTTTAAAAAACTATTTCTTATACTTTGAAAATTCTACAAACATAATATATTATACTAGACATACCTAAAAAGATGATCCTAAATTTTCACGATTATATGACGACGGGAAGATGTGTAAATAATTCTTGAAACAATTCGTAGATATGCTGGCAGATTTTCGAAAATTTTTATGGGATGTTATATTATGAGTGACTAAGGGGTATTTATATGCCTATAAATAATTATATAAAGATTCCTAATCATATAAGGTATCAAATATATTTTATCTATATTTATTTTCGTTCTTATATAATTTATATAGAATTTAGTATATCACTTACCATATAAGAGAGATTCAATCATAGTTGGATTAGGATATAGACACAATTAAAATTGATCATAAAAATGAATATCCACATAAAATATCTATTTTAATCATAAAACATTATATAAAATTATCTCCTAATTATATCACACAAATATAAAATATTCAATCCTTTCATGAATCTCAGCAGATTTAGGAAATCCTAAGTAAATAAATATTATTTTGCCTCATAATTCTAAAATTATTTCTATCTCAATAATAAACAATATAATCATAATATGATATAAATAAACACATTCAAAGTTTAAAATAAATTTACATAATAAAAATGATTTAATAACAAATATGATAGATGCTTTAATTTTCATTTAAATTTCTAAGGCGCGACTTACAGAACTAAAACACTTGATAAAATGCATGAATATATATGCAATGCATTACATATCGAAAATTTTTGGGGTGTTACGGAGTAGGTAAGCTTCGCTTGCTTCTCCATGGTCAAGGTATGGTGGTAGGTGAGACATGTCAGATATCAGTTTTCTAGCTGAGTTGACTTCATCTGAACCAAATTTTATTGACTGGAAGCAAATTTAATGCTTCTATACAATGTGTTTTGTCTTTACCACTATTTTATTCTCCTATATGATATATATATATATATATATATATATATATATTCGCACATGTAATCATTTATCTTGTATAAAAGTTAGATTTGTGTAGTGTGTCGGATATCACAGAAGACTACACGAATTGGTTGGGCTGACAAGATATAAACAGTTATCACAACTGAGACAACTTAATGATAAGTTGTCTTTTTAAGCTGCAGTTTAGATAAGAAGTGACTTGTTTTGGCTGCTTGTCTTTACTGGTACACTTAAGGTGGTGTATTGATGGATCACAGTGAGATGTTCTCCTGAAGCTTGATAAGACTTCAGCTGAGTGCATTTGACTATCTCTCACTTTGACCTACTATGGTGAACGTCATCGCGACCGGATCTACGTATCTTGGGTGCTAGTAGTTATTTGTGGCTCAAGCTAGTTGTCTGTATCTTCAATCGTATCCTAGTAAAATGGGATGATAATATCCCTTGAGGAACTCGTAAGGATTATCACACTAAACCCGACCGATTGAGTAAGGTCAGGTGTCTTAATAAGATCGAGTGGTACTACTCAGGAATATAATAAAATGTTAATTACTTTAAGCTGTTAGCGAGCTTAATTAATTAACGGATATTTATATCTTAAATACGAGAATTGATTAAGTCTAAAATACAAGCTCATGCTCAAGTTAGGATAAAGGGGTAAGTCAACATGAATTATCTAGTGGAATGAACCTCTGTTTATTAATTAATTTTGCTATGGGCTGAGCATAGATAATTAATTAATTTGATGCCCGGATTTATTTCTTGTATTAGATCCCTGATCTGGCCCAATTAGTTGCCTAATTATTTATTGTCTCTCAGAAATCATTATTAATGGATTATTTTGCATTATTTAATAATATTATTTATCTGAAATTAATTGGGTGAGCCAATTAATTGATAAATAAAAGTAGCCCAATAGATTAATTAATTACATTATGAGATTTTTATGTGGAAGCCCATTAGAAGTATAATTTAATTAATAGGTTATAAATATTAATATAATATTAGATTTTGAAGCTTATATATATTAGTATTCTGTTCATAATTATAACACACAAAAATTCATATTTCTCGAGAGTATACAAGCGAGTCTGAGAGAGAGACAAAAATTATTTTCTTCAAATCTCTGATCACTTGGACGGAGAAAAAGGTCGGGACACAGATCAGAAGATCTGAACAGGGGCAACAATCAAAGCTGCAACAACATACGTGGAGGAAGGTACAATCTCTTCCTCTCCTATTATTCCATCAAAGTGTTCCTCTACTAACATCCGACTGATAAAGTCAGATTGTCGATATCCCTTGTATGGTCTGCAACTGAGTCGCAACTCATTCAGTAGATAAAGGATGATCATACTGAGTCTTCTTCCTAAGTCGGCTGAAGAGTGATCTTTACTGAGTGCTTCCATCTACTGACTCGAAACAAACTATTGAGCTCTTTTACAGATAGAACTCTACTGAACCGATGGCATGGGGTTCTTGAACCTTGACTTCTCTACTGAAGTTCAGTCCAACAATTTACCCCTTAAAGGACTTAGACAAAATAACCTAGAAAGATCAAAGCAGGTCTAGCCTATTACATCATGTCGGTCCATCACACACTTAGGAGTTTTGGGATCTTCAATTCCTCTTTAAATATTAATCTTTGCAAGCCACCGAGTATCAGAGGTACTGAATCATATCGCTACAATTTCCTCTGTAACACTGATTCATATCCTTACAAATTCTGTAATATCCCCCTAGAATATGAACTATGAATCATCTCCTGACTTATATCCGTACAAAAATCATCGAGTCGGTGCATATTGAATATTGATTTGGGTAATGCCTTTTTGAATTAGTCTACATGATTATCACTTGAGCTTTTATATTGGACGCTTGGTTGCCATTTTTTTGGAGCTCATGTGTTGCATTGGTTGACTCATTAAAAACCTTAACTAAGAAAACCCTTTGGAAAAAAAATTTAAAATGTGAAAAAGTTACCATTTGACCTTTAGGGTCAGTCTAATCTTCTGAAAAATTACAAATTGTCATTCTCCTCAAGATAACAATCTTCGAGGTTTTCTTCAATGTTCTCACTATATGTGCATAACAATTTTAATTATCCTCATAGAGAATAATAGGAGATATATATTACTCCCTCCATCCCACTTGACTTGTATTCTTTTCCTTTTCGGGTTGTCCCATTTGACTTATCATGTTTCTTAAAATAGAAAATAACTGCTACATAGACTCCCCCTTTTTCTTTCTGCAGCATACTTCTCTAGCTACTCACAATCAACCACTCATCTTTATTTCCGTGCCGAAAAGAAATAAGACAAGTCGAGCGGGACAAAGGGATTATATCATTACTTTCATAAAGAGATCATTATCAGGTTTTCCTTAATGATAACAAATAATGTTCAATACCATTTCGAATTCTCCAACTGCACATAAGTAGTGAATTTCTGGTCTTAAAATATCTTTGTTATTTTTAAATAAGTCTCCATCCACTCCATCAAAAGAAGCATTAAATATCTATGTCAATGTGATATGATCACATAAAGTCTCTTTAAAGACCTATTGAGGTAGTAATGTGTTTGTTTTATACTACTCAAATTCACCTAGTTCTGACGCTCACCTTGTCCAAGTTGAGGATGTTTATGTCCAGAAATGCAGATTTTCAGCATAATATCAGTCGATGATGATGTGGAATATTTGAGCTAAATTGGAGATGCTTTGGCACGATTTTGAAGCCAAAAAGAGACTTGGATCGAAATGGAAAGATTTGAAAGCTTGAAGATAAATGAGGGCCAAAATTATATATGGAAAAGGGATCTTAGAGATAAATAAAGATCTATAAGGATTTTCCCTAATTAGCTTTCCTTGGAGGTCAAGCTTGAAGATCTATATAAAGGGCTAGAAACTGCCTGAGTTTTATATCTTCTACACATCCATTTATCACTTTTCATTCTCGTTTTCCAGCAGCTTTCGATCCTAGTCCCGTTGTTTAGTTTTTAGTTTAAGCTCAACAATATCAAACACTATTTTTCAGTTTCAGTTTTTACATATTTTCAGATTTAGTTTTCTGCACTTAGAAGATTTCAGACTTCATTTTAATTCAGCATTCATTTTCGGTATTCTCTACATTTAAATTATCACTTTACTTTCGTTGCATGCTTTTGAATTTTCGTTCTTTAATTTTTGTTTTAATCATGTTCGTTATTACTATCTGCTTGTCCAGGTAAATTATACGTAGCTAATTTTTTAGGGCATCGGCGAGAGTGGCGAGTATGAGATACAAACTTTGTCAGATCTAATTGGACGTAGTAATTAAAGCCTAGGGTTTCGACGAAATTTGGACTAGAAAGATTTAATTTGATTAACTTAAACCTGATCAATTTAGGTTATGAATATTAGTGCCAGATTGTTCAACAACTTAGGCGGCGAAGCTATCGTAACCTGTGTTATTAAAACCGGCCCGGCCCGGCCGGTTCAACCGGTCTAACCGGGAATCGGTAATAAATCCGGGTCGGGCTGGATATAAATTCATTTTCGCAATTGACCCGATGTGACCCGGCCGAATCAATCGGTTCAACCGAAATTCGGTACCAGGTTCGGCCCGGTTTGGCCCATTTCAGATAATAATTTTTTTTCTATTAAAAGTGTAAGGATTGAGAATCGAACCCTTCCCCTCTAACGATTTCCTGCATGCCTTAACCACTGGGCCAAACAACCCTTTTGTTAAATTATCATAACTAAAATTTACTTGACCTATTCTACGCACCCTTCAGTCACGCACTCCCCGGGTTGACCTAGCGGTTCAAGCGGTTCGACCGGTTGAACCAGTAAATTTATGTTTTCCGGGTCGATGACCAGTCCAGTTATGAGAACATAGATCATAACGGTAGTCGAATTAAGTGGGTTAATCGTCTATGTCAGATTGTTCAACAACGGAAGAGATTAAAATTGGGTTCCTTCATCGTAATGTTGTCTAAACATTAAATGTAGGGTTGTTCAACAAGGTAGGTTGTTGGTCCCGAGATAAACGTTCAAGTGTAGAGGGGGGGGGGGGTGAATACACCTGAAAACTTTCTCAACTTAAAACGCGAACAGTCCTTTTCAGGAGAGTGTCTTGCTGAACAGGTTCAGTAGACCAAATAAGTTGTTTTGAATCGCGTGGCAGAGTGACTGACTATAGTGAGGCCTGCTAGCTGACATAAGTCAGAATTCAGTACCGTTCAGTAAGAGTTCAGTAGAGTGCGGAAATGTGTAGGCCCAATTCAGTTGAGTTAGAAAACGTTTTTAGTAAAACTGTTTCAGCATATTAGTGCAGTCTTTTAAGCTTTGCTAAAACACAGTTGAATGATTTTGAAAGATATTTTCAGTATGAACAGAAATCAATGCAACAGTAAAACAGAACACACAGAACACAACGATTTTTAAAGTGATTCGGATCCAACAATCCTATGTCCACTATCCCGAAAAGATCAGGAGGCTATTTTATTATACTGAGTTAGTCTCAGTCGGTTTGTATACAGGACAAACACTGGTCTTAGTGATTATACTGAGCAAGTCTCAGTTTACAAGATATCAAACTAAAGCGTTTGACAAACTCTCCAACTATGAAGGAGTTCTTTACAATAATGAATAGTTCAGGGATGAACTCCTTCGATCTAAGCTATGGATAGGTTCAGCTGAGCTTAGGTAAGAGGGAAGGGAACAAGGAAGTGGCTTCTAGAGCGACGAATAGTGAGGTATAAACTCTGGGTTCGTGTTCAATCGCTTAGATACTAGAGGCTTTGAATCTGATTCAGCTTGGTTCCCTCTGAACAAAAATGTCATCTTTCACTTGAAGGTTTTCTCTGACGAACTTGCAGAAAGCTTAAGTCGATTTGAAGGTGCTCGTAATTGCTCGTGTGTTCTTCGTATGTGTTGTGAGCTTCGATTTGAATTCTTCCCTCTATTTATTGAGAAGAGATATGGAACATCCATTGGAGACGTTGATCCATAGGTCACTCTCTTTTGGGTAGCTTACGATTCTTTCAAGAAATGTTGGCAGAGTCTTTTCCGTCCATTTCTGGAAATATGTTGACCTGCAGCTTTAATCAGAAAGTAGACAGCTGGCTACTCGTCATTGGTTGAGGCTGTAGAAAGTAGGTGAGACAAACAGACTTCAAGGCAAATCTGAAGCTAACTTCTCTGTACCTCGTTTGACTCTACTGATTTGACTTATAACATTACTGACAGTCAAGAGACTGTCTGGCTGTTGCTGAGTCTGATCTATGTTCAGTAGCATACTCCTGAAGGAATATGAAAGGAAGAAATCGATACCTTCCTCCTTCGTATGTTGTCGCGGCTCCGATTGTTGCTCCCGTGTCGATCTCTCCGATCTTTGTCCCGGCCTATTTCTCCTCTCGGGTGGTCGAGAACCGGAGAAAATAAAATTTATCGTCTCTAACTCACGCTAGGCGTGTGTTTTTATGAATGTGTGTCTATTCCCGTTTCCGAACGTAATACTAATATATATAGCTTCAAAAGCCAATATAATATTAATATATTTGTAGCCCATTAATTTAATTATATTCCAATGGGCTTCCACATAATTAGCTCATAATATAATTAATTAATCCACTGGGCTACTAATATTTATCAATTAATTGGCCCAGCCAATTAATTCCAGATAAATAACATTATTAAATAATGTAAAAATACATTAATCCATTAATAATGAATTTTCGAGAGACAATAAATTACTAGGCAACTAATTGGGCGAGATCGGGGATCCAATACAAGAAATAAAGCAGGGCCTCCAATTAATTAATTATCCATGCTCAGCCCAGAGCAAAATTAGTTAATTAACACAGATTCATTCCACTAGAGAATCCATGCTGACTTACCCCTTTATCCCAATTTGAGCAAAGGCTTGTATTTTAGACTTAATCGATCTCCGTATTTAAGATAGAAATATCCGTTAATTAATTAAGCCCACCGACGCTTAAATTAATTAACATCTTAAATTCTCGAGCAAGTACCACTCGACCTTATTAACACACCCGAACTTAATCAACCGGTCGGGTTTAGTGTGCTAATCCTTTCGAGTTCCTCGGGGGATATTATCAACCCATTTTACTAGGATACGGATGCAAGATACGGACATAACCGCCCCGAGCCACAAATAACTACTAACACCCAAGATACGTAGATCCGGGTCGCTCATTGGACGTTCACCATAGTAGGTCAAAGTGATAGATAGCTAAATGCACTCACCGAAGTCTTACCAAGCTTAAGACCGGCTAAGTCACCGAGATCTTGGTTCTCCACTAATGTCGGTTAGGAGAACACATCTCACCGTGATCCTTCAATACACCACCTTAAGTGTACCAAGTAAGGACAAGCGGCCTAAGACAAGCCACTTCTTATCTAAATCTGCAGACTTAAAACGACAACTTCATCCTTAAGTTGTCTCAGCTGTGTTAACTGTTTATAACTTGTCAGTTCAACCAATTTGTGTTGTCTTCTGTGATATCCGACACACCACACAAATCTAACTTTTATACAAGATAAAGGATAACATGTGCAAATATACATATTTATCGATAGGAGAATAAAAACAATGGTAAGGACAAAAACACATTGTATACAAGCATAAAAGTGCTTCCAAAGTATACAAAATCCCAACAATTCTCCCACTTATACTAAAGTAAACTTTAAGTATACAATGTGTCTATATCTCAACTATCTAGGTACAAACTAGTACCCAACTATATCTTAGCTATCTATCCTATCTATCACGACATCTTCTCCCACTTATACAAAAGTTTACGTAGTCCTAAGTGGGGGCATCTCTACCATCCCAAAGCCACGAACATGCTTCTCGTAAGTTTCCGGGAGTGGTAAGCTCTTCGTGAAAGGATTAGCTAGGTTGACTTCGGCCCAATTTTGTCAATCACCGTGTCACCCCGATTTACGAATACTCGTATAATATGGTACTTCCCGTCTATGTGTTTAGACGCCTTGTGAGATCTAGGTTCCTTAGAATTTGTCACTCGCACCCGCATTATCACAATAAATCGTGATCGCCTTAGGCAAATTCCCGAACAATATAAAGATCTTGGAGGAAATTCTTGAGCCAAACCGCCTCTTTCGAAGCTTACGGAAGCGCCCACATACTCTGCTTCCATGGTTGAGTCCGCAATGCATTTCTCGCTTTGCACTCCTCCATGAAACGGCTCCACCTCCCAAGGTAAACACATAACCCGGAGGTAGACTTCTTCTCGTCCGACCGGTCACCGGAAATCCGATTCCGTATAACCCAAAGACACTAGACTCGTCTGACCGGTAAACAAGCCTATAATCTCTAGTTCGTTTAAGGTACTTGAGAATATACTTGACCGTAGATCCAAGATTCCCTTTCCGTGGTTAGACCGATATCTTGAGACCATGCCTACGGCATATGAGATATCTCGCTCTTGTACAAATCATCGCATACATGAGGCTACCGCTAAGCGGAAGCATATGGTACTTGCCTCATATTTTCTATCTCTTCAAGGCGTTTTCGGGCACCGATTCTTGGATAGAAAAATGCCATGTCCGAAAGGTACTAAACCTCTCTTGGCTTTTGCATGCTAAAAACGAGCAATAACAAGTGTTAATGTAGGACACTTGTGACAAGCTTAACATCCTTTTTTCCGGGCGATCTCGAATAACCTTGATCCCAAAGGATGTAAGCGCCTTCACCTAAGTCCTTCATTTGAAACTCGCTCGGATAACCACGTCTTTTACGCCTCGATAACACTTCAACATTATTGCTAATGCGAAGGATGTCATCTACGTATAATGCAAGAAACACCACTGATCCGTTAACACAAATACGTTACACACACCTCGTTAGGACGAGATACAAATCCATAGGATTTGACTACTTCGTCGAAAAAACGCCGGTGCCATAACCGGAAATCTTGCTTAAGTCTATGAATAGACTTCTTAAGCTTCCAAATTAGATGCTCTTCGCCCCTCTTTCACATAACCATCCGGGGCCGTTTCATGTAGATGTCCCTACCTTTTTCAAGGTGACCGTTTAGGAATGCGGTTTTGACATACATTTGCCGGATATCTAGGTTCATGTGAGCTGATATGGCAAGGAGAATCGAATGGACTTGATCATTGCTACAAGCGTAGAAGGTGTCTTCATAATCGATACCTTCTTTCCGGGTAAAACCCTTCGCCACTAGCCCGGCCTTAAACGCCATGATCTCTTCATTCGGTACTCTCTCTTTCTCTTGTATACTCACTTACTACCAATAGCATTGCAGCCCCTCGTGTAGTTCGATGATCTCGTATACATCCATATCGCTTATGGACTCAAATTTCGAGTCCATGGTGCATCTACATCTCCCACTACTTCGTTGTAAGTCCAGGGATCCACGATATCTTGTTCATCTGACGGGAGATAATCAAACGTCTCCCCAGTGAACATACCGATCAGGTGTAAATATCACCCTCCCACTACGTCGAAAAAGTGTTAGGAGCCGTGCTAACAGTTGTGCAATTACTCGTGGAGTACTATCTTGCACTCACCGGGTCGTTCAAGTGGAACTCGACCACCTTGTAATTCTTCAAGGATGATGTCGACTTGAGATTTATGGTTACTAGTGTAATCCTCTTCTAAGAACCGAGCGTTAGGGCTAACAACGATCTTCTGTTCTTTAGGATCATAAAAGTATCCACTCTTCGTTTTCTTCGGATGCCCTATGAACAACATCATTTCTGAACGTGATTCCAATTTGTCGGCCTGCCTATTCAACACATAAGCAGGATAACCCCAAGTCCTTAAGTGGTGCATACTGGGTTTGTGCCCGCTCCACAACTTGTAAGGGATCTTTTGTACCGACTTGGAAGACACACGATTCAGCCAAGTATGCTTGCGATCTCTGGTGGCATATCCCCAAAAGAAAACCGGCAAAGTTGCATAACTCATCATCGACCGAACCATCTCTAAGAGACTTCGGTTCCTTCTCTCGACACACCATTCTCGCCGAGGCGTGCCCGTGTCTGTCGCTTGGGATTTAATCCCACATTCTGTCAAGTAGTCCTTGAACTCGTTGGATAGGTATTCCCTACCACGATCAGATCGTAGTGTTTTGATTTCTTTACCTAGCTTCTTCTCCACTTCTGCCTTGAATTCCTTAAAGGTTTCAAAGCAATCCGACTTGTGGTGAAGAAGGTAAACATATCCATACCTCGAGTAATCATCAGTAAATGTGACGAAGTACTCACATCCTCCACGAGCTTGCGTAGACATAGGTCCACACAAGTCAGAATGTATCAAACTTAATGCTTCTGTGGCTCTATAACCCTTTGCCTTAAAAGGCATAGTCATCATCTTTCCTTCCAAACAGGTTTCGCAAGTTGGAAATGGTTCATTCTTGGAGAGACTCCAATGATCCATATTCCACCAACCTCTAAGTCCTGTTAAGATTGATGTGACGTAGTCTTAAGTGCCACAGATAAGTTTGGTTTACCTTAGAAGACTCTTTCCTCTTCTTAGGATTTGATGATGAGGAAGCAATATTAACAGAACTACGCGGTTTACAAGTATATAAAGATCCGTTTAATGGTTCACCATAGATAAAATCATCGTCTTTCATGATAGAAACTATACTATCAAAACTTGATTTATAACCATCCATGGTGCAGAGTTTTTGAAACAGAAATAATGTTTCGCCTAAACTCAGACACATATTAAACATCTTTAAGTACTAAAACAGAACTATCAAAAGATAGATGTAAATCTCCAATGGCAATTGCAGGAACTTTAGATCCATTGCACATTGAGACTACCACCTCGCCATTGCTCAATTACCTTTTCTGCAAGAAACCTTGCAAGGTGTAACAAACATGATCAGTTGCCCCCGAATCCACTACCCATTCGTGGGTAGAAGAGGAAACCGAATAGTTTCGCATTACAAGAGCGTCTCGCGTCTCTTTCTGCTTTTGCCTTGACATCCGGATTATAATTATTCCAAGTTGTCCTTTCTTACCATTCTTGAAGAACCTTCCTTTCTCCTTTGACATTCGCATGTCGCCGGTAAGGACCGTCTTCTTACTCCCACCGCTCTTCTTGAAATGTCCACCCTTTTCGCTATTTTTTCCGGTTTCCGCCTTTCGAGGATTCCTTGAACTATTAGGGATATTCAAGACTTGAGCACTCTTGCCCTTTCCTATAACCTCTTTGACCGCTACCAAAGATTTGAGTAACATACTCATAGTAAACTCGTTCTTAGACATAGCGGTCCTAAACAGAAGTTCTTATAGGACCTTTGCAGAGCTTTTATTGGGAGCGGTAAGATATCTCTTCCACTTTGTAAAATTATTTAAAAAAAATTGTTAAACCCATTAGGGTTTGATTGGTGAGACTGTTTAGGAACTTGAAAAATTTCGAACAGACATATCTGAAAAATATAATTTTAAAACATGTATGAATTAATATTTGCACATAATTCGTAATTAACTATCATTGTAACCTTTTGAAAAACAATGATGTTAAAAACCTCAAACAACTCTAAGAATTCCACTAGCAAGCCACGCAGTGGGACGTTTACTAGCGTAACCCTAAAACCAAGCTATTTACCTAGCTCTTTAATTTCAATCCACGTCTAGGTTCTTGAGACGAATGATATTAATAGTTCGATATTCTGGACCATGTCACTATTAAAACGCGGGAAGGGACTTCGAGGGAAGTGAATTGTACCTGCGGTGACATCTAAGCATTGACCATTAATTTGACCAAATAGAATCAAATTCTCGAAATTGACATACTTACTCGAACCATGCCGCATTCAATTTGATCTAATTAGCCATCCTATTTAATTATTATCTTCTAGGAGTACTCGTGTTTACTAGGCACGCAAGCCACGCAGGTGGACGTTTACGCTTCGCTCCCACTACTCAATAATAATCAAATATTGTTTTGGAAAACTCATCTCACAAAACCGGTAGCTCAAAAATGCAAGCAAGCCACCCGGTGGACGTTTACTTACATAATCTTACTACTTTCGTGTAGAGTCCAATTAATGGAGGTCCGATTAACTGTTTAATATCCAAATTAATGGAATCTAATTAAACATTTAATTTTAAAATTGCTTAGTCTTTTTGTTCAAAAGGTTTGTAACGAATCATGCAATCCCACATAATTCCTAAAGCATGCAATTTCTAAACTCACATAATAAAAACGTGCTCGCAAAAAATAAAACATGCTTTTAGAAACGATATAAATCCTATTTACATGCTTTTCTAAGCGCAATTAATCACATAATCGCATGCTAAAGCATAAGTAAAAATAAATACGCAAATAGGAAATTTAAAATCGTTATCGGGCTTAAAAACACAGATAAAAATAAAATCTATCTATTACAAAGCCCGAACAAAATACAACTCTTCGATATTTAAAATCTTCGAATTTGAAAACCGCACGAAAACCGCACCGAAAACCGTATCGCCACGCCATCGTGGGGCTCGCCACGTGGCGCACACGTGGCGCACACGTGGAAGCTCGGTCGGCAAACGGGCCGACGTGGCGCGCCACGTCGCCTCATCTTCTTCATCAAGAAACCGTCGCCGTTGCCCCGTTTGCCGACGCCGTAGCCCGCTGTCCACGAGAGGGAGTCATCCGCGGCTTAGCCGCCCCTTCTCCGGCTAATGGCGTCGCCGGAAACGGCTCGGGAGCGCGCGGTTCTGCGTGCGTTTCGCGCGCGCGGCCACCGCCGCTCCCGCGCCTCGTCCGGCCACCTCCCGCCGCCTCACGCCTACCATCGCTCCCACTCGGCTTCCTCGACGTCGTCCGCAACGTCCCGGGCCATGCAAACGGCCGGTGATTTCCACCATCGCGACGGGTTCCGCGCGATGAATCGGCGCCTCCGCCGCCGCTTTCGCCGCCCGAATTCTCACTTTCCGAGCCGCGATTCGATCAATTGAAAGAGGGAAAACGTAATTGGAACACTCACGACCACCGGGTAACGGATTCCGGCCGAGATTAGTTCCTCAATTTCCCGAATTTCAAACGAATCGCGTAACGAATTCATAACGAGCAGCCCACTTCGGACGTCAATTCCAGGTCGCATCTCGGATCGGATGATCCCATACGATATATCGACGCGAAGCTCGTAAGACGAGGATTCCAGAGATTCAAGCCGATCGGAAATCCAACCCCGGAACCGCCGGGAATCTCCACCGAAAAATGCGGCTGAACCCTAGAAAACTAGGGTTTTCGCCCAATTTGGGGTTTTTCTGGACAGCACGACCACTTCTCCTTTCCGACACTATTCCGGACAAACCAGAACTCTGAATGGGTCGTGCGACCTATCCAGACGAAGCTAACGAGAATACGAACAAAACTATCCGAACGGATCGGAAAAACACCGCAGCACGTGCCCTCACGCGCCGTCGAAAGTCGGCGGTCGTGTTCTGCCAGAAACTAGGTTTTCGCCCTTCCGCGCCGTTGCACCTCGATTTTCGTGCCAACCGGACCAATTACAGTACAATAACAGTATAATCACATAACATATTGGTCCTATCATCTACTCATGGATTTTCTCACGAGAAAAACGTTACATCGGGGTCAAAACAGTGGCTCGCAGGCCGCCCCAAACACGAAAATTAACCCGATAACGACGGAAATAAAACCTAATCATGCATCTAACAGCAACAATCAGAGCCTAAACCAGGCTCTGATACCAATTGAAGGAATAATAGGGAAAAAATCGATACCTTCCTCCTTCGTATGTTGTCGCGGCTCCGATTGTTGCTCCTGTGTCAGATCTTCTGATCTGTGTCCCGGCCTATTTCTCCCTCTGGGTGGTCAGAGAACTGGAGAAAATAAAATTTACTGTCTCTAACTCACGCTAGGCGTGTGTTTTTATGAATGTGTGTCTATTCTGTTCTGAACAGAATACTAATATATATAGGCTTCAAAAGCCAATATAATATTAATATATTTATAGCCCATTAATTGAATTATATTCCAATGGGCTTCCACATAATTAGCCCATAATATAATTAATTAATCCACTGGGCTACTAATATTTATCAATTAATTGGCCCAGCCAATTAATTCCAGATAAATAACATTATTAAATAATGTAAAAATACATTAATCCATTAATAATGAATTCTGAAAGACAATAAATTACTAGGCAACTAATTGGGCCAGATCAGGGATCCAATACAAGAAATAAAGCAGGGCCTCCAATTAATTAATTATCCATGCTCAGCCCAGAGCAAAAATAATTAATTAACACAGATTCATTCCACTAGAGAATCCATGCTGACTTACCCCTTTATTCTAATTTGAGCAAAGGCTTGTATTTTAGACTTAATCGATCTTCGTATTTAAGATAGAAATATCCGTTAATTAATTAAGCCCACTGACAGCTTAAATTAATTAACATCTTAAATTCCTGAGCAGTACCACTCGACCTTATTAACACACCTGAACTTAATCAACCGGCCGGGTTTAGTGTGCTAATCCTTTCGAGTTCCTCAGGGGATATTATCAACCCATTTTACTAGGATACGGATGCAAGATACAGACAACCAGCCTGAGCCACAAATAACTACTAACACCCAAGATACGTAGATCCGGTCGCTCATTGGACGTTCACCATAGTAGGTCAAAGTGATAGATAGCTAAATGCACTCGACGAAGTCTTACCAAGCTTAAGACCGGCTAAGTCACCGAGATCTTGGTTCTCCACTAATGTCGCTTAGGAGAACACATCTCACCGTGATCCTTCAATACAACACCTTAAGTGTACCAAGAAAAGACAAGCAAACTAAGACAAGCCACTTCTTATCTAAACTGCAGGCTTAAAACGACAACTTCATCCTTAAGTTGTCTCAACCATGTTAACCTTGTTTATATCTTGTCGGTTCAACCAATTTGTGTTGTCTTCTGTGATACCCGACACACCACACAAATCTAACTTTTAAACAAGATAAAGGATAACATGTGCAAATATACATATTTATCAGATAGGAGAATAAAACAGTGGTAAGGACAAAAACACATTGTATACAAGCATAAAAGTGCTTCCAGTATACAAAATCCCAACAACTCCTGCTGAGTCCAGCTCTACTGAAGATCAACTCTCAGTTCAGTGAACTGCTCCTGCTGAGTCCAGTTCTACTGACTCCTTTCAGTATGCTGCGCCTGCTGAGTCCAGCACTACTAAGTATGAAAACTTTCTCAGTATGCTGCTCCTGCTGAGTCCAACACTACTGAGTCTTCTCTCCATGGTACTGAGGCAGATAGTCTACTGAAGAGTCAGCAGACAGAACTGAGCGCCTGAACCATGCTGAAAGGATGTCTACTGAGTGTGAAACTCTCAGAGACAAGCAAAACAATTACAACATAATGGTTCACCAATAAAAGTAGGGTTTTAGGATCATTCAAATCTACTAGCACTAAGCTACTGAATCATCTCCTAACAATTTCCCCCTATTTGATGATGCCAAAACCTAACACTACAAACTGTCATAAACAAACTCCTTACAAATATTACAAGTGGAATCAGTGGAGTTGTTCATGAAGTTCTAATCTACATGAGAGAAATATTAGAACCTATACAGAATACTAACAACAATTTCCCCCTTATTCATATTTTTACAATAAACTTCCCTCATGCTTCTAACACAAACAGATCTATCAGCTAAGCAAAAGCAGACGGAACACGTATGTCGAAGATCGAGTGTGTGAGTCAGTAATCACTTAGGTAATTCTGAGTGTTAAGCTTAAATAAACAAGGCCATGAAGACAATAAGGTATTGTCGGGCCGAATGGCAGAGATGTTTTATATATGATTAGAAATTCAGTACATTACATCACTTGGTATTCTAAGAAACAAAAGATAAGATACAGAGAAGCAATCTATCTATGTCTTGAACTGCTGGATCCTTGCCTTGAAATCTCTTGACTTTTCTTCTAGCAGAGGCAATCCATACATCTGGAAGGTGTCTTTCCTAAGCTTCTGTATCTTCAACATATCAGCAAGGTAAGACTCATCGAGATCTAAGGCTTTGACGGCACTAATGACATCTCCTTCTATGACTCCAATATGTAATGATCCATCAAGCTTCTGTGGAGGAGGCAGAGGTCTAGGAACTGGGACTCGAAAATCTTCCTTTTCAGCTAAGGCTTTCTGGACTCTGGCATATATCTCAGGATCGCTCACCAGAAGCCATTCAAAGGAATTTATCTTGTTCATGTCAGGCCAGTACTTCCAGACAAAGTACCTCTTGATAAACTCAGCTTTGAGAGTTTCCCATCTCTGAGTCTGCTCCCATGGCATCCATTGGTCAATCCCTGGCCATCTGTGAATCTTCAGATCAGTGGGCTTCCTGCTTCGCCTATATTTATGAGGAATTTCAGCTTCCTTGTCAGGTACCCTTTCTCGCGCCTCTTTCTCAGTCCTCAATCTCAAGGCTTCTAAGTCAGCCTGACACAGCCTTTCACGAGCCTCTCTGATTTGTCTTGCTTCTGCCGTTCTGTCTAAGGCTCTTTCCATCGCATCCCAGATCTGTTTCATTTCTAATTCCTATTCTTTTGAAGGGACGTACGACGAAACATGTTCTTCTGACTCAACAGGTGATTGTGATTTGGATTTGGAACCTGAAATATCACCCTGCTATCCAGACTTGGACTTTTCCTTCTGCTGCTGTTGTTGTTGTTCAGCTTCCTTCTCTTTGTCGGCCTCATCACCGATTCTGAGCTTCCTCGGGGGAGGCCTAGTCCCTGGCTTCTTTCCTCCTGAGACCTTGGTCTTACCCTTTGCAGGAGCTTTCTTGGGTTTGCTGGCAGCTTCTGCTTTAGCAATCTCACGGGAAAGTTTCTCGTCGGCCTCAATCTAAGCTCTCTCCTCAGGGCTTATGTACCTTTTAGTTCCTTTCTGTGGTGGGGTTGGGAGTTTCAGCTTTTTCTTCCCCTTACCCACCACTGGAGGAGGCAGTGGGGTCTCCTCTTCGCCTGAATCCTCCTTATCGAATCTAGCAACCTCCTGAATATGCTTTGGAAGGGTTTCTAGCAACCTCCTGAATCCTCCTTATCGAATCTAGCAACCTCCTGAATCTAGCAACCTCCTGAATCCTTCGGTCCTGAGCCACTTGGGCCGGTCATAGCAGGCTCTACATCACCCGCTGCTGAGATACCCTGGGCCTAACCTGGAGTCCCTTGGGGGTTAGTGGGAGCTGATCGTCATCCAGCTACTCCTCTTGCTGACCTAGTCCCCCTTGGTGTCAGTATCCTTTCCCCCTTTTTGGCATCATCGACTGAGCCAGGGGTAGGGACCTGAACTTTCTTGTTCAGACCGTTATATGCAGTAGCCAGCTTATCCAAGGTTGTATGCATTTTCTTAAGGCGTAGGTGGAGGTCATTCCTCTCTGTGATGAGATCATCACCGTACTTCTTATGAGAAGAATCCACCAAGGTCTGAATGTTCTGCAACTTAGCATCAATTGTCTCTTCGAGAGTCTTCTGAATGGATTGAAGTCTGAGCTCTGAAGCTTGACTCAATGAAGAAACGAATTCAGTATGGGCTGAGTTGACTGCCTTAAAATCTTTCAATAGTCTCTTCTGGGCAGCTTCCAGCGATGCTTGTTGCTCTCGAACTCTGCTCTCTGAGTGGATAAAGCATTTGTGAGTATAGCTAAGAAGTCAGGAGCTGCTGATGCTTGGATAGAAGAATTTTGAGCCAATTGACCTGAGCTCTGTCGTAGATTGCCATCATCATCTGGAGCTTTGGTCTGGACACTTAGTCAAAAGAGCCTGCCTGGCTAGTCAGAATTTGAGTAACTATATAGGCCAGTGCTCTGTACTTCGGCAACATGGAGTTCTTTGGGAATGCGGCTCTGAACGACGTCGGCTCGCCGCAGAAAATCTCTAGATATTCATCAAGTAAATCATCCTTGTATCCAGTCACACTAATCCCGTTGCTGGGCAACTGAAAAGCTCCACTGAAGAGCTTGCTTAATCGACATCTCGCTTGATTTCGTAGTCGGCACGGGTAGGATCGATGACATGGTGGATGATGAACCTCCCCACAATATCTCCATCTACTCGAATCGCAGTTCAAGTAGAGCTCCGAAACTTGTCGCGGAAGAAAGAAGGCTAGCTTCCGAGAACTCCATGATTGGCTCACACCAAACACGGTCTTTCTCCAAGATTTCTACGATGTTGGCCGGTGTAGCAACAACAACGTTCTTTGATGACATGACTATGATCTGCAAGATGAGATATCAGTATTGAAAGAAAAAAATATCACAGATAATCATAGGATACTGAATATGCATGTAAGTTTACCGTAATAATTTCTGAGAGATTTTGAAAGCAGTATGCAAATGATAGACTGAATTCTCAGAAAAATTCTAGGGTTTTAAGTTGTAGAGCGAAAATGGCGGTTTTTCAGGCTTTGAACGTGTTTTATATGATCAAGAAGGTGAACAATTTTATCTCAACGGTTTAGTTTAAATCTGCTTTATGAGATAGACGACCAGGATTCAATGTTATAAAATAGGTAATGATCAAACTAGCCGCCTAGGTCAACTTACAGTTGTATATATCCAAAGAAGTAACATGATTAGACATGCATTTAATGCATGGCAGAATTCAACAAACATAGCATAGAATGTCGTACTTTTTAATGAAAACCGTTATATTAAATGAGATTCTCTTAAGGCATTGAATACGATGCTGAATCAGAATCATTAATGCATTAAATATGATATTGGTTACTGGGTAGAGATACACAAACCTGTCAGCTGAACATTATAGTCAGCTGATACCTCGTGTAGATGGTTTTTGAATCTCTATGTAGTGAATGACTTCAGTACTGAGAGTGAACATTCCCCCTTGCTGAATGCTCCTCTCATGAATCCACTTACTGACTTGAGTCAGTAGGGTCCAGTAGACCTAGCTCTGCGGAAAGTTCTTTGAATCTGGCTTCAGCTAGAGGCTTGGTCAGAATATCAGCCCTTTGATGGTCAGTATGGATCTTCTCCATCCTGATATCGTTCTTTTCGACATGATCACGAATGAAGTGGTGTCTGATGTCTACGTGCTTGCATCTAGTATGAAGTACAGGGTTCTGAGTGATTGCAATTGCACTAGAGCTGTCGCTGAAGATCGGCACTTCATTCTGAATGACGTCATAGTCGTGTAGCTACTGTCTCAGCCAAAGGATTTGGGCACAACAACTTCCAACATCCATGTATTCAGCTTCAGTAGTTGACGTCGCTACTGAATACTGTTTCTTCGAAAACCATGAGATGAGCTTACTGCCATGGAAGTGACAAGTTCCTGAAGTTGATTTTCGGTCAATCCTACATCCTACATAGTCAGCATCAGAATAACCAGTTAGTTCAACATTATCATCTGCTAGACACCATAAACCCATGTCAGGTGTTCCTCTGAGATAGCGGAGAATCTTCTTTGCTGAGTCCATATGGCTCTGCTTAGGATTCGCCTGAAATCGAGCACAGACACCTACAACATAAGTTATGTCAGGTCGAGTAGCAGTTAGATATAATAATGAACCAATAATAGAATGAAATTCAGTGTGGTCTACTGATACTCCCTCTTTATCAAGATCAATTTTCATATTCGTGTTCATCGGGATCTTGATTGGTTTGCCGGATGTGCAACCGAATTTCTTGATGAGGTCTCGAGTGTATTTGCCTTGATTGATGAATGTTCCATTCTCCGATTGTTTGACTTGAAATCCGAGGAAATAATTCATCTCTCCCATCATTGACATCTCGAATTTATCCTTCATCATCTTCTCAAATTGTTGACACAGAGTGACATTCTTAGATCCGAATATAAATGTCATCTACGTAGATCTGCACAAGTAATATGTCATCTTCCAGTCGAATGCTGAATAATGTGCGGTCTACTGTGCCTTTCTGAAAACCTTTCTGAAGAAGAAGCTCAGACAGGGTATCGTACCAAGTCCTGGGTGCTTGTTTTAACCCATACAGAGCCTTTCTAAGTCTATAAACTTGAAGTCCCTGCTGAAAGCCGGGAGGCTGTTCTACATAGACTTCTTCTTTCAGCACGCCGTTCAGGAACGCCGACTTCACATCCATTTGATAAACTCTGAAGCGCTGATGTGTTGTGTAAGCTAGGAATAGTCTGATTGCCTGGAGCAAATGTTTCATCGAAATCTATATCTTCGGCTTGACAGTAGCCTTTTGCCACGAGTCTCGCTTTGTTCCTTACTATGACGGTGTTTTCATCTCGCTTGTTCTTGAAGACCCATTTAGTTCCGATCACATGTTGATGTCGGGGTCTATCCACAAGCTCCCATACTTCGTTTCTCGCAAACTGATTCAGCTCCTCCTGCATGGCGATGATCCAATCAGCATCCTTAAGTGCGTCCTCAACTGATTGAGGTTCTTCACTAGACAGGAAGCAGGAGTATAGTGTGCTTTCTCCCTGATAGAATCTGTATATTGTCTTTACACTAGCTGAAGGATCTCCAATAATTAAATCAGAAGTGTGAGCGTCCAGCCATGATCGACGATGTTTTAACTCTTCATCTGAAATTTGTTCAACACAGATAGTAGGTGAGTTAGGCATTTCAATTATACTATTATGAGATTGAAACAATTCAGTTACTAGAGTTGGGTCTACTAAGTCACCAGGTTCATGGGCATTTATCTCAGGAACTTCAGTTGTCCCCCCTGAATTATTATCCTCAGTAGAGGTCTCAGTTACCACTTGGGTTTCTTCATCGACCTGAGTTACATGGGATTGACTCTGTTCACTAGCGTCAATCTATTCAGCTACGTCTGCTGCTGGCTGAGATTCAGTAGTCTTATCTTCAATTTCCTCTTCTAAATCATCATCCCAACACAGCTAGATCTTTTAAACATTGTCTTTCAAGCTCAGATCCTGTAGCCGTTTACTAATTTCCTCAGATTCTGATTTTGAGTTTTTGCTCCTGTCTTTAGTAGCAAACTCATTAAAAACAACATGAGGGCTTTCCTCCACGCAAAGGGTCCGGTAGTTAAAAACTCTGAAGGCTTTGCTGACCCGGGAGTATCCTAAGAAGACTCCCTGGTCTGACTTGCTATCAAAAGTCTTTAACTGATCCTTTCCATTATTGTGGATAAAGCAGGAACACCCAAAAATATGGAAATAAGATAAGAAAGGCTTCCTGTCGTTCCATAATTCATATGGTATCTTTTGATGCTGCTTTGTCAGTAGAGATCTGTTCTGAGTGTAACATGTAGTGTCAGTTGCTTCTGCCCAGAATTTAGATGGGAGTCCTGAGTCTGCGAGCAGGGTTCTTGCTGCTTCTTGGAGTGTTCTGTTCTATCTTTCAGCAATCCCGTTTTGTTGAGGCGTGAGCACGGCAGACGTCTCATGCTCTGTGCCTTCAGCTTTGTCGAACTCTTCCACCATCGAATTCAGGAACTCAGTTCCTCTTTCTAAATGTATCTTTATTATCTTGGTGTTCTTCTTGACACTGAGCCTTTTCAGAAGCACAGGCAACTCTGTTTTGACGTCAGACTTGTTGACAATAAATATAACCCATGTGTAGCGTGAGTAGTCATCAATGACCACTAAAGCATACTTCTTGCCTCTGATCGACACAGGAGAGACTGGACCGAATAAATCCAGATGTAGCAGCTGAAGGATTCCATCAGTGGAAGGAGATGGAACAGGTGGATTTTGCTTCTTTGTTTGCTTTCCCTTTAGACATGCTTCACACTGAGTGTCTTTGTTGAATACTTCATTAGGCAGTCCTTTTGCTAGAGCGTTTCTAGCTAGCTTGTTGAGCGTCTTGAAGTTGAGATGGCTAAGTCTTCTATGCCAGAGCCACCCCGTTCTGTTATCGTTCTTTGCCAGCAAGCATGCTTCAGGTTCAGCTGAGTTCCAGTCAGCTACATAGATATTCTTTTTGCGCGATCCTCATAACATTGTTTTTCCTGTAGATTTATCAATGACATCACAGAAACCAGCGTAAAAAATCACTCTATTTGAGTTATCACAAAATTGACTAACAGAGAGAAGATTATGTTGAAGTCCTTCAACATATGATACTCTTGGAACTGTGGTGGTTCTAATGATGAGTGTTTTGTAGCCTCTGGTATAGCCTTTTGCATTATCTCCGAACTCGATTCTGGGTCCTTCTTCAGCAGTATAATTCTTCAGTAGGTTCCTCTGGTACGTTATATGTCTTGAGCATCCGTTGTCCACGTACCAAGGATCCTTGTGCACCTGCAAAACAGAATTATATTCATGTACCCTTTATTTTTGATTTTGGGTCCTTAAATGTTAGTTTTGGAAACCCAAATTTGTCTCCCAACCCTTGTGGTCTCAGACAGTTTCTTCCCACTCTGATCAACATACTTGACCACTGGACTGGTTGATGCTGACTTCTGAGGCTTTACTGGTTCAGGAGTCTTGATCTTTTGAGTAGGTGGATTGCTGACCTTAGCCTTCGGAACGGCTTTGTTCTTCTTCTTCTGACTTTTGAGTCCTCTCCTGACTATAGGATCATAGTAATATGACCCATACTGAGCTGGATGTGTCAGTTGCGGTGGTCCATACTGATCAGCCCACTTAACTCTGCCGGTTCCCCCTTGACTGAACTGGGGTGATTTTTAGCTAATCTTCTTGTCAGAATGCTGATAGCTAGGATGAGGTGCCTTTATCTTCTGTTTGTTCTTTGCTAGGGGGTTCATGATCTCAGCATTGATAGTCTCCCCTTGAACAAACCTATCAGTCAGCTAGTTCTCTGAGCATACGGGGGCAGATGAGGAGGCTCCATGGCTAAACCCGAGACCGTCCTTACAATGTTTTGGCTTGTTGTTGGCTAGCAGTGCCTCAAGCTTCTTTTCAGCTCCCATGTATCGCTCTATCATCAGATTCCTCCAGACATCATCATTCTTCTTAAGAATTTCATGCTCGGTCTGAAGTCCTGACTACTCTTGCTTCAATAGACTCAGTTCAGTATCCTTCTGAGTCAAGTCATTGGTCAGTACTGAGATCTGATCTTCTTGATGCTGAGACTTTGTCATTAGAGAGTTAATGTTCTCCCTAAGTCTCAACATAAGTCCTTCTGACTCAGTAGCAACCTGACTCTCCTGAGAAAGTCTCTGATTCTCCACTTTTAGGGTATCCAACTCCTGAAGAGTCTTACTGAGCTGCAGGCTCATCTGAATCTGCTCGTCTAATAGTTCTTCATATGCGATCGAGATGTCCTAATTCTCTTCTACACCTGAAATTGTGTTGTGTGTGCAGTGTGAAGGGGAGTTAAATGGAGCGTGAGAGTTTACCTCATCCTCTTCTCCTGCCATGAGACACTTTTCAGTATCTTCTTCAACCTCTATGGCCATGAATGTCGCTTCATCCTCTGATGAATCCATGAAGGAGTCGACTTCATCTAAGTCGTCTGAGAGTTCACCGGCAATATATACTTGACGCTTCTTGATGAACTTCTCCCTTCGAGCTTTGGGTGCTACTCTCTCAGTTGTACTGAGCTCAGGACAATCATATTAGTATTATCCTGGCTTCTTGCAGTTGTAACAAGTGGTGATTCTATCTTCTTTGCTCTCCCTGTCTTTCGACTGAGCTGAGTTCTCCTGTTTCCTGCAATCAGAAGTATGCGGTTCAGGAGTGCGCTTGGGTGTATATTCAGACTTACCCTTTGAGTCTCTGACGACTCTAGAGAGCTTTCTGCGCCTCTCCTTCTTCTTCTGATACTTCACAAAAAGCAGTGCATATTTCTTAGCGAGGTTTCCTTCTTGTAGATCATTGATTGAAGGCTAAGCCTTGCTAGATGCGGGAGCCGCCTTGTCTTGACCGAGGCTTTGAAGGCATGGTCAATTTGAGTGTCAGCTTCAGCTAACTGCTACCTTTGGGGTAGGCCGAACTCGAACTCCTGAGCTTTTAATTATGAAAAGATATGATTAGGAGAAACAATATCAAGGTCAGAATGTCTAAACAATGTAGCGAATGGAGTCCAATCTCCGTCCGACAGTGCTCTCAATATCTTGAGATTCATTTCTCAGTTGGAGAAAATTTTTCCCAGCCCGTTGATGGTGTTCATCAGATCCATAAATCTGACGTTGAGATCTTCAATTGTGTCGCCAGGCATGAGAGACAGTCTCTCCAGCTTCTAAAGTTCCAGCGCAAGTTTGTTCGCCTTGATCTTCTGAGTTCCCCGACTCAGTAGCGCCAGAGCATCCCAGAGTTCCTTCGCGAACTTGCAATGCTGAACTCTTCCGAGACAGGAACAGGGTGGTCAGTATGGCATTTCTAGCAACTCGGTCTAGATTGTGAAGCTTCTTCTCTTCAGGAGTGAAGAGGCTTCTGTCTTTGGGTATCTTCTTTCCGATCACCATGGCACCTCCTTGTGCTGGATCCTGGACTTCGACGCTATCAATCATAGGAACGATATGTCCGTCTTCCAAGACAACTGTCATGCTGTCGTGGAGGGAAGTCAGATGAGCTTCCATTCTGACTTGCCATACCCCGTAGTTCTCTACTGAAAACATGGGTACCATCCTGATTCCTGACATATCAGACATTGTAAATTGTGATATGAATGAAGAATGATATGCAGTGAAAACGTTTTCAGAATCCGTTCAAGTAGACCAGCTTCAGAAAACAAGAGTCTTAGAGAACTCTCGCTCTAAAACCAATTGTTGGTCCCGATATAAATGTCCAGGTGTAGAGGGGGGGGTGAATACACCTGAAAACTTTCTCAACTTAAAACGCGAACAATCCTTTTTAGGAGAGTGTCTTGCTGAACAAGTTCAGTAGACCAAATAAGTTGTTCTGAATCGTGTGGCAGAGTGACTGACTATAGTGAGGCCTGCTAGCTGACAGAAGTCAGAATTCAGTACCGTTCAGTAAGAGTTCAGTAGAGTGCGGAAATGTGTAGGCCCAATTCAGTTGAGTTAGAAAACTTTTTTAGTAAAACTGTTTCCGTATATTAGTGCAGTCTTTTAAGCTTTGCTGAAACACAGTTGAATGATTTTGAAAGATATTTTCAGTATGAACAGAAATCAATGCAACAGTAAAACAGAGCACACATAACACAACGATTTTTAAAGTGGATCGGATCCAACAATCCTACGTCCACTGTCCCGAAAAGATCAGGAAGCTATTTTATTATACTGAGTTAGTCTCAGTTGGTTTGTATACTAGACAAACACTGGTTTTAGTGATTATACTGAGCAAGTTTCAGTTTACAAGATATCAAACTAAAGCGTTTGACAAACTCTCCAACTATGAAGGAGTTCTTTACAATAAAGAATAGTTCAGGGATGAACTCCTTCGATCTAAGCTATGGATAGGTTCAGCTGAGCTTAGGTTAGAGGGAAGGGAATAAGGAAGTGGCTTCTAGAGCGACGAACTGTGAGGTATAAACTCTGGGTTCATGTTCAATCGCTTAGATACAAGAGGCTTTGAATATGATTCATCTTGGTTCCCTCTAAGCAAAAATGTCGTCTTTCGCTTGAAGGTTTTCTCGGACGAACTTACGGAAAGCTTAAGTCGATTTGAAGTTGCTCGTAATTGCTCGTGTGTTCTCCGTATGTGTCGTGAGCTTCAATTTGAATTCTTCCCTCTATTTATAGAGAAGAGACATGGAAAGATCCATTGGAAACGATGATCCATGTGTCACTCTCTTTTGGGTAGCTAACGGCTCTTTCAAGGAATGTTGGCAGAATCTTTTTCCTCCATTTCTGGAAATATGTTGACTTGCAGCATTAATCAGAATGTAGACAGCTAGCTGTTCGTCATTGGTCGATGCTGTAGAAAGTAGGTGTGAAAAACAAACTTCAAGGCAGATCTGAAGCTGACTTCTCTGTACCTCGTATGACTCTACTGATTTGACTTATAAGATTACTAACAGTCAAGAGACTGTCTGGCCGTTGCTGAGTCTGATCTATGTTTAGTAGCATACTCCTGCTGAGTCCAGCTCTACTAAAAATCAACTATGAGTTCGGTGAACAGCTCCTGCTGAGTCCAGTTCTACTGACTCCTTTCAAGTATCTTTGCTCTGCTTGAGTCCAAGACTACTCGAGATGAAAACTTTCTCGGTATGCTTGCTCCTGCCGAGTCCAGGCACTACTGAGTCTTCTCTCCATGGTGCGAGGCCGATAGTCTATCGAAGAGTCGGCGAGACAGCCGAGCGCATGAACCATGCATAAAGGATATCCACTGAGTCTGAAACTCTCAGAGACAAGCAAAACAATTACAACAGAATGGTTCACCAATCAAAGTAGGGTTTTGGGATCATTCAAATCTACTAGCACTAAGCTATTGAATCATCTCCCAACATATGTTGTGGTTAGGCTAAGGAGTAATTGGAGGATTGTTCAACAAACCATTACCGACTAAGTAGGAATTGGAGTATGTACATATCCAACACTCTATCCTATAACTGGTTGATTCTGCAAATTAATTTAATCTATGCATCAATGATTGAATTAGTTATCTCATACGAGTTACTTGAGCCGAATTCGCCATTCTCTATTTGCTTCTCCCGATTTACTTTTCTGCTATTTAAATTCCCTTGCCTAGGTAATAAACACAAATTTATGCATGGTGACATCACCAAAACTAGTATCAAAAGGGTAGATATAGTTGATTTCCAATGTTCCATGAGTTTGACCATGTTCTATACTAGTTATAAGATTTTGAGTGTGCGCATGAATTTTATTTGGTGTGAAAATAGCGATCACCAGGTAGGACAATTTGTGTAACTACATCAGGGAGATATTTGATCTGCAGGCCGAGACAATGTTTAGTTTTACCTAAGTCATTCAACTCAAACTTCATCTTGGGCATGAATAGACATCCTCGAGTGCTTTTGTATTTCATATAATGATTCGCATATCCTCTTCAGGAGAAATTTGGTGTGATGTAATCTAATTTTGTATTTCGCTGACTTTTATGTGTAGCACCAAAAAATCTTTCATGCTTCTAGCGTCAATGAGCATAACTTGATTTATTGTGTCTATAAAGAACTTCAGTTCTTTCTGAAGGATTAGGAATATACATGTCTCCTCCGTATGTAGTTGTAGCTATAATTATTGCCCCTAATCAAATCTTCTGATTTTTGTCCCCGCCCTTTTCTTCCTACGTATGGACAAAGAATTGAAGAAAATATTAATTTCTCTCTCACGTTTTTGATCATGTATGTATGTGGGAATTCAGAATAGATATTTATTCTTGTAACAACAACCCATTAATTAATTATATTTTTAATGAGCTTTTGTTACAACAGTCTCATAATACAATAAATTAATTGGCCCAGCTAATTAATTCCAGATAAATAATTCCCACATTATTAAATAATGTATAGATACATTAATCTATTATGAATAATTTTCGAGAGACAATAAATAACTGAGCATCTAATTGGGCTAGAATATAGATCCAATATAAGAAATAAAGACGGGCCTCAAATTAATTAATTATCTATGCTCAGTGTTGGATGATGATTCTATCCTCAGCAATGTTGGAAAATAGTGGGAAATGACTCAGTCTTCTGTGTTGATATTTACTCAGTAGCCCTGTGCTCTGAATGAGTCTATGAAGATTTGAAGATCCCAAAACCCTATATTGATTCATGAACCATTTCGTTGTAATCTGTTTTTGTCTCTGAGGTTTCAGACTCAGCAGACACTCTTCTCTGGAGCACTTAGTGGATTATCTGCCTCAGCACCAGAAGTAGAAGACTCAGTTATCTTGGACTCGACGAGAGCAAAGATATGCGAGAGGAGTCGTGGAACCGAACTCAACATGAGTAGTTCACTGAACTCAGAGCTGATCTTCAGTAGAGCCGACTCAGCAGGAGCATGCCACTGAATCGAGATCAGACTCAAGCAACGGCCAGACAGTCTTCGACCGTCAGGATCTTTAAAAGTCAAGTCAGCAGAGTCAATACGAGGAAGAGAGAAGTCAGCTTCAGATCTCCTTGAAGTCTGTTCTGTCTCAACCACTTTCTGAACCTCGGCCAATGACAAGCAACCACGTACCCTACATCTACTAAAGCTGCAAGTCAACAACTTTTTAGAAATGGAGGGAAAGGACACTGCCACCATACTTCAAAAGAGCCGTTAGCTACCCAAAAGAGAGAGACAAAGGATCGTCGTCTCCAACGGATCTATCATAATCTCTTCTCTATAAATAGAGGGATAAATCAAATTTGAAGCTCACGAACCTCACCAAGAACTCACGAACACACGAGAGAACACACAGAGCATTCAGAAGAGAAAAATCGAAAAGGCCTAAGTCTTCCGCAAGAAGTTCGAAGAATCTATCTCCGGTGAAAGACTACATTTCTGCTCTTAGGGAACCAAGCTGAACTGCTTAATACAACCTCTAGTATCCAAACGACGATACACGAACCCAAAGCTTACACTCAGATGTTCGTCGTTCTAGAAGCCACATCCTTGTTCCCTATCCCTCTAACCTAAGCTCAATAGAATATGTCCATAGCTTAGACGAAGGAGTTCACTCCTGAACTGATCCTTATTGTAAAGGACTCCTTCACTGTTGGAGAGTTTTTCAAACACTTAGTTTGATAACCGTGTAAACTGAGACTTGCTCAGTATAAATCTCAAGACCAGTGTTTGTCCTGCGTACAAACCGACTGAGAGTATCTCAGTATAATAAATAGCTTCCTGATCTTTCGGGACAGTGGACGTAGGATTTTTGTGTCCGAACCACTTTAAAAATCTCTGTGTCTTGTGTTCTATTTTTCACTGTTGCATTGATTTACTGTTCATACTGAAAACCTTCTTTATATCATTCAACTGAGTTTCAGCAAACTTAACGCATCGCACCGATCAATCGAAACGGTTTCGATAAAAATGTTTTTCTAAATCAACTGAATTTGGGCCTACACTATTCCGCACTACTGAACTCTATCTGGAAGATACCGAATTCGACTCTAAGTCGGCCTAGCGGATCTCGTAGAGTCGGTCACTCTGCCACACGATTCAGAACAGCTTATGCCGGTCCGCCGAACTTGTTCAAGATGCGATACTATCCTGAAAAGGACTGTTCGTGTTTAAGTTGAGAAATCGGTTTTCAGGTGTATTCACCCCCCTTCTACACGTGAACGTAATCTCGGGACCAACACTCAGCTTAGAGCAAAACTAAACAATAAACACAGATTCATTTTACTAGAGAATTTATGATGACTTACCCATTTATCCCAATTTGACCATAGGTTCATTGATCCCCGTATTTAAGATAGAAATATCCGTTAATTAATTAAGCTCACTCACAACTTGAATTATTAACATCTTATTATATTCATGAGTAGTATCACTCGACCTTATTAACACACATGAACTTAATCAATCGGTTGGGTTTAGTGTGTTAATCCTTACGAGTTCCTCAATGGATATTATTAGCCTAATTTAGGGATACGGATACAAGATACAAACAACCAACCTTAGCTACAAATAACTATTAACACCCAAGATACATAGATCCGGTCGCGATGGCCTTCACCATAGTAGGTCAAAGTGAGAGTGAGCCAAATGCACTCAGCTGGAGTCTTATCAAGATTAAGACCGGCTAAGTCACCGAGATCTTGGTTCTCCACTAAGTTCAGCAGGAGAAAACCAGTATAGACAAGCAGTCAAGACAAGCCACTTCTTATCTAAATAGTAGCTTATATCGTCAACTTATCATAAAGTTGTCTCAACTGTGATAATTGTTTATATCTTATTAGTTCAACCAATTGTGTGGTCTTTTGTGATCTACAACACACTACACAATCTAACTTTATAAAAGATAAAGGATTAAACATGTGTAAATATATATTAAATCAGATATGAGAATAAAATAGTGGAAATGAAAACACATTGTAAACAAGCACAAAAGTTGCTTCAAGTATACAAAATTTCAACACTTTCATGGTGCATATACAACTACGGCTAGTAATTCGGTTGTTGTATTCGATTACCGATCTACCGATAATCGGTAGGGATGCAGTATTGGTCTTCGCACTTGTTACGGTATGCGGATAAATTGATATCGATGCGGTATTTAACAAAAAAGCGATATCAAAATAAAATCATTTAGGCATTAGGGTTTGAAAATATTCTAATTTTCTCAACTCTCCTACCCCCCCCCATTTCCCAATTCGAGAGAGAAGAGAAGACACAAATAGAGTCACTTCGAGTTAGTGACCCATACCGACTCACCGCAACGCCGCCCCTTCGCTCCGCCAACCTCCCCCGCGCACAGGGGCACCACCATTATACGAGAATTTATGCTTGTATACAATGTGTTTTGTCATTTCCACTATTTTATTCTCCTATCTGATATAAATGTATATTTGCACATGTAATCCTTTATCTTGTGCATAAGTTAGATTGTATAATGTATTCTAGATCACAGAAGACTAATCAATTGGTTGAACTAACAAGATATAAACTGTTATTACAGCTGACACAACTTCAGGATTAGTAGTCGGTATAAGCTGCAGTTTAGATAAGAAGTGGTTTGTCTTGGCTGCTTCTCTATACTGGTACACTGAAGGTTGTGTAGTGGCGGATGACAGTGAGATGTGTTCTCCTGACTGGCCTTAATGGAGAACCAAGACCTCGATGACTAAGTCGGTCTTAATCTTGATAAGACTCCAGCTGAATGCATTTGTCTAACTCTCACTTTGACCTACTGTGGTGAACGCCATCGCGACCAGATTTATGTATCTTGGGTGTTAGTAGTTATTTGTGGCTCAGGCTGGTTGTCTATATGTTGTAGCCGTATCCTTGAAATAGGTTGATAATATCCCTTGAGGAACTCGTAAGGATTAGCACACTAAACCCGACCGCAGAGGAGAGGAAAGGCCGGGAAACATTCTAGAAGCTCCAGACACAAGAAAAATCAGAGCAGAGCATTCCAAGGACGCAGGTATGAAATCGTCCTTCCAATCCTTCACTTAATTAATTAACAGATATTTCTATCTTAAATACAAGGATCAATTAAGTCTAAAATACAAGCACATGCTCAAATTGTGATAAATGGGTAAGTCAATACATATTCTCTAATAGAATGAATCTGTGTTTATTAATTGATTTTACTCTGGACTGAGCACAGATAATTAATTGATCTCTCAAAAGTTATTATTACAAGATTAATGTATTGTTTCATTATTTAATAATACTCCCTCCGTCCCGGATGAAACGTCCTCTTTCTTTTCGGCGCGGTAATTTATGCAGTGTACTTTAGAAGTAAAGAATGGTGGCCCACTTGTACTTTAGAAATAAAGAATGGTAATTTATGGGTAGGTGTGTGGTAGTGGGTAGGTTAGATTTAATGTTGTGGGTCCCACATAAAGTAATTAGATGACTAATTATTTCCAAAAAAGGAATAGAGGACGTTTCATCCGGGACACCCCAAAATAGAATAGGGGACGTTTCATCCGGGACGGAGGGAGTATTATTTATCTGAAATTAATTAGTTGGGCCAATTAATTGATAAATAAAAGTATTCCAGCAGATTAATGTATTATATTATAGGCTAGTTGATGTGGAAGCTTACTAGGGATATAATTAAATTAATGGGCTATAAATATTAATATAATATAAGCTTTTGAAGCCTATATATATTAGTATTATGTTCATAATCCGAATACACATGATACACACACATACACACATAGAAAGGTACACACACATGTTTGTGAGAGAGACATTATTTATCTTTTCTTCAGTTCTCTAACCACGCAAAGGAAGAAAAGGGTCAGGACATAGATCAGAAGGTCTGAGCAGGAGCATTAATCAGAGCAACAACAACACACGGAGAAGGCTGGTAAATCCTATAACTTCATTATATGCAACAGGTATATAATATTTTAGTCACTCCTTTTGCACTTATTAATTTGATAAACTTCACGTTCGTAGTGCATGAACTTAAATAATTAATCGAACGAGCGGTATTCTATCATTTATATTTCATATCTCCCCTAATGCTGACAACAATCTGAGTTGGATTAAAAAAATCAATGTATCAATCAGTAAAATAATCCACAATTATTTGTTCTGTATACGTCATTTTGACGGAGTATACACATAAGTATTATGCTCTTCAAAACTTTCAATCTAATTCAAGTCATCATATCAATTTTCGTTATTATTGTATCTTATCTCAAGAGATACTCATTGTTCTTATTACTCCCTCCGTCCCACTCCAATTTTCAAATTTCTTTCCGGCATAGAGATTAAGAAAGTTGTCGGTTGTGAGTAAATGAGTGATAAAGTAGTGGAGTCCACTGAATTTATTGAGTATTACTTTACTAAAAAAAGGAAAGTGGATAATTAGAGTGGGATAGCCCGAAAAGGAATACTGGACAATTTGAGTGGGACGGAGGGAGTATATCACATACGTTTGGACTATTTTAGCCCTTGCGACGATAATTGAAACATATTTTTGACTTACATGCTTCAAGCAAGTTAAATCCTTCATGGATTTTCATAAATATGTCACTAGGGAATTAATATTTAAGAACATTGAACTCACATAAAAATGAAGAACCAATCTTGACCTACCCTCTATCTATGTAATCAATGGTCCAAATAATTAGTTGTTTTCTATTTTTTCTTAATTCAGAAAAGGATAAAACAAGTTCCATTAAGGCGAAGTTTATCTTTTTACACTTTAGGTTTTGAAACTAAACCAAACACCTACACTTTCTTCCTTGATCTTAGTGGGTGTGGCGGACCGAAAATCTATTGGAAAATTCAATTTTTTTATTTATATTATTTCGTTGGTTTATGCATAATTAACAACATTTTTATGCATAAAAAACTCTCTTATGTGGATATTATGTTATATAATAAAAATAAGTTTTGTGCATATTATAGTATTTTTTATGCATAAGCCCAAACAATTTTATGCATAGACTGACAATCTTGTATAAATAATTACATTATAAAATGAAAACAGACTTTATGCATAGTACATTACTCTCTCTATTCATTAGTAGTGTCTTGTATTCCCGAAATGAGTGTCCCATTAGTAGTGTCTTGTTTATAAAATAGCAAATAATTTATGGCCGCAAAATTAACTAACAAAAAGTCAAACATACACCACATAATATTACTTTCTTAATCTTCGTGCCCAAAAGAAACATGACACTACTAATGGGATGGAGGGAGTACTAGTTTAGGCATAATTCCATACATTTTTATGCATAAAACTGCTTATTATGTGGATATTATGCTACACAAAAAAAAGTTTTGTGCATATTACAATATCTGTTTATGCATAAGCCCGAACAATTTTATGCATAGACTGACAATTTTGTATAAATTATTACATTATAAAATAAAATCTAGTTTTATACATAGTAAATTATTAGTTTATACATAATTCCATACATTTTTATGCATAACATTGTTTGTGTTATGCATATTGTGATTTTACAAACATAATTCATCATGGTAAATAATCTAACTCTCCTTCTCTCTCTAGCTAGAGGCGGCGGTGGTCGGCAGCGGCGGCCGGTGGGAGGCTTATATCTCGCAATTGAGTATAGGGGTGTAAGTGGTTCCGCTCCGAACCACGAAACCGATCAAATCGAACCGAACCAAACCAAAAAATGTGGTTCGGTTCGGCTTCGCGGTTTGGTTCGGTTTATTTTTTTAGGAACCGTTTACATTCGGTTTGGTTCGCGGTTTCAAGAATTTTTTAACGGTTCGAACCGAACCGAACCAATATCTTATTTTTTATTTTTTTATTTAATATTTGTCTTTATTATATGAGAATGTTATTGGATTTAGATATTAGATTTAAGTTAATATCAATTCTAATCTATACAAAGGAAGAGAAATGAGTAACAACTCTATACTTATGAGTTTGGAACGAGTGACATCCTATAAACTATTATTCTTGCATTATTTAGGATTTAAAAAATAAATAAAAAAATAAAAAGGTGAACCGGTAAATCAAACCGAACCAAACCATTTATAAGCGGTTCGGTTCGGTTCGGTTTTGATATTTAAAAACACATCGAACCGAACCGAACCATTTCTATGTGTTTGGTTCGGTTCCTAAAATGCAAAAGAAACCGAACCGAACCAAACCGTTACACCCCTAATTGAGTATGTGTTACGAGTATTACCCTATATCTCACAATTTCCCATTTCTTTCTAACAAAGATACAATCGCTCGGGGATATATTTTCTAGATTTTTGAACTATTGATTCAAATGTTTTTCGACTTTAGGGAATTTTAATTTTGTTGTCCAGAGACGAGCCTCAAGTGTAGAGGGGGGGCGGTTATATACACCTGAATGCAAATTCATTCTCAGAACGCAAAAGTCAGCTTAGCTGAATGTTGCTACTGAACTAGTCAGTTGGCCAAATAAACTTTCTAGATCGCGTGGGCAGATAGTTCGTCTACTGAGTATAGTCTACTGACTTATGTCAGTGAACAATAGTTCAGTATCAGAAATTATGTGTGGAAGTGTAGGCCCAAAATATACTCATCTCAGTTGACTAGCTTATACTGAGCAAGTCTCAGTCGATCTATTCACTAGACATATACGTTCTTGTTTGCTTATACAGAGCAAGTCTCAGTTAATATGTACGCTGGACAAATATCTACTTATAGTCGTAGTGACTTTACATTTCTTAACCGTGAAGGTTTAAGTTTCTCCAACTATGAAGGAGTTCTTACAATAAGAACAGTTCACACAGATGAACTCCTTAAAAGTTTCTAAGCTAGTGATATTACAATAAGCACGATAAGGTTAGAGAAGGGGAACTAATGGATCTCTAGAGAGAAGAACTAAAATGATCTTCAAATGAACAAGTTATTCGCTGTGTTTGGCTTAGAGTTCGCTAGAGTATTTGATCGCTTGAGTGCTTGGTTCCCTGGGATGATGTCTTTCTGCAAGAATACTCTTCTCTATTTATAGTCTTCGATTCATGAATAGATCCGTTGGAGGGAGTCTAGACACGTGTCGACTAAGACAAGAAAAATGGCCACATCGATTTTGAATATTGCTGTAGAGATTTCCTCTTTTTCAGTCTAAGAACAACTATATGGCAGAGCAGGTAGAGTGTTGTCGGCTCCTTATTGGTCGAGGTTATGATAGTAAGTGAGGCTTGTTCAAACTCAAAGTGTACGGTGAGTTGACTTCCTCTAAATCCTCGGACCTTTAACTGAATTCTCTCATACTCATGCTTCTGAGATTCGTGGCTCGAATTCCTTTGGAGATTCAGTTGGTTATAGCTTATCTAACTGGCTTCTTCGAACTGAGTTCCTTCGGCTGAGTGGCGGATCTTCTCCTAAATGCACCAAGTACTAAACTCTAGCCTACTGAGTTCCTAACATATTGAACTCAACTAAGTTATTACATTATCAGAGGCTCATCATTTAGCTAGGGGTTTTGGGATCTTCAAATCTTATCATACTGAATCTCGTCTAAGCAATTTCCCCCTATTTGATGATGCCAAAACCTTTTGCAAACTATCTCTAATAACAAGGCTGACTATCTAATCAACACAATTCTATACACCATAAGTCAATAACCCTCTAATAACAAAACACTAGAGTTTTACCAATATCCCCCTGAAACGTCTAAGAGCAATTTCCCCCTTAGAAGATGTCTAAGAACTGAAGTACAGAGAGAATCACAGAAATATGAGTAACCATGTGAGTGTGTGATCTGATCACTGAGGTGATCAGTGAGTGATGAAAGATAAAGAACACAACCAAGTGACAATGAGTAATTGTCGAAGGCTAATAGAAATAGAATATCATATATGATCAGAGATGACAGTTACAAAATATTCGTATCTATAAAAAACAAAAACTATGAAGGAATCAACGGGGCTTCTTCTTAAACTTCGTACCTTGAAGTCAGCAGATTTCTTCTCAGGAAGCTCAAGACCATAAGATGAGTAGACTTTGTTTCCCAGTATCTTGACTTCTTCCTTATCTTCAACTTCATTGATGTTCAGACTTCTTCTATTGATAGCATACTTGATATCTTCCTCAATCTCCTTGTTACAAATATTACCTTGTTGCGAGAGAGGAGGAGATAGAAGTTTTTACTCAGGTGCCTTGAAAGTCTTACCTGACTGTTGCAGAATGTTTTGGATTTCAACATAGAGTTTAGGTTCAGCACTTATCAAGAATTCCTTGAAGGTTTTGTCAGGATCAGTTTTCTCACTGACTGTCTCCCTCTCCCAAATGTAATAACTCTTGATGAAATCGACCTTAGCCTGTTCCAATTCTTGATTGATCTTATAAGGCACCCATTCATTAGTCCTAGGGAAGATGAAACTTTTGAGGTTGTTTCCATGTTCCCTTCTTCTGAAGAATTCGGAAGTAGTAGGAATACTTCTGTCCTTCTCATCGATTCGCTCTCTGGCTTCTTTCTCATTTCGCTATCTGAGGGCCTCAAGATTTGTTAATCTTGGTCTTTCTCTTGTAGCTTGTACTTTTCTGGCCTCAACAATGATATCTAAGCCTCTCCCGTAGGCATCCCAAATCTCCTTCATCTCAACTTCTTGCTTCTTGGAAAGTTCAGTGGAGAGGATAATCTGCAGAGCTTCTGAGTCACTAGGTCAAGCTGACTTGGACTTAGAAGCTTCAGGCTTCTTCTCAGCTTTAGAATTTTTCTCAACAGCGGCTCTGCTGGATTGCTTGGGCATTACAGATTTAGTTCTGGTAGGAACTGAAGATTTGATCTGTATGCCTTTCTTAGCCTTAGTCTTTTGCCTTTCTTCTTATTCTTAAAGTTCTCCCGCCAGCTTTTCATCATATGCAATTTGCTCTTCTAGCATTTTGAACTTCAATTTCTTTTCTTTTGGAGGACTAGGAGGGGCAGGTGCTTTGCTTTTTGTAGCTGACCTGACTGGCTTATCTTCAACAATACCTTCTAAATACTGATCTACTTAAGTCACTGCTTCCTCTGCGGGTTCTCCTGACCTTCCCCCTTTCCTTCTTCAATCATTATCTGCTTAGTCTCCTTTTCTGCAGCCTTGATTAGGGTCTGTAGTTTGCTCTTCCTACTGTCTATTAAGCTTGCCAAGGCTGTGACCTTTGACGATAGGTCAATGACTGAGAGACTGATAGAATCCAACTTAGCTTCAACATCCACGACGGCGTCAGTATAATTATTCCATCTCTTACCATGTTCAGCATTGACAGCTTTGAGTATATCATATTTTGAAGCTTTAATCCATTCCATGTATGATTCTACTAAGTCAGTAGTGTCTTTCTTGATGGCAAGACCGGTGTTAGCTTTTTCCACAAGTGCTTTTGATACACTTTCAGTGGTTAGCCTGTTTCGCTCTTCGACGGCCTTGAGGACTTGATCCAGTGCAGAGGCCATGGTTTTAGAAAATTGATTAGCCTGAGTCTGCAGGATATTCTGATACTTAGATTCCAGATCAATCCTCTGAGCTTCAAGTGTACTGCTGAGGATTTCTTCAGTATTTAGAGTAGATTGTCCGATCCTCTGCACTTCTGAGGCCAAGTTGTCTAGCGTCAGGTCTGAACTTGAGCAAGAAGATGATTCTTATGAGCAAGAAGACGATTCTTATGACCCTATCGCTTAAGAAACTTGTTAATAGACGCTACATTAACGTTTTTTATTTTAGCAGCTTGATATCAAGACTGCTTCGGCTTTCACTGAGATGTAGACGGTGTAGAGATAACTGCACCTGATGAAGGCGGTGGAGCTGGTGAGTCATCTCTGGCAGATTTTCCCTCAGCAGATCGTCCCTGGTCTGCATCCTTGGGTGACTCGCCATGGCGAGAGTCAGGTGGGCTGAGTGGTCGATTCAGTATGCCCAGGTGCATGAGCATTGCTGAGCGGAGGTCGTCCATTGACACAATATCAGCTAGCTCTCCGTAGCCTATCTCCTCCTTCAGTTGTTGCTCCTCCTTGATCAGTTCAGGTATAATCCTGAGGTTAATGGTCTCCGCCAGTAGATATCATTCCAGGAATCTGAGACGCATTTGAACCCTCGCCCTGACTGCTATGCCCATGAGATCTGAATGATGTAAGATCTTGAGAATCTCATCCGCGATCTCTTCAACAAATTGCATCGCGAGCTATCGCATCGAAGTCGGGGCTCTGTGAAGACCTTAGTCTAGGAAATATAAGTAGGAATGTCTGACTGGGTCTCCTCTGAGTGTATCCATTTAACTTTGTCCACCAGAGTTACGTCCTCCTTACCGGACTCTAAATCTTGGATAAATACAATCTCAGGGATTACGATTGAAGGTTTAGTGTTTTTCGTTTCTTCTGCTGAGTAGGGTGTGGGTCCTGAGTGGACTGAATATGATGCTTATCGTGTTGTCCACACCCTATGGATTTCTCAGTTGCTGCCGCACTTAGAAATTTTACGTTCTTCTTATCGATGAAGTGCGCATCAGTAAAGGCAGTATAGACACCTTACTGCCATATAGGAGTTTGTCTTTGGAATCAGATGCTGTGAGGTCTTATCCTCATTCACCACAAATTTCTAGAACTGAGTCTTGAACTCATTCACAAAGAACTCAGTCCAGTTCACTTGGACGCCATCCACGATAGCCGTCATTTTTTGAATCCGGATCCTAGAAAGGTGATCATAGGATCCAGCTGAACTGGTGAGTATGTGGGTTACAATATACGCCAATCATCTGTATTCAGGGAGTAGATGATTTTTCGAAAAGGCTGATTTGAACACGATGTTGTTCTGCCTACCGAACTGGCAAAGATATTGGTTGATGGAAGACTCCTTGTATCCAATAGGAGAAATCCCTATCTTGGGAAGACTGAAATTGAGTCAGAGACACTCAGCAATATCAAGGTCGGCAATCTTCGTCTCCCACGTTGTTACCCATTTCTTTGTTGTAGTTTATGTAAGAAATATCCTGAACTTCTTCGCTCTGTCGAAGATTCATATAGAACTCGACGACTTATCTCAAGAGGCAGTGGATGGGAACCCTAGACAACAGAGAGTGAAGGCCTAACGATTCAAGAGCATTAAAGATCTGATCCATGCACTCAATTCTGCATGATAGAAAGGCGAGAACTAATTCGAACCAGACTCTCTGAGAGCTAATGATCTCCTCCAAATCAGACGGGATCAGAACTTCATTGTTGGTCCCGAGTGTACGGTCGGGTGTAGAGGGGGGGTGAATACACACGATTCGATTTCTCAACTTCGAACTCGAACGGTCCTATACGAGGATGGTGTCAAAAGCTTGATTCGGCGCACGGACAAACCGTTACGAATCGAGTTAAAGGCTAAGAGATCCGACTCGGCTGAGATCCGCTAACCGACTAGGTCGGAATTCAGTATCTACGGTAAGAGTTCGGTGCGCGGAATAGTGTAGGCCCAAATCGCTTTTTGTGAGAAAACGTTTTAAGTCTCGAGTTCGAGTAGATTAAAAGTTCGGTATCTTTGAGACGGTTGATTGATTTTAAATATGATGTTCAGTATGAATAGTAAAATCAATGCAACAGTTAAGAAAGCAGTAAGAGACACAGGATTTTTAAAGTGGTTCGGATATCGCTCAAATCCTACGTCCACTGTCCCGAATGATCAGGAGGCTATTTATTATCCTGAGTTAGTCTCGATCGGCTTGCACCTTGGGCAAAGCCGCGTCTTGGTTTTAATCTCGATCCAAGTCTCGCTTACAACACTATCAAACTTAAAGTGTTTGACAAACTTCTCCAACAGTGAAGGAGTCCTTATACAATAAGGATTGGGTTCAAATGTGAACTCCTTCGTCTAAGCTATGGATAAGAACAGTTGAGCTTAGGGTTAGAGGGATAGGGAATATGGGAGTAGCTTCTAGATCGACGAATAGCTGAAGGTAAGCTTTGAGTTCGTGTAACATCGATTTGGATACTAGAGGCTTTATGTGTCGGTATAGCTTGATTCCCTATGACCTAGAATGTAGTCTTTCGCCGGAGATTGTTCTTCAAGTTCTTGCTAAGACTTTGTTCTTTGGAATTCGCTCTTTTTCGCGCTCTCTCGTGTTCTTGGTCGAGCTTCAAATCTTGAATGATCCCTCTATTTATAGAGCAGAGATTGAAATAGATCCGTTGGAGATGATCTTCTTCTCTCTCTCTCTTTTTGGTAGCAAACGGCTCTTTTGGTGTAGGTAAACAGTGTACTTTCCCACCTTTTTAGGTAAAAGGTTGATTGCGGCTTTAGCGGTGAGAAGACACGTGTATGCTTTTCATTCGTCGAGGTGGATAGAGTGGTTGAGACAAAGACAAACATCGAGACGCATCGAAGCCGACTTCTCTCTTCCTCGTACATGACAATGCTGATTGTCTTTCAAAAGATTCGACAATCCACGAAGACTATCCGTCGTTCTTTGAGTCCGACCTTGTATTCGAGTAGATAGGCTGCCGAGATAAGTCTCTTCGAAGATCGGCTACGAGTCCAGTGAACTACTCCTGCTGAGTTCGGTTCAACCGACTCTCTCGATATCTTTGCTCTGCTAAGTCCGATCATCTGAGTCTTTGCACCGGTGCCGAGGCAAATAAGCTGCGAGCGCCTTGACCAGAGCAGAGTGTCTACCGAGTCTGAAACCTCAGAGACAACAGATACAAGGGAATGGTTCATCATTCCAGATAGGGTTTTGGGATCTTCAAATCTTCAGACAAGTACAGAGCACAAGGCTACTGAGCTTAAGATCAGTGTCTAAGACCGAATCATTTCCCACTGAGTGAAACAGTGCTGAGGATGGAATCATCACCCAACATTCATTTTTGGAAAACAACGCCATAATAAACTGACTCTGCAAAACAAGCTTTAGCACTTGAAAATAGAGTAAGTTAGTAATAAGCATATAGAGTTTATGAAATTTACCAAAAGTTTAGTGCTTGAAAGTCGTAGATTTCTTAAGCAAAAGAGATGAAGAGAACTAAGCAGTTCGAAAATGGCAGAAATGTATTTAGATCATAGATACATGCAGATATGTATCATATTTTAATTTTAACGGTTTATTTTAGCATTCGGTTGAGATTAATCTAATATTAAGAAGTGGACGACTAAAATTAAATGTTATCAGAGGTTATGATTACTGTGCCGCCTTTAATCCCGACCTACCTATCTATCATCTAAAAAGTAAGGTGAAATGACATATATTTAATGCGCCGCAGTTAATATATGGAATTTCGTGCTTTTAATGAGAACAATATACGTAATGACATCCTACGAGCATTAATGGCGGGAAATAAATCCAATGACATGCTGAATGTGATATGCTGAATAAATACTCGTAACCTATAAGCTGAACATAGTAGTCAGCTGATACCACTGTGCAGATACTGAGTATGTCAGCACTTCCTTTCACCTCATTTGGTCGTATTGAGAGTAAGTTCCCCCTTACTCAGTACTTCCGAGAATGTCTTACTCAATTGAGTTAGAAGGATCCAGTAGACCTAGTTCTACTGAGAGTTCATTGAATCTAGTCTCAGCTAGAGGCTTGGTCAATATGCCTGCTCTTTGCTTATCAGTATGGATTTTCTCCATTCTGATGTCTTTCTTCTCGATATGGTCGTATATCCACGTGCTCGTATCTTGTGTATAGAGCTGGGTTCTGAGTAATTGAAATGACATTGGTACTGTCGCAGTAGATCATCACTTCATCTTGATGAATGTCACAATCTCTCAGCTGTCGTCAAAGCCACAAGAGTTGGGCGCAATAGCTTCCAGCAGCCATATATTCAGCTTCAGTAGTGGACGTAGCTACTGAGTGGTTTTTCTTTGAGAACCACGATATGAGCTTACTGTCGAGGAACTGACGTGTTCCTGAGGTTGACTTTCTGTCAATTCGTCATCCTGGATAATCAACATCAGAATAACCAGTTAGTTCAAGATTATCATCAACAGGATACCATAACCCAATATCAGGTGTTCCTTTCAGGTATCAAAGAATCTTCTTTGCTGAGTTTACATTACTTCGCTTGAGATTCGCCTGAAATCTTGCACATACACCTACATCATACTTTATATCAGGTTTACTGGCTGTTAGGTATAGTAAGGAACCTATAATAGCACGATAACCAGTTGAGTTAACAGATACTCCCACTTTATCAAGATTAATTGTTGGGAGATGATTCAGTCCCAGTGCTCTGAATGTTTGCTGAAGATTTGAAGATCCCAAAATCCTACTTTGACTGATGAACCATTCAGTTGTAATGTGTTGTTCTGTCTCTGAGGTTTCAGACTTAGTAGACACTCTTCATTTGGTTTAGGTGCTCAGTAGATTACCTGCCTCAGTACCAGAAGAAGAAGACTTAGTGATACTGGACTCAGCGGGAGCAGTATACTGAAAGGAGTCAGTGGAACTGAACTCAGCAAGAGTAGTTCGCTGAACTTAGAGCTGATCTTCAGTAGAGCCGACTCAGTAGGAGCATGCTACTGAATATAGATCAGACTCAGCAACGGCCAGACAGTCTTCTGAACTGTCAGAATTTACTAAGTCTAATCAGCAAAGTCATACGAGGAAGAGTGAAGTCAGCTTCATATCTACATTGAAGTCTGTTCTGTCTCACCTACTTTCTTCAACCTCGACCAATGACGAACAGCCACTTGTCAACTTTCTGATTGAAGCTGCAAGTCAACAACTTTCCAGAAATGGAGGGAAAGTACTCTCCCACCATTCTTTGAAAGAGCCGTTAGCTACCCAAAAGAGAGAGACAAAAGATCGTCATCTCCAACGGATCTATCCTTGTCTCTACTCTATTAATAGAGGGATATAATTCAATTGAAGCTAACGACACAGACAAGAATACACGAGCAACTCGAAACGACCTAAGTCTTTCGCAAGAAGTTCAAAGAGTAATCTCCGGCGAAAGACGACATACTTGCTCATAGGGAACCAAGCTGAACCAGAGTCATAAAGCTTCTAGTTTCCAAGCGACTGAACACGAACCCAAGTCTATACTTAATCGTTCTTCGCTCTAGAAGCCACCTTCTCGTTCCCTATCCTTCTAACCTAAACTCAGCTGATCATATCCATAGCTTAGACGAAGGAGTTTATATATGAACTGATCCTTATTGTAAAGGACTCCTTCATAGTTGGAGAGTTTGTCAAACGCTTTAGTTTGATCCTTTGTAAACTGAGACTTGCTCAGTATAAATCTCTAGACCAGTGTTTGTCCAGCATACAAACCGACTGAGACTATCTCAATATAATGCATAGCCTCCTGATCTTTCGGGACAGTGGACGTAGGATTGTTGGATCCGAACCACTTTAAAAACTGCATGTGTTCTCTGTTTGTTTTCTGTATTAACTGTTGCATTGATTACTGTGCATACTGAAAGAATTTCTAAAATCATTCAACTGAGTTTCAGCAAAGCTTAATCGATCGCACTAACTACTGAAACTGTTTTATTAAAAATAATTTCTAAACTCAACTGAATTCGGGCCTACACATTTCCGCACTATACTGAACTTTAGCTGAACGGTACTGAATTCTGACTCAAGTCAGCTAGCAGGCCTCAGTAAAGTCAGCCACTCGCCACACGATCCGGAAGCGACTTATTTGGTCTACCGAACTTGTTCGATGCAGGCGCTTTCCTGAAAATGACTGTTCGTGTTTGAAGTTGAGAAAATGTTTTCAGGTGTATTCACCCCCCCCCTCTACACCTGAACGTTTGATCTTGGGACCAACAATTGGTATCACAACAGAAGTTCTCTAAGACTCTTGTTATTCTAAAACTGGTCTACTTGAACAGATCCAGAAAACGTTTTTACTGCATATCATTCTTCATTCATATCATTATCTACTATGTCTGATATGTCAGGAATCAGGATGGTACCCATGTTCTCAGTAGAGAACTACGGGGTATGGCAGGTCAGAATGGTGGCACATCTGACCTCCCTCCACGGCCAGCATTGACGCAGGTATGGAGGACGGACCTATCGTTCCAATGGTTGATAGTGTCGTAACTCAGGACCCAGCACAAGGAGGAGGAATGGTGACCGGGAAGAAGAACCCTAAAGATAGAAGTCTCTTCACCCCTGAGGAGAAGAAGCTTCACAACTTAGACTGGGTCGCCAGAAATGCCATACTTACCACTCTGAGCGATTCTTATCTCGGGAGAGTTTAGGACCGCAAGTCCGCGAAGGAACTCTGGGATGCACTAGCGCTACTGAGTCGGGGGACTCAGAAGATCAAAGCGAACTAGTTGGCGCTGGAACTTCAAAAGCTGGAGAGACTGTCTCTCATGCCTTGTGACTCCATTGAAGATCTCAACGTCAGATTCATGGATCTGATGAACTCTATCAACGGGCTGGGAAAGACTTTCTCCAACCGAGAGATGAATCTCAAGATTTTGAGGGCACTACCAGACGGTCATTGGACTCCCTTTGCTACCTTACTGAGACATTCTGATTTAGATATTTTTACTCCTGACCATATCTTTTCAGAACTTAAAGCTGAGGAGTTTGAGTTTGGTCTACCTTAAGGGAAGCAGCGAGCTGAAGCTGACACTCAAGTCGACCATGCCTTTTAAAGCATCAGTCAGCACAACAACTCCAACCTCTAGCAAGACTGAACCTTCACTCAGTGACTTACAAGAAGGAAACCTGGCTAAGAAGTATGCGCTGCTTGCCGTGAAGTATCAAAAGGAGAAGGAGAGGCGCAGGAAGCTCTCAAGAGTCGTCAGAGACTCCAAGGGTAAGGCTGAATATACACCAAAGCGTACTCCTGACTCACATACTTCTGAACGCAGGAAACAGGAGGACTCAACTCAGTCGAAAGACAGCGAGAGAAAAGAAGAGAGAGTCACTACCTGCTACAACTGCAAGAAGCCAGGACACTATCAGTATGATTGTCCTAAGCTCAGCACTACTAACAAAGCAGCACGCAAAGCTCGAAGGGAGAAGTTCATCAAGAAGCGACAAGCATATATAGCTGGTGAACTCTTAGACGACTCAGATGAAGTCGATTCCTTCATGGATTCATCCGACGATGAAGCGGCATTCATGGCCGTAGAGCTTGAAGAAGACGCTGAAAAGTGTCTCATGCAGGAGAAGAGGATGAGGTAAACACTCACGCTGCATTTAACTCCTCTTCACACTGCACACACGACACTATTTCAGGTGCAAATGAGAATCTGGACGTCGCAATCGCATATGAAGAACTACTCGACGAGCAGATTCAGATGAGTCTGCAGCTCAGTAAGACTCTTTAGGAGTTGGATACCCTGAAAGTGGAGAATCAGAGACTTTCTCAGGAAAGTCAGGTTGCTACTGAGTCAGAAGGACTCGTGTTGAGACTCAGGGAGGAGATAAACTCTCTGATGGCCAAGTCTCGGCATCAAGAAGATCGAGATCTCGATCTTGACCAATGACTTGACTCAGAAAGATACTGGAACTGAGTCTACTGAAGCATGAGTTGTCAGGACTTCAGACCGAGCATGAACTACTGAAGAAGAGTGATGATGTCTGGAGAAACCTGATGACAGAGCGGTACATGGGCACTGAAAAGAAGCTTGAGGCGATGCTAGCAAACAACAAGCCTAAGCACTGCAAGGAGGGACTTGGATTCAGCCATGGGGCCTCCTCATTTGCCCCCGTATGTTCAGAAAACCGGCCAGCTGCTAGATTTGTTCAAGGGGAGACCATCAACACAGAGATTCTGAACCCCTAGCCAAGAACAAACAAAAGATGAAGGCACCTCATCCCAGCTATCAGCATTCTGATAAGAAAATCAGTTCCAAATCACCCCAATTCAGTCAAGGGGGAACTAGTAAAGCAAAGTGGGCTGATCAGCGTGGACCTCCGCAGCTGACACATCCAGCTCAGTATGGGTCATATTAGAGGGTAGCTAAATATAATTCTGTTATTCAGAATGAAGTGCCATTCTTCTGCGACAGCACCAGTGCAATTGCAATCACTCAGAATCCTGTACTTCACACAAGATGCAAGCACGTGGACATCAGACAACACTTCATTCGTGATCATGTCGAAAAGAAGGATATCAGGATGGAAAAGATCTATACTGACCATCAAAGGGCAGATATACTGACCAAGCCTCTAGCTGAAGCCAGATTCAAAGAACTTTCAGTAGAGCTAGGTCTGCTGGACCCTACTGACTCCAGTCAGTAAGTTGATTCAGGAGAGGAGCATTCAGCAAGGGGGAATGTTCACTCTCTGTACTGAGTAAATTCAGTACCTAGAGACTCAGCAACCATCTACACGAGGTATCAACTGACTACGATATTCAGCTGACAGGTTTGCGTATCTCTACTCAGTAGCCAAGCAAATATTATGTGCATTTATAATTCAGATTCAGCTTCGTATTCAATGCCTTATGAAATGTCATTTAATATAACGGTTTACATTAAATACACGACATTCTATGTAAAGTATGCTGAACTCTGCAGCGCATTTAATGCATGTCGTATCAAGTTACTTCTTTGGCTATTTACAACTGTATTTTGACTTAGGCGGTTAAAATGATCATTACCTATTTCATAACAATAAATCCTAGCCGTCCATCTCAAAAGCTATTTCAAACTGAACCGTGGATTTATTAACTGTTCATCTTCTTTAACATATATAAACACGTTCAAAGTTAGAAACCGTCATTTTCACTCTACAATCTTTGCTAACCCTAAGTTTTCTGAGAAAAAGCTTTATCTCCTTGAAAACTCATTTTCAAAACTCTTAGAAAATCTTTGGTAAATCCTTCATGATCATTCAACATCGTATATGATACTTTTAATATTTTTCGTTCGATATTGATTTCTTGTCCTTGCAGATTACTCCCTCCGTCCCAAAATTCTTGTCCAATTTGTTTTTTGCACGGTTTTTAAGGAGAGTTGTTAGTTGTGTGTAGATTGGTATAAAGTTGTGGGTCCCACAAAAAAGTTGTGTGTACTAATTTACTAAAAAAAGAAAGTGGACAAGAATTTTGGGACAACCCAAAATGGAATAACGGACAAGAATTTTGGGACGGAGGGAGTACTAAATATGGCAGGAAGAGATGTTATGGTTCCGACGAACATGAAAGAGATCCTCGAGAAGGATCGTGTCTGGTTCGAGCCGATGATGGAGTTTGACTCCTGCGATCTAGATTTCATTGAGGAAATATTTGACTCGCTGAGGGCGACTGGTCTGGAGAAGTTCCTGTCTAGGAAGCCATCATACTTCCTCCCTCGCCAAATAGCTGAGCTGTATCTGAACTCCAAGTCAGTAGAAGGGGACATCCGATGCAGATGTGTCACCCATATTCTTGGAGACCCCGCTCGTGTCGTTTCTGAGATCAAGATGATGTCTATCAAGGAAGCGCTTCTGCGAAACTTCCAACTTCCGAGCGAAGGTTTCACCACAGTGGACTATAAGGACGACCTTATGGATGAGTATCTGGAAGTATTCTGAAAGGGAAGCCTACAACATTCCGAGCTGCCTTCCCAAAGAACGCTATGCTTCCGCAGTATCGAGCTCTTGCCTACATAGTGACTCAGATTTTGACGAGTCAGGCCGGCTCGTTTGACCAAGTGTCAAGACCGAAGATTCAGCTTATGATGGCCATTCATGATCATGCAAAAATTAACTAGGCTGAATTCTTCCTGAAGGAGTTTATGACTCAGGCTGCCAAGTTCGATCGCTCAGACAACTGCCTATCAGTCAAGGGAAAGTTATTATACAGTAGAAAACTATCTGTCATGATAGAAGACCTCTGTGGAGCTGACAATGTGGTGTATGCTGACAAGTTGTACTTCAACCCAAAGAAAGTCAGATTCCAGAGCAGGGCAGCGGCCCTTCAGCAGATTGGGTCTGGGCCTGCTGTTCCCAAAGCTCTAACACAGAAGACCTCCATTCCTACAAAAAAGAGGTCACCTTCCACATCTACTCCGAAGACGCCGACCAAGAAACTGAAGAAAGTCAGTGAGGTCATACCAGAGGTTGTAGTTGAACCACCTCTGCAGCTGAGGGACGAGGCTGAGTCCTCAGAGAAAACTCAATCAGTGGAGAAGGTCGTCTCCACTGAACGAGATGAGATAGTAGACCAAGGGGTTGAAGCTGAACAAGTCCCTACGACTGAGAGCCCCTTGGATATTCCTCCACTAAGCAGCATTCCGTCTGCTGAGAAGCAACAGTCTCCGATTGACATCGAAGATTCCGAGACTGCTTCTGAGTCAGAATCAATCGGGATGGAAGCATCTACTCTGCAATCAAGAGCCTCCTGAGGGATTACTGAACATATTCCGGAGATAGCCAGCCACAATGATCTTGTCACTCTGGCAAGGCAGGCTAGACTCCATATGCTGATCATGTTCCAGGAGTGGTCTACTCTGAACAAGCTGATCCTCCACCACTCCTGTGAACAACTTCACGAAGAAGAGTTAATCATAAGGGACAAGATAGGCTACTCCGAGCCATCAGACATTTGTTCCCTAGATGACTTGAGGGCTGCCATGCTAGCCTTGCTGAATGATCGCCAACCAACCTTAGCAACGGCACCCTCTGATGGGTCTGACCCCGATAGTCACGACCCACCCCGTGATTCAGGCCCTGAGAAGCCTGATGAGGGTACTCAACTGGACCAGGATGCTCCAACTTCTACTGCTGAACCTCCACTCAGCATCCTTGGACCAGGTCAGTCGGAGGCTGGTACCTCAAAGTCTGCAGAACCAACTCAGCTCTTACTTGAGTTTGCGTTCGAGGTAGCGCTCAGCCCTAAAAGCCGACGTCGAAGTCAGTGGCCAGGGCCCTGAGGAGTCAAGGGACTCAGAACCGACTCCTCGCCCATGCCGTCCACAAGACGTGGAGGCAGACCACTCAGGCTCAGAGTGCAGAGATCAAGGGGCTCAGGATGACTATTCAGAATACGCCTGCCCCCGACTTCTCAACAATCCTTACTGAAGCACTCGCCACTCAACGAGCCAAATTCAAAGAGCAACTGAAGTTGATGGAGGCTGGCCAAGAAAAACTTCTAGAAGATTACAAGGCCGCCCAGTCTGCTCACACTGCATCCGTCTCTTCCATCTCTCAGGCCTCCGAACTTAGAATCCAATCAATTCAGAAGGCTATGGAAGAGAAGGTGGATCAGAAGTTGCAAGATATCCAGACAGCAGCCGACGCCTCTCACAAGAAGTACAACGAACAACTTACTGAGGAGAGAAACGAACTGCATGAACGACTAACAAAGCTGCAGTACGCATTGGATGACCTTTTAGCAGCCTACAAGAGTCTGGATAAGAAGGTGCAAATTCCCACCCCTGGCTTATTTGCTGATACCAAAAAGGGGGAAGGAAAACTGAAGATAACTGAAGGGAAGGAAAAGGTACTGAGAGTACCTAAAGGAGTAAGGACAATGACTGGAGCTACTCAGAGTCAGCAATCTGCTCCCACTAGTTCCTCTACTCAGACTGCACAAGGCGAGGCCCAGGGTGTCTCAGCAGCAGGAGATGTAGTGCATGCTGAGACCAGCCCAAGTGGATCAGGACCCAAGGACTCTGCTACTCAAGAAACCCAGACTCCCAGTGACATAATCAAGGACATTGCTGAGTACGCAGAAGAGGAGTCAGAAGAGGAAGAGGTCCCTCTACCTTCTCCAGTGGCAGGAAAGGGTAAAAATATACTGAAGCTTCCAACTCCTCCCACAAAGAAAGGACCAAGAAGATACATCACTCCTGAGGAGGAAGCTCAGATAGCTGCTGATGAAATGCTTGCCAGAGAAATTGCTGAGGCTGAGGCCGCTAACAAGCCAAAGAAAAAGCCAGCCAAAGGCAAGACTAAAGCCCCAGCAGGAGGTAGGAAGCTTGGGACAAGGCTGCCTCCTAGGAAATTAAAGCTGAGCGATGAAGCTGATAAAGAGAAGGAGTAAGAGCAGCAGCAGGAGCAGACAACTGGTCAGCAGGGAACTTCAAAAGAAAAAGCATCTACTCTTGCTGACTCAGAAGAAGAAGTTCATGTACCCTCCTATGTCCCCTCGAAGAGACAAGAGCTTGAAATGCAAGAAATATGGGATCAGATGGAGAGGTATCTCGACAGAGAAGCTGAAGCAAGGTAAATTGAATCGGCAAGAGAAAGGCTCAGATTGCCAGACTTAGAAGCTCTGAGGCTGAAAGCTGAGAAGGAAGCTAGCCAAAGGATTCCTGAGAAGGCAGATATTCCATATAAATACAGAAGACTCAGGAAGCCTACTGACCTTAAAATTAATAGATGGCCCAGAGTGGATGAATGGATTCCATGGGAATGGATACAGAGGTGGGAGTCACTGAAGGCAAACAATATCAAAAGATACTACTTCTGGAGATACTGGCCTGAGATGCACAAGTCTATTGCATTTGTTGAATGGCTTCTGAAGACCGACCCAGAGATATTTGCTAGAGTTCAGAAGGCCATAGCAGACAAAGTTGATGTCAGAGTGCCAGCTCCAAGGATCATGCCTCCCCCACTGAAACTTGATGGCTTTGTTCATTATGGGGTAACTGAGAAAGAGATTAAGGATGCTGCCCAAGAAAGACACTTAGATGAAGATGAGCCTGCTGATATACCAGAGATACTGAAGTTGAGGAAGATCACTTACAGAATGTATGGAGTGCCTCTTCCTGAATCTAAATCAAAGGACTTCAAAGACAGGATTCAGCAGTTCAGATGATAGATAGCTTCGGTATTTCTTTTCTGTTCTATTTTCTTAGAATAGCAGTTGATGTATATGTACTGAAGTTCATTATATATATAAAACATCATTGTTGTTTGGCCCTAACAATTCCTTATTGTCTATATGGCCTTATTTGTCTTTATGCTTAACACACAGAATCACTAAAGTGATTACTAACTCACACACTCACTGGATATATTTATTCTGTTAGTTTTTACCTTATTAGTTTCTGATCTATTAGATTGCTTTTAGATAGGGGAAAATGTTGTTAGAAAGGGAGAAATTGCTGATTAGCTTTCTGTATAGGTTCTGATATTTCTTCCCTAATTCCCTCAGTAGTCTAGGACTTGAAGAACAACTCCACTGATTCTACTTGTAAAACTTGTAAGGAGCTCTGTTTCTGATAGTCATAGTGTTAGGTTTTGGCATCATCAAATAGGGGGAAAATGTTGGGAGATGATTCAGTCTCTCCACAACTTGTTGGGAGATAACTCAGCAGCCCAGTGCTCTGAATGTTTGCTGAAGATTTGAAGATCCCAAAACCCTACTTTGACTAATGAACCATTTAGTTGTAATGTGTTGTTCTGTCTCTGAGGTTTCAGACTCAATAGAGACTCTTCATTTGGTTCAGGCGCTCAGTACATTACCAGCCTCAGTACCAGAAGAAGAAGACTCAGTGATACTGGACTCAGCGAGAGCAATATACTGAAAGGAGTCAGTGGAACTGAACTCAGCAGAAGTAGTTTGCTGAACTCAGAGCCGATCTTAGTAGAGCCGACTCAGCAAGAGCATGCTACTGAATATAGATCAGACTCAGCAACGGCCAGACAGTCTTTTGAACTGTCAGAATTTACTAAGTCTAATTAGCAGAGTCATACGAGGAAGAGAGAAGTCAGCTTCAGATCTACCTTGAAGTCTGTTCTATCTCACCTACTTTCTTCAACCTCGACCAATGACGAACAACCACCTGTCAACTTTCTGATTAAAGCTGCAAGTCAACAACTTTCCAGAAATGGAGGGAAAGTACTCTGCCACCATTCTTTGAAAGAGCCGTTAGCTACCCAAAGAGAGAGACACAAGGATCGTCGTCTCCAACGGATCTAACCTTGTCTCTGCTCTATAAATAGAGGGATACAATTCAAATAGAAGCTCACGACACAGATAAGAATACACGAGCATTCACGAGCAACTCGAAACGACCTAAGTCTTCCGCAAGAAGTTCAAAGAGTAATCTCCGGTGAAAGACGACATACTTGCTCATAGGGAACCAAGCTGAACCAGAGTCATAAAGCCTCTAGTATCCAAGCGACTGAACACGAACCCAAGTCTATACTTAACCGTTCGTCGCTATAGAAGCCACCTTCTCGTTCCCCGTCCCTCTAACCTAAGCTCAGCTGATCATATCCATAGCTTAGACGAAGGAGTTTATATCTGAACTGATCCTTATTGTAAAGGACTCCTTCATAGTTGGAGAGTTTATCAAACGCTTTAGTTTGATCCTTTGTAAACTGAGACTTGCTCAGTATAAATCTCAAGACCAGTGTTTTTCTAGCGTACAAACCGACTGAGACTATCTCAGTATAATACATAGCCTCCTGATCTTTCGGGACAGTGGACGTAGGATTGTTGGATCCGAACCACTTTAAAAATTATCTGTGTTCTGTGTTTGTTTTCTGTATTAACTGTTGCATTGATTACTATGCATACTGAAAGAATTTATAAAATCATTCAACTGAGTTTCAACAAAGCTTAATCGATCGCACTAACTACTGAAACTGTTTTATTAAAAATGTTTTCTAAACTCAACTGAATTTGGGCCTACACATTTCCGCACTATACTGAACTTTAGCTGAACGGTACTGGATTCTGACTCAAGTCAGCTAGCAGGCCTCAGTAAAGTCAGCCACTCTGCCACACGATCCAGAACAGCTTATTTGGTCTACTGAACTCGTTCAGTACGACGCTTTCCTGAAAAGGACTGTTCATTTTTGAAGTTGAGAAATTGTTTTCAGGTGTATTCATGCCCCCCCCCCTCTACACCTGAACGTTTAATCTCGGGACCAACATCAATCTTGAGATTTGTATTCATGGGTATCTTTACTGATTTGCTGGATTCGCAGCCGAACTTCTCTATAAGATCTCTAGTATATTTAGCTTGATTGATGAATATTCCCTTTACTTGAAGTCCAAGAAAATAATTCATTTCTCCCATCATCGACATCTCGAATTCTTCTTTCATCATTTGCTCAAATTTCTGACACATGGTCAGGTTTCTAGATCCAAAGATGATGTCGTCCACATAGATCTACACCAGTAGAATGTCATCATCTGACTTGATACTAAATAGGTTGCGATCTACTGTTCCTTTTTTTAAACCTTTATGAAGCAGAAAGTCTGAAAGGGTATCATACCAAGCCCTAGGTGCTTGTTTTAACCCATACAGTGCTTTCTTAAGTATGTATACTTGATGTACCTGTTGAAAGCCGGACGGTTGTTCTATGTAGACTTCTTCATTCAGTACGCCGTTCAGGAAAGCTGACTTCACATCCAACTGATAGACAGTGAACTGTTGATGAGTTGCATATGCTAGAAATAGACGAATGCCTTCCAATCTTGCAACTGGAGCAAACGTTTCATCAAAGTCTATTCCTTCTGATTGACAGTATCCTTGGCAACTAGTCGTGCTGTATTCCTGACTATGACGTTGTTTTCATCTCGCTTGTTTTTGAAGACCCATTTGGTTCTTATAACGTGTTGATCCCTGAGTCTGTTTACAATCTCCTAGACGTCGTTTCTAGCAAACTGGTTGAGCTCTTTTGGCATGTCAGTGATCCAATCAGCATCATTCAGCGCATCCTCAATCAACTAAGGTTCTTCAATAGACAAGAAATAGGAGTATAATGCGCTCTCTCCTTGACAGAATCTGGATCTTGTCTTGACACTTGTTCACGGATCTCCAATAATGAGATTGGAGGAATGAACGTCTAACCATGAACGACGGCGTCTTGTTACTTCTTCTGAAGTTGATTCTGCACGAATACTAGAATTATGAGGAGTTTTAGCTGTACTATTTTGTGCTGGAAGCAATTCAGTAACATGAACAAGATCTACTGAGTTACCAGGTTCAGGGGCATTCAACTCAGGAAAATTAGTAGTTCCCCCTAAGTTGTTATTCTCAGTAGAAGTCTTAGTAACTACTAGGGTTTCTTCATTGACCCGAGTTACCTGGGATTGATTATGTTCAGTAGAATCAATATGTTCAGCTACATCGCTTGTTGCTTGATTCTGAATTTCATCGTCTAAATCATCATCCCAACAATGCTAGATTTTTTCTACATTATCATTCAGGCTTAGATCCTATAGCTTGCTGCTGACCTTTTCAGCATCATGTGGAGAGTTTTATTTCCTGTTCTCAAAAGTAAATTCATTAAATACAACACGAGGGCTTTCCTCCACGCAAAGGGTCCGCTAGTTAAAGACTCTGAAAGCTTTGCTGACCCTGGAGTATCCTAAGAAAACTCATTGGTCTAACTTGCTATCAAAGACCTTTAACTGGTTCTTTCCATTATTGTAGATAAAGCACGAGCAATTAAAGATATGGAAATAGGAAATAGAAGGTGTTCTCCCTTTCCCTAATTCATATGGTGTCTTCATGTGCATCTAAGTCAGTAAAGACCGATTCTGAGTGTAACAGGTTGTGTCAGTAGCTTCTCCCTAAAACTATAATCGTAGACCTGAGTGTGCGAGTAATGTACTTGCTCCTTCTTTGAGTGTTCTGTTCTTTCTTTCAGCAAATCCATTCTATTGAGATGTACGTGCAGCTGAGGTTTCATGTTGAATTGCTTCAGCTTCGCAATAGTCTTTCATCACTGAGTTTAAAAACTCTGTTCCACGATCTGAGCGTATTCGCTAAATTTTGATATCATTTTCGACACTCAATTGTTTCAGCAGCTTTGGCAATTCAGATTTAACGTCAGACTTGTTGGTGATGAAAATCACACATGTATATCTTGAATAGTCATCAATAACTACAAGAGCATATTTCCTTCCTCTGATGTCACTGGAGAGACTGGCCCAAATAAATCCATATGCAGCAGCTGACGGATCCCATCAGTAGAAGGTGACAAAATTGGTGAATTGCAAGATTTTGTTTGCTTTCCCTTCAGACATGCTTCACAATTCTTCTGTTTCTTGAACACTTCGTTGGGCAGTCCTCGGACTTTAGCATCTCTTGCTAGCTTGTTCATCGTTTTGAAGTTCAGACGGCTTAATCTTCTATGCCACAGCCACATTATTTTGTCATCGGACTTTGTATGTGCTAGCAAGCAAGCTTCAAGTTTAGTGGTATTCCAATCTGCATAATAGATATTTTTCCTCCGCGAGCTTGATAACACAGTTTTTCATCTGACTTTGTAAGTGCTAGCAAGCAAGCTTCAGGTTCAGCGGTATTCCAATCTGGATAATAGATATTTCTCCTCCGCGAGCCTGATAACACAGTTTTTTCTATAGATTTGTCAAGAACATCACAGAAACCAGCGTCAAAAGTCACTTTACTGGAGTTATCACATAATTGACTGACTGAAAGGAGATTATGGTGAAGTCCTTCCACGTATGATACTCTGGTAACTATTACAGTTACTATCTTCAATGTTCTGTGTCCCCTTGTGTATCATTTAGAGTTGTCACCAAACTCAATTCTGGCTCCTTCTTGCTGAACGTAGTTGGTCAGTAGATTCTTTTGATGTGTCATGTGTCTTGAGCAACTGTTGTCAACGATGCAAGGGTCCTTTACACCTACAAAATAGAAATAGATTCAGGTACCGTATGGGTTCAGGTTTGATCCTTAGATGTTAGTGGACTTTGGGACCTAAACTTGTCTGACAACCCTGGTGGTTTCAGATTTCTTCTTGCCCTTATTGCAAGTTGATCTCTCTGCTGAGCTTGGAGATCCTGACTTCGTAATTGTATGAGGTTCAGGTTTCTTCTTCTTCTGAACATTTGGGCTTTTGACTCTGGACTCACAATAATATGATTCATACTGAGCTAGATGAGTCCATTGTGGATGGCCATACTGTTAGGCCTATCTGACCTTCTTGGTTCCCCCTGAGTTGGATCTGGGTGTTCTGGGGCTTGAACCTTGAGTCATCTTCTGATAGCTGGGCTGAGGTGCTTTCATTTTCTGCTTATTCTTTCTTTGAGGGGTTGATGATTTTGCATGTCGAGTTACCCCTTGGACAAATCTGTCAGCCAACTGATCTTAGCTTTTCTATCCTGAGATAGTTGCTTCATAAGTATAACCAAGTCCTTCCTTTGTGGAGCATGGTCTCTGTGATCTCAACAACTTCTCAAGATTTTCTTTAGCTCCTATGTATTGCTCAGTCATTAAGGTTCTCCAGACTTTATCGGTCTTCCTCAGAGCTTCATACTCAACTCTGGACTGTTCAATCTTGTCCTTGAGACTGGCAGTTTTAGTTTCTTTCTCTGAGTTATCCTTGGTCAACACTGAAATCTGTGATTCTTGTTGTTGAGACTTAGTCATCAGAGAATTAATCTCTTCCTTCCATCTCAGAACAAGTCCTTCAGACTCAGTAGAGTCCTGACTCCTCATCGAAACTCTCTGATTCTCAGCTCTTAGGAGTTTCATCTCCTGAAGTGTTCTGCTAAACTGTTGGCTCATCTGGATATGTTCCTCAAGCAGCTCTTCGTATGCAAGAACCACATCTGGGAATTCACCTGCAATACATCTTATGTCGTGTGTGCATGGTGAAGAGGGGCATATATTAGAGTTAGAATTTACCTCAGCCTCTTCTCCAGCCATAAGACACAGTTCAGTATTTTCAGTTTCGATTTCCATGAAGGCTGCTTCATCATCGAATGACTCCATGAACAACTTTTCATCACTCAAGCAATCGGATAGCTCTCCGGCTATGTAGGCTTGCCTTTTCTTAACGAACTTGTTGTGCCTGCCTTGCCTTTCAGCTCTTTCAGTTGTCATGAACTCTGGACATTCATATTGATAATATCCTGGCTTCTTGCAATTGTAGCATACTGTGCTCCTGCCTTCCCTTTTTGGTGTCTTGTTGTGTCTAACAGAGGCAGTCTCAGCATTCCTGCATTCAGGTAGAGATTTAGATTCATTTTTCGAATGAGTATTCTCTCTCTTCCCTTGATAGTTTTTTGAAGCTTTCTTCATTTTCATCTTTCTGTGTTTGTCCTTCTCCTTCTGGTATTTCACTAAGAGTAGATCGTATTTCTTAGCTAAGTTATCAGCAGTAGGGATTGACATGGAACTTCCAACTGATTGACTTGTAACTGAGGGACTAGATCCAGGTGTGCTGACTGTTGCCTTGTAAGCATGATCTCTTGGCACTTCAGTCTCAATACTCGGGGTATGTGGAAGATTAAACTCAAACTCCTCTGCTTTTAATTCGGAAAATATGTAATCAGGAGTAACAGAGTTTAAGTTAGTTCTTATTAAACATGTAGCAAAAGAGTACCACTTGGGCCTGCTAAGAGCCCTTAGAATCTTGGTGTTGGTCTCCTTGTTGCTGAATGTTCTCCCAGTCATTTGATGATATTGATTTGATTAGTGAATCTTATGCTGAAATCATCAATAGACTCTCCCGGAAGCATTGTAAATGCCTCAAGTTTCTGCAGCTCCAACTCCAATTTATTTTCCTTGATTTGTGGAGTTCCTTGGCTCAACACTACGAGAGCATCCCATAGCTCTATTATAGTTTTGCAGTCGTGCACTCTGTCGATGTATGAGTCACTGAGCATAGTAAGCATCGCGTTGCGTGCGACTCGATCAAGATTGTGCAGCTTTCTGTCTTCTAGTGTAAAGAGGCTTTTGTCATTGGGAGCCTTTGCACCGGTTCTGGCACCTACTTCTCCCTCAATTGCAAGTTTGACGTTGTCGATCATGGGAACAATGGGTCCTTTCACCAGGACGTCAGTCATGCTGTCATGCAGCACGTTAGATGCGCCTCCATCCTTACACGCCATACCCTATAATTTTCTACTGAAAACATGGGTACCATCCTTATACCAGAAAAATAAGACATTTTGAAGAATATGGTATAGGAACTTATGAAAAGATGCGAATGCAGATAAAACGGTTTTTCGAGATCTGTTCGAGTAGATCGATTTTTGAAACCGATTATTAGAAGAACATCTCTTTGATACCTATTATTGGTCCAGAGACGAGCCTCATGTGTAGAGGGGGTGGTGAATACACCTGAATGCAAATTCTTACTCAGAACGCGAAAGTCAGCTTAGCAGAATGTTGCTACTGAACTAGTCAACTGGCCAAATAAACTTTCTCGATCGCGTGGGTAGAGAGTTTCTCTACTGAGTATAGTCTAAAGACTTATGTCCATGAACAATAGTTCAGTATCAGAAATTTTGTGCTGAAATGTAGGCCCACAATATATTCGTCTCAGTTGAAAAACCCGTTTTATGCGGTTTTGATTTAAAGTTAGTTTTATGCAGATGTGAACATTTATCAATGTAACAATAAATCAACACAAGCAATTTTTAAAGTGGTTCGGATACACAGGATCCTACGTCCACTGTCCTGAACAAAACAAGAGTTCTTGATTAGCTTATACTGAGCAAGTCTTAGTCGATCTGTTCACTAGACAGAACCGTTATTGTTTGCTTATACTGAGCAAGTCTCAGTTAATCTGTACGCTGGATATATATCTACTTATAGTCGTAGCGACTTTACAATTCTCAACTGTAAAGGTTTTAGTTCCTCCAACTATGAAGGAGTTCTTGCAATAAGAACAGCTCACAAAGATGAACTCCTTCGAGGTTTCTAAGCTAGTGATATTACAATAAGCATGGTTAGGTTAGAGAAGGGGAACTAAAGGATCTCTAGAGAGAGAACTAAAATGATCTTCAAATGAGCAAGTTCTTCGTCGTGTTTGGCTTTTAGTTCGCTGGATTATTGCATCGCTTGAGTGCTTGGTTCCCTGGGATGATGTCTTTCTGCATGAAGACTCTTCTCTATTTATAGACTTCGATTCATGAATAGATCTGTAGGAGGGAGTCTAGACACGTGTTGAATAAGATAAGAAAAACGACCATATTGATTTTGAATATTGTTGTAGAGATTTCCCCTTTTTCAGTCTAGGAGCAGCTTTATGGCTGATCAGGAAGAGTGTTGTCGGCTCCTCATTGGTCGTGGTTATAAGAGTAGGTGAGGCTTGTTCAAACTCCAAGTGTACGGTAAGGTGACTTCCTCTGAATCCTCGGACCTTTAACTGAATTCTCTAATACTCATGCTTCTGAGATTCATGGTTTTAATTTCTTTGCAGATTCAGGTGGTTATAGCTTATCCAACTGACTTCCACGATACTGAGTTTCTTCGGCTCAGTGGCGGATCTTATACTGAATGCACCAGCTATAGAACTCTAGCCTACTGAATTCCTAACATGCTGAACTGGACTAAGCTGTTACATTATCGAAGGCTCATCATTCAGCTAGGGGTTTTAGGATCTTCAAATCTTATCATACTGAATCTCATCCCAACAACCTTTTATTGCTTCTTTCCTCTTTGGCCAATGATTTCTATCTTGACAATCTTTAACAAATCATCATTGAGGATCCTCTTTTAACATTTCAAGAGTCATATTAAGCGAATATATTGTTGTGCGTCCACGATATTTGCTCTCTGCAAGATTTGATATCAAGATTAAATTATTTCATTATTTTCATACGCTTGTGGTTCTTCAGGAACTTTCATTTGATTGATAATCATTTTTGTTTAGTAGACATCATGAACTTTCATTTGATAATAATCTTCAGGAACTTCAAGAACTTTCATTTAAATAAAATTTGCAGACTTCAAAGCTAAACTACAGAGATTCAGAGGAAAAAGTAGTTTTTTTAGTATAGACCTCTCTTAGCATAGCATACTGATATCATGTAATTGTAATTCTCTCATCTTAACGAAATCAATATGTGATCTTTTGGCTTGAGAACTACTCATTATCATAAAGGCTCAGTTTTTAAATTTGACACAACTTATCACTCAAGTGATCACTGACACATACTCTCACTTGTATCATTATCTTACTCAGTTGTGATTGTTTTCAGTACATCTGTCTTGTTTTAATTGCTTTTGGCAGCATCAAATAAGGGAAAATTGTTGGGTAATGAGTTATAATATAAGATTTGAAGTTCCGAAAACCCCTAGTTGAATGAGGAACCAATATATTGTAATATATGTATAGCTTAGTTGAGCTCACGATGTTAGGAGCTCCGTAGGCTAGATAGCATTTTTTAGTAACTGTTACAAACTTAGTAGAAAATTAAGTTAGCAAGAAAATCAGCTATCTGAAGGCTGAGTAGGGTTCAGACTGAACCTACTGAATAAGTGTTTAAAAACCAAAAGAAAGCAGCAGTTAACATATTGAACACATTGTTAAAGTGTCCGAGGTATCAGTTGAAGTCAACTCAGTATCAGTCTTGGAGTTTGAAAGAGACTCACCTACCAACTAACCTCGACCAATGAGAAGTTGACAGCATCGTACCTGTCCTGACATAAAACCGCAGTCAACCAATGAGAAAGAGAGAATTTCTACAATGCAATTTGAATTGAAAAAAGGTCGTTTTCCTTGTCGTATTTGACATGTGTCTAGGTCTTCTCCAATGTATAAAAAGAAATCATCTGCCATGCATGAAGAAAATGGTAACACAAATATTCAAAGCACAAAAGCTCAAGCAAGCTCAAATCATATACAATGAAGAACCCTAGAACAAAGAGATTATCCTCAAAGTTCTTCTCTCTAGAGTTATCTAGTTCCTTTTCTATACATCTAAGCGGACCTTGTTAAATCATAAGCTTAGAATCCGAAGGAATCTCATCCTTGAATTGTTCTTAATTGTAAGAGCTCCTTATTAGTTGGAGAAAATCCTCAAACCTCCATATTTGAAACCATTGTAAATTCAACTTTTATGCTTATATACAATGTGTTTTTATTTCCACCGTTTTATTCTCCTATCTGATTTAATATATATTTGTGCATGTTCAATTCTTTATGACCGAACGATGGCATGCACGCTTGGACTACAATTACCGGGGACTGTGGAGGCCGAATGACGGCTTCATGAAGAATATTGTCAAAGCAAACTTGTCTGCCGATATGCAGAAGTGGCATCTTGCAAAATGCATAACTAATATTCTTGATACTTATATTTTACTCTCATTTGTCCTTACTAATTATTTTTTTTATTATTTTTGAAGCTATTAATGGAATGCATGTGCTTCGATCATTGGGTTACTGTTCGTATCGACCTTGGTAAGTGGAAGATAGAGGTGTATGACTCCATCAACCACAAGGCAATGGACATACCCGACGGTGTAGGATAAGGCAACTGAGGCCTCTGGTGAAGCTGTTAGGTCATATTATGCAGTACGACTCATATTGGTCTAACAATTCATTCGGCTATGAGGATCCAGACGATCGGTCACCCCTTGTCTAGATTATGCCTGCCGATGTGCAATTTGTACATAACAATTCACGCAGTTATAAGCCCATGTCGTGCATAGTAGTGGAGTGTTTCATTGCCACTTACCCGACGGTCAAGTGGGGAGTCATCCCGATAATGTGGTCGTCTATTGCCGTTTGATGTCTCAAATGATCTTCGAGATGTGTTATACGAAGGAGGGTTTATGAGGATTATGCTTTTTTATGTTCTGACTAAATTTTATTTTATAATCGGTTGGTATGAGGATTATTTATTTTATTCTATAATAGATTATTCTTATTCTCACAATTATTACGCACACATGAAAAAACCAAATTAAATCATAAAATTTAAATCAAACATTAACTATAGCAAGGGTCGAATTTAAAATACGAAAAGTATAAAATAATTTACAAAAAAAAAACCTTGCGGCTTGATGCCAAGTCTTGCTCAAAGCACCCTAAATTAACTTTATTATTTTATAATTTTGGTAATTTAAATTCAACTCCGTCCAAGGTTAGTGTTTGATTTATATTTAGATATAATCACCAAAACCCATTTAAATTCGAAATCCATTAAAATGTTACTATAAGATTAAATTTAAAATTGTTGTAACTCCGACGAGTCCGACACTTTCGTTCCCGGACACTTCCTTTTGGTATGACCAAGTTGACCAATATAGTACACTTTTTCGAACCGCGTGTTCTACTACTGAATGTACTTGCTTCCGCACCCAAGGGTTGTCTATTATTCTACGGTGTCCATGCCTAGCGTGTAATTAAGGGTGGGAACACAATCATAGAGGCCACATCTGATGGCACCCGTAAATTTTGCACATGGGAGGTACCAAATACATTGTTCCAGCGTATATCATCCTCCAATTTGAAGTTGTACGCATCTGGGACGAAGTCTAGTAAATTTAGATCAGCTGTCTTTAGACGAAAATTCTGTTGGTCTAGAGATGAGCCTTCAGGTGTGTGGGGGGTGGGGGTGAATACCCCTAAATGCAAATTTCAACTTAAACGCGAAAGTCAGCATAGATGAATGTTGCTACTGAACTAGTTTACTGAACTAGTCAGTTGCCCTAAAAAACTTTCTGGATCGCGTGGGCAGAGATAAACTTCTACTGAGTCTTATCTACTGACTTCAGTCAGTGAACAGTAGTTCAGTTAGATATTGTGTACGAAAGTGTAGGCCCAAAAATATGTTCGTCTTTGTTTGAAAAATCCATTTTATGCTGATTTTTTAAAAGTCAGTTTAAGCAATATGAATAGTAAACAATGCAACAGTAAAAAGGACACAAAATTTTTAAAGTGGTTCGGTTACACAGGATCCTACGTCCATTGTCCTAAACAAAGCAGGAGTTCTTGAATTAATTTCTACTAAGCAATTCTTAGTTGATCTGTGGACTCTTGTTTGGTTATACTGAGCACAAGTATCAGTTAATCTATGCGCTGGACAGATATCTACTTATAGTCGTAATGACTGCAGTTTCAACCGTGAAGGTTTGAATTTCTCCAACTATGAAGGCGTTCTTACAATAAGAACAGTTCAGAAAGATGAACTCTTTCAAGTTTTCCAAGCTAATGATTTTACAATAAGTCTGCTTAGAGTAGAGAAAAGGAAGGGATTAAACTCTAGAGTGAAGAACTAGGAAGGATCTCTCTGTATGTAAGTTCTTCGGTGGAATTGACTTTGAGTTTGCTAGAGTGTTTGATCGCTTGAATGCTTGTGTTCCCGTGTTATTTTCTCTGCATGAAAACTCTTCTCTATTTATAGTCTCGACTTATGATTAGATCCGTTTGAGGGAGTCTATAAATGTGTCGAAAATGACAAGAAAAACGTCCATCTTCATTTTGAATGATACTGTAAAGATTTCCTCTTTTTTAGAATGAAGCAGCTTTACATCAGAGCAGGTACAGTGCTGGCGGCTTCTCATTGGTTGAGGTTAGCGAGTAGGTGAGGGTTGTTAAAACTCCAATATCATGCTGAGTTGACTTCCTCTGATTCCTCAGACCTTTTACTGAATTGTCTCGTAATTCTATTCTCTTTAGTTTTCAGCTTGTAGCTCGAATTCCTGTGCAAATTCAGTGGGTTGTAGCAATCCCAACTAAGTTCTTGATGCTGAGTTCTTCAGCTGAACGGTAGATGATCTACTGAACCCTATCATCTACTGAACTCTAGCTAGCCTACTGAGTTCCAAACATGCTGAACTCAACTAAGCTATTACATTATACAAGGTTCATCATCAGTTAGGGTTTTGGGATCTTCAAATCTTATCATACTAAATCTCATCCCAACAACTTCCCGTTAGTTGATGATGCCAAAACCTTTTACATCAAAACTTCTACAAATCAACAAAATACAGTTGTCTAAGATAAAATCCTATCTCCTATAAGATCCTTCTTACTATTCTCATAAGAAGATATCAAATCGAGACTTAACTAGGCATGAGGAACAAACACCGAGATAAGAAATAAATGTGTGTTTGTGTGTGTCCTGGTCACTGAAGTGATCAATATTGTTGAAATGTAAAAAAACCAAAAAAAAAAAAACATAGCCTGATGACAATGAGTGGTTGTCGAAGGCCGAACGAAAAGAATTTCGTATATGATCTGAGAAGTTACAAGTACAGAAATTCTATTCAATCTAAGACTAAGAACTAACATAGCTAAAAGAGTATAACAGAGAAACCACTGAAGCATAAGGGAATTAGTTGGACTTCTTGATTTGTTACAGTCGAAACCACAGAGAAACCACTGAAACCACAGAGAAACCACTTAAGCAAAAGAAATCTGGAGGTTTAAGACCATAGGCTCTGTAGACTCTCCTTCTCAGCTTCTTGATCTCTTCTTGGTCTTCAGCATCCTTCACACTCAGCCCTTTCCTCGCTATGGCGTACCTGATCTCTTCCTCAATCTCCTTGGTGCAGATGTTTCCATCGTGAACGTAGGAAGGAGGGAAATTCTTGTATCCAGGTGCCTTGAGAACATTATTGGATTGCTGAAGAGCGATCTGAATTTCACCGTAGACTTCAGGTTCAGTGATCATCAAGAGTTCTTTGAAAATCCTGTTTGGCTCAGATCTATCAGCTACTGTCTGCCATATATAAAAGCTCTTGATAAAATCAACATTGATCTGCTCCCACTTTTGATTGATCTTCCAAGGGACCCACAAGTCCACCCATGGATAAGTGATGCTTTTTATATTATTTCCCTGAGGTCTGCGTCTAAAGAATTTAGACGTTGTAGGGACGCTTCTATCCTTCTCAGGTATTCTCTCTCTGGCTTCTTTCTCAATCCTCTGCCTGAGGGCATCAAGATCTGCTAATCTCAGTCTCTCCTTAGCAACTTGAATTTGGCGAGACTCAGCGGTAATGTCCAAGCCTCTTTCGCAGGTATCTCATATCTCTTTCATTTCAACTTCTTGTTTTTTTGGGAGCTTAGTACAAGGGATAGTCTGCTCAGATTCAGTTGCAACTTCAGCATCAGACGGTTCAGCTGACTTGGACTTAGGCTTAGAACCTTCAGGCTCCTTCTCAGTAGATCGTTGTTTGGACGACTGAGCCTTTGCTTGAGATTGTCTGGGCACTACATATCTTGTTCTTCTTGGAACTGGAGATCGAATCTGTATACCCTTCTTCTTTGCTTTTGCATGTCTCTCCTCCTGAGCTTGAATTTCCTTGGCCATTTTCTCTTCATAAGCTATTTGTTCTTCAGGCGTTCGGAATTTCAGCTTCTTTGCCTTAGGAGGATTGGGAGGGGCTAAGGTTTTCCCTTTACCTTTGGCAACTAATCTAGTAGGATCTTCTATCAGTTCTTCGAGGAACTCAGCTACCTTAGTAATTGCAGCCTCAATGGGTTCTCCTAGCTCTTGCCCTTTCTTCTCTGTCTTGCTGGTTCCTGCCTCTTCAGCTTTAATGAGGGTCAGTAGAGTATTCCTCCTACTTCCGTCCCCCCTTTTGGCATCATCAATTAAACTTGCCAAGGCAGTAACCTTCTCTGAAAGTCCGGATACTGAAAGGTTGATTGAATCAATCTTGGCTTCCACATCCTGAACGGCATCGGTGTACTTGAAGGAAATATAAGGTTAGGAATCATACATTCCTCCTTCGTATGTTGTTGCAGCTCTGATTGTTGCTCGTGTGTCAGATCTTCTGATCTGTGTCCCGGCCTTTTTCTCCCTCTGGGTGGTCAGAGAACTGGAGAAAATAAGATTTCTGTCTCTCCACATCTCACGCATGCGCGTATAATTGTGTATGTGTATGTTCTGTTTCTGAACAAAATACTAATATATATAGGCTTCAAAAGCCAATATAATATTTATATATTTGTAGCCCATTAATTTAATTATATTTCTAATGGGCTTCCACATAATTAGCCCATAATATAATTAATTAATCCACTGGGCTACTAATATTTATCAATTAATTAGCCCAACCAATTAATTCCAGATAAATAACATTATTAAATAATGTAAAAATTACATTAATCTATTAATAATGATTTCTGAGAGGCAATAAATAACTAGGCAACTAATTGGGCCAGATCAGGGATCTAATACAAGAAATAAAGCTTGGCCTCAAATTAATTAATTATCTATGCTCAGCCCAGAACAAAATTAATTAATAAACACATATTCATGCCACTAGAGAATTCGTGATGACTTACCCTTTTATCCCAAATTGAGCAAGGGCTTGTATTTTAGACTTAATCGATCTCCGTATTTAAGATAGAAATATCCATTAATTAATTAACCTTACTAACAGCTTAAATTAATTAACATCTTATATTCCTGAGTAGTACCAGTCGACCTTATTAACACACTTGAACTTAATCAACCGGCCGGGTTTAGTGTGCTAATCCTTTCGAGTTCCTCAGGGGATATTATCAACCCATTTTACTAGGATACGGTTGCAAGATACAGACAACCAGCCTGAGCCACAAATGACTATTAGCACCCAAGATACGTAGATCCGGTCGCGATGACGTTCACCGTAGTAGGTCAAAGTGATAGATAGTCAAATGCACTCAGCTGAAGTCTTACCAAGCTTAAGACCAACTAAGTCCTCGAGATCTTAGTTCTCCACTAAGGTCAGTTAGGAGAACACATCTCACTGTGATCCATCAATACACCACCTTCAGTGTACCAGTAAAGACAAGCAGCTAAGACAAGCCACTTCTAATCTAAACTGCAGCTTAAACCGACAACTTATCCTGAAGTTGTCTCAGCTGTGATAACTGTTTATATCTTGTCAGTTCAACCAATTTGTGTTGTCTTCTGTGATACCCGACACATTACACAAATCTAACTTTTATACAAGATAAAGGATAACATGTGCAAATATAAATATTTATCAGATAGGAGAATAAAATAGTGGTAGGGACAAAACACATTGTATACAAGCATAAAATTTGCTTCCAGTATACAAAATCCCAACAATTCTCCCACTTATACTAAAGTAAACTTTTTGTATACAATGTATCAGTTCTAGGTACAAACTAGTACTCAGCTATGGTACAAACTAGTACTCAGCTATCTCTCAGCTATCTATCCTATCTATCACTGCATCTTCTCCCACTTATACAAAAGTTTCTGTAGTCCTAAGTGGGGGCATCTCTACCACTCCTAAGCCACGAACATGTTTCTCGTAAGCCGGGAGTGATAAGCTCTTTGTTGAAAGGATTAGCTAAGTTGACTTCAGTTCCAATTTTGTCAATCACCACGTCACCTCGATTTACGAATACTCGTATAATGTGGTACTTCCTATCTATGTGTTTAGACGCCTTGTGAGATCTAGGTTCCTTAGAATTTGTCACTGCACCCGCATTATCACAATAAACCATGATCGCCTTAGGAAAATTCTGAACAATATCAAGATCCATGAGGAAATTCTTGAGCCAAACTGCCTCTTTCGAAGCTTCTGAAGCAGCCACATACTCTGCTTCCATGGTTGAGTCCGCAATGCATTTCTGCTTTGCACTCCTCCATGAAATGGCTCCACCTCCCAAGGTAAACACATAACCCGAGGTAGACTTCTTCTCCTCTCTGTCCAGCCTGGAAATCCGATTCTGTATAACCCAAAGACACTAGCGCTCGACGCGGTAAACAAGCCTATAATCTCTAGTCCGTTTAAGATACTTGAGAATATGCTTGACCGCGATCCAGTGTTTCTTTCCCGGGGTTAGGCCCGATATCTTGAGACCATGCCTACAACATATGAGATATCTGCTCTCGTACAAAGCATCGCATACATGAGGCTATCGACAGTGGAAGCATATGGTACTAGCCTCATACTTTCTATCTCTTCAGGCGTTTTAAGGCACTGATTCTTAGATAGAAAAATGCCATGTCTGAAAGGTACTGAACCTCTCTTTGCTTTTTGCATGCTAAAACGAGCAATAACAGTGTCAATGTAGGATGCTTGTAACAAGCTTAACATCGTTTTCTGGCGATCTCGGATAACCTTGATCCCAAGGATGTAAGCAGTTTCACCTAAGTCCTTCATTTGAAACTTCTCGGATAACCACGTCTTTACGTCTGATAACACTTCAACATTATTGCTAATGACAAAGATGTCATCTACGTAAAATCCAAGAAACACCACTGATCCATTAACATAAATACGGTACACACATCTCGTTAGGACAGGATACAAATCCATAGGATTTGACTACCTCGTCGAAAACGCTAGTGCCATAACCGGAAAGCTTGCTTAAGTCCATGAATAGACTTCTTATGCTTCCAAACTAGATGTTCTTTGCCCTCCTTCACATAACCATCTGGCTGTTTCATGTAGATGTCCCAACCTTTTTTTCAAGGTGACCGTTTAGGAATGCGGTTTTGACATACATTTGCCAGATCTCTAGGTTCATGTGAGTTGCTATGGCAAGGAGAATCCGAATGGACTTGATCATTGCTACAGGCGAGAAGGTCTCTTCGTAATCGATACCTTCTTTCTGGGTAAAACCCTTCGCCACTAGCCTGTCCTTAAACGCTATGATCTCTCCATTCGTGCTCTCTCTTTCTCTTGTATACCCACTTACTACCAATAGCCTTGCAGCCCTCAAGTAGTTCAGTGATCTCTTATACATCCATATCAATTATGGACTTAAATTCTGAGTCCGTGACGATTCGCTAGGAATCTGCATCTACATCCCCACTGCTTCGTTGTAAGTTCAGAGATCCACGGTAACTTGTTCATCTGCCGGGAGATGATCAAACGTCTCCCCAGCGAACATATACCGATCAGGTGTAAATATCACCCTCCCACTACTTCGAACAGTGTCAGGCATTGTGTTAACAGATTGTGCAGTTACTCGTGGAGTACTATCTTGCACAACTGACTGTTCAAGTGGAACTCGACCACCTTGTAATTCCTCAAGGATGATGTCAACTTGAGATTTATGGTTACTAATGTAATCCTCTTCTAAGAACCGAGCGTTAGGGCTAACAACGATCTTGATCTTCTGTTCTTTAGGATCATAAAAGTATCCACTATTTGGGGTGTAAGTGGTTTCGCTCCAAACCACGAAACCGATCAAACCGAACAGAACCAAACCGAAAAATGTGGTTCGGTTCGGCTTCGCGGTATGGTTCGGTTTATTTTTTTAGGAACCGTTTACATTCGGTTTGGTTCGCGGTTTCAAGAATTTTTTAACGGTTTGAACCGAACCGAACCAATATCTTATTTTTTATTTTTTTATTTAAAATTTGTCTTTATTATATGAGAATGTTATTGGATTTAGATATTAGATTTAAGTTAATATCAATTCTAATCTATACAAAGGAAGAAAAATGAGTAACAACTCTATACTTATGAGTTTGGAACGAGTGACATCCTATAAACTATTATTCTTGCATTATTTAGGATTTAAAAAATAAGTAAAAAATAAAATGGTGGACCGGTAAACCGAACCGAACCAAACCATTTATAAGCGGTTCGGTTCGGTTCCGATATTTAAAAACACATTGAACCGAACCGAACCGAACCATTTCTATGTGTTTGGTTCGGTTCCTAAAATGCATAAGAAACCGAACCGAACCAAACAGTTACACCCCTAACCACTATTCATTTCCTTCGGATACCCTATGACAACGTCACTTCTGAACGTGATCCCAAATCCTTAAGTGGTGCATACTGGGTTTGTGCCCGCTCCACAACTCGAAAGGGATCTTTTGTACTGACTTGGAAGGCGCACGGTTCAACAAGTATGCTGCAGTCTCTAGGGCATATCCCCAAAAGGAAACTGGCAAACTTGCATAACTCATCATCAACCGAACCATCTCTAAGAGACTTCGGTTCCTTCTCTCTAACACACCATTTTGCTGTGGCGTGCCCGGTGCTGTCAGCTGGGATGTAATCCCACATTATGTCAAGTAGTCCTTGAACTCGTTGGATAGGTATTCCCTACCACGATCAGATCGTACTGTTTTGATTTCTTTACCTAGCTTCTTCTCCACTTCTGGCTTGAATTCCTTAAAGGTTTCAAAGCAATCCAACTTGTGGCGAAGAAGGTAAACATCTTTCTGGATAAGCTTCAGGGCGGCCGCCTGAGTCTCTAAGGCATTCTGCACACTAGAGGTGGCCATCTTGTTGCGTTAATCCATGGTGGTCTGTGTTGGTCCGGAGACGAGAGTCAGGTGTAGAGGGGGGGGGTGAATACACCTGAGTACTGAGTAAATGTGACGAAGTACTCATACCCTCCACGAGCTTGTGTAGACATAGACCCACACAAGTCAGAATGTATCAAACTTAATACTTCTGTGGCTTTATAACCCTTTGACTTGAAAGGCCTAGTCATCATCTTTCCTTCCAAACAGGTTTCGCAAGTTGGAAATGGTTCAACTTGGAGAGACTCCAATGATCCATATACCACCAACCTTTAAGTCCTATTAAGATTGATGTGACCTAGTCTTAAGTGCCACAGATAAGTTTGGTTTACCTTAGAAGACTCTTTCCACTTCTTAGGATTGGATGACGAGGAAGCGATATTAACAGAACTACGCGGTTTACAAGTAATAGTATATAAACATCCGTTTAATGGTCCACCACAGATAAAATCATCGTCTTTCATGATAGAAACTTCACTATCAAAACTTGATTTATAACCATCCATAGTGCAGAGTTTTGAAACAAAAAAAATGTTTCGCCTAAACTCAGGCACATATTAAACTTCTTTAAATACTAAAACAGAACTATCAAAAGATAGATTTAAATCTCCAATGGCAATTGCAGGAACTTTCGATCCATTGCCCATTGAGACTACCACCTCGCCATTGCTCAATTACCTTTTCTGCAAGAAACCTTGCAAGGTGTAACAAACATGATCAGTTGCCCCCGAATCCACTACCCATTCGTGGGTAGAAGAGGAAACCAGAACAGTTTCAGTTACAAGAGCGACTCGCGTCTCTTTCTGTTTTGCCTTTACATCTGGATTATAACTCTTCCAGTGTCCTTTCTTACCACTTCTTGAAGAATCTTCCTTTCTCCTTTGACATTCGTATGTCGCCGGTAAGGATCGTCTTCCTGCTCCCACTGCTCTTCTTGAATTGACCACCCTTTCTGCTCTTTTTATGGTTTCCGTCTGTTTTGGAGGATTCCTTGAACTACTAGGGATATTCAAGACTTGAGCACTCTTGCCCTTTCCTATAACCTCTTTGACCGCTACCAAAGATTTGAGTAACATACTTATAGTAAACTCGTTCTTAGACATATCGGTCCTAAAACAGAAGTTCTTATAGGACCTTTGCAAAGCTTTTATTGGGAGAGGTAAGATATCTCTTCCACTCTATGAAATTATTTAAAAAATTGTTAAACCCGTTAGGGTTTGGTTGGTGAGACTGTTTAGGAACTCGAAAAATTTTTCGAACACACATATCTGAAAAATATGATTTAAAAGCATGTATGAAATTAATATTTGCACATAATTCATAATTAACCATCATTGTAACCTTTTGTAAAACCAATGATGTTAAATACTCGAATAGCCCTAGAGATCACACTCGCAAGCCACTCAAGTGGACGTTTACTCGTGTACCCCTAGACCAAGCTATATACTTAGCTCTTTAATTGCAATCCGATATCTCTGGACCATGTCACTATTAATATTAAAAACGCGGGAAGGGACTTCTCAGGAAGTTGTACCTGCGGTGACATCTAAGCTTTGACCATTAATTTGACCGAATTAACATCAAATTCTTGAAATTGGCATACTTATGCGAACCATACCGCTTTCAATTTGATTTAATTGGCTATCTTATTTAATTATTATCTGCTAGAGTACTCGTGTTTATTAGGCATGCAAGTCACTCAAGTAGACGTTTACGGCTTCGCTCCCACTACTCAATAATAATTAAATATTACATTAGAAAACCCATCTCACAAAACTCGTGGTTCAAAAATACAAGCAAGCCACTCAGGTGGACGTTTACTTATATAATTGTTCCACTTTTTTGTAGGGTCTAATTAATGGAGGTCCGGTTAAATATTTAATTTTCAATTTAAATGGAATCCAATTAAATATTTAATTTGTTATTTGCTTAGTCTTTTTCTTCAAAAGGTTCGTTTTGAATCATGCATATCCACATAATTCCTAAAGCATGCAATTTCTAAGCGCACATAATAAAACGTTATCGCGAAAAATAAAACATGCTTTAATACGACATAAATCCTATTTTCATGCTTTTCTATGCGCAATTAATCACATAATCACATGCTAAAGCATAATAATAAATAAATGCGCAAATAGGAAATTTAAAATGTCGTTATCAGACATTAAAACATGTAATTCTTAACTATTACATAGCCCGATCAAAATACAGCTCTTCGATCTTCAAAATCTTCGAATCTGAAAACTACATCGAAAACTGCATCACCACGTCATCAGGGGTCAGACACGTGGCAGACACGTGGACGCCTGGTCAGCAAAGAGCTGACGTGGCGCGCCACGTCAGTATCGTCTTCTTCACAAATCACGCCGCCGCCTCCCCGTCCGGCGCCGCCGCAGCCCGCCGTCCACCGAGAGGGTCGTCCGCGGCCTTGCCGCCCTCGCCGGCCAAGTCGCGCGGAAAATAGGCGGGAGCGCGCGTTTCTGCGCCTGTCGGCCGCCCCGCGAGCCGCCGCCTCCCACCGCCACGTCGGTCATCCCGCCCCTTCCAAACATCTCACAAACGTCTGGGCTGTGAAGAACAGCTGCCAATCGCCGACGTTATGACCTGGAGTTGTGCAATTACGCAGCTCCTAATCGGCGACCTCCGCCGTTCGAAATTGATACAATTTCGAGCCGCGATTTGTTCAATTGATTCATGGGTAATGATCCATGGACAATTTTAGGCCATTGTGAACAGATTCCGGCCGAAATCGTCCATCAATTTCCCTTAATTTTGAAACGATTCGCCGGAAAAATTCGTTGTGAGCAGCGAACTTCAGACATCGATTTTGGTCGCATGTGGGATCAGATGATTTCATACGATATATCAACACGAAGCTTGTGTGACGAGGAATCCATCGGTTCAAGCCGATTGGAAATAGGACCCCGGACTCGACGGGAATCGCCGCCGCAAGATGCGCGGAACCCTAGCCAAATTAGCTTTTCGTCCGAATTGGGGATTTCTGGACAGCACGACCACTTCTCATTTCCGACGCTATTCCGGACAAACTAGAAATTGGAATGGGTCATGCGACCTATCCAGAGGAAGCTAACAAAAAAACGAACAAATCTATTCGAATGGATCAGAAATATGAGTTGGCACGCATGGCCACGCGCCTCCTCAAGCCGATGGTCGTGTTATGCCAGTTTCTAGGGTTTCGCCTTTTTCCGTCCTCCTGCGACGTTGGACAAAAATACAGTACAATTACGTAACATATTGGTCCTATCAACTACTCGTGGATTTTCTCATGAGAAAAATGTAACAACGGGGTCAAAACTAAGGCTCGCAGGCCGCCCCAAACACGAAATTAGCCCGATAACGACGGAAATAAGCCCTAATCATGCTCCTAACAGAAACAATCAGAGCCTAAACCAGGCTCTGATACTAATTGAAGGAAATATAAGGTTAGGAATCATACCTTCCTCCTTCGTATGTTGTTGCGGCTCTGATTGTTGCTCGTGTGTCAGATCTTCTGATCTGTGTCCCGGCCTTTTTCTCCCTCTGGGTGGTCAGAGAACTGGAGAAAATAAGATTTCTGTCTCTCCACATCTCACGCATGCGCGTATAATTGTGTATGTGTATGTTCTGTTTCTGAACAAAATACTAATATATATAGGCTTCGAAAGCCAATATAAAATTTATATACTTGTAGCCCATTAATTTAATTATATTTCTAATGGGCTTCCACATAATTAGCTCATAATATAATTAATTAATCCACCGAGCTACTAATATTTATCAATTAATTGGCCCAGCCAATTAATTCCAGATAAATAATATTATTAAATAAGGTAAAAATTACATTAATCTATTAATAATGATTTCTGAGAGACAATAAATAACTAGGCAACTAATTGGGCCAGATCAGGGATCCAATACAAGAAATAAAGTTGTGCCTCAAATTAATTAATTATCTATGTTCAGCCCATAGCAAAATTAATTAATAAACACAGATTCATTCCACTAGAGAATTCGTGCTGACTTACCCCTTTATCCCAAATTGAGCAAGGGCTTGTATTTTAGACATAATCGATCTCTGTATTTAAGATAGAAATATCCGTTAATTAATTAAGCTTACTGACAGCTTAAATTAATTAACATCTTATATTCCTGAGTAGTACAACTCGACCTTATTAACACACCTGAACTTAATCAACCGGTCGGGTTTAGTGTGCTAATCCGTTCGAGTTCCTCAGGGGATATTATCAACCCATTTTACTAGGATACGGTTGCAAGATACAGACAACCAGCCTGAGCCACAAATGACTACTAGCTCCCAAGATACGTAGATCCGGTCGCGATGACGTTCACCATAGTAGGTCAAAGTGATAGATAGTCTAATGCACTTAGCTGAAGTCATACCAAGCTTAAGACCAGCTAAGTCACCGAGATCTTGGTTATCCACTAAGGTCAGTTAGGAGAACACATCTCACCGTGACCCATCAATACACCACCTTCAGTGTACCAGTAAAGACAAGCAGCTAAGACAAGCCACTTCTTATCTAAACTGCAGCTTAAACCGACAACTTATCCTAAAGTTGTCTCAGCTTTGATAACTGTTTATATCTTGTCAGTTCAACCAATATGTGTTGTCTTCTGTGATACCTGACACGCCACACAAATCTAACTTTTATGCAAGATAAAGGATAACATGTGCAAATATATATATTTATCAGATAGGAGAATAAAATAGTGGTAGGGACAAAACAGATTGTATACAAGCATAAAATTTGCTTCCAGTATACAAAATCCCAACAGTACTGATTCCAATGTCGATCTTGCTAAGACTGAGCTAATTGGAGTACTTCAGACTTCGTAGCTTCAAGTTGTGTCAAGTATGCATCAACCATTTCAGTAGCTTCCATTTTAATAACGAGGCTAGCGTTGTGTTGTTCCACGAGTGCTTTGGATACACTCTCGGTAGTCAGCTAGTTACACTCCACGGCGACGCCTTGAGGACTCCGATACGGTGCAGTGGCCAATTGATGAGAAAATGTGTTGGCTCGAGACTACATGATATGCTGAAATTGAGTCGTCAGATCAGTCCTCTGAGCTTCAAGTGCATGGTTGAGGATCTCTTTAGTATCTATAGTAGATTATCCGATCCTCTGCACTTCAGTCGTAAGGTCTCCTTGCTTTAGGGTCTTAGCCTCAGTAGATCGGCTCCATTTAGAGTTTATATCCTGGGTAAGCAGACGATTCCTGCAACCCTAACGCTTGAGGCACCTATTAATAGATCGTGCAGATATATCTTTAATCTCAGCAGCCTGATAACTCGATTGTTTTGGCTTCTCCTGAGATGTTGACGGAGCTGAGATGACAACACCAGATGAAGGCGGTGGAGGTGGTGAGTCATCATCTCTGGGAGATTTTCCCTCAGCAGATCCTCCCTGATCTGCATCCTTAGGTAATTCGTCATGATCCAAGTTGGGTTGAGTCTGAGGCTGAGTGGAGGGTTCAGCTGTGCCCTTCAAACTCAGGAGCATGAACATTGCTGAGCGCAGATCATCTATCAATGCGATATATGTTGCCTCTCCATAGCCAATCTCTTCTCTTAGTGTTAGCTCCTCTTACATCAGTATAGTGATAGTCCTGATGTCTATGGTCTCATCTTGAAGATTCCACTCAAGGAATCCGAGACGCATATGAACCCTAGCCCTGACAGCTATGTCCACTAGATCAGAGTGATCTAGGATTTATGGAATTTGATCCGTAACTTCTTCAGTAGCTCTGAGCTGAGTTGTCAGCACTAAAGTCGGGACAGATGTGGAGACCTCAATCTGAGGTATGTCAGCGGGTAGATGCGACTGAGTCTCGTTTGAATGTATCCATTTGATTTTATCTGTCAGAGTCACATCTTCTTTACCGGAGTTTGAGTCTTGGATGGATACGATCTCAGAAATAATGACTACTGAAGGTTCAGCCTTCTTCAGTAGCTTGCGCTTCTTCTGCTGAGTAGCGCGGGGTCCTGAGTGGACACCGCGGGATGCTTGTCGTGAATTTTGCACCCTATCGACTTCGCAATAGCTGTCGCGTCCAAGAACTTTACATTTTTCTTGTCGAAGAGGAACGCATCAGCGAAGGCTACTCTTCCATGGTAGTGATCTTCAATCAGAATGGAAACTTTGCTGTCATACAAAAGTTTTCCCATTGGAATCAGCTAGAGGGAAGTATTTTCCTCATTGACAAAGAACTTCTGGAACTGAGCTCTGTTGGTCCCGAGAGTAACGTTCAGCTGTAGAGGGGTGAATACACCTGAAAACTGATTTCTCAACTTAAAACGCGAACAGTCCTTTTCAGGAGAGTGCCGTACTGAACGAGTTCAGTAGACCAGATAAGTTGTTCTGAATTGCTTGGCGCAGTGACCGACTTTTGCGAGGCTCGCTTAGGCGACTGGAGTCGGATTCGGCACCGTTCGGATAGAGTACGAAGAGTGCGAAATGTGTAGGCCCAAATTCAGTTGAGTTAGGAAAATATTTTTATCAAAACAATTCCAGTATATTAGTGCAGTCGATTAAGCTTGCTGAAACTCAGTTGAATGATTTTAAAGATATTTTCAGTATGCATAGTAAATCAATGCAACAATTTTTAAAGTGGTTCGGATCCAACAATCCTATGTCCACTGTCCCGAAAGATCGGTGTACACTGGACAAACACTAGTCTTGAGATTTATACTAAGGAAGTTTCAGTTTACAGGGTATCAAACTAAGTGTTTGAAAAACTCTCCAACTCTGAAGGAGTCATTTACAATAAGGATCAGTTCGACTATGAACTCCTTCGTCTAAGCTATAGATATGAACAGCTGAACTTAGGTTAGAGGGATAGGGAACGAGAAAGTGGCTTCTAGAGTGACGAACGACTAAGTATAAACTATGGATTCGTGTTCAGTCACTTGGATACTAGAGGCTGTATAATTCTGATTCAGCTTGGTTCCCTATGAGCAGATCGATAGTCTTTCACCGGAGACTGTCTCTTCTAACTTCTTGCGGAAGACTTAAGGCGTTTATGAGTTGCTCTTTGAATGCTCTGAGTTCGTTTATGTGTTCGTTGGTTCACTCGTTTTCTCGTGTACGAAGGTGAGCTTCAATTTGATTTTATCCCTCTATTTATAGAGCAGAGATTAGGATAGATCCGTTGGAGACGACGATACTTTGTCTCTCTCTTTTGGGTAGCTAACGGCTCTTTCAAAGTATGGTTGCAGTGTCCTTTCCCTCCATTTCTGGAAAGTTGTTGACTTGCAGCTTTAACAGATATAGGACAAGTGGCTGCTTGTCATTGGTCGGGTTCAGGAAGGTAGGTGAGATAGAACAGACTTCAAGGAGATCTGAAGCAGACTTCTCTCTTCCTCGTATTGACTCTGCTGATTTGACTTTAGAGAATCCTGACAGTCAGAAGACTGTCCACCCGTTGCTGAGTCTGATCTCTTATTCAGTAGCATGCTCCTGCTGAGTCGGCTCTACTGAAGATCAGCTTTGAGTTCAATGAACTACTCCTGCTGAGTTCAGTTCCACTGACTCCTTTCGTATATACTACTCCCGCCGAGTCCGTGTGTTGCGAAGTCTTCTACTTCTGGTACTGAGGCAGGTAATCTACTGAGCGCCTGAACCAGATGCAGAGTGTCTACTGAGTTTGAAACCTCAGAGACAGAACAAAACAGGTTACAACTGAATGGTTCATCAACCAAGATAGGGTTTTGGGATCTTCAAATCTTCAGTAAGTATTTAGAGCACAGCGCTACTGAGTTATGTCTCAACTGATTGTGAGAAGATTGAATCATCTCCCAACATTTTCCCCCTATTTGATGATGCCAAAACCTAACACTATGACTTATCAGAAACAGAGCTCCTTGCAAGTATTACAAGTAGGATCAGTGGAGTTGTTCTTCAAGTCCTAGACTACTGAGGGAATCAGGGCAGAAATAACTGAACCTATATAGAAACTAATCAGCAATTTCCCCCTGTCTATCAACATCTTCCCTCAACTATGCAATCTATCAGAATCTAGCTAAGCAAAAACTGACAAAATATATGAGAACAGTGAGTGTGTGAGTCAGTAATCACTTCAGTGATTCTGAGTGTTAAGCATAAAAACAAACAAGGCCATTTAGACAATAAGGAATTGTCAGGGCCAATAACAGAGATGTTTTATAGATTGAAGAAGGTTCAGTACAGTTACATCGTTTGCTATACTAAGAAGAATTGAAAAGAAGTTACAAAGAAACACAGAAGCTATTAATCATCTGAACCGCTTAATCATGTCTTTGAAGTCCTTTGATTGGGATTTAGGAAGAGGCAGTCCATACATCCGGTAGGTTATCTTCCTCAGCTTCAGTATCTCAGCGAAGTTATTTGGATCATCTTCATCTAAGAACTTGGCTTCAGCAGAATCCTTGACTTCCTTCTCTATGACTCCATAGTGAACGGAGTCGTCTAGTTTCAGTGGGGGCGGCATGATTCTTGGAGCTGGTACTCTGACATCGACCTTGTCTTTTACGGCTTTCTGAACTTTGGAGAATATCTCTATGTCTGCCCTCATGAGCCATTCAGCAAAGGCGACGGACTTGTCTTTTTCAGACCAGTACCTCCAGAAATAATTTCTCTTAATGAACTCAGCCTTCAGTGTCTCCCACCTTTGAGTTATCTCCCAAGGCATCCATTCATCAACTCTCGGCCATCTGTGAATTTTGAGATCAGTAGGCTTCCTGAACCTTCTATATCTGTATGGAATGTTAGCGTTCTCAAGAATCCTCTGACTCGCTTCTTTTTCAGCTTTCAGCCTCAGAGCTTCAAGGTCTGCTATTTTGAGCCTTTCTCGAGCTGCTTCTATATGTCTTGCTTCTTCTCCTCTATACAAGTACCTCTCCATCTGAACCCATATTTCCTGCATCTCAAGATCCTGTTCCTTAGAAGGGACATAGGAGGGTTTGTGAGGCTCTTCTTCTGAATCAGCAGGTGTGGTAGATTTTTCTTTCGAAGTACCCTGCCGACCCGGTAGTCGCTTCTTCTTGCTCCATCTCCTTCTCCTTATCTGCTTCATCACTGAGTTTTAGAGTTCTGGGAGGCAGCCTAGGTCCAGTTTTCTTCCCTCCTGCTGGAGTCTTTGTCTTGCCTTTTGCTGGCTTCTTCTTAGGCTTATTTGTAGCCTCAGCTTCAGCAATTTCTCTCGCTAGCTTCTCATTAGCAGCGATCTGAGCTTCCTCCTTCGGAGTAACATACCTCTTGGGTCCTTTCTTCTTAGAGGGAGGGGAAGGAAACGTCAGAACTTTCTTGCCTTTCCCGACAACTGGAGGAGATAGAGGAACCTCTTCCTCTTCAGACTCCTCGTCGGCATACTCAGCAACCTCCTTGATTATATCAGAAGGTGTTTGGGTTGCCTGAGTAACTACTTCTTTGGGTCCTGAGCCGCTTGGGCCGGTCTCAGCAGACACTACATCGCTCTTCTTCGAGGCACCACAGGCCTCGTTAGTACAGTAGAGGGTCCAGTGGGAGCAGTTATCTGAGTCTCAGTTGCCCCTGCCACAGACCTTACTCTTTTTGGTACCTTTAGTACCAGTTTTTTACCTTCAGATATCTTCCCTTTTCCATCCCCCTTTTTGGCATCAGCAAATCAGCTCGGGGTGGGAACTGATACCTTCTTGTCTAGACTCTTGTAAGCTGTTGCTAGATCATCTAAGGCATATTGCAGCTTAGTCTGTTTCTCGTGCAGCTCATTCCTCTCCTTAGTAAGTTGAGCACTGTATTTCTTGTGGGAGGCGTCTGCTGCTGTCTGGAACTTCTGCAACTGTTTATCCACACTCTCTTCGAAAGCCTTCTGAATAGATTGTAGTCTGAGATCCGAGGCTTGAGAGATGGAGGAGACGGATTCAGTATGTGCTTTCTGAGTGGCCTTATAATCTTCAAGCAGTTGAGCTTGGCCAGCCTGAATCGTCTTCAGTTGCTCATCGAAGTCGGCTCTCTGTGCGGCGAGTGCGTTGTTCAGAATGTTGGAGAAATCAGGGACAGGGGATGTCTGAATAGATGTTCGGAGTCCCTTGATTTCAGCACTCTGAGCCTCAGTGGTTTGCCTCCACGTCTTGTGGACGGTGCGGGCTAGGAGTCGGTTCTAAGTACCTTGATTCCTCAGTGCCCTGGCCACTGACTTCGATCGTCGGCTTCTCGGGCTGGGCGCTACTTCGAAGGCAGACTCAAGTAGCAGCTGAGATAGTTCAGCTGCCTTCGAAGTACCAGCCACCGACTGACCTGGACCAAGGATGCTGAGCGGCAGATCAGCAGTGGATGTGGGAGCATCCTTGTCCAGTTGAGATCCCTCACCAGGCTTCTCAAGGCCTGAATCACGGGGTGGGTCCTGACCATCGGGGTCAGACCCATTCGAGGGGGATGCTCTTTGAGACGGGTTGTCTGTCGTTCAGCATGGTGAGTATCGCAGCCCTCAGATCTTCAAGGGTGCCAAGGTCGGATGGCTCTGAGTAGCCAATCTTGCCCCTTATGATCAGTTTCTCCTCATGGAGCTGCTCGAAGGAGTGGTGTATGATGAGGCGCTTCAGATTGTGCCACTCCTGGAACCGGATCAGCATGTGGAGCCTAGCCTGCCTTGCTAATGTGACCAAATCACTATGGCCAGCTATCTCTGGGATCTGTTCAGCAATCTCTCGGGAGGCTCGTCATTTAAGAACTGAGGCCTCAATCCCGATCGATTCTGACTCAGAAGCTGTCTCCGAGTCTTCTACATCTATTGGAGACGGCTGCTTCTCAGCAGATGGTATGCTGCTGAGTGGTGGAATGTCCAAGGTGTTGTCGAGTGTTTGCACTGATTCAGCTTGGACCCCTTGGTCCACTGTTTGATCACGCTCAGTGGAGACTGCCTTCTCCACTAATGGTGTCTTCTCAGATGACTCAGACTCATCCCTCAATTGCAGAGGAGGCTCAACAACTACTGCCTCAGGCTCTGCCTCCGGTACTACCTCACTGACTTTCTTCAGCCTCTTGGTCGGTGTTTTAGGAGTAGACTTGGGAGGGGATCTCTTCTTGGTGGGTGTAGAGGTCTTCTGAGTTCCAGACTTAGGATCAGCGGGCCCTGATCCTATCTGCTGAAGGGCCGGTGCCCTATGCTGGAACCGGACCTTCTTTTGGTTGAAGTACTGCTTATCAGCAAAGGTTATGTTGGGTGATGATTCTATCCTCAGCACTGTAATACTTAGTGGGAAATGATTTTATCTTCCGTACTGATACGCGCTCAGTAGGCTTATACTCTGAGTGAATCTATGAAGATTTGAAGATCCCAAAACCTTATCTTGATTGGTGAACCATTTCGTTGTAATTGTTTTTGTCTCTGAGGGTTCAGACTCAGTTGACACTCTGCTCTGGTTCAGGCGTTCAGTAGATTATCAGCCTTAGCACCAGACGTAGAAGACTCGATAAATCTTTGGACTCAGCGGGAAGCGATATCTTGAATAGAGTCAATAGAGCCGAACTCGGCAGAGTAGTTCATTTGTACTCGAGCTGATCTTCGAGTAAAGCCATCTCGAGGATTTTTGCTACGAATCGAAGATCGGACTTCAACAAGGCCGCAACGCGGGTTTTCGAACTGTCAGATCTTTTGAATGACAATCAGCATAGTCAAATACGAGGAAGAGAGAAGTCAACTTCAGTATGCCTCGAAGTTTATTCTGTCTCAACTGCTTTGTAAACCTCGACGAATGACAAGCAGACACCTGTCTTGTACCTACTAAAGCTGCAAGTCAACAACTTTCCAGAAAAGGAGGGAAAGGAGACTGTCACTCTACTTCAAAAGAGCCGTTAGCTACCAAAAGAGAGAGAGTAAGGGATGATCGTCTCCAACGAATCTTTCCAAGACTCTTCTCTATAAATAGAGGGATCATTCGAAATTTGAAGCTCACGAGAAAACACAAGAACATAGAGCATTCAACGAGCAAATCAAAAAGCCTGAGTCTTCCGCAAGAACTCGAAGAATATTTCTCCGGCGAAAGACTACAATCTAGCTCTTATGGAACCAAGCCGAACCGATATACAAGCCTCTAGTATCCAAACGATGTTACACGAACCCAAAGCTAAACTCAGTTGTTCGTCGTTCTAGAAGCTACATTCTCGTTCCCTATCCCTCTAACCCTAAGCTCAACCGAATATATCCATAGCTTAGACGAAGGAGTTCATATTTGAACCTGATCCTTATTGTAAAAGGACTCCTTCATAGTTGGAAAGTTAGTCAAATGCTTCAGTTTGATACCTTTGTAAACTGAGACTTGCTCAGTATAAATTTCAAGACGCGGCTTTGTCCTGTGTACAAGCTGACTAAGACTAACTCAGTATAATAAATAGCCTCCTGATCTTTCGGGACAGTGGACGTAGGATCCTGTGTATCCAAACCACTTTAAAAATCTCTGTGTCACTCGCTTGTTCTCTTATTTACTGTTGCATTGATTTTAACTGTTCATACTGAAAATTATCCTATAAAATCATTCAACTAAGTTTCAGCGATCTTAACTGCTTATTCTTCTGAACTGAAACTGTTTTGAGAAAATATCTTTCACTCAACTGTTTTGGGCCTACACATTTCCGCACCACTGAACTCCAATTGAAGATACTGAATTCTGACTCAGTCAGTTAGCAGGTCTCAGTAGAGTTAGTATCTCTTTGCCTAACACGATTCAGAACAGTTGTCTGGTCTGCTGAATTCATTCAGTATGACACCATCCTGATTAGGACTGTTTTCAAGTTGAGAAATCGGTTTCAGGTGTATTCACCCCCCCCCCCTCTACACCTGAACGTGCTCTCGGGACCAACAGGTTATATTGTCCGATCCACAGAAATCTTCTATCATCACGGATAGCTTCAGACCATACATCAGTTTTCCTTTGACGCTCAGACGTTTGGCTGTCTTATCGAACTTGGCTGATTGCGTCATGAATTCTTTGAGGAAGAATTCAGTCCATATAATTTTTGCACTGTCATGTATGGCCATCATAAGCTGGATGTTTGGCCTGGACACTTGATCGAAGGACTCGGCCTGACTTGTTAGCAGCTGAGTCACGATGTAGGACAATGCTCTGTATTGGGGAAGCATTGCATTCTTCGGAAATGCGGCTCTGAAAGTAGTCGGTTTCCCACAGAACTCTATCAGATACTCATCCATCAAATCATCTTTGTAAGCTACGGTACTGAATCCTTCGTTAGGAAGATTGAAGCTTCTCTGGAGTATTTCTCTGATAGACATCTGCTTGATTTCAATGGATGTACGAGAGGGGTCACCTATTGAATGAATGACGTAACGGCAACGAATATCTCCCTCTACTGATTCTGAATTCAGATTGAGCTCAGCAATCTGGCGCGGAAGGAAGAACGATGGCTTCCTTGTCAGGAAACCTTCAAGCCCAGTTTCACGAAGGGCATAGAAGATCTCTTCCATGTAATCGAGGTCACATGCGTCAAACTACATCACGGGTTTGCACCAGACCCGATCCTTCTCGAGGATCTCTTGCATATCGGCAGGAGCGACCAAAGTAGTTCCTGTCATATTCTATAATCTACAAACACAGTAGATCAATATCCAATAAAGTACAAAAAAAAAATAAGCGTATACGATACTGAATGATCATTGAAATTTACCAAAGATTTTTCTGAGAAGTTTTGGAAATGAGTTTTTGTAAAGAGGTAGGAATTATCTCAGAAAATCTAGAGTTCGAAATATTTGCGGAGTAGAAATGGTGGTTTCAAACTTTTGAACGTATATATATATGGTCGAGAAGATAAACAGTTAATTATCTACGGTTAGGTTTGAACATGTTTTTGAGATGGGACGGACGGGATTTGATTTTATAAAGTAGCAATGATCAAATTAGCCG